>CM038142.1:366762333-367362333 GCA_021437245.1 Aegilops speltoides
AAAATCGAAAAGCTATAACTCAGTGATCCAAGTTGTATAGGCTAGTCAAAGAAGCTATTCAAATCATATCGTCTGCTTTGATTTTTCACAATCTTCATTGGCATGCAACACAAAGTTCATGTTTATATGAAGTACTATATCAAAAGTAGGGCACACAAAGTCAATAAGAGCATCTGCAGCAGATCCCCTTTGCCCAAAAAACTCAGTGAGTTGGGTGCAGATCCCCTTTCCCTCAAAACTTCTTGGTGATCACCAAAAAACCCACCCCAACTCGCCCTATATAGAGGGGGAAGGTGCAACCCACCCTATAAATGCCACATCACCGAGCCACCATTAAATCCCACCGCGCCACCTCACCACCACCATCACCGCCCCGGCTGCCGGCGAGCCTCCTTGCCTCTGTCGCCGCCCCCACGACTGCTGGCACACCTCCCCGCCTTGTGCCATGAGAGAATTCGTGAAGAAGAGAGAGAGAGAGAGAGAGAGAGGAAGATTTTTTTAGCTCACCGACATGTTGGCCCCACATGCCGGGAGTAAATTGGGGATGAGTTTATTGGTGATCTGCAACGGCAGCACACATGACACATGCGAATAGCAATAAATCTATGGGTAGAGCCCCTATAACAACTTATAGGGGTGGTGGTGTGTGTGTGTGTGTGGGGGGGGGGTCTCTAGTGATCTGCTGGAGATACTCTAACTCACATTTAATCTCAAAGCACCCCGCACTATCTTCTAGCTATAATGCATTTTAACTGTTATTCTGACAGTGCTGAGTCCAATTTACAAGCCCTATTTTTCCAGTGTTTATCACTACATGGGGAAGCATAACCTTCCATTGCTTGGAATTCTTGAATTTTGTATCCATGTTGACAATGCGTATTTTGGTTACTGATATCGTCGATACAATGCAAATCCATGCTGATGTGATTATTTTTCTTCTATGTGCAGACATACTTGGGCATACAAATATTTAGGTTTTACTTCAAGTGTACTAGGTGCTCAGCTGAGATGACCTTCAAAACAGACCCTCAGAATTCAGATTACACGGTGGAATCTGGGGCTAGTCGCAATTTTGAACCTTGGCGTAAAGAGGATGAGGTGACTGATATAGGGAAAATTCTAAGCACAGCTTCTATGTGTCGACCAGCTTGAGTTTCAATTTAATCATGGTGATGTATTTTCTGTTGTTCAGGTCGTGGACAAAGAGAAGAGAAAACGAGAAGCGGAGGAGATGGGCGATGCAATGAAAGCACTGGAGAACAGAGCAATGGATTCAAAGCAGGACATGGACATACTTGCTGCTTTAGAAGAAATGCGGTCTATGAAGGTACGACCTCGGCATCTTCCCATTCTTCTGTACTTGTATATGCAAAGAACTGACACTGTTTTCTTTTGCTGTTTACAGTCTAGACATGCTGGAGTCTCCGTTGACCAGATGCTTGAAATTTTGAAACATTCCGCTCATCAGAAGGCTAGATCTCACAGATTTTGTTTTCTGTATATTTGATAAAATGTTCACATGTAGTGTGTCATATTTTGGGTATTATGTAGATTAGCTTATGGCATGGTATCATTTTCTTACCTAAAATCTTTTGTCTCTAATATTAGTCATTTTGTGTGCGCTTACAGGAGGAAAAAACCGTAGCAGAACTAGACGAAGAAGACGAAGAACTTATCAAATCAATCACTTTTCGAGTAATCCTCTGTCAATTTTCATGTGATAACTTTTATTTGAATTTTTTCGAACCCTCTCATACTGTTGGTTATTGCAGAACTCGAAAGATTATGTTAAACGGATCGAAGACGATGATGACGATGATGAAGATTTTGGTATACCAGGACAGCCAAGTGTCATGTCAAAGGTACTTGTCTCACTGTATTGTGTATTTTTCCTTTTCTTTTCTGTTTCTATTTCATATTGTAGGTTCTATGCTCTGAAGAATCAATTGTAGAAAGATCACTGTAGACAATTAGCTTGAATGTCGAGGGCCAGCACCAAGCAGAGTGCCCTTGCGACGATCCTGAACAGAACACGAATCAAAGTCGAGAATGACCCTAAAACTAGAGTCAACAACCTGACCACCAGATATGAGCTGCATGGTAAGTCGAGGAACATGAGCGACAGAGGGAACATAAAATGAAGAAGTGCTAAGAGTGCCTTGAGTAGCTACAGGGAGGGGAGTGCCAGCAGCTGTAAGAACATGAAGAGGAGACTTGACAGGATGAACGGAGGTCAAAGTGGAGGAATCATAAGTCATATGAAAAGGCACTCCGGTATCAAGAATCCATGGGGATGTACCTGAATGAGTACAAGGTGGTTTATCAATACCAGAAGAGTCAGTCACTTAACCTACAGAACCTGTCGGTGAAGATCCCAAACAGTAAGCAGGCATCGCAGCTGCGCAATCTCGCACGCAGACAGGGACACGACGGAAGAGGTTGAGGTAGAAACACCTGCTGACGATGAGCATTCACCACCATTCGTGGAAGCCGCGTGTAGAGTCGGCTGAGAGTAGCGAGTCGACGTAGAGTCGCATGTGGAAGCCACTGGGGGAGTCGATATAGGGCGGTCACCGCCGCGCGTGGAAGCCGCAAGAGGAGTTGATGTAGAGCCGTATGTGGAAGCCACTGGGGGAGTAGACGTAGAGCGGTCACCACCGCACACGGAAGCCGCGAGAGGAGTCGACGTAGAGCGGTCACCGCCGCGCGTGGAAGCCGCAAGAGGAGTCGATGCGGAGCGGTCACAGCCGCGCGCGGAAGCCGCGGGAGGAGTCGGCGTAGAGTAGGCACCACCATCGCGGGCAGAAGCCACGAGAAGAGTTGACGAATAGCGACCAGTACGGCCTGCTGAAGACGCCGTAGGAGATAAGGTCACAGACGGACGAGCACCAAGCACCGAGCGACGAAGTATGTGTGAGACGGGGTTAATGTAGGGAACACCGTCGAAAATCACCGGATAGTGAGGGTGAAAGACCAGCCCTGACGAGAGCATTTTTTGTGTCATTGTTTTTCACAAACGATCCGGATCGGGTCAACCACACACACGCAGAGGCACACACTCTTTCGCCACAATCACCACACGGGCGCGCGGGCCACAACCCAGTACACACACGCAGTACGCGAGGAGACGCCGGCCTCAGGCAGGAGCAACGCGGCGGCTGCGGCCCGAGCTGGGAGAGCCGAAGGCCGGAGGCGGCGGCCGGACCTAGAGCGGCAGCCAGTGACGCGGCGGCGGTGACCCGAGCGGCCGCGGCATGACCTGGGAAAGATGAGGGCCTGCGGTGGTGCGACCTGGGAGGAACCAGGCGGGGGCGGACGCGGTCGGCAGCCTGGGCTGTAATCGGTGGTTGGCAGCCGAACTTGGCAAGCGGAAGAGTTGTTGGAGATCGGCAGCCGGCGGAGATCGGATCAGAGGCAGGGTCTCAATCTGGGTCGATCCAGAGCAGGGCGGTTCGAATAGGGATGGAGACGGATGAATCGGGGCAGTAGCGGCCGACTCGTGTTTGACCAACGGTGAGATTGGAGCGGAGCGGTGGTGGGCAGGTAGCACCCGGAGCAGAGGAACGAGGCAGCAAAGTAGACGTATCAGCGACAGCCGGCAAGGATACCACGGCGCCAGGAGGAGAGGATCAAGCACGAGTTTGCACGTGCTAAAAAAAACCTCGGCTCTAATACCATGTTAGAATAGCAACTTGTATTACTAGAAGGCCAAAGCCAATATATATACATGTACAAGAGGATGCTAAATGCTAGAATACAAAAGGCCAAAGGCCATCATCAATATAGCTAGCAGAATTTAATTCCATATTCCGAAACTAGTTACCTGACAAAGCAGCCATCAGTTACAACTTCAAAATATGCCATTTTATCCTTGCTTCATTTGAAGCATTCCGACATTCCTCTTCTTGATATGTAAACTGGAAATGTGCAGCTTTGCTATATGGACTACTAAGGTGCCTGTGTGCCGCGATGGCATATGAATTTATTTATTTTATGTACACATAGTAGTACTTAAATATTAGAAATCTGTTTTTTTTAATGAGTTTCAAGGAGAGCTATGTGTGCTTGTGTGACCCAAATCCCATCCTTTTTTTATTAAACTAATACATCTAGTAACATATATATGTGCCACAGAAAAATAAATGCACATTGTCATAACCTTAATCTCATCTGAAGTAGCGTGAGAACAAATAAATAGAAAATACACAACAGCATATGTAGATGTGTTCTCTGAACTTATCAAATTACTTCAACAATTGGTACTAGGATTATTTTTGCTTCAGTTATCAGTTTTAAAGAATATTTTATATTGAACATGTATAATTCCATTGCACAAACAGCAATGACCAGATAGGTTTTCAAGAACCAACCACCAGATGGAATGTAAAACAGGACATGTTTTTTTAGAGGGAAAATAGGACATGTTTGATCACATCGACAATAGCACATCTCGGAAGCTAAGTAATCTCTTTTTGTCGGGAGGACAATGAAGTAGTTAAAACATACCGCAGTCTACATGCATATTTCCACTCTATTGTTTTACATTTAACCGAAGTTGTATAGTAGTGTCCATTCATTTAACATGTGACTTAGAGCACTACTCCATGTTACATGTAAGCTTCTGCCTTCTCAATTTCTCACGACAAAGTCTTCCTTCCAGCCGAAGTACTTTATCATATTAAAGTTATCACAAAAGACCATCAGTGAAGACGAGCTTAATTTGGAAAATATATGTAAAAATAGGCGAAGTTTTTTTTTTGAACCTTGAACAGTAGGAGAACCTCCTACTGTGAATTAAATTAAAGAATGAGTCACAATGTACAAAGTCTTTTTACATCCCCATGAGGTGGGGTAAAAAATAGGCGAAGTTGCTTTCCACTTTTGTTATTCCCTACATAGAGCAAATAAATAATCTCAAACATCAGTGTGTGTTATCCCACTACTTGTGTTATCGCAGTAGTGGACTTGGTCAGAGGGGAAAGCATCATTGGAGGGCCTGGCCGCCGCAGCCGAGGTGCCTGACGGCGCTAGTCGGAGAAACAGTCTGAGGCATCAGTCGAAGATGTAGTCCGCGGAGTCCAGGTTGAAGCGACGAGTGGACGTGGTTGAAGGTAGCGGTGTTGGACAGAGGGAAGGGGGTGCTCGTCAGAGATTAGGGGAGACATCGTTACCCGTCCTTGGATGTCGCCTGCGAGGCACGAAAACAGGGGAGGTGGCAATGAAGGGCGTGTGCCGCGGCTGTTGGAGATGGACTGTGCTCGTGAGTTGGGAAGGGAGCAAGGATGCTGTCACCTGCAGGGATGTGGGTCCGTGCGTGTGGGCGTGTTTTTTAGATCGGAGGCTGGCGTGCTTGGGCGTGCTTGGGCTCTTTTTTTTTCCAGCATTGTGCATGTGTGGATTTTATTCCCCGTCTAGACTATGGCTGTTCTTTGGGCGGGACGGGAGATGGAACTCTGCGTTATAGTTGTAGAGATTTGTTCAATATGTAAGCTACTCCCTCCGTCCGAAAAAGCCTGTCCCAAGCTTGTCCCTCAAATGGATGAATCTAGCACTAACTTGGTGCTAGATACATCCATTTGAAGGACAATTGTCTTGTGTGAAGTATTTGTTGTAGTTTCTCTAGGATGCTTTCAGTTTGCATTAATTATAGCAATTGTTGGAGCTTAACGGAGGAAGATATTAATTCACTGATAAGAGTAAAATGATGGTCATTAAACAATGTGTAGCATAGAAGATATATCAAACATTGCCATAAACCTAATGATGTTTATGTCTTATGGAGTAGCTCTCATTGTAGCAATTTCTATTGAAGATATTCTGCAGTTTTTATATGAGGCTTGCTTTTCTTGTTACCATGAATATTTTCTTGTATTTGTGTTTCAGTTCAACGTCTCTTGAACTTGTTTATTTGGGCAGCTGACGGTTCATTTTCTTTCTGCAGATCAATGGATCTTCTGAATCAGTGTTAAATCCAACAGATGTCTTGACCAAAGCTAATGGACCTGAGAGTAATAAAGAAGGTAGGCCCCCTCATATGCGTTCATCATATTTTTTCACAGTATCACTAATATTGTTAAGTTCTACTAGGTATGAATGACTGCACATGCAGAACCCAACATTTGATAATTCGCTGTTTTAATATGCGCTGAGCCTGATCCATATATAGCTTATTTTAGCCATCACTATATTTTATCATGGATTGCCAATGTCAACCTCCCTGTTTATGTCTCTATTTGCCTCTAGTATTACCTGTGCTATTTTCTTGTTATGTGGTCAAATAGCGTCCCATTTTGAAAACAAATGGGATCCTTACAGTCGAACATTGCCCCTACAGGAAACAAGAGCTTTGCATCTAAGATGCCCAAATTCATAGTAAAACCAAAGCCCGCTGCTGCAACTGCAAATCCTCAGAAGAAACAGAAGACTGAATCCGCAGCTGTCCAAGATAAGGGCAAAGCACCGGCTGCCGAGGAAAAAAATGAAGCTTCAGAAGGGAAGAAGACCAATGTTCTTCAGTCCCTCTGCCAGTATGACAGCGACGAAAGTGATTGACTGAAGACAACTCTTCTTGGAGTCATAACTGCACTGGAGTAGACAAGCCCCTGCCTGGAACACGACCGTGTAACCCAAGCCTGTAAATTGTCTCCTCCCGCAAAGTCTCTGCTGCCAAATGTAAGTCCGTCGTGCTGAAAATCCGTGCCGGCTAATATAGTCCAGAGACTCCAGATCTATGGACGATTTGAAGGCTTGGTTCCCGGAAGCAGCATTGAGATTATTGTTGTATTCATGTCTTCCTCCTGTGAGTTGATTTTTCTGTACAGTTACTGTAAATCATGGAGCATTCATTAATCATTCATCCGTGTCTGACGGAGTTGTTGCGGCGTGCATTGGACGTATTCTCTTTTCAGAGGATATACTGTGCGGAGAACGTAAGATGATCCGCCGTGTCGCTTCTCCCGAGTAACCAAAGCGAACACAGACGGAGCAGCTGCCGGGTGAGCTCAGGTCAGGCCGCTTAAAAAGTGGTCTGGCAGTGCACCAACCAAACAAGCCTTAACTCAGGCTAGTGTCCGGCTTGCTCCTGGCTAGGCCAGGCAGATTTTTCTCAGCGTAGCAACCAAACAGACCCAGGATCCCTTAGCCTGTGGCTCGACTTGGCCAGGCAGATTTTTCTCAGGATACCACAACAGACCCTGGATCCCTTGGAGCATTTCCAGTCGTTCTGCCCCAGGGACTCTAAATATTGCCGTTGGGGGGTGGGGGGTGCGCTCGGGTTCCCAGCCGACCCCCCAAAGTTTGCCCCCATCTGCCGATATGGCTCAAATTCGGCGTAAATTGGCCCAAATTCGGCGTTCTTCAACACAAAATTCAACATAAGCTAATTCTTATCACATAGTTCATCACATAAATCAATACAAATCAAATAGTTCAACGAAGTAAACTCATAATTCAAACACAAATTAAAATTCATAATTCATCACACGTCGAACTAGGCGTTGCCCTTGTGCCTCCATAGGTGTTCCACCATATTGTGCTGCAGTTCTTGATGCACATGTGGGTCTCAGATCTCCTGACGCATATTAAGAAAGGCAATCCATGATGCCGGTAGCTGGTGATCAACTTGGGCAAGATGACCCTGCCTGTAATATTGTTCAATGTCGAACATTGGCTCTTCCTGCTCGCTCTTAATGATCATGTTGTGCAAGATGACACAATAAGTCATGACCTCCCACATTTGATCTTTCGACCAGGTCAGAGCGGGGTACCGGACAACGGAGATCGAGATTGGAGCACACCAAATGCCCGCTCGACATCCTTCCTGCAAGCCTCTGGACACTTGGCAAAGTAGGAGTTCTGCATATTAGAACAGCGAAAGCTATATGTTGCGCAGCTGCTGGTATCCCTCGCTTGCGTGGCCGGAGCGCTGGAAAGCTCGCCCAGGAGCGGGATGGAGGCAGCCGCGGCGAAACCCTCTCTTCCCGGCGGGGAAATGGCCTTTCTAGCGACGGGCCAGCGGCCGTGGCAGGTGGGCGGTGCCGGGATCGGCACGACGAAAGGGCAGGTGCCGTTCTACAGCGCACGGGGGGTGAATTTGGGCAGGGAAAAGTTGTTTTTCGCCTGCCAGTGATGGCCCACGCGGCACTTTTCCTTCCGCCGGAGCCTCCAAGTGCCCCCCTCCCCTCCAGTGCGCTGGGTTCGGCCTGAAATCACCGGACCAAAAAATGGACCGAACCGGCTACGGCGAAAAAAACCGTGTCCTGGGGGGCCTGTTGGGGACTTGGGTGGAGATGTCCTGTGGCTCGACTCGTGCAGGTCAGCTGTGAGAGATTGAGCTCCGGCGCCGCTCTAGCCCGGTCCAACCCAAGTTCCAGCCTGGCGCCCGACGCCACATCCAGGCACGACCAGCGCACCGCGTCGGGCTTGGGCGCCTCTGGCTCGGTCGCACAGGGTCAAGGTCCACCGACTACCAGTCGTCCGCGGCCCGGTCCCGGGCAACTTCCTGCTCGTACGTGTCACCAGGCCTGCTCACCTCCGCGCTCATCGTGTAGCAACAACACATGCTTCCAATGCCCTCCCTTCTCCGTGCAACGCGCCAACCATTTTCCGGCCCGCTGGAAACGCTTCAGCGGTTACCTAAAACGGGGTTGGTCAGAGTCAGAAGGATTGGACGCCGACGATGCCGCGGATACGTACCGGGGAACCACACATGACCCGTTCGTTCCTCCTCCGAGCGAAGCCCGCCGCCGCGCAGGAGCCCATCGTCCCGGCAAGGCAAGGGAGCCTTTAGACTTCTAGAACCACCCGGAAGCAGACATGAGAGCGCACGCACGCACTCACGCGACGTACGGGTCTTCATCGGAAACTACCTGGAGTGCTCCTGCAACGATCAGACTAGCCATAGTGGGAGTAACTTCAGTAGTAACATCGAGTCCAACTCAGCAACTTTGCTTATGTGGCAATGAGTTAATGAGGAGAGAGTGAGTTCTGATAACAGCTAGTTCTTGTAACATCACATGTCCCAATGCAATATGAGTCTATAATCTAATAAATGAAGTTTTGCATGTTACCACACTTATGTTACTACCCACTATGAAGGTAGTAACATAGTCTAGGGATTTGTGTATGTTACTAGTGTATGTTACTATGCATTGTGGCTAGTCTCAAGGTCCAAGAACGACCGATTGATTATTCGTCACACTCCCTAAAAAAAAAACAAAAAAAAAACTATTCGACACACACACACACAACAACTTTCAGCAGCTCCCGGAGTCTTGGTGCGAGCTATAGGCTATAGCTCCGCTAGGCCCGCCGAATTCAGTTCAATCTCTTGTGGTAACAGTGTCAAAAATAGGGATGTAAGTGACAAATAAATGGCGTCCGCAATCCCATTTCTTTAGTTTTTGTTAGCTTGATAGTTCATTTTTTTCAAACAAACAAAAAATCTTTTTGAACTATCATATCATAAGTAGACTTTAAACGAAATTAAACGGACCCGGTTGACACCCTAAGTCAAAAAGGATCTTTGTTCGAACTCTCGTCCTTTCGTGAACGAGCAAACCCATTCTGTTGAAATTCTAGGTGATCACGATCAAGTGTTTCGAAAAAAAAAGACGATCAACTTATTTTTTTGTGAATATAAAAGAAGATCAACTTTTTTTTAAGAAGATCAACTTACCTTCAAATGAAAGGTAATTTCGCAAAGCACTCCCACCAGAATGGGATGTTTTTCCTGTTTTTTTATTCAACCAAGCTCTAGTGTCCCTCCCCCCCCCCCCCCTTTTTTTTTGAGTTTTCACTAGGTTTTTCCTAATTAACAGGGAAATGTTAGGCTTTTTGGGTTCGGTTTTCCTTGTAAACTGAAATATCACCCTCACGATGAGGTTCTTCAACAAAAGAATGAGAGGTTTTTGGTAGGACATTTTGTACATATGTACGAGTAATCCAGTTGTGGAAAATAACAAAAACTGTCACGGGGGAGTGGCTCCCACCTGAATATGACATCATTTCAAAAGAAAGAGATTGATCCAATTTATAAGGAAAACCAAATTGAAACCCAATGGAAAGAATAACAGGGTACAAGCATATTAAATAAATAAATAAAGATGCTAGTATTGTTTTCTCTCTAATATCATAGGTTTTCTGATGTGGACGAGTCGTTCCAAATACAGTGAACACAGTTGTTTGAAAGTCTTCCCTTTTTTTTCTTCTGTTTTATCAAGGACAACTTGTGTAGATATTCAGTTCGTATACATTTATAGAATTAGCTTAGCGCTGTGCAGAAAAGATGCATACAAAGTTTTCTGCTGTTAAAATGTTCCCTTCAAGATCCACCAACTCTTACAGTACTATGGCAGTACTACACTAGGACTACTTGATCTCCCTTTGTTGCTTTTAAATGGATTCTGGTAATGATTATTGGTAGGATTAAAGTACGGTGGAACGTCTCTCTGCTTTGTCACATTCGCAGCCAGAGACTTATTAGATGCTTTGTGGTTTCTAAAACCTGCAAAGTAAGTGAGAACTGCCGAATGCAAATAATTTGGATTCAGCTAGTGCTGCATCAGTCTGCAAAATAATTCAGTGGCGGCTACTTTCGTAAATCGTAGACACGACGAATTTGACAATGCGTGTATCAGTAATAGAATAAGAAATATAGTCAACGGATGGCATAGATGTATTAAGAATTCAACTTGCGTTTGAAGATTCAGAGTGGTCTGAAGAAAATTTACTCTCACACTGATATTTGTAAACAAAAGGTAATCATGGGTGAGAACTGAGCAAGTGATCACACATATGTGGAAAGCGAAAAGTTCAGGTGGGAAATATTTCTCCGGAGAAGCTCTGAAACTTTGTGTAAAGAAATGACCAGGTAAAACCGGTTTTGGTCCAAAAGTGGAGATTGACATACGAGCACTTTGTCCACTTGCACACAAAAAATTCAAACAGGAAAGGATGGCAGCACTGCAGCATTTCGTGTTCAGATCATTACACACCTGCACTCGTCGATCTTCAATATAAAGCAGCTGGGTTAAACAAACGGCAGTACAATATCTGAACCCCTGCACCAACCGGAAGCGGATTAGGAGCACTCGGGTGCTCCACCCCCCTATATTCAAAAATAATTTAATAATTCAAAAAAAGCCAAAAAAAATCTGGATATATTTTTGAACCAAATATGACTAGGTATTGTACTCATATAAAAAGTTTGGCCAAGGAATGATTCTCGTTGACTTCAGGGCAAAAAAGACAAATTTATGACGACAATATAGCATGAATAGTAGTTGTATCTAGCATTGTTTGAGAAATCTTTAACCCTGGATATAATAAAAGTCATTCCCTGTTTAATCTTTTTGTACGAGTGCAATACTTGGTCATGTTTCATTCCATAAAAAGTTCCGGGATTTTTTTACTTTTTTTGAATTACTAAATTATTTTTGAATATAGGGGGGCGTAGCACCCGAGAGCTCCTATGCATTTTCGTGCACCAACCTAGCTATTCATCAACAATAGACAACACTGAGCGGTTGGGCCAAGCAGAACGGGTAGGCGAGAGCAACCCAAATCTTCATCAAGGAAAATAAAACTAGCATAGGGTGGAAGTGGAACTAGGAGAAGATGTTAGGAGGGCTTGCCAACCATGATGATCGGCACTTGCAAGCAAGCATCTACTACTCCCTCCGTCCCGTAATATAAGATCATTTTTAACACTACACTACTGTGAAAAATGCTCTTATATTATGGGATGGAGGGAGTAGTATCCTAGCCGGGTTCTGGTGACACGTACTAGTGGCGTGTAAGATCCAAACGCAATTCAGCCGATCTCAGAACGAGTGGCTGTACAAACTGGCGTACATGTACATCTCTGTTTCTTCACCGGAGAGGTCTGATCGAGCATCTCCAAGGGGGTGGAGAGAGACTGTTGCATTGCATCCTTTTCATCTACCCCAGTTTGGACGTCGCCGCAGGAAGGAACGCGTGCCATGGAGCGACCTTTTGCTTCGGCTATCCAGTCAGAGAGTACGTACTCTACTACGTTGATGGTCAGCGAGTCCTCATTCCTGGAAGGCTGAAACCGCGTATGGATTAGTCTCAAGCTCCCTGCTGTCCCATGAGATCTTCATCCATGTCTTATACGGCGGCGTATGACTCGGAAGAAATTATAGGTTGCAATTGCCATGCTGTTACAAGTATGACAGATCACATGACTTGTAGTACTGATGATGATTAAGGTTTCTGGTGGCAGATATGTCTGTGGGCACAAAACCTTCTAGAACATGCGCAAAGCCGCCTGCAAATCCACCTTACGGATAGACCCTAGCTCCTAGCGAGTCATGACTATAGAGTACGTACAAGTTTTGCTTCTATATCTGGAAGTAACGCGTGTTCTTTTCATGTGGTTTCGCTTTCTTGAAAACAATTTAGCCGACTTTTTTTTGTCCATTTTATGCATCGAGTGAGACGACTCAGACGAGCGCAATGCACATCATTTTGTCCCACTTCAGGGGACATTGGACCGAATTTGGTCTCTAGACACTCTTGGAGGTACACTACAAATGACACACGTGAAGAATTGAATGGAGTTGTTTCACAAGTCAGGAAGAAAGCTCGTGAGAGAATCATCTTCCTTTTCCTTCGTAACCATGTACAACAGTCAATATAAGTTATGATCATATTCTTATGCATGCATGACACATGCATCGAAATCCTAATAATATATAGCTTACGTGGCTAAAATCTTTGCAGTTCTCGGTCCAGTCTTCTAATCGTATAGCTTCTTCGTGATCCATGTTTCCTCACGATGGAAGCGGTGACAACCCTGCACGATGACAACATTGTCGAAAGCGATCTTGCACTGAGGTAGTGGCATTGACAACGACGGAGGCAAGGCGAAGTTTGAGTCAGAGGTGGCGATATCACGGAGGTTGCAATGGCGATGATAGAGGTAAGGAGAATTCGAGGTGGGGGTTGTAGGTTATGTAGGAGGTGTCACCAACACCAACGGATTTACATGGATATCTTTGGGTTGTGAAACATGACACTGACGAACGGCTGAGGGAATCAGGGAAGAGAGGTTGAAGAACAAGCCTACTCATAAAATTCAAGTACCGGACAAACTCAGTTGTGATTGGGGCGGGGGGGGGGGGGGGGCGGTGAAGGGGGATGATGCAACTGTTGCATACACATACATGCCAACTGGTCAGCAATCGTTTGCCTTGTGGATCATGGAGGTTTCGATGCTATTGGAAGTCACTTGCATGTGACTGTAGGACAAGTAGTATCAGTGTGTGACGAGGTTAATCAAGCAGGTGTGTTGGCTTCTTATTCCGAGACTCTCTTTGCGAAAGAGCTTTGTGACTTGCTCACTTGCTTGGCGGTAGCTAGCCCTAGACTTGGCAAGGTGATTGCTTGCTTCCTGACGAGAAAGGCTGCCAAGGGCAAAACGAATATGGTAGAGAAGACTCTTTGAAAAGAAGGAAAGATGAGTGGTGCCATACAAAAGGTACCCGTTGCTGCTTAATGGATGGTCCTCGGTACCGTGGGCCATCTTCATGGATTGACTTGTCTATGTGGATTTGGCAATGCATGTTGTCTTCAGTCGAGGTGGCTTTGTTGAGGGTTTCATTGAGATGTAGAAGTGTGGGGATTTGTGATCGTTGTGCATTGGGTATGTTTGTCAGATTGATCGTCCCACCATGAGGCTTCCTGCTTCGTAAGTAATTCGTATGTGGTCTGCCCATATTAGTTTCGCCCGATTTCCATTAATTAGCTTAGCAATTCCCCTTCCCCTTAACTAATCGATGATGCAATTCAGTTGCTTCATTTCAAAAAATAAATACAATGATCATGATAATAAAAAATGGCATAAATGCTCAAATATTTTTCTTGGGAGGATGAGCATTGCCTATTTTATAAATTGGTAATGAAAATTGGTAGGTGCTTGCTTATAAAGGAAGCAAGACCAAAGAAAACCCCGAGTAACCGCGTACCTGCGTGCTCCCAAAAACAATGGTAGGGTGTTGTGGCCGTCTTGCTAGTCCTAACTACTTAGTCATTTGTGTTGTTAACATGTTATGTGATCACTGTACTAAAGCTAAGGGGTCACCCATGACACATTCAATGAGAATTTTCTAGAATTGTAATCTAACTATCTAGTGTTGGACAATTTCTTCAAGTTGAGCCCACATGCAATAGTATTTTCTGGTTTGTTTGCTTTTCTTTTGAATTTGTACATACTTTGCTATATATCAATGGAAAAACTTCCTTTCCACCATTCCATCCGTCTAACCGATCACATTCTCAGGTCCATGATCACTTGTCTTCACCTCGTCCCCAGTGCTCAGTATCGATCTTTCTTCCTACACAATCTCATCCCAATTGAAGGTACTCTAGGTGTCTCACCCATGGTTGCACTACCATTTTGTCATCCACCTGCATTGGCTATACTTCTATTCCTGAGCATCGGTGAGTGACCCCTTCAGATATGGAACCGTAACCTAACCCTATATATCTTCACCCGTCGTCGACGAGTTTGTCTTCCTCGCTAGAGAAGGAGAAATGTGGGTTGAGAAAAAGTTCTTATATTATGGAACAGAGGGAGTAACTATTAATACATGTATTGTAATTTTATTTAATTATTATTAGCTGTATATGAAATAGAAAAATAAATAAACTGATCACACTGTGAATCAAGCATGAGAGATAAGAACCACATGCATCCCAAAATCTAACAGTTTTCCACTACAAATATGGGTCTAAGACTTCATTATTAAAATAAGAAAAAGAAAAAGGGCCATGAAAAGGACACCACCAACCTTTAAACCTCCTTCCTTCCCTCGCTGGCTCGCTCCCGTTCTCTCCTGGTCTCCTTCCACCCGCTCGCCCCACGCGACAATGGTCTACACAATCTCCTCGCTTCTCCTCCTCCTCCCCCCATCTCTCCCCCAATCCAATGTCTCCCAATTTTTCTCGCTCACCTCTAGCCCTGCTCGCTCTCCTCCTCGCCCTCCCACCCCTCGTGGCCTCCTCCTCCTCCTTCCCGCTCCCCACCATCGCCATCGCCGCCGTCGGCACCAACACCGCCTCCCCGCACCACCTCGCCTGCGGCCTCGTATCCAACGGTACAGGCTACCAGCTCTCCTGCGCCAGCGTCACCAACCGCTCGGCTAGCCCCCGCAAGTACGGATATGGCGGCGGCAGTAGCACGCCCTTCTCCGCCCTCGTCGCCGGTGATGGCTACCTCTGCTCCGTCGACCCGATCTCCTCGCCGCCCGTGTCCATGCGCTGGTGGGACTTGAATGACAGCGAGGAACCGTCCAAGAGGGTGTACAGGGGCGAGGCGCTCTCTGCAGTGGCCGGCGGCGGGGAGTACGTGTGCGGGCTAGTGGAGAAGAGAATAAAGTGCTGGAGGTGGGAATGGGGGGTCGTGCCGGAAGAGGTGGGATTCTCGGCGCTGGCGGTGGGCGGCGGGTTCGTCTGCGGGCTGGTGGTCGGGACAGGGGAGCTGAAGTGCTATGGCAATGGGGACGCGGTGGGGCGGGAACCGAGGGGCAGGTACATGTTGCTCGCCGCCGGTGAGAGGCACGCCTGCGCGGTGGACCACAGAGGCATGCTGGGGTGCTGGGGAGAGGCGGCGGCTGTTGCTGCCGCGGCGCCGCCGAAGCTGATTCGCGCTGTGTCCACGGTGGCGGTGGGCGACGCGCTCACGTGCGTGCTGTGGGGGAACTGGACGGTCTCCTGCTGGCCGGAGGAGCATGCGGCTGTGCCGCCGCAGATATCGCAGGAGCAGTTCGTCGCTCTGGAAGCGAGGGGGAAGGTGGTGTGCGGGGTGCTCATGTCCGACTACTCGCTGGTGTGCTGGGGCGGAGATGTTGCCGGCGGGGTGAGGAAGGTGTTCGACAAGGTCCTGCCGGGTCCGTGCGCGCCGGCAAGGTCGTGCCCGTGCGGCGTCTGGTCAGGCTCCGCGATGCTCTGTGACAGCGATGGCGCGGCCATCTGCTACCCCTGCGGCTACACTCCTCCCATGAATGCGCAGGCGCCTACGTCCAACCCGTGGGCGTCGACCTCTCACACGAGGAAGAAGCGGCGGCCGAGCGATCTTGTGATCGCAATGATAAGCTTTGGAGCCGGTTCAGGACTCGTGGTCCTCGTCGCCGCGCTCTTGGTCGCTTACTGCCTGCGCCGGCGTAGCCGCAGCCGCAGCAGCGGCTCCCAAGACTCCGGGCGCATCCACGCCGAGCCGATGACAGCCACGGTGCCGCGCGTGCCGCGGCGGCTCAGCATGTTGCTCTCCAAGGGCCCGAACACGACGGTGGAGCAGTTTCCCCTGGCAGCGCTCCGGGCCGCCACGGACATCTTCTCGCCATCCCACCGCATCGGCTCCGGCAGCTTCGGCGCCGTCTACCGCGCGTCCCTCCCCGACGGCCGCGAGGTCGCCATCAAGCGCGCGGAGCGGCGTGACTCAGGCGCCTCATCCTCCGCCGCCGCTGCGGCGGCGCGTCGCGTCAACCACGAGTCGGCCTTCATCTCGGAGCTCTCGCTGCTCTCCCGCCTGAACCACAAGAACCTGGTTCGGCTGCTGGGATTCTGTGCCGACGGCGGCGAGCACATCCTCGTGTACGAGTTCATGCACAACGGCACCCTCCACGACCACCTCCACAAGCGCCCCGCCCCGCTCTCGCCGCCGCTCGCCTCCTGGCCGTCCCGCCTCCGCCTCGCCCTCGGTGCGGCGCGCGGCATCGAGTACCTGCACACCTACGCCGTGCCGCCCATCATCCACCGCGACATCAAGTCCTCCAACATCCTCCTCGACGCCTCCTGGTCCGCCAAGGTCTCCGACTTCGGCCTCTCGCTGCTCAAGAACCTGGGCACCGGAGACGACAATGCCGGCGGCGAGGAGCCGTGCGTCACGGCCGGGACGGTGGGGTACATGGACCCGGAGTACTACCGGCTGCAGCACCTGACGGACAAGAGCGACGTGTACAGCTTCGGGGTGCTGCTGCTGGAGCTGCTGTCCGGGTGCAAGGTGATACAGAGATACGAGGGGAGCGGCACGCCGAGGAACGTGGTGGACATGGCCGTGCCGTACATCGAGTCGGACCGCGTGCACCGGGTGCTCGACATCCGGCTTCCGCTGCCGACGCCGGGGGAGATGGAGGCCGTCGCCTACGTCGGGTACCTGGCCGCCGACTGCGTCCGGCTGCCCGGGCGCGAGCGGCCCTCCATGAGCGAGGTTGTCGGCGTGCTCGAGCGGGCCGTTGCGGTATGCGAGGAGCACGAGGATAGCCCGGACGGCGGCGAGGCAGCCCTGTCGCGGTCGGGCACCGATGGGTCCACCACCATGTGACGTGGCATGCATGGCATGCCATCAGGCATTGCATGGCTCGCCTCCCCTGGTGGGAAGGAACGCATGGAGTTTCTTTGAGGGTTTTTTTGGGTTTGTTTTACTTTTTTCTATTCTCTTTGTAGTTAATTGTTAGAGTATTGACATACCGTGTTGGGCAAATAGAGTCTTTCCTTGTAGAGTAGATCATTTAGTGAAAACATTTTTGCTTTGCCTAATTGGATGGCAAGAAAAGAAATGTATATATTCCTATGTTGTCTGAGAATTTGCTAGTACTACTATTTTGGAGCTCCAAGTGTTATTAAACATTTTGGAGCATATGAGCTTGGGATCAGTTGGATTTTTGCAATCTCAAAACTGAATAAGTAGACAAGACGTCAGCTGCAAATTAATTTTTTTTGCGAGATTTGCAAATTCCATTTTGACGGTGGATATGTTCTCATCTGTTGCAAGTCTACATAGCGCACCTTAAACTCATATCAAAAGAAATACCTAACATCGAAAGTGCATTTCTGTTCCCGAGCTCAAATGAGCTCGGTGAATAGTAAATAAAAAAAATTTGAAAAAAATCAATTTCTTTCGGACAAACATTGACAAAAGTTTCAAGTGCTTGTAAAAATTCATCATGGAATCACACTCCTGTAAGGGATGACAAACAAAAAAACAAATTCAGTGCTTCAGAATGCTTTTGAAAGTAGCATTTCCATAGTACTGTTTTTTTTTGCCACGCCATCTAGGAATGTGATTTCATGACGAATTTTTGAAAGCACGTAAAACTTTTGTCAATGTTTCTCCTAATTTTTTTGAATATTTTGTTTGATTTTGTTTTGATTTTACTGTTCATCCGAGCTCATGAGCTCGGGTGCAGAAACTCTGTGTCTTACCAACCATTTACTATGTGAGAGCATTCCTTGCGGTTGCAAACATGCAGCCACTACAAATGTAAGGCTGGTCACAATGGGGAGGAACTTAGAAGTAACATCACACACTCCAATACAACTTTGCTTATGTGGCACATATTTAATGAAGAGAGAGGTGCTTGTGGTAACTAGCTAAGTTACCGGAACATCACACACTCCAAAAAACAATGAGTCTATAACCTAATAAATACATCGTTGCATGACACTACATAGATGTTCCTATCCACTATGGAGGTAGTAACATAGTCTAGGGAAGTGTGTAAGTTCCTAGCTTATGTTCTTGCCCATTGTGACCAGCCTAAGTAGTACGCTATCCTACACTTCTTAAACTGCAACCTGGTGCGATTCTAGTAGCACTATACCAGTTGGTGCGCAGTTGTTGTTGAGAGGCCTTTCGTTTCCATCCAAGCAATTTAACCGACGATCAAGTCAGCGCGTCTCTCTCGTAGGAGTACTATACCACTCCTTGGCGAGGCGAGGGCGAGCAGCATAGTGGAGTTGTACCAACCGTGCATTCCCTCGCCATCTCCTCAGCAAACCCCTCCCCGTTTCCATTCCATACCATTATTTTCGTTCTTTTAGGCGGCGAAGCACCACGGAAGTAGCCGCCAACCAACGCCTGACGGACCGGACCGGCCGGCCATCACACATCACCTCATGGTGCACGTCTCCACCCGTCCATCACACACGACGCAATGACACAAAGGCAAGCGATCCATCTATCCATCACGTGGGCAAGCTCCGTGCTGTGTCTTATTTACCGATTTGATAGGTGAGGATAAAGATCCGGCCGGTGGCCAGGTTTTGGTAATAGCTCATTTGCGTGTGGGAGATGGAGATTTCGAGTGGATCTCCCTCCTTTCCTCTTGGACCTAGACAGCCAGGAACGTAGCTAGGCTAGGGAGGGTTAAAATGCACACCGGGAGACTCGGCGCATGACTTGTTGAACTGTAGATTGATAGCCCTACGTACATGTTGAAATGGCAAAATCGTGTTACTGGAAGCAAAAATGAAAAGGGCTCAGTTGTTATGGTTGCTTACCAGATGGAATGTTTGCAACAAGATTCATGCATGTTGCACATTTCTATCGGCTCCTTGATTATTGCCTGGGTTGGATACCCCACAGCCCCACACGTTGACATGGTACTATATTCTCTATCTGTAATTTGGTACTACTATGTTATAGACTTATCTTTCATAGTTAAAATAGATGGCTGAACTTTGTCTTAGCTTTAGAATAAAGTTGGGTCGTCTATTTTAATCTTAACGAAAATACTCAATAATACTAGTATTACATTTTTGTTTGTGCTTTTTGTTGGTGCATTTGTGTTGGCTGCGTTGGGATAAGAAAACGACAGGAGAATATGATGATGTGGTACTCGCTTGTTTTCTTTGTGTTTTCATTAGTCTTAAGACGTATATGAAGCTTTGTTGGTTCTATTGTGATTACGCCGAAACAGAATTTTCTAGAGGTCAAAATGGAATTATTCCTCACCTGCACCGCTCCGCTCGTCTCCATGTTCTTCTCTTGGGATGTTATAATTTAACAAAGTGACCCTCTTCGAGGGCTCCCGTTTGCCCGAAAGAAGAAAAGAAAATCTCAGTGTTCCTTAAAATATATGTCCGCCCTATTGATTCTTGGATCTGACAAGTGACCAAGTGACAACGCACTGCCGATTAACACTAGCATGTTATTTTGCAATTCTCAGATACGGGCACCGTCGTCGTCGTCGAGACGAGCCTAACCCGAGCTGGCTATCCATCTGGCCTCTCAGATGATCCGATCAACAAGTCTCAAGGGGCACAGGCAGTGCACCTACCTACCCCTGAAACATCAAAGAATGATGCCATGCGATGCGATTCGCCCTCCAATTAGCTAAGACATCCATGTCCGTGTGCTACTCTCATTTGTTGAGCTGCGGGTGAGCTCTCCGTGCGTGCCTTAGATGCGTGCAATCTGCGGCCTCGATTTAATTTCTCCGGGAGTTGTTAGGGTTCTGGTTTTCTCTCTGGATCCGATGGAGATCTCATCTAGCTAGTCCTTCCGTTGAGGTGACAGGGTAAACGGGTCGCAGACTTGCAGTTCATGCATGGCTGCCTAACATTTGCTGACCGACCGGGGCGTACAGGATGGATGAGGTTGTTCTTGGCGTCTGCGATTTTGCCACCAACCTGGAAGAGAAAACCTTTGCAAACTTGGTGTAACATCTTTAATGCGTACTTCCTCTAATCCGGTGAAAAGTGTACATATAAAAATTTAGGACAAATTATAAAGTCAAGTAAAAAAATGCATTGGAAAGATGTAAAACCTCATCTCTCTCTTCTTTAGTTATCCAACCTCCAATGAACAAATTGTATGTAGAAATTAAAAAGATCATGTGTAGAATGTTATTGGTCTTGATTACTGTATGATGAGGAAGAAGCATTTTTTTTCTATTTTAAAGTACATTGAGAAGATAGAAGTACATATTTTTCTGGCCAAATTTTAAAGCCAAATGTACGCTCTTCACCGGGCGGAGGGAGTATACATCAGTACCTATAATACCTAAGTTCAGAAGAAGGACATTAAGGGTATCTTCAACGCCGACCCATAAATTTCCTCCCGCATACACCCGGCTTCCCTATTTTTTTAGAGTGCGCATGTTCCAATAGCCTCATACATAGAGTACAGACGTTCAAATAGCAGCATACATAGAGTATGGACGTTCAAGTAGCTGCATGCAGCAGTAGTTCAAATTTTAAAAAGTTTAAATATTACATTCCAACATTATTGTCCCCTTTATCCGTTCACAGATACTCAATCAGATCTTTCTTCAGCTCCTCATGAGTTGCTCCATGTCGAATTTGTTGATGCAATTGAATAAACTCTTCAAATGTGGCCGGATTCTGGCCAGGAAGTTTGATAAGATCACCCATGTTTTTAAATTCTAAAGCTACGATAACATCCTCACCCTCATCCTCGATGATCATGTTGTGCATGATCACTGTTGTGCATGATCACACAACATGTCATCACCTCCCATAAGGTCTACAGATCCCATTGGTTAGCAGGTCCACAAACAAAACGGGCATGTAGAACTCCAAGTGCCCTCTCGACATCCTTTCTAGCTGCTTCTTGTCTTTGGGCAAAGTGAGGCTTTCTCTAGCCAACTGGGTTAGCGATGGTGTTGACAAAGGTAGCCCACAGGGAATAGATACCGTCAACCAAATAGTAGCTCATGTCCATTGACAATATAGTGGCAAGAAGGAGCTTTTTCTTCAATCAGCCTCGCAAACAATGGTGATCGCTGCAGCACATGTAACCTTGCCTATTCCATCATGGCTTACGCCCACGAAGGACTAGCCTCACTCGAAGTAGATCTTCACGAAGTAGGCGACCTCCTGGCCCTTACAAATTCTTGGTTCAACTCCACATGATTTGGAGGCTCCCAAGTGACACCTAACCAATATAGGAGACACCACTTTTCAAAAGATAATTGATGTTCACTACTAGAGAAAACCTTATACGCAGAGGTATAGCAGTAGCGCTAGTTAGAATAGAGCGCTACTGCTACTTAGTAGTAGCGCGTCTCAATAAAGCGCGCTACAGATATGGTTATAGCAGTAGCGCGTCTAAAGGAAAAAGCGGTACTACTATAATTCCCACACTGTTGCCGGTAGGCTAGGAACACTAGTGCAGAACCGGGCATTAGCACCGTTCGTAAGGCCCTGTAGTGCCGGTTACATAACCGGCACTAAATTGTGGTCACTAAAGGCCCCCCCTTTAGTATCGGTTCAGTACGAACCGGTGCTAAAGGGCGACCACATGCTGCGAGCCAGCTCAGGGGCTCAGAGCCCTTTAGTACCGGTTGGTAAGACCAACCGGTACTATAAGGTTTGGGGTTTTTAGTTTTATGATTTCTTTTTCATTTAATTTTGTGTTTCCATTTTAATTCTTTTTAGTTTCTTTGGTATTTTACGATACTACACATTGTACAAGTTATGCATATATATATATATATATATATATATATATATATATATATATATATATATATATAGAATTTCTAGTAGAACCAATCATGCATATATATATCATCAATGTCTCACAAACCACCATATTAATTAATCACACATACACACATGTATAGCTATATACAATTTCTCCTACATATGAATGTTGCCTTCGGAGCCAGTGGCATTAGCTTAATTGGTGCCTTCGGAGCACGATGACAATTGGAAGTGGTTTTCATGGGGGCGGTAGCGGGTAATAGAATTCTCCATTCGGATTTATGACCTGGTCGAGCAAAAATCCCTCTATTTCCTCTTGAAGTGCTTCTACGCGCTCCGTTTCTGTGAGCTTCTCCCGCACCTCTTTGAACTGTTAAGAAGGAGATCAATATGCATGTGTATTAGTTGTGTGACTAGATATCGATAATGGTGTAAAATTGTGAATAGTGTTACGACAAGCGTACCCATTCTGTCTTTGAGATCTACTCCTTTCGGACGCCATCATGCGAATGTTCTCGCAAGCGAGAATGCACACAGATCAGTCCCTACGCTGCTTGAGGCCTTTACGAGAATGAAATTTGATTAGATAAAAATTAATCAAGCATGATAATTAAAGAGATGGTAGCTAGCTAGCTAGCTAGTACTATAATTACTTACCTTGGGTGAAACCATTTAAGCTTTTTTCCATTCGCCGGTGTGATGGTGATGAACCTTTGCCAAGCCCTGCCGCCGACAAAGAAAATGAATAAAGGGTTATTAAATAGTTCATATCATGAAATGACGAACTAAATAGGCGAGATATATAGTTAATAATGATTGAAATTACACATTGACTATCCCATACAAGATGTTATAGTCAGTTTTTTTGAGATTAGTGAGTCCGATTACTTCAACTGTTTAAGCGTCAACTTTAATGATACACAAGACACAGTGAAATCTGCATGCACACGTTTGCATGTCTTAATTAAGCGGGCATATGTAAGCAAAAACATGTAGCTAGCTAGTAGGAAAAAAGAGAATTTGTAGTACAAGGCGGTGTGACTCACTTTGGAAGTTGTAAGGAAGTAGTATATCTTCATTGTATTTGAGGCGCTTCAAGAACTCTAGCATGCTGTCCTCTCGTTCTTTTCTTGGCGTTCATTTATCTTCCATGTGTATTCATTAACGGTGTTTGGGTCAATGAACCCAATGCCAGCGTCCACCTTTTCTCATTTTATATATCTTCATCCCGCATAATACCACGAAAAAGAATATAGTGAGGATAATTACGGTAATGATTGATCAAAAGGATATCACTACAGCTAGCTTGAGACTTAAATTATAGAAAGAAATCACTTACGAGACAATAGCAATCGACGATAGATTTGTCGATTGCGTCTTGATTGTATAACTGAAACAGTTCTAAATACTCAGCGGACACAACTTTCTCATGGTAGTAATGGTCACCTTGGCATTCACCATGAGGACAATCGATCTGAAATCTTGGTAATGTTCATGTACCATTGATGCAATTCATACATTCTCGTTGGGAGGTTCTTAACCTTATGCAGCGCGACCAAAGGTTGGCCGGACATATTTCCGTTTATTTCATCCTCTCTAAGCAAAGGCATGGGCTCGATCTCGAGGAGTTGTCCAACAGTGATGTTGAGAACTTCACTGCATTATATGCTCCTCCGTTATTACCACATTGCCCACCTCGGGAGCGTGCATTGTTTGCCCACAATAATATTGGGCGCAGCGTCTTGTCACTGTTGTTGGCACAACAAGCGAGGGATCGATTAGCCGCCTGTTCTCCCAGGTGGGGAATGGTTTTCCGCATTTTTGGCAGCTGCTTCTTGTTTGCTCGATCCCGATGTAGGCGTGCTTGCCTCCTTTGTAGGCGTGCTCGATTTAACTTCGATGTGGCGCTCATAGTGCGTGTCAGCAGGCTTGGGAGCAGTGGTTGAAACCATACGAATGAAGTGGTCAATCGTTTCCTCGAGCACTTTCTCCCTTGGCGGCGGTGGCGGTTTCGGTGCAAAATGGGCTTCCACCTCGGCCTTGATATGGCTGTGATTTCCTCCTCGGACTGTCATAAGACCTCTGCGGAAGAGGCTTGAGGCTTGGACCATATTTATATCGCTTGCCTCCTTTGTACTTCTGTACTACCTCGACTTCGTGCCGCTCGCACCATAGCTGCGGGTGTCTCTTCTGCGATTCTTGGCGGAGGCAGACGGCCGACGGGCTGAGTTGGATGAGGAGGAGTGGCTGAGGTTGTGCGGACTTGGAGGAGGAGGGCGTCTGACGCTGTGGCGGACTTGGAGGAGGAGGATTGTCCTAACACTTTGCGGACTTGGAGGAGGAGGTGGCTGACACTTTGCGGACTTGGTGGACTTGCGGGAGCGGAGTCTGCGACTCGGTGGCGGACTTCGACGAGGACTCGGTGGACGCGGTGTCGGTGGCCTTGAAGATGATGCAATCCTTTTTCCATAGGATGATCGATGTTTGGCCTCTCAGAAAGCGCCGCCGTCACCCCGGCAATGTCAAGTGTAGCCCGAATATGGTGGGTCCACCACCTCATCAACCAAGACACGAGCATAGCCCGCTGGAATCGGGTTGCAATGGAAGGTTGCCTCGGGGGGATTGGTGAAAGCAAAGCCGTCCGCCACCTTCATGGATATGTTCTTCATTTTGACGTGTAGCTCGTAGTTAGTGTTCTCCGTGATGTCATCCACGGGGTATCTACCCAGCATTGCGTCGTCCGGGGCGGAACCCACGCTGCTTCTCGGCATGGATGGGCGGTGCTATCAATCTGGATCATCCGCTAGCTGCTGCACTCTTGAGACCCCTTTGATGGGTAAGTGAGTCGATCTGCTCCTGCTGCCGCTGAATTTGTTGCCAATTCCGCTTGACTTGCTTCTAGGCCTTGAAGGCGTCCATAGTCCCGCTTCCTCTGCTCCTCCTCCATCTTCCTCTTCTTCTCCTCCGCAATCTTCTTTCTCGCACGGGTTACGTAGTCGGTGTTCCATTCGAAAACCCTCACACCACGGCATAGCGCCCTTGCCTCGTGTTCTTCCCGGTGTTCAGATTTCCCGAGGCACGCGTAAGCTCGTCGTTCTCTCTGTTGGGCTGGAACACCCCGATCGTGCCTCTTCTATTGCAACAAGTATCGCATCGTCGGCTCCCTTGAGACTTGCCCTCGTCGAAACATTGCACATCTCGGGTCCAACTCCCCCATGCGCATAGAACCAAGTCCCCACAGGGGCCAGCTCTTAGTAGCCGGAGTGACACCTGCATCCTCCATCTCTTTCTCGGACTTATCCCACTTAGGCATTGCCACCGCATAGCCACCGCCCCACTTATGGAACTTATCCTTTTTTTTGGCATTCTTCTTGTTTATTCTCGACCGTTCCTTAGCTAATTCCGAATCCTTGAATTTCACGAAATCGTCCCAATGATCACGTTGGTTCTCTAGTGTTCCCTTGAATACTAGAGTCTTCCTTCCTCCCTTGACGTACTTCTTCCATTCACGGTTCTTGTAGTTCTTGAATGCAATCACTATCATCCTAAGAGCAGCCTCCTTGACTTTCTACACATCTGCTTCTGTGAAATGATCTGGTAGGGTGAAATGTTCCATGAGGGTATCCCAAAGCAGATCTTTTTGATTCTTGTCGACAGAAGTAACATCTAGACGTGGCTTTGCTGGCTCTCTCCATTCTTGAAGTTTGATCGGGAGTTGGTCCTTCACAAGAACTCCGCACTGACGAACGAACTTGTCCGCAACCTTCTTAGGCGCTAATGGTTTGCCAAGTGGGGCGCATGCCTCGATATTGTACTTTCGCCCGGCTTCAACTTCTTGTTCGGCCTCATTTAAATCATTTTGCACGAAGATTTGCTCGATCCGGATGGCTGAAAGAACAAAGATCGATTCATTAATATATCTTCAAGTCATTTAAAACATGTGATGATCACGGATGCTGCTTATATAAACATATATACCTCGCGGTCTTTGTTGTTTCAGATCAACATGTTCTTCGTCACCGTCATAATCGTAGTTCATGACTTCATCAATTTAAATCGTCGCGATCGAATATCATATCACCCTCTCCGGTGTTGTTTAGAAATTGAGCCATCATAATCTTCTTCATTCGATTATTATCGCTGCGTATCATATCGAACATGGTCATTCTCCTCTCTCTCGTCGGTATTATGCGCCATAGATTTTGTTTAACTAATCCAAAAGAAATATAAAACAATTTAGTATTCAAATTACATCGTCTCGAATAATAGATATAATCTCAAATACATCGTCTAGAATAATAGATATAATCTCGAATACATCGTCTCGAATAATATATAATATTGAATAGTACATCACGGCTATTAGCTAATAAAGATCGAATACTACTGAAGAATCTAGGACACTCGCGGTTCCTCCGGCGCGGCGGTGGACACCCAAAAAAGGAACCCTCACGGGATCATAGCTGAAGTGAGATCCCGAAGATCTTGCCACGTATTGGAGAACTGCCGCCTCTAACGCAACCATGTAGCGATGGGCGTGCTCGTCTTCCTCCCGACACGGCGACGTACCACCTCCGGCGGGCCGGGTCCCTCCGCACCAAATCGCCTGTGAACGCCACCAAACGAGATCGGGGTCGACGACGGGACCCGGGCGGGTTCCTCATCAAGCGGCGCGCCCTCAAGCAACACCTCCAGTGCCAGCCAGTGAGCCAGTCCGGACATGGGTCGGCTGGGCGTCGTCGCGACGGTCGACGGCGAGATGCGGGCAGGCATCGTCGAGAACAAATACTAGCTATATGCCCATAAAAAGTAACATTTTTTAATGATTGGATTTTGATAACTAAAATTTCTAACATTTCTATATAACACTAATTATGCCAATCTAAATAATCTAAATAACACTAAAATTTCTAACATTTCTAACATTTATATATAACACTAATTTCTAACATTTCTACATAACACTATTTTCTAACTGATTAAGCACTAATTATATCCATCTAACATGCATTCATACATATATAATAGTGAAAAATAATAATCTAAATAATCTTAAATAATTAAACATACAAAATACGTGTGCGTGTGTACTAATTAAACACTAATTATCTAAACTAATTAAACATACAAAATAATAATCTAAATAATCTAAACTAATTAATGACTAATTATCTAAACTAATTAAACATGCTTGTGTGTGTGTGTGTGTGCGGGCTCTCAGGCGGAGGGCTCACAGGCAGGCGGCAGCGGCAGCGGCGGCAGCAGGGACAACGCGACAGGGGCCGGGACGGCGGACGGGGCGGGCCAGGCGGCGACGGAGACGCAGCGGCGGCGGCAGGCGGACGGAGGCGGAGAGCGATCGAGGCGGCAGCGACAGAGGCGGCAGACGACGGACGGAGGAACAAACAGAGGGAAACTGAAATTTTGTAGCTCTAGCATATATAGAAGGCACCTTTAGTACCGGTTGGAGCCACCAACCGATACTAAAACCTGTTTTGCCAGCCAGCGGCGAAGCGACCCCTTTAGTACGGGTGGTGGCACAAAACGGTACTAAAAGCCCCCTTTAGTACCGGTTTGTGCCACGACCCGGTACTAAAGGGGTTATTAACTGCAGTCTTGATGCGACAAGTTTAGTCCCACCTCGCTAGTCGAGGGCTACCGCACTGGTTTATAAGCCCGGTCACGGTAGCTCCTCAGTTCCTCTCCTAACCAGGCCTCTTGGGCCTACATCCTCTTCGCCTAGTGGGCCTCTTGGGCCTTGGCAGGCTGCATCCCAGCCCAACGAAAGGTTGTGTCGCTAGTCGTATGCAGTCGCTTTGGCCCGATGGCGGGCGCTTTTTTTTTCTTAATTTTTTTTGCTTTATTTTTTGTTTTATTTATTTTTGAGTTGTTTTTTGCTGTATTTAGTGTTTCTTTGTGAATATTTTTGCTTTAGGTACAAAAATTACAAACTTTCTGTTAGTGCTGTAGATTTCAAATTTGAATAGTTTAAATTTTGAATTATTTGAAATTTGTGTGAATCACTAGTTTGTGAATAACTTAACTTTGAAAAAGTTTTTCAGTGATTCTTTTTCTTATGTTTAATATTATTGTGTTTTATCATTATATTCAATTTAGTAATGCTTAGGTTATTTAAAAATGAAATGCCTTTGTAACAGTTCAATTTTAAGTGAAACCACGATACTTGAAAGAGATTGTCCATTTTGTACACGAAGTGCATCCAGTTTTGCCGTAACCCTCTCTACTTTCTTGCACATGATATTTGTATGAAATTATGATACCATGCCAACTTTCAACCTTTTACGAGTTCATTTGAATTGCTTTTCAATTTCAGGGTCATTTAGCTGGAAAAAAAATCAGTAAATGCATGAAAAGAATTTGTTTGCACATAAAATTTCTTCGCGTTTCAAATGCCAAAACACATAACTACCCTAACTATTATAGACATTCCCTCCGGGTGTGAAACACGAAGAAAGTGATGATAGTGAAGCCGATCACATCCGGATCTTTGGGTGTGAAACTTTTTCTTCGCGTGTGTCCCTTTGCGCCAGTAACCATGGAAAATCTTCATCATTTAACGGGATGCTCGGGTCAATATTCGCTGTGAATGGAGCAATTTCATCAAACTTTTCATAATCTTCTGACTTGTCTGTTTGTCATCCACTCCCACGATGTTTCTCTTCCCGAGAAAGAACTATGTGCCACTTTGGCTCATCGTGCGATGCATTAACTTCCTTATCTTTTCTTTTTCTTGGCTTGGTAGACATGTCCTTCACATAGAAAACCTGTGCCACATCATTGGCTAGGACGAATGGTTCGTCTGCATATGCAAGATTGTTGAGATCCTTGTTGTCATTCCGTCTGCGGGTCTTCCGTTACCCGCCTCGTGTCATATTGACCCATTTGCACGAAACAAAGGGACCTTTAAACCACGTCGATAGTCAAGTTCCCATATGTCCTGTATATAACCATAATATGTTTCCTTTCCCGTCTTGGTTTCTGCATCAAAGCGGACACCACTGTTTTGGTTGGCGCTCTTCTTATCTTGGGCGATCGTGTAAAATGTATTACCATTTATCTCGTACCCTTTGAAAGTCATTATATTCGAAGATGGTAGCGGGACAGCAAGTACAGGTCATCTTCAATAGAGGTGTCATGCATGGTGCGTGTATGCGCAACAGTTGGAGAAACTCTGGTTTGTTCACGTGTAATCCGGTCATCGAGACCGCTCCGGTGTTTGGGCGTAGCAAATTCTTGTGTTCATCCATATCTGGAGCCACCAAGGTGGAATTCAGAGAATTGTGTAGTGTGCTTCGGTGAGAGAATGTCCGTCCATACATATTATTTGTTCCCCTCTAGCGTGCCTTTTCCATCGATGCGCCCTTATGCATGATTCAGGAACACCAATCGGCTTAAGGTCGAGGAATAAAGTCAATACAAAACTCAATGACCTCCTCATTTTGATGGCCCTTGGAGATGCTTCCTACGGCCTATGCGGCTATGAACATATTTCTTTAAGACTCCATGAACCTCTCAAAGGGAACATATTGTGTAGAAATCAGGACCCAAAATGTTAATCTCTTCGCATAGGTGAACTAGGGCGTGCGTCATGATGTTGAAGAAGGATGGTGGGAACACCAACTCGAAATCGACAAGACATTGCACCAAATCATTACGTAACCTTGGTATGATTTCGGATCGATTACCTTCGAGAGATTGCATTGAGAAATGCACATAGCTTCACAATGGCTAATCGAACATTTTCGGTAGAATCCCCTCAATGCAACCGAAGCGGTTGCGTCATAATCACGTGGCGTCATGAGACTTTAGGTTACGGAACTTTTCTCTGCCATGTTTATTATTCCTTTATATTTGACGAAGCCGACGGTACCTTATCTTGAGCGGGCATTCAAAGAAGATTTCCTTCTCTTCTTTGGTAAGGCGTAGCTTGCATGACCACGATGTATGCCGTCTTCTCCGTGCAAACGTTGCTGGTCCTCCGTGCCTCGGTGTATCTTTTGTCTTCCCATACACGCCCAAGAAGCCAAGCGAGGTCACGCAAAGATTCTTCGTCACGTGCATCATGTCGATTCGGAGCGGACCTCTAGGTCTTTCAATATGGTAGGTCCCAAAATATAGATTTCTTCTTCCACATGGGTGCGCGTCCGTCGTGTCCTTCGAACAGGTTGTCCGCGGGACCTTTCCAAATATCACCTTCAAATCCTTGACCATATCATGTACATCAGCACCATTACGGTGGCGAGGCTTCGTCCGGTGATCCGCCTCACCTTTGAAATGCTTGCCTTTCTTTCTTACGGGATGCCTGCTCGGAAGAAATCGATGATGTGTACACATTCTTCTTACAACTATTCAAATATATACTGTCGGTATCATCCAAGCAGTCGTGCATCCGCGGTATCCCTTGTTTATCTGTCTTGAAAGGTTCTTGAGAGCAGGCCAATCATTGATGGTCACGAACAACAACGCCTTTAGGTCAAATTCTTCCCCATGTGCTCATCCCACGCGTACACTGTTCCATTCCACGGTTGTAAGAGTTCTTCAACTAATGGCCTTAGGTACACATCAATGTCGTTGCGGGTTGCTTAGGGCCTTGGATGAGCACGGCATCATAATGAACTTTCGCTTCATGCACAACCAAGGAGGAAGGTTATACAAACATAGAGTCACAGGCCAGGTGCTATGGTTGCTGCTCTGCTCCCCAAAAGGATTAATGCCATCTGCGCTTAGACCAAACCATACGCTCCTTGCATCATCTGCAAACTCCTTCCTGTACTTTCTTTCGATTTTTCTCCACTGCGACCCGTCAGCGGGTACTCTCAACTTTCCGTCTTTCTTACGGTCTTCTCTATGCCATCGCATCGCCTTGGCATGCTCTTTGTTTTGGAACAAACTTTTCAACCGTGGTATTATAGGAGAATACCACATCACCTTGGCAGGAATCTTCTTCCTGGGGCGCTCGCCCTCGACATCACCAGGCTCATCGCGGCTGATCTTATAGCGCAATGCACCACATACCGGGCAAGCGTTCAAATCCTCGTACTCACCGCGATACAGGATGCAATCATTAGGGCATGCATGTATCTTCTGCACCTCTAACCCTAGAGGCGGACAACCTTCTTTAGCCAGACATACTCTCGGGAAATTCGTTGTCCTTTGGAAGCATATCCTTTATCATTACCAAAGAACTTTCCAAATCCCTTGTCGGATACACCATTCTCGCCTTCCATTGCAGCAATTCGAGTGTGGTGCCCAGCTTTTTCTTGTCACCTCATGATTGGGTACAACATTTTTTGTGATCCTCTAACATGCGCTGCAACTTCTTCTTCTCCAAATCACTTGCGCGAGCTTCTCTTTGCATCGGCAATGGCCCGACCTAGATCATCAGCGGGCTCATCGATGGCTCTTCTTCACTTCTTCCCGCATTGCCGCTCAGCTTCTTCCGCATTACCGGCTCAGCTTCTTCCCCATTGTTGTATCATCGTATTCGGGGAACCCATGGCGGGATAGCTGTCGTCGTCCTCTTCTTCTTCATTGTCTTCCATCATAACCCCTCTTTCTCCGTGCTTGGTCCAAACATTATAGTGGGGCATGAAACCGGACTCAAGCAGTGGGCGTGAATGGTTCTTGGCGTAGAGTAATTGTGACCATTCTTACAGCCAACACATGGACAAGGCATAAAACCATCCGCCCGCTTGTTTGCCTCAACCGCAAGTAGAAAAGTATGCACGCCCTCAACGAACTGGGAAGAGCATCGGTCATCGTACATCCATTGCGGCTCATCTTCATTACACAACACGAATAGACCAAATTAATACAAGTTCATACATAAAGTTCATACAACACTTAAATGCAACAAACAAATAACTCTCTAGCTAAAGCATTTAAATGCAACAACAAATGCGATCAAGATCGCAACTAAGGTAACAATTGATCCAACAGCATAATGATACCAAGCCTCACTATCGATGGCATATTTTCTAATCTTTCTATTCTTCAAGCGCATTTTCTCCATCTTGATCTTGTGATCATCGGCGACATCGGCAACATGCAACTCAATTCCATCTTCTCCCCTCAATTCTTTTCAATTTTTCTTTCAAGTACTCTTTTCTCTTTCAACTAAATTTAACCTCTCGACAATAGGGTCGGTTGCAATTTCGGTTCACATACCTCCTAGATAAAAATATCTATGTCAACTTGATGGGCATAATTTGTCATAAACACGAAATGCAACAAATAGTTTTAAAGAGAATATACCACATCGAATCATAACAAGGGCGAGGGCCGACGGGGCGGATATCAAAACCATGGCACTATGTATAACAAACAACGTCTGGGTAAGATAATTATTACATGATTAACTATATATCCAAATCACACAAACATCAATTTTTATATAAAATTTCATGAACAAGAGGCTCACCACAAGGTGGTGCCGGCTGACAGAGACAGTGCAGGCGATCAGCAGTGGTTTCTGACGGAGATTTAGAAGGCACTAAGTAAACCACACCTACATATGCAAACTAAGTGTTATTTTTGACCTCAAATTGCATATAAATCAAATACTAGCACATATATATATATTTCCTCCCAAATTACTAAACTCACAAATTAGTAACTATATAAAGCATTGCAAGAGCTAATCTAGCAATGAGAGATTAAAGGACAAAGTTGCTAACCTTTGTGATCACTTGAATGGATGGGGGCCTTCAAATCTTGACAAATTTTGGGCAAAATGTGTGATGAGCTCGAGGGAAGAGGAAGAACGAGAGAGGAGAGGAGAGGGAAAGGGGAAGAACAGAGCGAGCTGGACGAAGGGTTTATATGCGGGAGGACCTATAGTACCGGTTAGTGGCACGAACCGGTACTAAAATCTTGGAGGGGCCCAGATGACAACATCCTGCCACCACCCTCATTAGTACCGATTCGTGGCACGAACCGGTGCTGAATGTTAGCCACGAACCGGTACTAATGAGAGTGGCCCGGCTAGCCGTTGGAACCGGCACTAATGTATACATTTGTGCCGGCTCTAATACAAACCGGCACTAATGTGCTGCACGTTTGACCCTTTTTCTACTAGTGGAATAGTAGTAGCGATGCTGCAAAAAGCACGCTACCGCTAAGTGCCTTGTAGTAGCTCATTTCCGGTATAAAGCGCTACTGCTAAAAAAAGAAAAGAAATGGAAAAGAAATAGAAAAGTAAATGAAAATGAAAGAAGTAGAAAAAGGTTATGTGAAGAAAAGAAAATGTAAAGATATACAAAAGAAAAAGAAAAATAAAGGAGAAAGGCATAGCAGTAGCGCTTGTTGCCACAGAGCGCTATAGTTAAAGAAAAAGAAAAAGGAAAATAAATAACTACTTCCTATAGCAGTAGCGCGTTTTGGTATAAAGCGCTATAGTTAACTTAGCTATAGCGCTTTTTGCCTACCAGCGCTACTGCTATTTCAACATAACCCCGCTCGGGATCAAAATTTTGCTAAGCCCTTTCCCCCTCTCCCCCTATCCCCTAACTCCTCTGTCGCTGCCGTCGATCGCCCTGCCCGATCGAGCACGCCCTCGACCTCACCGCCGCCACCCTCGACCTCACCGCCACTGCCCGAGCCCGCCCATGACCGCCACCGCCCGAGCCCGAGCTCACCCTGGCCGCCGACCGTAAGGCTCTCCCTCTCCTCTCCCCTGCTCTCCCTCTCCTCCCCCTGCTCTCTCTCTCTCTCTCTCTACTAGGGCAATTCATATGTTGCTGCTGTGATGATGTTCATATGAACCCTAGATTTGTTTAGGGCAGTAGGCATTTTTTTAGCATTTAGGAAACAAGATTAGCATTTTTTTTAGGAAATTAGCTAGGGCAAATTTTTATGAAAATGCCTAAATAGTAATTCCATTTAGCTTTAAATTAACAGAGGGTATATAAATAATAGTGGCATTTAGCTTTAAATTAATAGAGGCTATAAACAAAAAATAGTAGCATTTAGCTATAAAAAATTATTTGGACTATGGACTTGAATCTGGTCCAAATTTCATTCAAATGAAATTTGATTATTTGTACTATGGACCTGAATATTTTTGAAGAAATTGGGTGTAGGTACTAAGGTCTTGTTGTGGAAATTTTGGTGAGGTCAGAAGGATTAGAGAAAATGGAGTTCCTTTGCAATTTCTAATAAGGTCAAGTATTGTTGAAATATTTGCTCTAAAACAATTTGGATTAAAATAAAATAATGTGTGTGTGTGAGAGAGAGGAATAGCTAGAACAGAATTTGGGTTCTGTCCTAGGCAGAGAAGTGTTTAGTGAGGTCATTTTTGTCGCGCTCCGATGGGTGGCGCGGCACCTATGGGCAGGGCCCCTTGTGTGTTGATGCAGGCGGAGGCTGCGCGGAGAGCAGATCGAGGCGATGCACGCGAGGATTTTACCCAGCTTGGGCGCGATGGTCGCGTAAACCCTCTTGCTGCATTGTGTTGTATTTGATCTTGCTCAAGAATCGAGCAAAAGCGGTGGAGTGGTGTGTGAAGTCCTCGCGAGTAGCGGTCGCGGAACCCTCTCGCGAGAATAGCCAATGGTTGGACCTCCTCTCGTTGTGCATGGGCCTCCTTTTATAGGGCAAGGGGTCACCGACAGTGTCAGCGTGAGTAGAGGGTAAAAAGCGTAAAGAGGTGGTAGTTGGAGCAGTCTTGAGAGCAGTGCAGCTCTGATGCTTTCTACCTACTTTTGAGAGAGGGACAAGGGCATTAAATGCCGTCGCCGTCGCCCAAAAGCTCCGCCATTGCGTCTTCTTTACGCCACGGCGGCGAAGCCACCACCGCAGTGCCACCGCATTCTTCATGCAAGATCTGACCACCCGCCACGCGTCTCTGGAGAAAATTTGGAGGCGACGCGTGGGCAAATGGTGGAGTCTTGGCACGTAGCATAGCTCTCCCGGCAAGCACCTTGCAGGGGCCTTGATCTTGCGGGCCGGGGCTTGTCGGACTCTGTGACTTACCGCCCGGGTCCTCGCCCGGGCTGGCAGCGCCAGGCGTGTCTTCGTGATGTGATCTTGGTCCTCCCGCGAGCTCCTCTCGCCGGGGATCTGCAGGAGTAATGTGGCCTTGAGCACGGAATGGCCTTCGGCAAGCTCCTCTTGCCGGGGTCTTGAGTTTCTATCCTATATACTTTGTTCTTGAGCGGCTTGGTGTGGGGCGGAGATGGTCTCGGCAAGCATTTGATGGATCTGGTGGCGGGGCTGGGGCTGCCCGTGCACAAGTTAAGTCTTGAGGTACCCCTACCTTAGCTCACCGGCAGAGCCCCGGGCTGGGCCATACAGTGCCGCGCGCTGTTGGGCCAGGCTCAAGGCAGTCTGCAGGCGCGCGAAGCCTCTGGCGCGCGAATCCACTTCGCCTCTGCCGCCTTCCGTGCAGCAAGCGCGCGTCGATTCGGCGCCGTGGGATGGGGCGTGCCCGTCCCTTAATGAGGAAGGCGGAGCAGCGCCCCGCCCCACTTCCCCATAAAAACAGAGGCAGCGGCGCGGTTCCCTCCATTGCTTTCATTGCTTCTTCTTCCTCCGCGAAAAACCCTCCTCGCGCTCCATCTCGCGCCTCCTCCGCTGTTTTTTCCGTCCAGCGTCGCCAGACCCTCATCCCCTTCCCTCGCCGCTGCCGTTATGGCCCGAAGACCGGGAAGGGAAGGAGAAAGCGGAAGGCACCAAGAAGGAGAAATCCGAGCAGGCGGAAGAGCTCGCTTCGGATCACGAGGAGAACATCGTCTTCCCTTGCGGCTCGGCGTGGGCGAACTCTGGGGCAAGTACTTCTTGTTACGGTCCAAGAGGACCTCGGCACATCCTCGGACCAGCGCCCACCCGGCCGACCTCAAGGACAACTATCGGCGGGTACCATTTCTTCGCACTTTCTTTCACTGCGGTCTTTGTCCTCCTTTCTCTGAATTCTTACGTACCATTATGCACACATATGGCTTCCACCTTCTCGATTTCACCCCCAGCGCCGTCCTCACAATGGCGGTTTCGCTTTATATGTGAGAACTTCGTGAGGATCCACCCAAATGTAGCTCTGTTCAGGCATTTCTTTACCCGAGGCGAGCCGGCTCCCCCCTCTCGGGAGGAATTTCTTGGGTTTTCGTCCGAACTGAAGAGGTCGTACTTGCAGGGAGCTCCGCATCAAGTGGGATGAGTGGCGCGGGGACTGGTGCTGGATCGTCGAGGACGAGCCGCAGCCCTTCACCGCGCCAGCACCGCGCCATTGAGCGAGGCAGAGATTGAAGCGGCCCGGACTCGGCGACGTCAAGCTCGGCGCTGCCCTCATCCGGATCCCGCCTCCGACGCAGCGGGGCTGTCCATCGCAGCGGTGGCGCAGACTTTCTCCGTCGCCGCGCCGCCCCCCTCCAAGGCGAAAAAAGGCCGGCTGGGAGTATGGCGGCGGGGATATAATGAGGCTGCGCACGGGCTGAACTTCAATTTCACGGCTTTGAGCTGAGGGGATGGTCAGGAGCTCTTCATCTGACCGGCCCATCGAGTGGTTCGGGCTTCCCGGCAAGTGGTGCCCCTCTGCAATAACGTAGCCGGGATCGTATCCTCGCCATGATGCCGCGTGTGATTCCCACGGCGTGGGCGTTCATGGATTCCGCTGAGCGGCCGACATCATCAGCTTCTTGACACCCTCGAGGCGGCGAAAAACAAGGATGAGATCCGCGGGCTGACACGGGACACCACGGATCGGAGATCGCGTACATAGCCTCTCGGGCTGAAGAGGCGCTGCAGCCGCAGCGGCGGAGAATCGATTACGCCCCGAGGAGGAGGAGGCTGCGGAGAGTCCTATCAAGCGGGCGGCGGAGACCTGCCGGTTCTTTGAAACTTCCTCCCGGCGCTTGCGGGGTCCCTTCTCTGAGGCACTCCGGGATCCACGGAATTGTGGCGAAATCGCGGCAAGCGGTGGCCACTGCCGGAGGAGAGGCGCCGGAGGGAGCAGAGGCGCCCGAGGGAGCCGGGCGCCAAAGGTAAAGGGTCGCGGCACAGGTGCGGGTCCGCGAGCCAGCCAGCGGAGGAGGGGAGAACGTCGCGATGCGCCGATGATGCGGTGGGTCCACGGACCTTTATGATGGCAGCGTCTCCTCGTCGTCAGAAACCTCCCCGCCTCGGGCGAGCCCCAAGCGTTCTCCGCTGAAGCGCCTCCGCAAGGCCGCGGCAGAAGTGAGTACGCAAGCCCCCCGGCAACTGCCAGCTCGCCGGGCAGCGCAAGCTTCCCGGGGGAGTCGAGCCGTCTTGGCGACAACGCACCAGATGTGGCGGAGGCGACTCATGGGCAGGCCACAGCAAAGCGCCCATAAGTCGGCGCCCGCGATCGAGGCCTCCTCGGAGCGGGCGCGGCGGCTCCGCCACTTCTCGGGTCTCGACCGCCACGAGGCTGGGTCTTGCGCAGCCCCAGGCCCGAGACCGCCAAGCGCCCGAGAGGGCCTTCGTCTCCCCCCTCACACCGGCGCGTCCCAGTGCGGTGCGACCTCTCCGTCTTGGCGAAGGCGACGAAGAGGAACAGGGTGAGTCCCCAAGACCTTCATCTTCGTGAATTCGCCTCGGCCATTCTTGATGCTAATCTTGCTTTTGTGTTGACTTGGGACCTTGGTGGCGGGGCGGCGAAGAGCCAAGGTGCCCGTGGTCGAGATTGCAGACGACTTCGCCGTCGAGGGGACGGAGACGCTCGGACTCGAGTTTGCGGACCAGCGCCGTCGAGGAGTAGCCCCCAGCAGCCCCCAACAAAGTCCGGGTTTCGCTCCTTCGCTTGCGGGTACATCGATAGCTTTATCTTGTCCCAATATCTTGGCGTGTTTGCCTTGACTTGCGAGGATGGAGCCGCAGCAACAGAGCATCCGGAGGTCGCCCCGAGGAGCGGGCAGTCCCTCCATCCCGCCAAGGCGGATTCCCGGCAAGGGAGGCGTCCGTCAAGGCGGGTACTCCGCCAAGGCGAGTAGCCCGGCGAGGGCGGCTACTCCGGCAAGGATGGTTCCCGGCAAGAGAGCTGCCGCTGAAGATGCCCACGAGGGTAAGTTCTGCGACTCCGCCTTTTCGGTGTCGTCTTTCTTTGGATATTTGCTTGAACCGCTTTTGCTTTTCCTTTCTTCTTCTAGATCCTCCCCTCCCGGGCGGACGGAGGCGGAGGTCGCTCGTCGAGGAGGAGGGCGTGCATGGCGGCGGCGATGGTGCTCTGGCTGTCGAGGGCGCGCGGGGGCCGCCGAACCACACGCTGGAACGCCTCGGCTTCCGCGCAGCGGCCGGAGAGAAGCGGCAAGCGCACCACCGGTCCGGAGGCTGCGGGAGCGTCAGCGCTGTGCGATCGCCGATCCTTCCGTCGGCGAAACAGCCCGGCTGCTATTTGGAAGCCCCCAGCGGTGTCTTCATCCAGATGCCGTGGGCTTCCTCGTCGCGGCGCCAGCGGGGCGAGGCCTTCGACGGGAGATCCTCGCCTCGCGGGTTTGAAGGTCGTCGAGGGCCGGCGGGGCGGTGGGCCCGATGAGGAGAAGCTGCTTCAGCAGATCCTGGCCCTTACCGGGCCGCGGCGGCTTGCTTCCGGGAAGCCCTTGCCGCCAAGGCCGCCGAGAGATGGAGAAACAGCGGCGGAGCTCCGTGCTGCCAATCAAGCTGCTCTCCGCGAGGTGTCGGAGAGGCGCGAGCAGCTTCGCCGGGCAAGTCTGAAGAGTGGCTGTTGGAAAGCGAGGCTGAGGAGCAGCAACGGCTCGCCGGGGTGGAGCTGTCCCGGCGAGAAGGGGAGCTCAACCAGCTGAAGGTCGCCCTCGATGCCCACGAGGAAGACCTCGCCGCTCGGGAGCAAGCCCTTGGCGGGGAGTTGAAGGAGGCGAAAGACGCCGCGGCGACCGCGGAGGCCGCCAAAAAGGATCTCGCCGCCAAGGTCGCGCAATTGGAGGAGCTGTTGAAGGTGGACTCGGAGAAGATCGCCGCGCTCGTCACGGAGCGCGAGGAATTCACTCGCACCAACTCGAGCTCGGTAGCGTCTTCTTTGAGAAGGGCGACGAGTTGAAGGCCGCCAGGGATTCCGTCGAGGATCTTGAGCGGAAAATTTCTGCGCTGACGGACTCGCTTGACGCTGCCCGGGCCCAGGAAACCAAACTGAAGGAAGAGCTCCGTGAGGAGCGATCTTTAGTGGCCGGCGCCAACAGGCGGCGAGATTTCCGCCGCATCGTCGAGATATGGACCGAGGAATTGGTGTCTTCCGCAACCGCCATTGACCAGGAGCTGCTGGCGCTGAAGTTGGAGCACCTCATTTACTCCCGGATCAAACCTCGCTCACGATGCCAAGCTCAGCCTCTTCTTGAAGTCGCGCCCGCTCTCGCAAATCTGCGGACGAAGAAGATCCCAGCGCAGCTTCGCCGAGGAGGCGCTTTGTTGTCTTGCGCGGGAACCATGGGCGTGTCTTGTGAAGATCGTATACATAACCCGGTATAAACCTCTCCAACGTCCTTCGCTTGCTTGCCGGCCGACGCGGACATGGAGGCCTTGAAGGAGCAAGTCGCCCACATCATCGCCAAAGTGAACAAGATCCCCAGGATGGAGGGCGGCCGCGTAGACTAGGCCCCTCTTTCTTCTCTCTCTCTTTTTTTTTTTATCTTCGTTTCCTTTTGCTGCTGCACAAGTCGCTACGAACTTATTAGTTACCGCGACAAGTTATCCTTTGCAGGATATTTACCTTTATTTCGACCAATGATCGCAGAATCAATTCCCTTGTTTTGATTCTCAACTCTGTATGCTTCAACCTTACGCTTCTAGGAAAGACTTGCCGGCAAGGGGCAAGGCCTTACCGGCAAGCAACCTTGCCGCGGCCAGTCGCAACACACTTAACTTGCAGAGTCGACTCGAACGCAAGATAAGAGCACGGCTGTCCGTCGGCGAGTTCCTCCGAGCACAGTTTTCCATACAAGGTGTGGTTGTTCAAGGAAGGCAATCTCAAAATTTAAAATTTTGAGCTGCGCAAATCCCGCAACTTAGCTTTGAGGCCTGCTTGCGTTCTCCGGCAGGTTCCCTTTCTTGAACAGCACTTGAGTGCTTGGTTCATCCTTCATTTCCTCCCCTCCGGCAAACTTGTGCGGGAGGAACGTTTCTTTGCTTAAGAAACAAGGAAGAAAAAAAAGAGAACGGGACACGTGGCTTTTTGACGCTATTGCTTGTCGGACACGCGTGCCATCTGAAAAAATGCCAAATAACCCATGCAAATAGCAAAGAAGAGCATGGAAAAGAGGCAAATAACGCAAGACACGGAAACTTTATTGCTGCACGGGGTCTGCGCCCGGCTTTGTACAAAGGGTTACATGCAACGGCGGCAAAGCTTTTGTACAAAAGGAGGTTGCGGGCGGATCACGGCGACCGCGCCTTATGGGTAGAACTTGCGAAGATGCTCTATGTTCGGGAATTACTCATCGGCAAGCCTTCTTCGGTCTCGAGCCGGACAGCGCGGGTCTCGTGACTTGTCTCACCCGATAAGGGCCTTCCCACTTCAGCGTCAACTTGTTGGAATTCTTGGCGGACTGAACACGCCGAAGAACAAGGTCGCCTTCCTCGAGGCTCTGGCTTTGACCTTGCGGCTATGGTAGCGGCGCAAGGCTTGCTGGTATCGAGCAGCTCGTCTGACAGCACAGGCGTCCCTCCTCGAGGAGCAATCGTCATCTTATCGCGATTGCTCTTGCTCAAGCTCATCGTGGCGAGCACTCGAGGAGATCCGTATCTGAGTTCCGTGGGGAGAACTGCTTCGCTCCATAGACTAGAGCAAAGGGTGTCCGCCGGTGGCTCGGTTTGGTGTCGTTCGATTGACGAGAGAGCCGCGGCAGCTCCTCTATCAATTTCTTCCGCGCTTGCGCAGCTGTCGAAAGTTCTTGTCTTGAGTCCGCGCAGCACTTCCGCGTGGCCCTTTCGCTTGACCGTTGCTCCTTGGGTGAGCAATGAGCCAAACAGACCTTGGCGCCAAGGTCTTGGACATATTGCATGAAGGTGCGGCTGGTGAATTGTGTACCGTTGTCGGTGATAATCCGGTTGGGGATCGAAGCGGCATACAATCGACTGAAGAACTTGATTCTTGTTGTCTTTGTCACCTTTCTCACTGGCTCCACTTCGGCCACTTTGTGAACTTGTCATTTTCGTACAAGTACTCAAAGCCCCGACGCACGGGGAAGGGGCCGAGGATGTCGAGCCCCGGACGAGAAGGGCGGGACAAAGGGATTGTTTGGAGAGCTTGAGCTGGCTGATGAATTTGCTTTGCATGGAACTGACACGCTTCACACTTGGTTACTAGTGCAGTTGCATCTTGGAGAGCTTCTTGCCAAAAGAACCCTTGCCGGAAAGCCTTTCCGACAAGCGCCCTTGCGCCAATGTGGTGGCCGCAGATGCCTCCGTGAACCTCTGCTAACAGCTGTTGTCCATCTTCCCTAGAGATGCACTTCAATCTGACACCATTGAGCCTTCTTCTGTATAGCTCGTTGTCCACGAACTGGTACATACTTGACTGTCTGGTTATCCTTTCTATCTCTTCAGGATTGTCAGGAAGTTCTCCGGTTTGCGAGAAGCAGACGATCTGCTGCGCCCATGCGGAGCCCGGGCTCGGCGACAAGGACTAAAGGCATGAGGGCGCTGCGGGAACCTTCGCTTCTCGGCAAGAATCTCGGCTCCGCCGAGCTGAAGGTTCCCGGCAAGCTTGTCGGGGCAAGTCTTGTCGGGAACACTTGCTTCGATCGCCAGATCGATGATCGGCGGGGCGATTGTTCCTCGGCGTTACGGAGGTTAATCACAGGGACTTTGGCGGCGGCCTCGGGGAGGTCCGCCGGCAAGTAATCGCCGGACACCAACTTTCTCTTCTTGGACTGCCCAATTGATGGCGCCACGGAAGGTTGAGTCAGCTGAGCAAGAAGGTCCTGGTTCCTGAGTAACTTCATTGAAGCACACTTTGAAAGGCCGTCTGCGATTTCATTCTGAGCTCTCGGAATGTGTTCCATCTGCAGACCTTCAAAGTGCTCCTCGAGCTTCCTTACTTCATCTACATAGGCTTCCATCAAAGGGCTCGATAGTTCTTGTTAACTTGCGGACCACCAAGGAATCCCCGCAATCAGCTTCTTGATCCCAAGCTCGGCGCAATCCACGAGGCGGCAAGCAAGCCCTCATATTCAGCGGTGTTGTTTGTCGCTTGCTCTCTTGGAAAGTGCATCTGGATAACATACTTGAGGTGCTCTCCGGTTGGCCTTGATGAGTCTGACGCCGCACCGGCGCCTTGTAGCGAGAAGGCACCATCGAAGTACATTACCCATTCACTCGTCGCTCCTTGTGCGGGTGTACTTGTTTCTTGAACTTCTTCATCAGGTGTCGGGGTCCACTCTGCTATAAATTCCGCCAGAGCCCGGCTCTGTATGGTTGAAGTACTTTCAAACTTGAGTCCGAAGCTCGACAATTCCAGTGCCCACTCAACGATCCTGCCTGTTGCTTCCGGGTTGTGCAATATCCTCTTCAGCGGGAAGCGAGTGACCACCGTTATCTCGTGTGCTTGGAAGTAGTGGCGCAGCTTTCTTGAGGCCATGAGAAGGCCAAAAAGCAACTTTTGTACACCAGAGTACCTTGATCTGGCTCCCTGGAGAAGGGAGCTTACAAAATACACCGGGCGCTGCACCATCTTTTTCCGCACCTCACCTTGCTCCTGCCAGGGCTGTCCTTGCAGGGGCAGGGGCTTGCCGAGCAGCCCCACGCTTGTCGCTGGGCTGGCTTGCGGTGGTGCGGCCTCCTCGTCGGACTCCTCTCCGCTACTAGCGCAGCACTCACCACTTGGTTGGTTGCTGCTAGGTATAGCAACAATTTCTCCCGTGGCTTAGGTGCGACAGTATTGGAGTGGAGGGCGTAATGTTTCAAGTCTTGCAGTGTTGTCTCCGCTTCGAGTCCACTTCATGGGTCCCGCCTTCTTCAAGATTTTGAAGAAGGGCGGCGCCTTCAGCGAACTTTGAAATGAATCTACTGAGGGCAGCCACACAACCTGCGAGCCTTCTGACATCCTTGATCCGCCTTGGGGCTTGGATCTGCTCAATGGCTTTAATCTTGTCGGGGTTGGCTTGATCCCCTCGAGACACAAAGAACCCGAGAAGCTTGCCGGAGGGGACCCCAAAGACGCACTTCTCAGGGTTCAATTTTAATTGTATCCTGCGCAGGTTCTGGAATGTCTCTTCTAAATCTTGAATCAGGGTATCCTTGCTCTTGCTCTTCACCACGATGTCATCCATGTAAGCTTCTACATTTCTGTGGATCTGTGGCTCAAAAGCAGTATACACTACCCTCGCAAACGTTGACCCTGCATTCTTTAGTCCAAATGGCATGCGTATGAAGCAATAGGTGCCACATGGAGTGATGAACGCAGTTTTCTCTTCATCCTCTTTGGCCATGAAGATCTGGTGATAGCCTGAGTACGCATCAAGAAAGCAGAGTAGCTCACATCCGGCAGTGGAGTCAACAATCTGGTCGATCTTGGCGGCAAGGGAATGGATCCTTGGGACATGCTTTATTCACATCGGTGAAGTCTATACATAGTCTCCATTTCCCATTGGCCTTGCGCGCGACAAGCGGGTTTGCTAGCCACGTCGGATGGATCACACCCGACTAGGCCAGCTGCCTCTAGTTTCTTGATTTCTTCATTGATGAACTCTTGGCGTTCCACGGCTTGTTTCCTCACTTTTGCTTGACGGGCGCGCATGGGGGCAAACGGCAAGCTTGTGCTCAATACCTTCACAGGAACACGGGGATGTCGGATGGTTGCCATGCAAACACATCGACATTCGCCCGCAGAAGAAAACGAGCGCCGCTTTCCTATTCTTTGTCAGCGTGGCACGATGGTGAAGGTACCACCGGTGCCGTCCTCCTGGCGGACACCTTCTTGGTTGCGGTGGAGCAGCCATTCCTTTTTATCCTTGCGGTGGAGCTCGATGGGGCGTCCTCGCTGGCAGCGCGACACTCGAAGGGTGCGATTGCGGAGTGGGCCCCGGCGCTGCCGTGCTTGGTCTTCGTCTTTTCCCTTTGGGAACTTCAGCGGCAAGTGCATCGCTTGCCGGCCGCCGCGCCGCATCCCGGTAAATCTGGTCGGTGCGGATAAGCGCGTCTTTCTTGTCGCTGCGGACGGTGATGGCGCTGCTCGGACCCGGCATCTTGAGCACGTTGTAGGCGTAATGGGAGGCCGCCATGAACTTGGCGAGGCGGGGCGCCCGAGTATCCGTTATATGGCAGCGGAATATCGGCGACGTCGAAAATGTAACGCTTCGGTCCTGAAGTTGACCTCCGCCAAAGGTCACGGCAAGGTGATTTTCCCCTTGGGCTTGCTTCTCCCGGGTTGATTCCTTGGAAGGGCGGTCTCTTGAGCTCGTCGTGCAGGATTTGGAGTTTCTTAATCACGGCGGAGAAATCAAGTTCAGCCGGCCCGCCATCGACCAACATCTTGGTGACCTTGAGGTTGCGGATGGTGGGCGAGACCAGATCGGCGAGCACCCGACCGCGGTGGTGCGGTCGGGTGATCCTCAAGATCGAAAATGATGGGCGTCTTGGACCATTTGAGGAGTCTGCGTGACTCCATGGGCGGCTCTGCCGCATTCACCTCTCGTGCCCACCGCTTTAGTTGGCGGTGAGAGGTGTGTGCAGCGCCACCGTCAACGCACAGGACCTCCGTGGCCTTCGAAATTCCTGCTCCTTTGTCGTCCTCATCCTCCACGTCCTCTTCGCCGTCTTCTTCGTCCTTGTCGCGGCTCGAGAAGGTCGGTCACCTTGTCGCCGCTTGGCCTTGCCGGAGGTCCTCCCGACCGATTTAACGGCCGCTTCTTGCTCGGTTCTCCTCCGCCACCTTGGGCCCTCTCCTTGTCGCGCCTCTCGTACTCAGCCTTTTGCTGCTCGGCGAGATAATCGGCGCTTGCGATTGTAGAGGTCGTGGCCTTTGGTGCGGTGGATTTTGCGATATTGCTTGCGGGCGCCACCTTGTCGGCTCCGCCACGGGCAAGCTCCTTGCGGAACTGCCAATCTGTGTTTGCTTGGCGGGAGCTTCCTTGCGGACTTTTCGACGGCAAGCACCTGTTCCTTGTTCTTCTTCTGGAAGACCTGCGGCCGGCGCTTCTTTGCCGGGGCGACGTCGTCGGAGTCGCTTCCTCCTGCGCCAGCATCCTCCCCGGGAAGCCTCCTCCCCTCTTCCGCGCGTGCGCATTTGTCAGCCAGGGCATAAAGCTCGCTGATATCCCGGATCTTGGTCATCGCCATCTCTTCACGCATGCGGCGGTTACGTACGTTCTGGTGGAACGCGCTGATAACCGCGGCGGGGTGGACATCGGGAATGTTATGTTGCACACGGCTGAAGCGTTGGATGTACTTGCGCAGGGATTCTCCTTCCTTCTGGGCCAAAATGTGGAGATCACTTTCTTGGCCGTGGGGTTTAATGGCCGCCGGTGAAGGCACCAACAAACCGATGACAAAGATCCGCCCAAGAGAAATGGAGCCCTCCGCAGTGCATAAGCCAAACGAGCGTTCGGCCTAAGCCTGGCGGAAGTAGTTCGCCGAATCTTCTCGTCGCGCCCCGGCAGCCTGCACGCGATGGTGTAAATCTTGAAAACTCCGAGGGTGTGTCTTGCCGTCGTACTTCTCCGATGCGTCGGGCTTGAAGTTTTTCACGCTAGGCCCTTTGGGCCGCGGAGTTCCGCAGGTGAGCAGGGCAGCCCGCCACGTCTGGCAAGTCGCTGGCTCGCGGGCGTCGCGCCTTCGGCAGTGCTCCCAGCTCTCTGGTCAGATTAGTCGCCCGAGTCTCGGCGGCGCTCGATCGTGGTCGAGCATCTTCTTGCCGCCCGCTCGTCGAGGACTGGCGTTGATCTCGGCGGGCCCAGGTCCGGCGATGCCGTGGAAACGTCGTCGGCGTTGTTCCGGCGAAGCGGCGTCTTCGTTTCAGCGGCGGGAGTGCACGGTAATCGCACCCGGCGGTCTTGTCGCCGCGAGCTTCGCCTTCCGCTTGCGCGCGGCGAGCCGCGAGCTGCTGTTGACGGTCGTTGTTGGCGAAAGCGACCAGGCTCGGATAGTAGCCCTCCAGTCCTCGACCTTGTCCGCCGCCGAGGGAAGTCGAGAGCATTCTGCGCTCGTGGCGCTTCGCGAAGTGGAGGGAAGCGGGCGCGGCGGTGCGAGGCGGGGCGCGCCGGGCTCCCGGCAGTGTTGGAAGGAGCAGGTCTGTCCGGCGCCTTCGCTTTGCCGTGTGCGGGCGAAGGGGTCCGGAACATCCGCGAGCCCCGGCGTGTCCTTGTTCCAACAAGCGGATACCACCTCGTGGTATGGCGCTGCTGGTCGTCGTGTCTTTGAGATGGGCGTGGGTCTCGGAGGCGGCGTGGTCCTCCGTCTGTCCACAGATCTGGTGGCACCGCGGCGCCCTCGCCGGTGTCCACCCTTCCACCGGCGTCTCCTCCGCTGCCGTCGGCTCGGTGGCGGCGGGAAAACGGAGATGGTCTGCGACCCTCGAGCTCTCGTCTTGAGGCCATGACGCGATTGTCGATGAAGCTGCTTGACGAAGCGGAGAGGTTGATGAAGAGTCTTTGGCCTTGACGCGGATCAGGTTCGCACAACCTCGGCGCCCCTACAGCGCGCCCGAGATGTCGCGCTCCGATGGGTGGCGCGGCACCTATGGGGCAGGGCCCCTTCGTGTGTTGATGCAGGCGGAGGCTGCGCGGAGAGCGGTCGGCGATGCACGCGGGGATTTTACCCAGCCGGGCGCGATGGTCGCGTAAAACCCTCTTGCTGCATTGTGTTGTATTTGATCTTGCTCAAGAATGCGAGCAAAAGCGGTGGAGTGGTGTGTGAAGTCCTCGCGAGTAGCGGTCGCGGAACCCTCTCGCGAGAATAGCCAATGGTTGGACCTCCTCTCGTTGTGCATGGGCCTCCTTTTATAGGGCAAGGGTCACCGGCAGTGTCAGCGTGAGTAGAGGGTAAAAGCGTAAAAGAGGTGGTAGTTGGAGCAGTCGCGGGAGCAAAGTGCAGCTCTGTGCTTTCTACCTACTTTTGACAGAGGGGACAAGGGCATTAAATGCCCGTCGCCGTCGCCCAAAAGCTCCCGCCATTCGTCTTCTTTCGCCACGGCGGCGAAGCCACCACCATGAGTGCCACCGCATTCTTCATGCAGATCTGACCACCCGCCACGCGTCTCTGGAGAAGGCTGGAGGCGGCGCGTGGGCAAATGAGCTGGAGTCGGCACGTAGCATAGCTCTCCCGGCAAGCACCTTGCCGGGCCTTGATCTTGCGGGCCCGGGCTTGTCGGACTCTGTGACTTGCCGCCCGGGTCCTCGCCGGGCGCCAAGGCGCCGAGGCGTGTCTTCTGTGATGTGATCTTGGTCCTCCCGGCGAGCTCCTCTCGCCGGGATCTGCAGGAGTAATGTGGCCTTGAGCACGAATGGCCTTCCGGCAAGCTCCTCTTGCGGGGTCTTGAGTTCTATCCTATATACTTTGTTCTTGAACGGCTTGGTGTGGGGCGGAGATGGTCTCCGGCAAGCATTTGATGGATCTGGTGGCGGGGAGCTGGGGCTGCCCGTGCACAAGTTGGGGTACTGAGGTACCCCTACCTTAGTACACCGACAATTTTGCAATGGTTTTTGGTTTTTGAAAAGATCATAATTTTTCAAGGAAAAGAATTTAGGCAAGTTTTATTTTAAAGATGACCCCTTCCTAGACTTTTTGCTTTACACAAAAAACAAAAGTATTTAGCTATAAATAAAAATAGTAGCTATGGCATTTAGCTATAAACAAAAAACAAAATTGTTTTTCTTTTCGAAAACTTGGTTAAAGTAATTGTTGCTATGTAAACGAAAAACAAGATTGTTATATGATATATGTCATTCATGTTCATCTGCATATTCCATAATTGTTGATTATATCTTTTCATTGAAGTGGTCATGTTATATGCAAATTCCTCAATAGTGTTTGCTCATGTTATATGCAAAATTGAAGTGGTCCGATTGTGCCCAAGTGGTCTTTTGTTGTTTGCAGGGAATTATTCCGAGTGGCCTATGTTTTGCCGGAATGTTGATTCATTTCAGTTCCGACAAATTTCAAGCGCTCTATTTGTCCAGTTTGCAGCAAAGGTCATGCCGAAATTTTCCATGAATTTCGGCATGGCTTGTGCTACAAACTAGGACATATCAAGTGCCCGGGATTTGCCGCAACGGGAATGAATCAATATTCCTGCAAAACATTAGCCTTTTTTATGTCACTATTCATTTTATTAGGTCTAGAATTAATTGACTAGATTTAATCGTAGGAAACATGGCTAGCAACGATGAAGGATAGGGTTCTGGTGATTGCAACGTCTATGCGGCGGCAGACACCTATTTGAACCTTCTTGATGAGCAACGGTTGTTGCAGGTCCCACCTGTCACATCCGAGACTGAGACCGACATCGAGACCAGCACCGAGACTGACACCGGTGCCGTTACCGGCACTGAGACTGGCAAAGCCGGTGTAGAACCGAAACCAAAGAGGCAATGACGCCCAAACTAACTCATCACTGCTAGACTGGTGGTCACGGAGGTGGATTCCGGCAATTTTGAGCCAAAAGAGCTTGCGGAAGCGCGCGCGTGCTACGACAATCAAATATGATGCATCCTATAGGCAGTCGCCACCATCAACGATGAGAAACTAAATAAGAAACTAGATATGGAGCACTCCCTCCTAACTAAGCTGCACCAGGTATTATTGTTCCCGGGTGGGATGAAATCAAATATACTGATCTAGATAAAGACCCGACAATGAAGAAGATAAAGAAACGCGCCATGGGCAAGTTTAGCAGCGCGTTGTCCGCCTGGAAAGTAAGGGTGAAACATTGGTTCATCACCAAAAAGGAACCCTACTTCGAGATTGTAAAGGATAATCCGACAATTACGGAAGAGTAGTTCAAAATATTCAAGAAGACTTGAGTTGCTGAAGATGTCAAAGAAAAGTCAGAGTACATGAAGGGGCTCCAAGAGAGGAACATGGGGTTCCACCACCTCGGAAGTTGTGGTTACGCGGGGAAGAGGCCCATATGGGCCAAGGAGCACGCGGAACACGAAAGTCTGGGGATCCTCGACCCCTTGGCGGAATTCACCATCCGGTAGGAGCGTGACGTCATTAGGGCCCGGTACAGTTGGGACCCAGTCAACAAGGTTTTCGATATGGACGTGGGCACGAAGGAGTTCATGCGACTACTGGTAATTATTAATTTACCCCCTAATTTTAGCTTCTGATCAATTCGACTGCACGTTTAGTCACATTTATAAACGATCCTTATTCCTTTTGTAGAAAGAGCAGCACAGGATCGCGGCCGAAAGCGACTCGCCGTCTGAAGCGATGGCGAGGACCAAGTGAAGGAAATATGCCCTAGAGGCAATAATAAAGTTATTATTTATTTCCTTATTTCATGATAAATGTTTACTACTCATGCTAGAATTGTATTAACCAGAAACATAATACATGTGTGAATACATAGACAAACATAGTGTCACTAGTATGCCTCTACTTGACTAGCTCGTTGAATCAAAGATGGTTAAGTTTCCTAGCCATAGACACGAGTTGTCATTTGATTAACGGGATCACATCATTAGAGAATGATGTGATTGACTTGACCCATTCCGTTAGCTTAGCACTTGATCGTTTAGTATGTTGCTATTGCTTTCTTCATGACTTATACATGTTCCTATGATTATGAGATTATGCAACTCCCGTTTACCAGAGGAACACTTTGTGTGTTACCAAACATCACAACGTAACTGGGTGATTATAAAGGTGCTCTCAGGTGTCTCGAAGGTACTTGTTGAGTTGGCGTATTTGAGATTAGGATTTCTCACTTGATTGTTGGAGAGGTATCTCTGGGCCCTCTCGGTAATGCACATGACTATAAGCCTTGCAAGCAATGTGACTAATGAGTTAGTTGCGGGATGATGCATTACGGAATGAGTAAAGAGACTTGCCAGTAACGAGATTGAACTAGGTATTGAGATACCGACAATCGAATCTCGGGCAAGTAACATACCGATAACAAAGGGAACAACGTATGTTGTTATGCGGTTTGATCGATAAAGATCTTTGTAGAATATGTAGGAGCCAATATGAGCATCCAGGTTCCGCTATTGGTTATTGACTGGAGACGTGTCTCAGTCATGTCTACATAGTTCTCGAACCCATAGGGTCCGCATGCTTAAAGTTCAGTGACGATTTATATTATGAGTTATGTATTTTGACGTACTGAAGGTAGTTCGGAGTCACGGATGAGATCGGGGACATGACAAGGAGTCTCGAAATGGTCAAGACATAAAGATCGATATATTGGACGACTATATTTGGACATCGGAAAGGTTCCGAGTGATTCGGGTATTTTTTGGAGTACCGGAGAGTTACGGGAATTCGTATTGGGCTTTAATGGCCCATACGGGAATGAAGAGGAAGGCCTTAAAGGGTGGCCACACCCCTCTCCATGGACTGGTCCGAATTGGACTAGGGAGGGGGGCGCCCCCTTCCTTCTTTCTCCTTCTCCCTTCCCTTTTTCCTATTCCATGTGGGAGGTGGAATCCAACTAGGACTAGGGAGTCCTAGTAGGATTCCACACTTGGGCGTGCCCTATGAGGGCCGGCCTCCTCCTCCTTACATCCTTTATATACGTGGCCGGGGGGCACCCCATAGACACACAAGTTGATCTGTTGATCTCTCCCAGCCGTGTGCGAAGCCCTGCGTCGGTAGCATCATCAACACCGTCATCACGCTGTCGTGCTGACGGAACTCTCCTGCAAAGCTCTGCTGGATCGGAGTTCGTGGGACGTCATCGAGCTAAACGTGTGCTGAACTCGGAGGTGCTGTATGTTCGGTACTTGGATTGGTCGGATCGTGAAGACGTACGACTACATCAACCGCGTTGTGCTAACGCTTCCGCTTTCGGTCTACGAGGGTACGTGGATAACACTCTCCCCTCTTGTTGCTATGCATCATCATGATCTTGCGTGTGCGTATGAATTTTTTTGAAATTACTACGTTCCCCAACAGTGGTACCAGAGCCAGGTTTATGCGTAGATGTTATATGCACAAGTAGAACACAAGTGAGTTGTGCGCGATACAAGTCATACTGCTTATCAGCATGTCATACTTTGATTCGGCGGTATTGTTGGATGAAGCGGCCCGGACCGACATTACGCGTACGCTTATGCGAGACAGGTTCTACCGACGTGCTTTGCACATAGGTGGCTGGCAGGTGTCAGTTTCTCCAACTTTAGTTGAACCGAGTGTGGCTACGCCCGGTCCTTGAGAATGTTAAAATAGCACTAACTTGACGAAATATCATTGTGGTTTTGATGCGTAGGTAAGAACGGTTCTTGCTCAGCCCGTAGCAGCCATGTAAAACTTGCAACAACAAAGTAGAGGACGTCTAACTTGTTTTTGCAGGGCATGTTGTGATGTGATATGGTCAAGACGTGATGAGATATAAGTTGTTGTATGAGATGATCATGTTTTGTTCAAGTTATCAGCAACTGGCAGAAGCCTTATGGTTGTCTCTTTATTGCATAAGATGCAAGCGCCAAATAATTGCTTTACTTTATCGCGATGCGATAGCAATAGTTGCAAGAGCAATAGTTGGTGAGACAACCATGTGACGACACATTGATATAGATCAAGATGATGGAGATCATGGTGTCATGTCGGTGACGATGAAGATCATGACGATGCTTTGGAGATGGAGATCAAAGGCACAAGATGATGATGGCCATATCATATCACTTATATTGATTGCATGTGATGTTTATCCTTTATGCATCTTATTCTGCTTTGATTGATGGTAGCATTATAAGATGATCTCTCACTAAATTTGAAGGTATAAGTGTTCTCCCTGAGTATGCACTGTTGCGAAAGTTCTTCGTGCCGAGACACCACGTGATGATCGGGTGTGATAAGCTCTACGTTCACATACAACGGGTGCAAGCCAGTTTTGCACACGCGGAATACTCGGGTTAAACTTGACGAGCCTAGCATATGCAGATATGGCCTCGGAACCTTTGGAGACCGAAGGTCGGCGTGAATCATATAGTAGATATGATCAACATAGTGATGTTCACCATTGAAAACTACTCCATCTCACGTGATGATCGGACATGGTTTAGTTGATTTGGATCACGTGATCACTTATATGATTAGAGGGATGTCTATCTAAGTGGGAGTTCTTAAGTAATATGATTAATTGAACTTTAATTTATCATGAACTTAGTCCTGATAGTATTTTGCAAATAATGTATTAGATCAATAGCTTGTGTTGTTGCTTCCCAATGTTTTATATGTGTTCCTAGAGAAAACTAAGTTGAAAGATGATAGTAGCAATGATGCGGACTGGTCCGTGATCTGAGGTTTATCCTCATTGCTGCATAGAAGAATTAGGTCCTTCATGCGCCGCTAGGTGACAAACCTATTGCAGGAGCGGATGCAGACGTTATGAACATTTGGCTATCTCAGTATGATGACTACTTGATAGTTTAGTGCACCATGCTTAACGGCTTAGAATCGGGACTTCAAAGACGTTTTGAACGTCATGGATCATATGAGATGTTCCAGGAGTTGAAGTTAATATTTCAAGCAAATACCCGAGTTGAGAGATATGAAGTCTCCAACAAGTTCTATAGCTAAAAGATGGAGGATAATTGCTCAACTAGTGAGCATGTGCTCAGATTGTCTAGGTACTACAATCGCTTGAATCAAGTGGGAGTTAATCTTCTAGATAAGATAGTGATTGATAGAGTTCTCTAGTCGCCATCACCAAGTTACTGGAACTTCATGATGAACTATAGTATGCAAGGGATGACGAAAGCGTTTCCCGAGCTTTTCATGATGATGAAATCGATGAAGGTAGAAATCAAGAAAGAGCATCAAGTGTTGATGATTAACAGGACCACTAGTTTCAAGAAAAGGGCAAAGGGAAAGAAAGGGAACTTCATGTAGAATGGCAAGCAAGTTGTCACTCCCTTCAAGAAGGCCAAAGCTGGACCAAAGCCTAAAACTAAGTGCTTCTACTGCAAAAGGAAATGGTCACTGGAAGCAGAAACGCCCTGAATATTTGGTGGATAAGAAGGGTGGCAAAGTGAACAAGAGTATATTTGATATACAGGTTATTGATGTGTACCTTACTAGTGTTTATAGTAGCCCCTGGGTATTTGATACTTGTTCAGTTGCTAAGATTAGTAACTCGAAACAGGAGTTACAAAATAAACAGAGAGTAGTTGAGGGTGAAGTGACGATCTGTGTTGGAAGTGGTTCCAAGATTGATATGATCATCATCGCACACTCCCTATACTTTCGGGTTAGTTTTAAACCTAAATAAATGTTATTTGGCGTTTGCGTTGAGAATGAATATGATTTGATCATGTTTATTGCAATACGTTATATATTTAAAGTCAGAGAATAATTGTTGTTATGTTTACATGAATAAAACCTTCGATGGTCATACACCCAATGAAAATAGTTTGTTGGATCTCGATCGTAGTGATACACATATTCATAATATTGATGCCAAAAGATGCAAAGTTGATAATGATAGTGCAACTTATTTGTGGCACTGCCATTTGGGTCATATCGGTGTAAAGTGCATGAAGAAACTCCATAAAGATGGATTTTTGGAATCACTTGGTTATGAATCATTTGAAGCTTGCGAGCCGTGCCTTTTGGGCAAGATGACTAAAACTCCATTCTCCGGAACAATGGAACGAGCTACTGACTTGTTGGAAATAATACATACCGATGTATGCGCTCCAATGTGTGTTGATGCTCGTGGCGGGTATCATTATTTTCTGACCTTCACAGATGATTTGAGCAGATATGAGTATATCTACTTAATGAAGCACAAGTCTGAAACATTTGAAAAGTTCAACGAATTTCAGAGTGAAGTGGAGAATCATTGTAAAAAGAAAATAAAGTTTCTACGATCTGATCGTGGAGGAGAATATTTGAGTTATGAGTTTGGCCTTCATTTAAAACAATGTGGAATAGTTTCACAGCTCACGCCACATGGAACACCACAACATAATGGTGTGTCCGAGCATCGTAACCGCACTTTATTGGATATGGTGCGATCTATGATGTATCTTACCAATTTACCACTATCGTTTTGGGGTTATGCATTAGAGACAACTGCATTCACTTTTAATAGGGCACCATAAAAATCCGTTGAGACGACGCCTTATGAACTGTGGTTTGGCAAGAAACCAAAGTTGTCATTTCTTAAAGTTTGGGGCTGAGATGCTTATGTGGAAAGTTTCAACCTAATAAGCTCAAACCCAAATCGGAGAAGTGCGTCTTCATAGAATACCCAAAGGAAACTGTTGGGTACACCTCCTACCACAAATCTGAAGGCAAGATATTCGTTGCTAAGATGGATCCTTTCTAGAGAAGGTGTTTCTCTCGAAAGAAGTGAGTGGGAGGAAAGTAGAGCTTGATAAGGGAATTGTACCTTCTCCCGAATTGGAAAGTAGTTAATCACAGAAATCAGTTCCAGTGATTCCTACACCAATTAGTGAGGAAGCTAATGACGATGATCATGAAACTTCAGATCAAGTTACTACCAAACCTTGTAGGTCAACCAGAGTAAGATCCGCACCAGAGTGGTACGGTAATCCTATTATGGAGGTCATGTTACTTGACCATGGCAACTATGAGGAAGCGATGATGAGCCCAGATTCCGCGCAATGGCTTGAAGCCATGAAATCTGAGATGGGGTCCATATATAAGAACAAAGTGTGGACTTTGGTGGACTTGCCCGATGATCGGCAAGCCATAGAAAATAAATGGATCTTCAAGAGGAAGACGGATACTGATAGTAATATTACTATCTACAAAGCTCGAATTGTCGCAAAAAAGGTTTGTCGACAAGCTCAAGATGTTGAATACGATGAGATTTTCTCACTCGTATCGATGCTTAAGTTCGTCTGAATCATGTTAGCAATTGCCACACTTTATGAAATCTGGCAAATGGATGTCAAAACTGCATTCCTTAATGGATTTATTAAAAAAGAGTTGTATATGATGCAACCAGAAGGTTTTGTCAATCCTAAAGGTGCTAACAAAATGTGCAAGCTCCAGTGATCCATCTATGGACTGGTGCAAGCATCTCGGAGTTGGAATATACGCTTTGATGAGTTGATCAAAGCATATGGTTTTATACAGACTTTTGGAGAAGACCTATATTTACAACAAAGTGAGTGGGAGCTCTGTAGCATTTCTAAAACTATATGTAGATGACATATTGTTGACTGGAAATGATATAGAAATTCTGGATAGCGTAAAAGGATACTTGAATAAGAGTTTTTCAAGGAAAGACCTCGGTGAAGCTGCTTACACATTGAGCATCAAGATCTATGGAGATAGATCAAGACGCTTGGTAAGATTTTTCAATGACTCATACCTTGATAAGATTTTGAAGTAGTTCAAAATGGAATAGTCAAAGAAGGAGTTCTTGCCTGTGTTGCAAGGTGTGAAGTTGAGTAAGTCTCAAAACCCGACCATGGCAGGAAATAGAAAAAGAATGAAAAGTCATTCCCTATGCCTCAGTCATAGGTTCTATAAAGTATGCTATGCTGTGTACTAGACCTATTGTATACCTTGCTCTGAGTTTGGCAAGGGAGTACAATTTTTGATCTAGAAGTAGATCACTGGACATCGGTCAAGAATATCCTTAGTAAGGACTAAGGAAATATTTCTCGATTATGGAGGTGATAAAAGAGCCCGTCGTAAAGAGTTACATCGGTGCAAGCTTTTACACCAATCCAGATGACTCTAAGTCTCAATCTGGATACATATTGAAAGTGGGAGCAATTAGCTAGAGTAGCTCCGTTAGCTTAGCACTTGATTGTTTAGTTTGTTGCTATTGCTTTCTTCATGACTTATACATGTTCCTGTGACTATGAGATTATGCAACTCCCGAATACCAGAAGAACACTTTGTGTGCTACCAAACGTCACAAAATAACTGGGTGATTATAAAGGTGCTCTACAGGTGTCTCCGAAGGTACTTGTTGAGTTGGCGTATTTCGAGATTAGGATTTGTCACTCCGATTGTCGGAGAGGTATCTCTGGGCCCTCTCGGTAATGCACATCACTATAAGCCTGGCAAGCAATGTGACTAATGAGTTAGTTGCAGGATGATGCATTACGGAACGAGTAAAGAGACTTGCCGGTAACGAGATTGAACTAGGTATTGAGATACCGATGATCGAATCTCAGGCAAGTAACATACCGATGACAAAGGGAACAACGTATGTTGTTATGCGGTTTAACCGATAAAAATCTTCGTAGAATATGTAGGAGCTAATATGAGCATCCAGGTGCACGCTTAAAGTTCGGTGACGATTTATATTATGAGTTATGTGTTTTGATGTACCGAAGGTAGTTCGGAGTCCCGGATGAGGTCGGTGACATGACAAGGAGTCTCGAAATGGTCGAGATGTAAAGATCGATATATTGGACGACTATATTCGGACATCGGAAAGGTTCCGAGTGATTCGGGTATTTTTTGGAGTACCGGAGAGTTACGAGAATTTGTATTGGGCCTTAATGGGCCATACGGGAAAGGAGAGAAAGGCCTCAAAGGATGGCCGCACCCCTCCCCATGGACTGGTCCGAATTGGACTAGGGAGAGGGCCCCCCCTTCCTTCTTTCTCCTTCTCCCTTCCCTTTTTCCTATTCCATGTGGGAGGTGGAATCCTACTAGGACTAGGGAGTCCTAGTAGGACTCCACACTTGGGCGCGCCCTATGAGGGACGGCCTCCTCCTCCCTCCATCCTTTATATACGTGGCCAGGGGGCACCCCATAGACACACAAGTTGATCTGTTGATCTCTCCCAGCCGTGTGCGGTGCCCCCCTCCACCATATTCCACATCGGTAATATCGTAGCGGTGCTTAAGCGAAGCCCTGCATCAGTAGCATCATCAACACCGTCATCACGCTATCGTGCTGACAGAACTCTCCCGCAAAGCTCTGCTGGATCAGAGTTCGTGGGACATCATCAAGCTGAATGTGTGCTGAACTCGGAGGTGCCGTATGTTCGGTACTTGGATCGGTCGGATCGTGAAGACGTACGACTACATCAACCGCGTTGTGCTAACGCTTCCGCTTTCGGTCTACGAGGGTACGTGGATAACACTCTCCCCTCTCGTTGCTATGCATCATCATGATCTTGCGTGTGCGTAGGATTTTTTTTGAAATTACTACGTTCCCCAACACCAAGTGGGACACCCCATTCAACCGGGCCTTGAACATATTGAAACGACTCCCAATGGACACTTGGCCATCGTATGGATGCATGCACGACATCGGAGACGGCGCCACGTGGAAGAAGTACTACCGTGAGACCACAGAGAAGAGAAAGAAAAGAAGGAGGTTAAAAACATCGACAAGAAGGTTGCGATTGCGGTTGATAAGAAATCAGCTGAGACAGTCAAATCAGCGGTAGCTGCCACAAAAGAGGAGATTGCAACTTCGTATAGTATCTTGGTTTCGGCTATTGTCAGTTGGACCAAGCAAAATCCGAATAAGGATGCAGTAGACTTTCCCCTTTCCAACTTCTTGGGGAGCACCTCGACTAGCGTTGCATCGGCACCTGCTCCCACACCTGCTCCCGCACCTGCTCATAATAGCCCGTCCTCCGTCTCGGACATGCTCGGCGGTGCTTCTTCTTTGGCTGAGCTCGACGCCCTCGCGATACTTGTCACACCGTCCCTCTTCAATATATGTAAAATCTCCCGTTTACATTGCCTTTCGGATGTCTCACGTCACATACATGTCTTTGCAGGCCGACGTAACACCGTGCACCATAGTGTACACCATCAGCGACCAGAAGGTGGACGTGGGGAAGGCGACGATAATGAAGCCGATGGAACAATTGTTCCGCAGCCGGTCGATCCCCCTTGACGTCTTCAAGGTTTCCGTGGCCAGTGTCGAACCGGGCCACAAGAATTTGGCTCCTCCAGTAGCACTAGGAGGAGATGACAACGAGACCCCGCGGCGGCTTGGCGATTGCAAGCGTTGGGTCCTGTTGTGGCCGAAGAGTCTGCTTCGTCTGGAGGTGGTCGGGAACACACCCACGACCAAGCAGCCTCGACAAGGTATGAACACCAACACCCCACCTACCCAATTAGCGTCGCCTGTCGTGCCGGGTGAGGAAGAGGCTCCATTAGTGGCTGATGACGTTACCGCCATCGATGAAGCAATGCATGATCCCATCGACGAGGATGATGATGACCCTCTACAATATCTCAATACCGGCGCCTCTGACGATGGAGGATTGATGGCTTAGCAGTATGAGTACTCAGGGTTTGAGCGTGATGAGTTGGTGCCTGAATTGCCGGAGGATGAACGTAGTATAGGCTCACTTCCAGTAGCAAAGAAGCATAGGAAGAGATCGAGGAAAGGCAACAAAGCTGCCTCTATGATCCAGCTGCCTCAGCAGCCTCGGGTTCAAGACTGTATACCTATCCCTGGTGTGGCAAAATGTCATATCCCCGGTGATCCGATCCTACCTAAGCTAGCGGTAGAGGCCATATACGGCAATCTAAAGAGACTTCATGACGATTTGCTGCGGAGAGAGAAAAGGCTGATCCCCTCGAAAAATCCAGGATACCCGCTCTACATGGTTAACATGCTGCAGCAAAGGTTGTACGTCGACACATTCCCCGCAGAAAAGTTCTTCCTTTGATTCGATTACATCTTCGACATGTTTCACTTGAAAAGGCTGGATTTTATGTTTGTCCGCCTTTTTGCCTTACACATGAACCACATCATCAGGATTGAGTAGATACCTTATATCTGTGTCGCTGACCCATACTTCATGCACGAGGGCTTCTTGGCAGTCTGCCCAAAGCACCATCAATACGCGGGTAACTACATTGCCGATTTCATGGTCGCCAATAAGGACAAGGAGACGATTCTCGTGCCTTATCATCCCATGTAAGTCATCCGCAGATATCTTTCCTTCGATTTCAATCATTCATTTGCACGCGTGGAGGCTAATTTGAGGTGTACTTATTTTGTGCAGCGACGGGCGCACCGTCCTCATCATCCTTTACCCTCGATTCTCCCATGCTCCTTACTTGTACTCATAGAAGAATATGAAGAAAAAGGATTACACCCACATCAAGTCTGTTCTTCGACAGTGCTATCTTTGCGGCGGCCTACGGGGTGGAGAGATCAAGACCAGGAAGACAAGGAACCGCGCGCCCGCCTTCGACCATAAGACCGACTTCTGCTGCCTCCAGCAACTGAGTGGTACTCTTAGTGATGGATTCTATGTCCTCCACCACATGCTGGAGTATAGACGGGATCAACAGAACCTTCACATGTCACCTAGATCCGGCGATGCCCATATGTTGCAATGGGCAAAGAACCTAGGAGATATCCCGGATCATCAACTTCGAGCTGAGTTCTACCACATCCAGCGTGAAATTTCCCAAATCATCATGAAGGAGGTCATCGAAAAAACAAGGATGTTCTACGAAGAAGGGCAAATGTCGCGGGAAGACGTCCGAACACGCGTACGGCTCAGTGTCTCGACCTGAAGCCTTTCACTGTGCTCGGGGGCTATCTCCCTGACTTGGATGGATGGCACGACATGTTGGAGTTATTGACGATATATGACAAAGTGTTCGTTTAGTCCATACTTTCTCTATGGCGAAACTTTGAGTTATGCATGATGAAACTTTATTTGTGATGTAATTAAACCGTCCTCCTCAACTAGCAAAGATCACTCTTGTTAGGGCATTTTGGGTACTATGAACTTTGTTATTTATGCTTATGAGATGTTGCTTCTATTTTTTTCCAAGTTCGTCTGTTTCTGTTGCTCAACCATATATGTTGCATATTATCGACTCATGAGACGATGCAGGTACATAGATCATCAATGGTGAAGAAGTGCTATGCCAGGAGTATACGACGAGTGGCCGGAGTGTCAGGCCCAGTTGTACCGGTTTCCGAGCGACAGCCAGAGAGGGTTAGATAGCAGAGCCGAAGCAGGAAGTAGTTAGTTTAGGTTCATGCTAGTGCGAGAGAGGGATACGAAGCGGTGCCTCAAGAAGTAATACATTATGTATGATGGGACATGCCATGTAACTTTTATAGCTATATCATGATTATGATGTGACGACATGATTTGTGTTGGATGATATAATGAGACTATTATGTGTATGATATGATGAGCATATTGCTAGTTTATGATATGATTAGAATACTGTATAAAATATGTACAAAAACATCGCAAATACGTAGAAAAAAAGATATATGAAAATATAGTAGTAGCGCTTTTTAGCGCTAAATAGGAAAACGCTACTGCTAAGCCACTTAGCAGTAGCGCTGGTATGGACAGCACTACTACTAAGTAGCTATAGCAGTAGCGCGGGCAGAAGCACGCTACTGCTAAATGTTAGCTGTAGCGCCGTATCAGTAGCACGGTGCCCCATGCTACTAATAGCCCTTTGACCCGTGCTACTGCTAGGCTTTTCCCTAGTAGTGGTTGTTATTGATGATGAACTTCTTGTTGGGGAACGTTGCATGGAAAACAAAAACTTTTCTATGCACACGCAAGATCTATACATGGATATGCATAGCTACGAGAGGGGGAGAGCACCTACATACCCTTGTAGATCACTAAGCGGAAGCGTTTATCAATGCGGTTGAAGTAGTCGTACACCTTCATGATATGTCCTGATCAAGTACCGAATGTATGGCACATCCGCATTGAGCACACATTCAGCTCAATGACATCCTCTCCTTCTTGATCCAGCAAGAGAGGCGAAGTAGTAGATGAGTTCGAGCAGCACGACGACATGGTGACGGAGGTGGTGAAACTATCCGCAGGGATTCTCCAAGCACAACGGATGTGGACAAAGGAGTAACTAGAACTAGAGGGAGACGGGGCGCTGCACACGGCTTCGGGATCGTGGTGTGTGTTGCCCCTCTCCCTCCTCTCATGACTAGGATGCCCCCAAGGGGGCGGCAGCTAGCCCTAGGGCCTGCCCTGGCCACGCTCCCCCTTCCTTCTTTGGCGCTAGGGGGAAAGGAAAGGGGGTTGGTTGCCTTAGGGCGCCCTCCTTCCCTTTCTCTCTTCCTTGGAGAAAGGCAGGAGGGGGCCAGCCCCTCCCTTTCCTTTACAAGGCCGGCGGCCAGGTTGGGGGCGCGCCAGCCCCTTGTGGGCTGGTGTGCTCCCCTCCCCTTGGCCCGTTAGGCCCAGTAACTTCTTGTGGCCTCCTTGAACCCCTTCTGGTGATTCGATAAATATCCGGTGCATTCCAAAACCTTTTCGGAGACCAAATACTATCATGCTATATATCAATCTTTACGTCCAGACCATTCCAGAGCTCCTCGTCATGTCTGTGATCTCATCCAGGACTCTGAACAACATTCCGTCCCTATTTCACATAACTCATATAATACTATATATCGTCAATGAACGTTAAGCGTCCGGACCCTACATGTTCGAGAATGATGTAAACATGACCGAGACGCTTCTCCGGTCAATAACTAACCGCGGGACCTAGATGCCCGTATTGGTTCCTACATATTCTATGAAGATCTTTATTGGTCGAACATTTATGACAACATACGTAGTTCCCTTTCTCTGTCGGTATGTTACTTGCCCTTTGATGATCGATATCTCCATACCTAGTTCAGTCTCGTTAGCAGCAAGTCTCTTTACTCGTTTCATAATACATCATCTCGTAACTAACTCCTTGGTCACTCTGCTTGAAAGCTTCTTGTGATGCTGTATTACCGAGAGGGCCCAAAGATACCTCTCCATCACACGGAGTGATAAATCCCAATCTCGATCCATGCCAACTCAATAGACACCTTCGGAGATAACCATAGAGCATCTTTATGATCACCCAGTTACGTTGTGACGTTTGATAGAACACAAGGTATTCCTCCAGTGTCCGGGAGTTGCATGATCTCATGGTCGAAGGAATATGTATTTGGCATTAAGAAAGCAGTAGCAATAAACTAAATGATCATACGCTAAGCTAATGGATGGGTCTTGTCCATCGCATCATTCTCCTAATGATGTGGTCCCGTTATCAAGTGACAACACATGTCAATGCTTAGGAAACCTTAACCATCTTTTGATCAACGAGCTAGTCTAGTGGAGGCTCACTAGAGACACAGTATTTGTTTATGTATACACACATGTATTTAAGTTTCCGGTCAATACAATTCTAGCATGAATAATAAACCTTTATCACAAATAAGGAAATATACTAATAATCACTTTATTATTTCCCCTAGGGCATATTTCCAATACTTCTTGCTCTTGTGCTTCAAAAGATAGTCTCCTCAACACTCAATCACTCTCTCATATATTTGTCATGGTGGTGGGAGAAGGATTGGAGTAGAAAGCAACTTTAGGGGGCTAGAAATCAAGGATCAAATGGTTGGAATGGAATGCCTTGATATCAACAAAAGTGTAGGTGGTTCTCTCTAAAAAATGGATATGGGAAGTGGTGGCTTCGTCCTGGTTGCTCTCTTTGAGGGGAGGTGATGTGGGTGGGGTATATATGGCCTTCACCAAAGATCTGGCCGTTACACACCTTTACGCACAACTCAGTGAGACCGAAAGAAATTCTCAGAGACACCAACTAGTGTAAAATATTCAAACGTTAGACGTTCTGATGAGACCGGATGAATCCACTCGGTGGGACCAATTCATGATGACCTAAGCAATTTTTTCATCTCAGTATTCCGATTGGTTTCACTCAGAGATTCTGAAGTGAAAACAATGGGTTACAAAAACTTGGCACTTGCACTTTGGTCGGACAAAATGCCATCTTGGTGGAACCGAGTCTCTAGGGTTTAGGCAGTGGCTCTATTTGGAGCATCTCGGTGGGTTCGGATGTATCTGTTTTGGTGAGACCGAGAATGATTCTAGGGTTTTGGACATATTGGATTATGATAGTGTAGCTGAGGTTTTTGGAGCATGATACGTCTCCAACGTATCTATAATTTTTTATTATTCCATGCCGTTTTATTATCAATGTTGGATGTTTTATAGTCATTTTATATCATTTTTTGGTACTGACCTATTGACATAGTGCCAAGTGTCAGTTGCTGTTTTCTGCATGTTTTTTACATCGCAGGAAATCAATATCAGATGGAGTCCAAATGCCACGAAACTCCACGATGATTTTTTATGGACCAAAAGGAAGAAGTTGGGCTCTGGTTGCACCTGGGGGGAGTCCCGAGGAAGGGACAAGCCACCAAGGCGCGCCAGGAGGCCCAGGCGTGCCCTGGTGGGTTGTGCCCACCTCGGGTGCCCCCCGAACCGCCTCTTTACTCTATAAATACCCAAATATTCCAGAAACCCTAGGGGAGGCGACGAAATATTCATCCAGCTGCCGCAGAGTCTAGAACCACAAGATTCAATCTAGACACCATCACGGAGGGGGTCACCACTTCCATTGGTGCCTCTCCGATGATGTGTGAGTAGTTCTTTGTAGACCTTCGGGTCTATAGTTAGTAGCTAGATGGCTCCCCCCCCCTCTCTCTCTCTCTCTCGATTATCAATACAATGGTCTCTCAGAGATCCATATGATGTAACTCTTTTTGCGGTGTGTTTGTTGGGATCCGACGAACTTCGAGTTTATGATCAGTTAAATCTTTTTATATCCATGAACTTAATACACTAGATGCATGCTGGATAGCGGCCGATGTGTGGAGTAATAGTAGTAGATGTAGGCATGAGTCGGTCTACTAATCTTGGACGTGATGCCTATGTAATGATCATTGCCTGGATATCGTCATGATTATTTGAAGTTCTATCAATTGCTCTACAGTAATTTTTTTACCCACCGTTTGCTATCTTCTTTGAGAGAAGCCACTAGTGAAACCTACGCCCCCCGGGTCTTCTGTTTCATATATTTCCTTGGGATCTACTTTTTCCTTGCCTTTATTTTCAGATCTATTAAACCAAAAACACAAAAATACCTTGCTAGAATTTATTTGTTCCACGATCTACTTATCCTATCTACAAATTTACCTCACGTCCTTTGCCTACCTTGAGGCGCCGTACCCCAAAAGGGATTTACAACCCCTTTAACATGTTGGGTTGCGAGGTGTTGTTATTTGTATGCAGGGGCTGTTTACGTTGTGTTGCTTGGTTCTCCTAGTGGTTTGATAACCTTGGTTTCATATCTGAGGGAAATACCTACCGCTGTTGTGCTGCATCATCCCTTCCTCTTTGGGGAAATACCGACGTAGCTTCAAGCGACATCAAAGCAATATCTTCAAGCATTTTAGTAAATGACTCATGATCAAAACCTCACCCACTTTTAATAGTATTGGCTTTCCTAAGGACTCAATGTGATCTTGGATCACTTAACCTAAAATGTCGAGTCTTGGAGCTTTTGCCAATGTATGTCCTTTGCACTTCGAGAGGTCCACAATCACATGTCCTTGCCATACCTAAATTGAACTTTCCTGAACTGATCCTTGAATAGACATTAGTTCAATGATGTATATGTTGTTATTATTTATGAAAACCACCCAGGGATTAGTTGCACTTTCACTTTCTCTGCAACTTTGCCTTGTTCGAGAAATGGTGGCGGAAACACATGGTGTCCTAAGCTTGGTGGTACTCTTCAAACACTGGTTCTCGAGTTTCTGGGTGAAAATCCTAGGTTTGACCTTCGATGGTTGCACCTGGCAATGATGATGTTCTATGCATCATGTAATTTGTTGAAGGCATTGCTTTGGAGTCTGATTAGACATGCTCTCTATGTTGAAAACCCAAGGTATGACCTGTAGTGGTGTAGTGGTCAGATGTCGTGATAGTGACGCTAGAGCATTGTTACCTTATTGGAAGCATTGTTTTCGGACATCCTTCCATGCATCTCATGTGTTGTCAAGGATGGTGCATGGTATTGCTGCCCATCTGTTGCACCTTCTTCTTCTTCCTCTTCTTCCATGTTTAGGATGCCAGGGGCATGTGACAGATGAATTGACCGCATATTCGAATTCATTCGATTTTTTTGAGCATTTTTCTTATATAAATTATTTTCATCAGAGTAACGGTTAATTCTCTACAATTTTTCAAAGTTTTAAGCATTTCTGAATTTATTATTATTTAATTTAATTCGAAAATTGGATTACATCATCAGCATGATGTCAGCATGACATCAGTGGTCAACCCAACTGGCGCAGGTCAAACCTGACAGCCGGGTCCCAACTGTCATAGACATATAAGTTAAACAACGGTTAATTTAGCTAAACTAACTAATTAAGTAAAGTGGCCCACTTGTGAGTGACTATTTAGGTTAGTTAAATTAGTTTAATAATTTAGTTAATTAAATTAGCGGTGGGGCCACTCGTAAGTGACGGGACCCAGTCCAGTCAGCATGTTGACCTGGTCAACCGGTCAACTGGGCCTGCGGGACCCAGCTGCCAGTGACCCAGGGGACCCAGTGGCAGCGCCACGTCGGCGGCGGCACCGGGGAGAGATTCGGTGAGCCTGGTACCCGGTAGAGAACTCCGGTGAGCGTTGGATTTTGTGTACAGGGCACCGTTCAAAGCGCGTCCGGGCGTGTTCGAACGAGGGGACGAGGACGCGTCGGTGGGTGGTGGTGATAGGGCAGGAGTGAGGCCGTAGCCACGGCGACGAGCGGAGAGGCGGTGGCCGGAGCACGGGCGAGGTCGAGCTAGATGATTCAACGAGCAAAATGAGCGGGGCTTAGCATCTACGACGTCTACGCGAGCGTGCGAGGCACATGGGCACATGTGCGTGACCAAAAGGTCCCCGGAGCACTGCTGGCGACGTGCTCGTGCAGCGGTGGGCTCGGCTAAGGTGTGGAGATCAGCTAGGGGGAAGCGAGTCAGTGCAAGGAAGGGGAAAAGGTCGAGGAGCTTGATACGTCTCCAACGTATCTATAATTTTTGATTGTTCCATGCTATTATATTATCTGTTTTGGATGTTTAATATGCATTTATATGCTATTTTATATGATTTTTGGGACTAATCTATTAACCTAGGGCCCAGTGCCAGTTTTTTGTGTGCCTATTTTAGAGTTTCGCAGAAAAGGAATACCAAACGGAGTCCAAATGGAATGAAACTTTCGTGATGATCTTTCTTGGACCAGAAGGAAACCAGGAGACTTGGAGATGAAGTCGGACACGCAACGAGGCGGCCACGAGGGTGGAGGGTGTCCCCTACCTTGTGGGCCCCTTGGAGCTCTCCTGACCTAATTCTTTCTCCCATATATACTCTTATACCCCCAAAACCATCAGGGGAGCCACGAAAACACTTTTCCACCACCATAACCTTTTGTACCTATGAGATCCCATTTAAGGGCCTTTTCCGGTGTCCTTCCTGAGGGGGATTTGATCATGGAGGGCTTCTACATCAACACCATTTCCCTTCCGATGAAGCGTGAGTAGTTTACCACAGACCTACGGGTCCATAGCTAGTAGCTAGATGGCTTCTTCTCTCTCTCTGATTGTCAATACCATGTTCTCCTCGATGTTCTTGGAGATCTATTCGATGTAATACTCTTGCAGTGTGTTTGACGAGATCCGATGAATTGTGGATTTATGATTAGATTATCTATGCATATTATTTGAGTCTTCTCTGAAATATGCATGATTTGATATCTTTCAAGTCTCTTCGAATTATCGATTTAGTTTGGCCTACTAGATTGGTTTTTCTTACAATGGGAGAAATGCTTAGCTTTGGGTTCAATCTTGCGGTGTCCTTTCCCAATGACAGTAGGGGCAGCAAGGCATGTCTTGTATTGTTGCCATGGAGGATAAAAAGATGGGGTTTTCATCATATTGCTTGAGTTAATTCCTCTACATCATGTCATCTTACTTAATGCGTTAATCCGTTCTTTATGAACTTAATACTCTAGATGCATGCTGGATAGCGGTCGATGTGTGGAGTAATAGTAGTAGATGCAGAATCATTTCGGCCTACTTGACATGGACGTGATGCCTATGTTCATGAGCATTGCCTTAGATATACTCATAATTATGCTCTCTTCTATCAATTGCTCGACACTAATTTGGTCAAATCCACCGTATTATTTGCAATCTTGCAAGAAGCCACTAGTAAAACCTATGGCCCCTGGGTCTCTTTTCCATCATATAAGTTCCATTTTCCATCATACTAGTTTATGATATACTATTTTGAATCTTTTACTTCCCGATCTATAAACCAAAAATATTTACTTTACCATTTATCTATCTCTATCAGATCTCACTTTTGCAAGTAACTGTGAAGGGATTGACAACCCCTTTATCGCATTGGGTGCAAGTTGTTAGTTGTTTGTGCAGGTATTCGCTGACTTGTGTGTTGTCTCCTACTGGATTGATACCTTGGTTCTCAAACTGAGGGAAATACTTACTCTACTTTGCTGCATCACCCTTTCCTCTTCAAGGGAAAAACCGACACAATCTCAAGAGGTAGCAGGAAGAATTTCTGGCACCGTTGTCGGCGACATCTACGCCAAGTCAAGCCATACCAAGTACCTACCATAAACTCTCATCTCTTGCATTACATTATTTGCCATTCGCCTCTCGTTTCCCTCTCCCCCACCTCTAAAACGATTTTTGATTTTTTTGCCTTTTCTTCGCCTCTCTTTCGTTCGTCTTTCTTCGCTTACTTTTTGTGTGCTCGTGTGTTGGATTGCTTGCTTTGTCACGATGGCTCAGGATAATACTAAATGGTGTGACTTTTCCAACACCAACAACAATGATTTTATTAGCACTCTGATTGCTCCCACTACTAATGTTGAATCTTGTGAAATCAATGCCGCTTTGCTGAATCTTGTTACACCCTCCGTTCCTTGATATAAGGTGTATAGATTTTTGAGAAAAAAAAATCTGAAATATAAGGTGTATTGCGTTGCACCACTCGTTTGGATATTTTTTTAGGGATTTGATTACATTTCCTTATATCATGCAAGCTCATCTATTTTCTCATGTCAATTAGTCAGGTGTAATCTTGCCCAAAACTTGTGAAATGTTTGCTCTACGTGTGTTCTTTAATTTTCGTGCCAAAAACTATATGCCCTATATTTAGGAACGGAGGGAGTATGAAAGATCAATTTTCTGGCCTTCCTAAAGATGCCGCATCCCATCTAAACAATTTTGCTGATTTGTGTGATATGAAAAAGAAGAAAGATGTGGATAATAATATTGTTAAATTGAAGCTATTCCCCTTTTCGCTTAGAGATCGTGCTAAAACTTGGTTTTCATCTTTGCCTAAAAATAGTATTGATTCGTGGAATAAGTGTAAAGATGCTTTCATCTCTAAGTATTTTCCTCCCGCTAAGATTATCTCCCTTAGGAACAATATTATGAATTTTAACCAACTTGATCATGAGCATGTTGCACAATCTTGGGAGAGGATGAAATTAATGATACGAAATTGCCCTACGCATGGTTTGAATTTGTGGATGATTATACAAAAATTATATGCCGGATTGAATTTTGCTTCTAGAAATCTTTTACATTCGGCCGCGGGAGGCATTTTTATGGAAATTACTTTAGGATAGGCTACTAAACTCCTAGATAATATCATGGTTAATTATTCTCAATGGCACACCGAAAGATCCATTAGTAAAAAGGTACATGCGATTGAAGAGATTAATGTTTTGAGTGGAAAGATGGATGAACTTATGAAATTATTGTCTAATAAGAGTGCTTATTCTAATCCCAATGATATGCATTTGCCCACTTTGATTGAGAATAATAATGAATCTATGGATGTGAATTTTGTTGGTAGGAACAATTTGGTAATAATGCGTATAGAGGCAATTTTATTCCTAGGTCGTTTCCTAGTAATCCCTAAATAATTATGGTAATTCCTACAACAATTCTTATGGAAATTTTAATAAGATGCGCTCTGATTTTGAGAATAGTGTTAAAGAATTTATGAGTTTGCAAAAGAATTTTAAGGCTTTGATGGAGAAAAATTTCTCAAGATCGATGATTTAGCTAGGAACGTGGATAGAATTTCTCTTGATGTTGATTCTTTGAAACTCATATCTATTCCACCTAAGCATGATATCAATGAGTCTCTGAAAGCCATGAGAATTTCCATTGATGAGTGCAAAGAAAGAACCGTTAGGATGCGTGCTAAAAAAGATTGGTTTGTAAAAGCGTGTTCATCTAGTTTTCATGAGAATAATGATGAAGATCTAAAAGTGATTGATGTGACTCCTATTGAATCTTTGTTTTCCAATATTAATCTTGATAAATATGGGACTAGAGATGAGTCAACTTTAGTTAAAAGATGTCCCAATGATTCAGAGGTTTTAGATCTAGATGCAAAAATTGATAAAAGTGGGATTGGAGAAGTCAAGACTTTAAGTAGCAATGAACCCACTCTTTTGGATTTGAAGGAATTTAATTACAATAATTGCTCTTTAATAGATTGTATTTCCTTGTTGCAATCCGTGTTGAATTCTCCTCATGTTTATAATCAAAACAAAGCTTTTACTAAACATATCGTTGATGATATGATGCGATCTTTTGAAGAAAAACTTGAATTGGAAGTTTCTATCCCTAGAAAGCTTTATGATGAGTGGGAACCTACTATTAAGATTAAGATTAAAGATTATGAGTGCCATGCTTTGTGTGATTTGGGTGGTAGCGTTTCCACGATTCCAAAAGCTTTATGTGATGTGTTAGGTTTCCGTGAATTTGATGATTGTTCTCTAAATTTGCATATTGCGGATTCCACTATTGAGAAACATATGGGAAGGATTAATGATGTTCTTATTTTTGCAAATAGGAATTATGTGCCCGTAGATTTCATTATTCTTGATATAGATTGCAACCCTACATGCCTATTATTCTTGGTAGGCCTTTCCTTAGAACGGTAGGTGCAATTATTGATATGAAAGAAGGAAACATTAGATTCCAATTTCCGTTAAGGAAAGGCATGGAACACTTTCCTAGGAAGAAAATTAAATTGCCATATGAATCTATAATGAGAGCCACTTATCAATTGCATACCAAAGATGACAATACTTAGATCTATTCGCGTTTTTATGCCTAGCTAAGGGCGTTAAACAATAATGCTTGTTCGGAAGCAACCCAATTTTATTTTTGTTCTTGTTTAGTAATAAATAATTCATCTAGCCTCTGGTTAGATGTGGTTTATGTTTTAATTAGTGTTTGTGCCAAGTTAAACCTTTAGGATAGCTTACGGCGATAGTTGTGTTGATCCGGCTTAAAATCAGAAACTTTTGCGCCCAGGAAAATATTTTCAAAATTCCCAGAAACGTGCTTTGATATAATTATTTTTTCTCTGGATTCGTACACAAATTTCTTAGGTCGTCCTAATGTTTCACAATTTTTGGAGTTACAGAAGTATTCGAGAGTTATATATTGCTACAAACTATTCTGTTTTTGACATATTCTGTTTTCTATGTGTTGTTTGCTTATTTTGATGAATCTATGGGTAGTATCGGGGGGTATGAACCATGGAAAAGTTGGAATACAGTAGATATTACACCAATATAAATAAATAATGAGTTTCCAACAATACCTTAAAGTGGTGATTTATTTTGTTATACTAACGGAGCTCATGAGATTTTCTGTTGAGTTTTGTGTTGTGAAGTTTTCAAGTTTTGGGTAAGGATTTGATGGACTATGGAATAAGGAGTGGCAAGAGCCTAAGATTGGGGATGCCCAGAGCACCCCAAGTTAATATTCAAGGACAACCAAAAGCTTAAGCTTGGGGATGCCCCGGAAGGCATCCCCTCTTTCGTCTTCGTCTATCGGTAACTTTACTTGAGGCTATATTTTTATTCACCACATGATATGTGTTTTGCTTGGAGCGTCTTGTATGATTTGAGTCTTTCCTTTTTAGTTTACCACAATCATCATTTATCTACACACCTTTTGGGAGAGACACACATGAATCATGATTTATTAGAATACTCTATGTGCTTCACTTATAACTTTTGAGCTAGGCACTATTGCTCTAGTACTTCACTTATATCTTTTTAGAGCACGACGGTGGCTTTATTTTATAGAAATTTATGAACTCTCTTGCTTCACTTATTATTTTTAGAGTCTTTTAGAATAGCATGGTAATTTGCTTTGGTTATAAATTTAGTCCTAATATGATAGGCATCCAAGAGGGATATAATAAAAAATTTCATATAAAGTGCGTTGAATACTATGAGAAGTTTGATTCTTTACGATTGTTTTGAGATATGAAGATGGTGATGTTAGAGTCATGCTAGTGAGTAGTTGTGAATTTGAGAGATACTTGTGTTAAAGTTTGTGATTCCAGTAGCATGCGCGTATGGTGAACCGTTATGTGATGAAGTCGGAGCATGATTTATTTTTTGATTTTATTCCTTATGAGTGGCGATCAGGGACGGGCGATGGTCTTTTCCTACCAATCTATCCCCCTAGGAGCATGCGCTAGTACTTCATTTCGATAAATAATAGATTTTTGCAATAAGTATGTGAGTTCTTTATGACTAATGTTGAGTCCATGTATTATACGCACTCTCACCCTTCCACCATTGCTGGGCTCTCTTGTGCCAAGCAACTTTCGCCGGTACCATACACCCACCATATACCTTCCTCAAAACAGCCACCATACCTACCTATTATGGCATTTCCATAGCCATTCCGAGATATATTGCCATGCAACTTTCCACCATTCCGTTTATTATGAGACGCTTCATCATTGTCATATTGCTTTGCATGATCATGTAGTTGACATCGTATTTGTGGCAAAGCCACCTTTCATAATTCTTTCATACATGTCACTCTTGAGTCATTGCACATCCCGATACACCGCCGGAGGCATTCATATAGAGTCGTATTTTGTTCTAAGTATCGAGTTGTAATTCTTGAGTTGTAAGTAAATAAAAGTGAGATGATCTTCATTATTAGAGCATTGTCCCATGTGAGGAAAGGATGATGGAGGCTATGATTCCCCCACAAGTTGGGATGAGACTCCGGACAAAAAAAGAGAGAAAAAGAAAAAAAGAACTAAAAGAAAAAAGAAAAAAAAGGAAAAAATGAGAGAAAAAGAGAGAAGGGGCAATGTTACTATCCTTTTTCCACACTTGTGCTTCAAAGTAGCACCATGATCTTCATAATAGAGTCTCTTATTTTGTCACTTTCCTATACTAGTGGGAATGTTTCATTATAGAACTTGGCCTGTATATTCCAATGATGGGCTTCCTCAAATTGCCCTAGGTCTTCGTGAGCAAGCAAGTTGGATGCACACCCACTTAGTTTTTTTGAGCTTTCATACACTTATAGCTCTAGTGCATCCATTGCATGGCAATCCCTACTCACTGACATTGATATCTATTGATGGGCATCTCCATAGCCTGTTGATACGCCTAGTTGATGTGAGACTATCTTCCTCTTTTTTGTCTTCTCCACAACCACCATATTCTCTTCCACCATAGTGCTATATCCATGGCTCATGCTCATGTATTGCGTGAAAGTTGAAAAAGTTTGAGAACATCAAAAGTATGAAACAATTGCTTGGCTTGTCATCGGGGTTGTGCATGATTTAAATATTTTGTGTGATGAAGATAGATCATAGCCAGACTATATGATTTTGTAGGGATAGCTTTCTTTGGCCATGTTATTTTCAGAAGACATGATTGCTTCATTTGTATGCTTGAAGTATTACTGTTTCTTTGTCAATATTAAACTTTTGTTTTGAATCTTTCGGATCTGAACATTCATGCAAAAGTAAAGAAAATTACATGGGTAAATATGTTAGATAGCCTTCCACATCAAAACTTCTGTTTTCATCATTTACCTACTCGAGGACGAGCAGGAATTAAGCTTGGGGATGCTTGATACGTCTCCAACGTATCTATAATTTTTGATTGTTCCATGCTATTATATTATCTGTTTTGGATGTTTAATATGCATTTATATGCTATTTTATATTATTTTCGGGACTAACCTATTAACCTAGGGCCCAGTGCCAGTTTCTGTTTTTTGCCTGTTTTAGAGTTTCACGGAGTCCAAACAGAATGAAACTTTCGGGATGATCTTTCCTGGACCAGAAGGAAACCAGGAGACTTGGAGATGAAGTCGAAGACGCAACGAGGCGGCCACGAGGGTGGAGGGTGCGCCCAGGGGGGTAGTGCGTTCCCCCTACCTCGTGGGCCCCTCAGAGCTCTCCTGACCTAATTCTTTCACCCGTATATACTCTTAAACCCCAAAACCATCAGGGGGAGCCACGAAAACACTTTTCCACCACCGCAACCTTCTATACCCGTGAGATACCATCTAGGGGCCTTTTTCGGCGTCCTGCCGGAGGGGGATTCAATCATGGAGGGCCTCTACATCAACACCTTTGCCCTTCTGATGAAGCATGAGTAGTTTACCACACACCTACGTGTCCATAGCTAGTATCTAGATGGCTTCTTCTCTCTCTCTCTTTGATTCCCAATACCATGTTCTCCTCGATGTTCTTGGAGATCTATTCGATGTAATACTCTTTTGCGGTGTGTTTGCCGTGATCCGATGAATCGTGGATTTATCATCAGATTATCTATGAATATTATTTGAGTCTTCTCTAAATTTATATGCATGATTTGATATCTTTGCAACTGTCTTCAAATTATCGGTTTCGTTTGGCCTACTAGATTGGTTTTTCTTGCAAGGGTAGAAGAGCTTAGCTTTCAATCTTGCGGTGTCCTTTCCCAGTGACAGTAGGGGCAGCAAGGCACGTATTGTATTGTTGCCATCGAGGATAAAAAGATGGGGTTTTCATTATATTTCTTGAGTTAATTCCTCTACATCATGTCATCTTACTTGATGCTTTACTCCGTTCTTTATGAACTTAATACTCTAGATGCATGTTGGATAGCTGTCGATGTGTGGAGTAATAGTAGTAGATGCAGAATCATCTCTGTCTACTTGACACAGACGTTATTCCTATGTTCATGATCATTGCCTTAGATATCGTCATAATTATGCGCTCTTCTATCAATTGCTCGGCAGTAATTTGTTCACCCACCGTATTATTTGCTATCTTGAGAGAAGCTACTAGTGAAACCTATGCCCCCGGGTCTCTTTTCCATCATATAAGTTCTATTTTCCATCACACTAGTTTCCGATCTACTATTTTGTAATCTTTTACTTTCCGATCTATAAACCAAAAATACCAAAAATATTTACTTTATCGTTTATCTATCTCTATCAGATCTCACTTTTGCAAGTAACCATGAAGGGATTGACAACCCCTTTTTCGTGTTGGGTGCAAGTTGTTGATTGTTTGTGCAGGTATTCGGTGACTTGTGCGCTGTCTCCTACTGGATTGATACCTTGGTTCTCAAACTGAGGGAAATACTTACTCTACTTTGTTGCATCACCCTTTCCTCTTCAAGGGAAAAACCACCACAAGCTCAAGAGGTAGCATAGCTCATCGGGGGACCACACGGAGGCTCAGCAACGACTTAAGAGCATCAGGGGTGGCGAATCAACGGCGAGCCCCAATGTGACAGTAGGTGGAAGACAACAGGAGGCAAGGCGCTGCGGTGCTCCCCGGCCTGGGCTCGTGGTCGGGGACGGCGTAGCGGGCATGGGCGGAGCTTTAGGTCATGAGGCGATGTGAGGGGTGGCCGGTGGTCGCGGTGGCGCATGATGGACGGCGGCGGCCGCGCTCGGGCGGAGGCGGAGAGGGGGAGGGTGAGGGCAAGAGAAAGAGCGAGGGGGAGAGTGGACGGATCTGGGTGGGGTAGCTAGGGTTCAAGGGGGAGAGGGGCGGTCTTATCCTCTCAGGCGTCGCCAGCGGAGGCAGCTCGGTGGCGACGCGCGCGCATGCCCTCTTGGTCGGGTGAGCAGTGAAGAATACGACCGAGGGGGAAGTGGGTTGGGTTAGGCCGTCCTGTTGGGCTAAGGCCCAATGGGGCAGGGGAGGCTTTATTTTCCCTTTTTATTTTCTGATTTTTTTCTTTACACAGAGGGTTTGGTAATATTTGGGGTGCCAAAATGATTTTTGTAAAATATGGGAATTGTCCACATAAATACAATGCAATGTTTGACACTGCCACAAAAAGTTTGGAAGAAGTTTTAATTAGTTTGAATTTGCATAAAATGGAAAAGCTATTAATTTGCTGATTTGGCACAGTTTTTAATTGCTATAGTCCATCTTGGCTTGGAGGTGATGTTGTATTCCTTAACAATTAAATGTTATGGAATTTTGGGTAAAAGATGAACTATTTTGCAGCAACTTTTGTGCAACTCCATATTTCGCTTGCAAATTGAATTTGATTTGAAAGTGGAAATTTCAAAGGATATTTGAATCAAAATTGATCAAGCACTATTTAGTAAAATGATTAGCTTAATCACAGAGGGTTACTGTAGCATGAGACTGGGGGTGTTGCAAATATCCTCCACTACAAGAAATCTCGTCTCGAGATTTAAGAGGTGGAGTAAGTGGAGAGGAATTTGTTATGAAATTCTAGCGAATCTTCTTGTTCTTGTTGCTCTCATCGAAGAGGTTGATCCATAATGTTGATGTCTTCAATTCGCTGCATCAGGGCATCTTGATGAAGTCCTCATCCTTTCTTTAGTAACTCCATCGTACTTACGAATAGGTAAGGGGTACCTCGACAACCATAGGAAGCTATAAGGGGTAATCATCTGGGGGTTATCCCATGAGTGAACACATGAGTATCTCTTGAGTTGAACAATGAAAAACATTGAGAGTAGAGTAAGAAGGTACAATAAGAAGTTCCAAGCGGATAGACAATCGTTCCATGTATGAAATAGAGTGTGAAAGGGTTTCAGATCAACGAGAATAAGTATCGTGTTTGATACCAGAATGAAACATGATATGGAAAATTAGCTCATGAATTACATACAAAGCCAAGTGCAAAGGATACTTTAGCATAAAGGGTGTATAGGAGAGTCAGGTTTCGATCCTGTGGAACTGTGGGTTAAGAGTAGGAAAGGTGCTGACATCTTGTACGGTCATGATAGCACGGCATGTCAGAGGATAGCCTGCCAGTTATGTTGGCGACAACGCTAGTACCAAGGGCAAGGGACGAAGAGAACCATTTTCCTGCTTGCAAGGCGAGGCGGACCAGTAGGCAAAGTTCTCGTCCATGGGTGGTTATCGGAATGTTAACAACAATAGTAACATGGCCTTACTGATGGAGTTGTACGCCGAGGGGTTTACCTAAGCAGGGAATTACCTCTTCTCAGATAGGTTAGATTACGAGAAAGGTTAAACAAAACAATGGAAAGGAAAATGTGATTATTAATTTAATCAAAACAATTGAAAAAAAGTGTTTAAACACAAATATCAGGAGTATATCTTTCCCAAGGACAAGCAGAGGATGGTATGCATGACATGATAGTAAGTAGATTACCATTTAGGTAAGGGGGGGGGAAATCATGACATTACCCATACAATAGTGTTTGGATAAGTGATCAAGAAACATTTAGCATTCGCCTCCAATGTTCTCAAAGATGTTCAGAGTACCGTAGTCATGCTCCGGGATAGCATTGACATGGTCATCAGGTAAAGGCCGGACATTGGGAACACAAAGGACCCATTGTGAATTTCTAGAACATCTCATGCAATTTTATCAGGAAAAATATGAGGATGTGGCCGATGGGTTTAGCAGCAATCCATTGACATGTCAAAAGGATGTATTTCCAAAAGTATATGAACAAGCTTGTGTTGGGGGGAAGGCAAGAATGTTGTCGATGATAACACAAATCATCAAGGGGCAAGGATGGTATATCTCATCATGAATTCGATTAATATCCTAGAAGTGCTCAGAATGTTGATGATGATCACGACACATTTGTCGAGAGATTTCATGAAGATGTAATTGATCGGCGATGACACCAAGTCAAAGGAATGTTGAAGAAAAATGGTTATTGGAACCACGGGTACGACACAAACTCGAAATCAAGCTTGCTGTTCAAGGCAAAATGATATGATGAGGAAGATCGACGTAATCTTAGCTCATGGTCAAAAATTGTGCTCCAGGAAGAAGGGCCAGGTAGCACAGTTAAAATTTAGCACGATAATTATATAGCCGATCATGCTAGGAATGACTTGAAGGATTATTAAACTCGTAAGCAACGAAAATTACTTAGAGTTATTTAATCAGAGTGCAGAATTGATTCACTTATCGGTGTTCTCGGTTGACAAACAACCCAGAACCCATGAAGTGACAATGACAGGGAACGGTAGTACTTCATCAGAAGTTCATAAGATGTAGTGCAATGGCATGATATCCTCGAGATACCAGGGGTAATACTCGAAGGTAGACCATAATAGAGGTTGGGCAGGAGTATTGATCTGCAGAAGACAAGTGCTTTAACTTGTCCGAGAAATGGGATCAAAGAAGAACAATCATGGTCGGAACCACGGTTGCAAAGGATCAATTCACCGATACCAGATGATGTTATATCAAGGAAATAGTTATTATTACAAGAAGCTTCCATAATAGGCATGAACGCAAAGTTCAAGGTCGACTCCCACTTTTCCAACGCATAACCTTTCATTCACTTCTGGTTTCGAAAATGGCATTAGTGTTGAAAGTTTTACCTGGTGAAATACCATATGACTATGACCCGTGAAATCTTTTGGGGCCACACGGATTTACGGAAGGCATATGTTCAACCCATAGGAGCATCTTAGGAACATATTCCACAACCTTCAGGAGTGAAAAACACCAACTCGAAAGCAGAGCATGGTTGACAAAAGCAGGGAATACAAATTGCCAAAGGAACTATGTATCATGGGAAGAGCTCACAAGGTTAGTGGATATAAATGACACTTATGGATAATAATCCACCAAAGGATCTGGCGGTCCGCAAAGGATCTGATGTGAGTAACGATACTCAACCAGAAGAAGAAAGAATGTAAAGGCATCAAATTAATGAATTATATGAATAATTCAAGGCTTAAATACAAAGAAAACTAAGATTATTTTATATCGGGGGATCAAAAGAAGGAGCTCTGATCAAAAGATATGTAAGTTAAATAGAATTAGAACGACAATCAATCAAGGTTTGATTTGCCGAACACCATCTCATGTCCGGAGTGACGCGTGAGCCGAGGGGAAGAGTTCTGATTGTGACTGATGATTGCGAGCATTCACAAACATATCGAATCAAATGCTCAAAATTACGATGACAAAGGGTGTTAATGATTATTGTTAGACATATGGAAGCAACCATAATGCAAGCAAGCAAGAATTTCAAGAGCAATATGCTGCAGAGGATTTTTGAAAGTGCAGATAGCATTATGAAGCATTTTGTGAAACACATGAACAGTGGGGGTGAAAAAATACCCGGTAAGTGGAAGGGGCTATTCGTGGGTGAGCAGTAGGCAGAAAGGATTCTCAGAATATCGGAGAATAATTCGATATATCTTGTAATAACAAGAACAACTGGGAATGAATGTACGAAAGGTAAGTGTACGTAGTTATCCATAATGACTTATCGGTGGTAGGGAATTGCAAAGACGAAGAGCAGAAAGGTCTCAGGAAATCATCGAAGAGTATCTTCGGAATCTTTCGGTGAAGCAGGCGATCATCTGAAATGAAGGGGCTCTCCGGGAGGAAGTGGTTACGAGAACCTAGAGTTAGAGTTAGTAAAGATCTTTTAACCCAAGTAGAAGAGAGACCAGAGTCCCAGAGTAAAGGCGAGGAATAAAAGATCCTAATACCATCCAATGGCGATGTGGGCCCGTAAGCCACACATCCGCGCTAGCAAAACAATTTTTCAAAGACTAGACTCAACTTCGTCCATGGAGTTGGAAAGGGGGTTCCTACAGGCAGTCGGCTCTGGTAGCAATTTGTGACGCCCCTGATTCAATCATACACTAATCATACATGCAAATGTGTATGATCAAGATCGGGGACTCACGGAAGATATCACAACACAACTCTAGACACAAATTAAAATAATACAAGCTTTATATTACAAGCCAAGGGCCTCAAGGGCTTGAATACATAAGCTCAAATACAAACGAGTCAGCGGAAGCAACATTGTCTGAGTACATACATGAGTTAAACAAGTTTGCCTTAAGAAGGCTAGCACAAAAGTAACATGATCAAAAAGGCAAGGCCTCCTGCCTGGGAGCCTTCTAACTACTCCTGGTTGTTAGCGGTATCCATGTAGTATTAGGCACCCTCGGGATAGTAGTAGTCGTCGTCGAAGGTGACGCCTGGCTCCTGGGCTCCATCATCTGGTTGCGACATCCGAAAAGAAAGGAAAAGGGGAAAAAGAGGAAGCAAAGCAACCGTGAGTACTCATCCAAAGTACTTGCAAGCAAGGATCTACACTACATATGCATCGGTATCAATGCAATGGGTAATATCTGTGGACTGAACCGCAGAATGCCAGAAGAGAAGGGGAAAGCCTAGCCTATCAAAGACTCGCATCTTCAAGCTTCTTGCAGCATTTAGAAGAGTAAAGAGTAGCATATTGTATTTAACAAATATGTTGTAACATTAGCGCCCAGAGATCCTTTCTCGACTCCCTGCGAGAAAGCAATCCTGCAGCCATCATATCCATTTCTCATGCCTCGGCATCCAGCTCTAGTTGTATCGATCGGGATACAACTCCAAGCGTCCGTTACCATGGACAGGGCAATTCGAATAGATAGAATATTTCCCTACAGGGGTGCACAAACTTACCCAACACACTTGATCAAATCCGGCCGGACACACCATCTGGTCATGACTGGCCTTAACCGATCAACACGCTGCAGCCCTACCTAGGCTCACCAGAGAGGCTAGCACGCCGGTCTACATCCTAAGCGCGTAGTGGTCTTGCACCCATCGCCCTTTGCACTCCTGCACATTGCGAACGCGGCCGGTGAGCAGACCTAGTTACCTCCTTAAATAAGGCAGGTGCTTACGCAGTCCAACCCGGCGCGCGCAGCTCCATCGCTGACGTCCGTTGAGCTTTCAGCTGATACATACGACACAGAGTGCCCATACTTATTCCCGCATGGTGGTCAGTGCGAAAAGGTAAGAGGTCTATTCGGATCAAATATCCAAACCGTTTGTGTCTTAGTAGTGCGCGGTAACGAGCAGAGACTCGCGATCATGTGACCCTGTTGCCCCATCTCGTGGACTTACGGCAAGGGATAAGAATGCCCGGCCGTGCCATGTAATTATCTCTCGGTTACCCTCCAGGTCAACCCGACTTCACATCACTCGCGGGTACCCCTCGGGGCCGACCCGATGTCATCATGGTTCTGTGGTAAGTCAAAGTAATCGTGTGTCCAGAACAGCAACGGGAAACCCGAGGAATCACCCTCGATGGATTTCCACTCGATGTAACTGTCAAGGTGGACTTGGAGGAATCACCCTCGATGGTCCACACTTGAGGGGTTGCACGACAGAGTCATTATCGGGAGTGGTGAAGGAGGAATCACCCTCGATGACCATGATTGAATAGTTACACTACATGGTTAACATCAGAAGTGCTGACGAGGTATCACCCTCGGCACTCGATAGTAACTATGCAGAGTCATACAACTAGGGGGAGGGTGATGTGTGGTGTCGGGGTTTGGAGATCGATCACGTTGACCAAGTCATCGGTCATCAAGCGGGGACGATTGGGACAAGGAGAGGGGTCCCTGGTGGATCACTAACCAACCTATACTAAACAGTTTAGGATAAACAGGTAAGGTATGAAACAGGTAACAAAAATAGGCTATGCATCAGAATAGGATCATGCAAAAACAGTAGCAATTCTAATGCAAGCATGACAGGGAAAGAAATGGGCAATATCGAAATGATCAAAGAGAGGTTTGCTTGCCTGGAAGCTCTGCAGACAGATACAAACCTTCGACGGTGAAGTAGTCGAGCACCGGATCAATAGGGTTTTGGGGGTCTATGGAGATAAGAGTGGGAAGAAACAATAAATACAAGCAATCAAGTGCAACACTAAGCATGACATGACGATATGCATAGCTAGGGGTGTTCTAACGCGGTACTACACGTTGCAAATGGAGAGGGAAAACATCCGGGAAGGTTTTCCTAGCAATTGGCATTTTCCGGACAAATGAAATAGAGGGGACAGTTCTGTGTTTAGCATGCTAGGGGCATGTGATAGATGAACAGACCGTGTATTCGGATTTGTTGGATTTTTCTAAGCATTTTTCATATATAAATTATTTTCGTTCGAGTTACGGTTAATTTTCTACGATTTTTCAAAGTTTTAAACTCTTTCTGAATTTATTATTATTTAATTTAATTCGAAAATTAGATTACCGCATCAGCATGATGTCAGCTTGACGTCATGGCCAACGCAACTGGCACACGTCAAAACTGACACCTAGGTCCCACCTATCATAGACACAGAACTTAAACAACGGTTAATTTAGCTAAACTAACTAATTAAGTAAAAGGGCCCACTTGTCAGTGACTATTTAGGTTAGTTAAATTAGTTTACTAATTTAGTTAGCGGTGGGGCCATTCGTCAATGACTGCATCCAGTCCAGTCAGCATGTTGACCTGGTCAACTGGGCCCGCAAGACCCAGCTGCCAGTGACCCAGGGGATCCAATGGCAATGCCACGTCGGCAGTGGCACCGGGGAGAGCTCTGGTAAGCCCGGTACGCAGCAGAGAACTCCGGCGAGGGTCGGGTTTTCCGCACAAGGCACCGTTCGAAGCGCGGCCGTGTGCGTTCGAACGGGGGAAAGACAGCGCGTCGGTGGGTGGTGGTGGTAGGGTCGGAGCGAGGCCGTAGCAGCGGTGGCGAGGCGGTGGCCGGAGCACGGGCGAGGTCGAGCTAGACGATTTGGCGAGCAAAATGAGCGAGGGTTAGCATCTATGACATCTACGCATGCGTGCGAGGTACATGTGCACATGTGCGTGACCGAAAGGTCACCGGAGCGCTGCCGGCGATGTGCTCGTGCGGTGGTGGGCTCGGCTACGGTGGGGAGATGATCTAGGGGGGAAGCGAGTCAGCGCAAGGAAGGGAAAAGGTCGAGGAGCTCACCGGGGGAGCACACGGAGGCTCAGCGATGGCTTAGGAGCAGCAGGGGTGGCGAATCGACGGTGATCCCCGATGTGACCGTAGGTGGAAGACGACGGCGGGGCGAGCGCTGTGGTGCTCCCGGGACTGGGCTCGTGTTCGGGGACGGTGCAATGGGCGTGTGCGGAGCTTCAGGTCATGTCGGCGAGGTGAGGGGTAGCCGGTGACCGTGGTGGCGCGTGGTGGACGGTAGTGGCCGCGCTTGGGCGGAGGCGGAGAGGTCAAGGGTGAGGGCGAGAGGGGAAAGCGAGGGGGCGAGCAGGCGGATATGGGTGTGGTAGCTATGATGGGAACGTAGTAATTTCAAAAAAATTCCTACGCACACGCAAGATCATGGTGATGGCATAGCAACGAGAGGGGAGACTGTTGTCTACGTACCCTCGTAGACCGTAAGCGGAAGCATTATGACAACGCGGTTGATGTAGTCGTACGTCTTCACGATCCGACCGATCCAAGCTCCGAACGTACGGCACCTCCGAGTTCAGCACACGTTCAGCTCGATGACGATCCTCGGGCTCCGATCCAGCAAAGCTTCGGGGATGAGTTCCGTCAGCACGACGGCGTGGCGGCGATGATGATGTTCTATTGGCGCGGGCTTCGCTAAACTCCGCGACGATATGACCGAGGTGGAATATGGTGGAGGGCACCGCACACGGCTAAGGAACGATCCGTAGATCAACTTGTGTGTTCTAGGTGCCCCCTCGCCCGTATATAAAGGAGCAAGGGGAGGCGGCCGCCCTAGAGGGCGCTAGGAGGGGAAAGGAAGGGGAGAGGGAAGGAAGAGGGGCGCCGCCTCCTAGTCAATCGGACCAGGAGGAGAGGGGCACGCGCCCACCCCGGCTGCCCTCTCTCTTTCCACTAAGGCCCATGTGGCCCATTAACTCTCCCGAGGGGGTTCCGGTAACCCTCCGACACTCCGGTTTTCTCCGAAAACGTCCGGAACACTTCCGGTGTCCGAATATAGTCGTCCAATATATCAATCTTTATGTCTCGACCATTTCGAGAGTCCTCGTCATGTTCGTCATCACATCCGGGACTCCGAACAAACTTCGGTACATCAAAACTTATAAACTCATAATAAAACTGTCATCGTAACGTTAAGCGTGCGGACCCTACGGGTTCGAGAACTATGTAGACATGACCTAGAACTATTCTCGGTCAATAACCAATAGCGGAACCTGGATGCCCATATTGGTTCGTACATATTCTACGAAGATCTTTATCGGTCAAACCGCATAACAACATACGTTGTTCCCTTTGTCATCGGTATGTTACTTGCCCGAGATTCGATCGTCGGTATCCAATACCTAGTTCAATCTTGTTACCGACAAGTCTCTTTACTCGTTACGTAATGCATCATTCCGTAACTAACTCATTAGCTACATTGCTTGCAAGGCTTATAGTGATGTGCATTACCGAGAGGGCCCAGAGATACCTCTCCGACAATCGGAGTGACAAAACCTAATCTCGAAATATGCCAACTCAACATGTACCTTTGGAGACACCTGTAGTACTCCTTTATAATCACCCGATTCGTTGTGGCTTGGTAGCACCAAAGTGTTCCTCCGTAAACAGGAGTTGCATAATCTCGTAGTTACTGAGAACATGTATAAGTCATGAAGAAAGCAATAGCAATATACTAAGCGATCAAGTGCTAGGCTAACGGAATGGGTCATGTCAATCACATCATTCTTCTAATGATGTGATCCCATTAATCAAATGACAACACATGTCTATGGTTAGGAAACATAACCATCTTTGATTAATGAGCTAGTCAAGTAGAGGCATACTAGTGACTATATGTTTGTCTATGTATTCACACATGTATCATGTTTCCGGTTAATACAATTTTAGCATGAATAATAAACATTTATCATGATATGAGGAAATAAATAATAACTTTATTATTGCCTCTAGGGCATATTTCCTTCAAGCTAAGGTTCGAGGGGGGGAGGGGCTGTCTTATCCCCTCAGGCGTCGCCGGTGGAGGCGGCTCTGTGGCGACGAGCGCGCGCGCCCTCTCGGTCGGGTGAGCAGTGAAGAAGACGATCGAGGGGGAAGTGGGCTGGGTTAGGCCGGCCTGTTGGGCTAAGGCCCAATGGGGCAGGGGAGGCTTTATTTTCCCTTTTTATTTTCTGATTTTTTTTCTTTACACAGAGGGTTTGGTAATATCTGGGGTGCCAAAATGATTTTTGTAAAATATGGGAATTGTCCACACAAATACAATGCAATGTTTGGCACTGCCACAAAAAGTTTGGAAGAAGTTTGAATTAGTTTGAATTTGCTTAAAATGGAAAAGCAATTAATTTGCTGATTTGGCACTGTTTAAAATTGCTATAGTCCATCTTGGCTTGGAGGTGATGTTGTATTCCTTAAATATTTAATGTTATGGAATTTTGGGTAAAAGATGAAGTATTTTGCAGCACCTTTTGTGCAACTCCATATTTCACTTGCAAATTGAATTTGATTTGAAAGTGGAAATCTCAAAGGATATTTGAATCAAAGGTGATCAAACACTGTTTAGTAAAATGATTAGCTTAATCACAGAGGGTTACTTTAGCATGACACTGGGGGTGTTACATGCAGGTACCTAGGATCATGGAGTTCGATCGAGGAGGTTAGGAGCAGGGAGGAAGCAAAATGTTATTCTGAACACGAATGAAAGAAAGGTTTAGTACGGTAGCGAAAGGCCAGTCCTTGGAGATGCATGAGGTGTAGTCGTTAAACGTCCAATGCTTTTGTATGATATATTCTTAATAACCAAGGTAACCTCGTACGACGGTAAAGGCGTGCAGTTGGAAAATTGACTCTTGATGCAGATCATGAATCGATCAAGGCATAATTTGGACACATCTCCCATTTTGTCTCATTGTTAAATGATTAGCTTAATCACAGAGGGTTACTGTCGTTAAATGATTAGCTTAATCATTTTAACGGGTGTCTTCATGGCACAAATTAATATCATTATGATCCGCAGCACAAATAATTGGTTGTAAGAACCAAGTCCTCACACCAATATGTTTTAACAATGAGTGTTTACACCCTAAGGTTGTTAAGGTCTGGTTGTGAAAACTGAAATTTAATTCTCTCACAAAGACTTGGTAGATTCTCTATCGGAGTAGTCATCCTCTCGTGGGCTCGATAAACTCATAGTCACTCTTTAGGGAAAGGGCAGGGAAACCTTCGCTATCCAAACCAGATCTCAAAGGCATCAGAGGCACCCCGTGATTGAATGCACAATGGCAAGATGTGTTTGGGCTTTGCCTGATGAAGAACTCACTGAACATTTGGTCGTGACACGAGAACCCAATGCAATACAATGCTTGTTTTCAGTGCAAGAATATTATCACATGCTTAGTTTGTGAAGGTGGCAGTCATCCTTTGGAATGTTTGGATAGCAAGGAGAAAGGCAACACACGAGGCCATTTTTCAAAGCCCACTCTCGATACACCTATTCGTTACGGTTCATCTCAGAGCTTGATTGCATCAAGGCAGTACCTGGTTCACCCGCCCCTCGTGTTGCTCCTTCTCCCTCCGTTACCCGAAATACTGCTTGGAAGCCCGCTCCTTATGACTATTCAAAAATAAATGTTGATGGAGGCATCTCTTGCAGTGGATAAATTGGTGCAACACCACTGTTTGCAGGGATCGTGATGGCATGTTTCTTGGATCGTCAGCGTTAGTTCTCCCGAGCGGCTTTGATCCATCTATTTTGGTGGCTATCGCTTGTCCCGAAGCACAAGCACTAGCCGACGATCTGTCCTTGCAGAAGCTAGTTATCGCATGTGATCGCAAGCCTGTAGTTGATGATATTAAAGAAGGAACAGGAGAAACTCACATCATAATTACTCGAGAGATTGCTGGAAGAATAATCAATTTTGATTGTTGTAGCTTTGTCTTTGAAGGTCGAGCATCAACTTATGAAGCTCACAACCTTGCCAAATTTTCTCTCTCGCTTGATCAGGGTCGCCATCTATGGCTTACTTCATCTCATGACCCAATTTGTATCCCTCTAAAAATTCCTGTTGATCAATAAAGATTTGCCAAACCCCTAAAAAGACATACCCAAATTAAATCAAATCCTATCGAAACCTCAACTAAATCAAAGCCATACTCAAATCAAGTTAAATCTTACGAAATGTAGAATATGGTGGGTGTAAAGTAATATGTCGGGCAAGATTGTTGTTGAACCATTAGAATATGTACGCCCACATTATAAGCCATATACAATTAGCTAGTAACAATGTAATAGCGCAACGGCGTCCTCGCAAAATAAATTGAACTAGCAAAGACGACGGTGGCTAATTAGTCAAGTCAGTGTCCCTGCGCTGAACCAAAGGAACCTTCTAAACCCGATCTAAGAAACTACTCCCTCCGTTCCGATTTACTCGTCGTGGTTTTAGTTCAAATTTTGAACTAAAACCACGACGAGTAAATCAGAACGGAGGGAGTACTAGTTTGGTTTGGTGTACTTAACCAATAAAGAAACCTGACTGTTCAATATTTGTAGTCCCTTGTTTTCGCAGTTGGCGGCTGCATGCAGGTTGAGATACGGCCCTACTGCAAAAGAAGAAATGACTATTCGAGCACAAGCGACGTGCATGCGCGTTCATGTTCAACCGCTGCACATTCCTTTGGATTATACAATGCCTGCGCGTAGAATGATGCCTTGATTGATTGCTTTGATTGATCCCGACGTTGCATGTGAGTGGGCATGTTGCATGGTCATCTTTTGCTGGCTCAACCTGTCAACCATATTAGTCTTCTCATGATCCATGAAACTTGTTTAATAATGCTAGTTACTCCATTATACGTAGTAGCCAATTCACCTGACTCTGCCCATTCCCTATGGGCCTGCCGGAAGAGAAGAATCTAAGTAGAAAGAAAGTCGGGCATCGAAATAACAACTGCACCGCATTTTGTTTTCAAACATGCATCAGAATGCTTGTTATTTGTACTACTCGAAGCCGCATTTTGAAAGAAAGTCGGAGTATTAGCGGCGTGGTGAAATGAAACAAAGTTGCAAACCAAACCAAAGGCACAACTCAAAAGCAAAACGCAGCAAATTAAAAGGAGTCAATTACACCGGTGGTGTTAGAACTTGGCGCAAACAGTCACTTTGGCGCTAGAACTTGTGGCATACATTGAACTGGTAAAACAACTTGGCTAGGCGTGCAAATACGGTGCAAATCACGTTTAATACAAAAAGATCAATGACTTGGCACGCTAACATGGCATGGGGCATGCTGTCGGTGAGTAGAAAGGAATGAGTGTTGCCTATTTTATTGCGAAAACCCCCTTGATTTTTTATTTCTCATAAAAAAGCCCGTCTACGCCTCAGAATGCATTTTGTTTTTCCGCTTCAATGACTCATGGGTCCTAGGTTTCTGTACTGGAAAATTAACCGGGGAAAAGGAGCCCCCACGGTTCGAACTCATGAACTACAGCAAGCAAGAAGGCTAGCCGACTGAAACCAGTCCACCGGTAGAACTCTTTTGCAACAGTACTTCATGTAGTATGAACCGGACGCACGTGAGGCTTAAATGGGTTGCAAATAGTGCTGCCCATTTTGCTCGCACTAGGTCTTTTTAAGATATTTGTTAAACGTATGTAATAAAAATAATGTTTGAATATTCATGAGTTACAAATATTATAACTTTTTGTGTTGATATAAAATAGTATACATAACGATGATGATTAGTAAATAAAACATTTAAATATACACCCGTGTATTATACAAAAATGTTTAGTAAATACAAACACATAAAATATTTATATTAATAAAAATGTTTAATGAATACAAAAAAAATATACAGTTGCGGCTTATATTTAAATTATACAAAATGATGAATACAAGCATTTACTAAATATTCACCTGTGTATAATTTTAACTGATCACTTATATTCAAAAACGTTATCTATTTTATATATTAGCCATGATTAAATATTCATACGAACATGGTATAATTTAAATTACGAATATTTTTATTATACAAAATGTTGAACTATACAAATATGTATAATTATTGAATTTGTTTAATTATACAAACAAATTTATATTATTTTTATAATTCTAGTATACAAACATTTTTACTTAAAATTTTATTTTTAAATTACGCATATTTATATTGTATTGTTTTCAATTATATAAACATTTTCATAATTCATAATTATTATTTCACATATATTAATATTTTCGAAAATAATGCCTATTTTAAAAAAATATAAGTTAGTTAGTCTGTATGTATATAATATTTATATGTCACAAATATTTGAACTTTACTTTTATTACAGAGATTAAAATTTACATACCTTTTACAAATTACTAAAAGATACGAGCAGATGCAAATGGCCGCACTGACAGCAGGTTATTTCAGCTCCTAGAACGCCTTCGTTATTTACTAAAAATAGAAAAGAGAGTGCCTTCGTTCAACTACATTATGCGTACTTATCCTTCTAAGACATGAATGCGTTACTACGGGTCGCTGGTTCGAGGCGGAGCTCTCTTTATGTTTTATGTTTTTCAGAAAAATTGAGATGCCACCTCGCCAATAACAACATGGTTTTTTTTGTGCTAAAAAAGTCGAGGTTGTTTTCGCAAAAAGTGGACACACGCCCTCTCTCTGCTGTCGAGTCACTGACAGCGGGCCCCACGCCAAGCTGGCATGCCTAGTCAACGGTCCGGGCGTACACAATCAACATTCGCACCGTATTTGCGCGCTTGAGTCAAGTTATTGCACCAGTTCAATGTATGCCGCAAGTTCTAACACCAAAGTGACTGTTTGCGCCAAGTTCTAGCACCACCGGTGTAATTGACTCAATTAAAAGCTATCTGTCCTGAGCAACAAATAAACGTCAGCTTGATGCATCAATAAAAATGCCATATATAAATCTAGCAAACAACAGCAGCCCTACAAAATAAAGCAAGGAACCAAAAAGCCAAGCAAGGTATGCTCCTAACCTGACGAGTAACTAGAAATTCGAGCAGGCCATCGCACCATTTTCCGCAAGAAACAAGAGCAGATTAATTGCTTTGCGTCGTCCGCCCAAATTGCTTCAAGAGCCACGTGTTCTTGTTGAGGGAGAGGACTGCCCAAAGTAACAAAACAACAATTTGGTTTCATAAGAAGGGCCTGCCCTGTGCATGACGCCCTGAACGCACGCGCGATGCGTCGCCGTCTCATCCGAGCTAACCACGTCCCTTCCATCACGACGTCCCCCCGCGGTGCGTTGCGTTTTTAGCTTTGTTGACTGAGCATCGGTAAAGCGGCAAGGAATCGCCCAACTATTACCTAACATTTCTATTCATCCGTCCTCCTAACTAATCATTAACTCGCCGTCTCTGGCAAAAAAAAAAAAAAAAACTCGCCGTCTCTGGCAACTTGTCAACTTCTGCGTTTGACGTGTGGAAGGAGATCTAGATGGTGCAGGAACACTTTTCTAGTATATGGCTGTTAATTATTTTATTGTGGTAGTTTTGTCAAAACTGTTAATTAAGTAGGAGCACATTGTTTTGCAATATCTAGGGAAGAATTAACAAGTATGTGTGGTAGATTAGCAGTGGGATATGCTTCAGGCCTTGGACTTTGGCAGTTTGCTGAAAATTAGGGGAAAAGGCGGCTCGTGCTCACAAACCATTAACTGCCCACTTTGTCGCTTCTCATGCTGAAGGACTGCTGATACGAATGTATAAATGGATTGAAGCAGCCAGAATGAAAAGTAAATCTTGATTCAGTTGTCAATGGAGGAGGTAAAAAAAGCTGAAATTTATCAAACCAAAGTGTCCATGCATAGAGCGACACAGAGCCAACCAGTACCCGTGCAGAAAGCCCCGAGCAAAACACAATTTGTGATGAACCACTGTGGCCCATAAGAAAGCGTAAGAGCAGCCCAGGAGGCAAACTGTGGTCCAGAAAGTTTGTGTTCGCTGACGATGTAGTCTTCCCTAACCAAAAAAAAAATCATTTCTAAAAAAAATTCCCAAAACAAATCCAGTTGTTGACACCAGATTTTGGCACGGTCAATAACTTATTTAAGATGGCCTCAAATGGAGAAGTGATCTTCATGAAAGAGTTCCGTATTGTCGATATGAACATCTTTGAAGTTTGGGTCATCGCAGTCCGATTTCATCTCGAAGGCCGAAAATATGCTCAAAGTACTAAGATCTTATATTCAGAGTACAGTTTGGCTGATTAAGCCCCAAGAAGACCTCAAATGAAAAAATTATCTACACTGATTGTCTTCGTCTCGTCGAAACGATCGATTTTGATATAACAATCGTTTCAATCCGAGTTCGTATGCAAAAGTTAGAGCCATCGAATCGGCCTGTCGGAAGGCAAAAAGCTGGCGCCCCACGGACACCACGTCGATGGGTAGCGCGAGGATAACCTGTTTTCTTGCGACCGATTTGACCCTCAAGATGATCTCTGATTAAAACACGTTCAACATAAAAGTTGTTCGTCTCGTCGAAACGGTCAAGATTGCTTTTGGGCTCGTTTCCATCCGAGATTGTTTACCACCAAAAAAAAGACCCGCAAGATGCAGCCAGTTTAAACTGAACAGTTTTAGAAAGTTCGGACAAAACCAATCCGAATTTGACTAAGGTTTTGGACGTGAATCCAAGCATTTTCCTTGCACGGGAAGTCCAGCCGCCTCTTATATACCTAAGGGGTGACGGCCGATTGAACAACACACAATCGATCAATTCATCTAGGATTCCAGCGTCAACACACTTTTTGGCGACTCCGCTGGGGACCAAGCTTCGAACGGTCTCCGGCCCGTTCTTGCTACGAAGAGATCGCCATCTAGGGTTTGCAGTCTATGAAGGTAATATGAATACCCAATCCCTTTATGTAGATGCAAATAATTCATATGGTGTTACTAGATCGTTCAATGAGTATACTCTATCGGCCAACCCTAGTTTTTTCAATCATGCAACTGACTACGTGCAAGGGCTGATTCAAAGTAATTTATATACTTCAACTTCTGATGATATTAGTAACATGCATCATATGTATCCCAACTCACATGCATCGGCAACCCAGCAAATTCATATGCCGATGAGCAACATGATGAGTTCGATTAATCAATTTGAAACACGCCAAGTTAGAATTTCCAATGCCTTACAAGAAAGTGTTTCACCCTTTTATTCATCGGCAGCTAATGTGCAATATAGTAATCCAACCATGCCGATGAATGAGAGAATTGGCCATGCTACTAATGGCTATTTGGCCAGTTACTCTCAACCGTCATATGCTACACCTCATGTTAGTAATTCTTCGGCACCATACACAACTGCAGATACTCATAATTCGGCTTCACACCTTCCTGGTTATAGCCGAATGAATGTAAATTTTACAGGAGTGGTTGTGCCCAATATTGTAGAAGATGAGGTAGTGGTGGCTGCATTGAAGAGTTTAGCCCAAAATAAGAGAATTAGTGCTCTTTGCCTTGAACAACATGAAAAGGGCTATTTCGATTATGCATAATAGAAGCTAGAGTTTTGCAAGAAGATGAATCTTTGCCAATTGTTAAAATTGGCGAGCAAAAGGATGGTCTTACAACAATGCATATGCCTTCACCTAGTACTATATCATATTATACACCCCCTACACAATTGCAAAATTTCGGCAACACCCGTGTGTCATTGCCGAAAGAATCTAAAAGCATTGGGGGGCAATCATATCCGGAGTGGGATGAAATTGAGAAAAAGCTTAAAGATAATTTTGCCGCTCACCGTCAGAAACAAATAGAAAAAGAATTGGCTCAGATAAAAGAAGCATTGCCAATTGGTAGTATCAATGAAAAGAAGGATGATTTGGAACATGAAAGTGCTTCGGTTGAAAAATCCGAATCAAGTAGTTTATATTCTGAATCCATCAAATCCAACGAGGCAAGCATTATTGAGAAAGGGCATGGCAAGCATAGGAAAACAATGGTGCTTGATTTTTCTGAAGTTAATGGAACCTACTTCCTGCCCTATGAGTTCTGTGCCGTAGAAATTGACATGCTTCAAGGACAAGAACAAGTAGCCGAACAAAGTTCGGCCGACAAAAATCTTCAAAGCAATGATGCACAGATTCAAGAAAAAGATGATGACAAGGTGTTGGGGAGCCATCCAAAGACGGAGCAAGATGTTCTTCAAATGGCACCATCATCATGTTCTCCCAACATATTTGAAGAGGTATGCATAGCGAGTAATTTACCTATTTTCAGATTTGATCGCAACTTCATTATTGATGCATCTATAATAAATATTCTCATTAGTAATTTTGAAAGACCAATGAAGAAGGGTAATTTACTTGTTAGCAATAAACTTGTTATGGAACATATCGGTCAACACATTGCGCCATTTATAAAGACTGATAATGACTTATTGTTACAGCCAAAACTTTTCCCGTTGCTTTATCTAAAGTTCATATCTAGTTGGGTAGCTTTGCTTATTTCGTACTTGGCTTGCACTTGGTCTCAATTGAGACATGTGTGTTCTAAATATTTTCGTTTCAGAAGTTTAAAGCCAAGGTTAATTTCTTTTGAGAAATCCGATGCTAATATAATATCTTATCCAAAGACACCGGAGATAGAGTGCAAAACACAATGTATAGCCGAATGGGGAGATTCCAAATCTGAACCATTCGTTTGCTTATCTCCAAAGCCGTTCACACAGCAAGATCGGCTAGAAAGCAAGAAGTATACCTTCAATTCAAGCATGTGTGACCAAATATTTGATTTATTGCTGAAAAATAATTACATAAGAATTCTTGGTCACCATGTTGAGCCATCTATCCAAGGACGAATGTATTGTAAGTTGCATGATTCGTTCAAGCATAATTTTGAGGATTGCAACATGTTACGTCAAATAGTTAAATCGGCCATTGAAAAAGGACGATTGAAGTTTGTTGAAACACCAAGAGATGACCAGTCTATTCCGATTGGTCCTGATGGCAAAAAGTTTTTGCATCGACTGCTTCAAGCCGATATATTTAAAGAGAAGGTAAAAACTACAGGTGATGGGATCAAGCTTTCAAGTAAAGAAGTTGTTGAAGAGCATAATGAACATAATCTTGAGGGTGACAATTCCATCGAAGCTACAATGGAGATACCAAGTACTGGTGGGTAGCAAGCAAATCCAAAGATCGGTGCAAGCACAACCAAAGAAAACAAAGGCCGACGTAAGCACAAAGGTAAAAAGCCGAAAGTCACTTTCGCTCAACTATTGGAAAAATATCAAAAGAAGAGTGAAGAGAAGAATGCTTATCGGCCAAATCATGCAAAGAAACCAAGATCACCCCCAAGGTGCAAATATGAGGATTGGTATTGGCAAAGTGATAATTTTAATGCAACATATTCATATCCTTATTTTGGGCCGTCAATGCCAATGCCGTGGATGCCTCCCTATGCTCATATAGATACATATACATCATGGAACATGTATGATACAAGGGCACATTCTACATCTTATTCAAGACCATCTCACCAATACTATGCAGCTCAAAGAAGATCAACATTTGGACAATCACGCGTCAAAGACCATTTCAATCATAAGGAATCGGTCCAGAGCTCAAGGAAGAAGAAAGAGGTGGTCAAGCAGGTTTACCGCATTAAAAGAGATGGTCGTAAGAGTGCAATTTCAGATTTGATCTCAAATGAAAAAGAGCCAATTAAAGTGTTGACATTGGCTACTAAAGGCAATGAGACAAAACAATCAATTGATAAAAATCAGAGTGCCAAATCTGAAGAAAAGAAGTCGAGGGTGCACAAGGCCCAAAAAGAGTTGCCATTTGTTGAAACAAAATCACAGCCGAGATGCCCACTCGGTTTATCGTATTATGAAAGAAGGAATTACAAAAACTTAGTGCACAAGAGCTGAAAAAGAAGAACATGGCATGGGTTCCGAAGAGGAGCAATCAAAATGAAAGTGATGTGCAACCTTCTATTGCAACAAGTGTTACAAAAGTGAAGAAAGAGAAGAATGGAAGCCAAAAACAGTTAAGCCGAAGGTTTGCATCACCCCATCAAAATCTTCGGTTAGCACATCATCCATATTCTTCAACCATACAATTGATGCCTTTGCCATGAAATTCATCATCAGGTATGATAAATTATCCTCCTGGTTTATTTTAATCCATGGGCGACATAATTTTCGCATCATGAGAGGTATTACCAAATCTCTATACACTTTATTAGCTACATTTTTTCTTGCTAATCCAAAGGGCCGAAATATTTGATTGCTATTTCATTTGTTTATTTCGGCTATACATGATTTGGTGAATGAATTCTACATGGGCATTATGTTGATGGCCGGTATTTATCTATCGCCCTAAGAATATGTCAAAGCATGGCTGATGTAGTATCCTAACATCGTCCTTAGTTTAATTAGAGGCCAAAACGAGGTACATGTTCATTGATATTGCCCTTGTCTTTCTAGTACTATGGAGATTATTTTCGACGGTAAATTTGTGGCAATCGCCAAGGTGTTAGTGTTGCTTATTTATCTTCATATGGAGCTATTTTGTGAAGCCTCAGGCCGCTTATAATATTTTTGCACAATCATCAAAGCCGAATATGCATTGTCATTCGGATTGTTGCTTTGCCTTGATATAGGTGCTATACATATTGAGGCTTCCGGTGATTCGTTATTAGTAGTGCAACAAATATCCAAGGGTTATCAATGTTTTGATGGATCACTTATAGTTTATCTTTTGGTATGTCTAGATGCAAGATTTACCTTGGGTTGCTTTGAAATTGTTCATATATCTAGGCATGAAAATTCGAAAGAGTTGGCACAGCAAGCGTCCAGCATTTCTATCAATAGCCGATGCTAGGTCTTGTCAACATAGGTAAGGCTGAATCGAAGCCCACCGCTTGACCACTAATGAAACTTTTATGCAAAGTAGTAAGGATTGAAGCAAGTTCATTCTTGATTATCTCGCAAAATCCTAGCGAAAGGGTGAACAATATGGTTCGGAGGATGGTTTTGATCTATGAAACCTTATGACCGGATTGTTATAGAAGTGAGAAGTTTTCACCCAAGTTTGCATCAAGAGGTTCAAACAAGCAATGGCGATATATACTTGTCGTCCTAAAACATGCAAAATGGCCGATGGAGTGTTGACATCGTCCTTAGAACAAGCTATCTTGGAAGTTATTTTTCGGCACACAAACTTTGCCGAAAAAGCGAGAACATGTGTTGACACCAGATTTTGGCACGGTCGATAACTTATTTAAGATGGCCTCAAATGGAGAAGTGATCATCATGAAAGAGTTCCGTATTGTTGATATGAACATCTTTGAAGTTTGGGTCATCGCAGTCCGATTTCATCTCGAAGGCCGAAACTATGCTCAAAGTACTAAGATCTTATATTCAGAGTACAGTTTGGCTGATTAAGCCCCCAAGAAGACCTCAAATGGAAAAATTATCTACACGGATTATCATCGTCTCGTCGAAACGATTTATTTTGATATAAAAATAGTTCCAATCCGAGTTCGTATGCAAAAGTTAGAGCCATCGGAATACAGCCCTGTCAGGAGGCAAAAACTGGCGCGCCCCACCAGACACCCTGTCTGATGGGTAGCGCGAGGGATAACCTGTTTTGCACGACCGATTTGACCCTCAAGATGACCTTTAATTAAAACACGTTCAACATAAAAGTTGTTCGTCTCGTCGAAATGGTCAAGATTGCTTTTGGGCTCGTTTCCATCCGAGATCGTTTACCACCACAAAAAAGACCCGCAAGGTGCAGCCAGTTTAAACCGAACAGTTTTGGAAAGTTCGGACAAAACCAATCCGAATTTGACTAGGGTTTTGGACATGAATCCAAGCCTTTTCCTTGCACGGGAAGTCCAGCCGCCTCTTATATACCTAAGGGGTGACGGCCGATTGAACAACACACAATCGATCAATTCATCTACCACTTTTTATCTTTTATCTTTTCTCCTTAACCCTAGTTCTTCTTCTTCTTGTTCTTCGTTCGTTCTTCTCCATTGCAGGGCGGCGAACCTCGAGGCCCTAGGGGCGATCTGGTCGACCTAGGGCAGCCCATAGCCACTACGCGCCCTGACGGGGTCCCTCCCGGGCGTGTGGGGTTTCGGGTCCTCAAAAGCGCCCGCCAGATTGCCTGCATACCGCGCTTCCGGCTGGGTCTCCTTCGACGTGAGCTGCGGTGCATCACCCTCGGTGTTGGAGGTACACGGTGACGTGTTCGTGTGCGAACACCAGTTCTAAAAAAAGACCATTTCACAGTTAGGGGGCCTCTTTGATTCGCACGATTTGTAAAATGTAGGAATGGAAAAAATAGAGAAATAAAATGACATGTTATCCTCAATCCTACATGAATATTTACGAGTGTTTGACTGTGTGCAGAAGCAGAAAAAACATAGGATTCTTTACATGAGGTTGGAGTGGTTGAATTTTTTTCTATGAAAACTAGTACAAATGAATCCTATGAAACCATGGAGGAAAAATCATAAGGATTAGAATCCTCCAAAATTACCTCAGTTTCATGTGTTTCCCACTGGTTATGATTTTCTCCTTCTCTCGCCTACTCCGTCGGTGTTGAGTCCTCTCCTCCACATCCGGCCACCCCCTTGCCAAAGTCTCGCTTGGGCTAACTCAGGGGCGATCTACTTCCCGAGCTTGGTGAATTGAGGTAGGGGTTCAGGTATTGTGGCTCTAGTCAAAAGCAGGTAGTTAATACTAGGTTAGGGTTTGCCATGGCGACCCATTATTTTAGCTCTTTGTCTCGGAACTGTTGGAGATACGCCCTAGAGGCAATCATATGGTGATGGTATTTCCTCATATATTCATGAGATATTTGTATCATCCTCCAACATCATCACTGATACGTATCAACAAGTATGTGATTTTTCTTGTGAGACTAATAAGGTATGATGATTATTCTAATAGTCCCTAGTTGATAAGGTCATGGCCTCTAAACTAATTCCAGCCAAAAATTCCAGAAAAGGTCCTAAAAAGTACATAATATTTAGAGCATAGGAAAATATTTCCTAGCCAAAATATACTATAGAAATACCTTCTGAAAATAAAGGCTATAATAGGAACTGTAAATAATATGACAATGATTTTAGGGTTTATATATCCCAAAATATTTTCTAACCACTCAATCCAAATGATATTAAAAAATATTTTGAATGTTTTTTATATAGGGGAAGTCTTGTTATCTCCTCTCTATTAATTTCTTTGCGTTGGAATATTATTTCCGAATATGGAAAGAAACAATTCAAATGAAAATCCAAATATATATCTAAGCATACCAATTATTTGTATCTTTAGAAGTCATTTTATCTTCATTCATGTTTATACAGGGTTTTCATTTGATACTTGAAGAAGCAAATAAAATCTCAAATTGGAAATATGGGAGTGTCCTTTATTCTCCGTTCTGGAAATATTCAATCAAAAAAATTTCCTTCAGATTTAGCTTCAGAGTCCATTTCCTTGCCAATAAATACCCGAGCCTTCTTGGAACTGCTCTTCTTGTGAGATGAAGACTTTGAAGATTTTGACGATGAGGACTTTGAAGATTTCTTCTTCTTCTTTGAGTCATCAGAATCATCATCCTTGTACTTCTTCTTTGATTCCTTTTCCCATTGAGTACAATTGGACATGAAGTGGCCAGGTTTCTTGCATTTGTGGCACGTCCTCTTTTTGTATTCACGTGACAAGGAATCATCACTTCTTGAAGACTTTCCAAAGCGACCACGGTGAGAGAACTTCTGGAATTTCTTCACGAGCATGGCTAGCTCCTGGCTCAGTTCTTCAGGATCACCAAGGCTGCTACCAAAATCTTAACCTTCAGATTTAGAGACTGCCTTGGCCTTCAGTGCGTGTGATCTTCCATAGCTCGGCCCATAGAGGTCTCTCTTGTCAGCAAGCTGGAACTCATGAGTATTTAGCCTCTCGAGGATATCAGCGGGATCTAGTGACTTGTAGTCTCCTCGCTCTTGAATCATCAGTGCAAGGGTATAGAATGAGGAATCAAGTGATCTCAACAATTTCTTCACCACCTCATGATCGGTGATGTCAGTGGCACCAAGTGCTTGAAGCTCATTTGAGATGTTAGTGAGGCAATCGAAGGTTTGCTAAACGTTTTCGTTGTCGAGTGTTTTGAAGCAGTTGAAGAGATTGCGAAGAACATCAACTCGGGAGTCACGTTGAGTGGAGACTCCTTCGTTGACCTTGGACAGCCTGTCCCAGATAAGCTTTGCAGTTTCCAAAGCACTCACTCTTGAGTGGAGGCCTCGATGTCGTCCCACACGTTGCTTCATCTTCGGCCTTAACGCAAACACATAACTGAGTGGCGTGAAACAATAAAAGGCCAAAAATGCCTCATTTTGTTGGGACTTCTGTGACCCACCACGTTGAACCCTACAAATCGTATTTTCAACCTCGTCAACAAACGAGAATCATCGGAGGTGGACTGTATAGGGAGATCCTGACAGCAGGGACCCATCATATTTCATGTTGTCGTATGCAAGCAAGTGTCTCCATGTTTCTAGTAAAAAAATTGCCTTCTTCTACTAGATGTTGATATCTGGGACCAACCAGGTTGAAGACTTCACATGACATTTTCCTTCTGGTCCCAGCCGTGAACGTATGCATGCTACTCCCATGATGAGCCACCACCAACGATGGAGCAATATGTATCCTACTAATCATATGGGGCAATTGCCATATTCATGTGTATGCCAAAGACAATCTCAAGCATGAATCTATGACCAACGTGTACAAGATAAACATGACGGAAGACGAGAAGAAATGATGGAAGCTAGGATTAATCTGCAAACTGTTGTCAGGGCTAGCTACCATCAGCATTATTCTGAGAGTCACTTTGTTGCCAAAGTCTGGAGATTCAAGATGATAAGAGGCTATTCTATGGATCTACTTCACCATCTTGATAGGTGTGACAAGTTCAACATCACAAACTTCATTGTTAAAACTATCCAGAGGACTACTACTAAGCACAAGAGATCATGTGGATATGCTCCCTACCTGTTGTTCGTAATTAACTCCAAGATTGCAGAAGATAAGTTTTTGCTTGACTGTGTGTATGTGCCCTTCAGGCAAAATCTTGAGGATAACATTGTCACCATGGAAATCAACAACAACCCTGCAGGTGCAACATCTAGTGAAGCTGCACAGATCGCTCATGCGTCAGCTGCCCCTAGCCCCTCTACACATCCTCAAGTAGTAGTCCCCAACACACAGATTAAACAGATCGCCTACCTATGCCAAGTTTAACAAAAAGATCGAGACCTAGCTAACCTTGTCAAGAACCAGGAGAGCTTAACTAATGTGTGATGCATCTCAAAAGTATGAATAATTTCTCCATGATCATGCTATGTTTCTGTCAACTATAAACACTTCGGGCATAGTTTTCATTGAATTTGATTGGACTAACATGTTAATCCAGTGTTAGTTTATGTTTTCTAGTGTTTTTGTATTTTCTGAAAAATACCCTAAAAAAGTCCCAGAAAGAATCCAGGAAAAATAGATTCCAGATTTCAAAGAGAAGAAGGACCCCCGGGACCTGGACCCACACCTAGTGGGCCCCATATCCCCTAGGCACCCTAGGACTGGGGGCGCCTACAGGTTGTGCCCCCTGGATGGCTTCCAGTGCCTCCTGACTTATATATACCCCCATTTTCACCTCCAATTTATCAAGCATTTCTCCGCCGCAACCACATCGCATTTCCAAGGCGATCTTTATTTTCTGATGTGATTCAAAACTCTGTTGGAGGGGGATTCATCTCCATGATCATCAACCCCGATCATCATGCTCCAAGATGAGTTGTGAGTAGTCCACCCCTTGGACTACGGGTTCATGGTAATAGCCAATGTTGTAATGTCTCCTCCTAGATGTGTTTTTTTTATGTTCAATACAATAGCTACATGAGCTGCCCTACATGATTGTAGTTTATCAGGTGAGTTTGTGGTGGTGATGTACACAATGTGATGGATTAACTCTATAAAAGAGCATGGACATTAACAGCCCACTCTAGACCATGAATAGGGTAATTCTTCTCATGTTGACACAACTATCAAGAGGTATAATCAACCACTTTGGCGTTCTTGCATGAGGAATCCGCAAATTGCTTGTAATGAAGTGTCATAGAAGATTTGGAAAGGTTTCTTCTTGGAAGGAATGAGAATAGGAGCGGTGGTGAGCTTATCCTTCCACAACTGGAAGATGTGGTCACAAGCAGGACTCTAGATATATCAATTGTTTTTCTTTAGAAGATCTCTAAGAGGTTTGGAAAGCTTTGAGAAGTTTTCAACAAAGTGGTGGCAATAACTTGCAAGACTAAGGAAGCTCTGTGGTTGCTTCATGTTCTTCAGAGGGGGACATTCAACAATTGTTTGGACCCTTTCAGGATCAATTGCAATGGCTTTGGCTGAGATAACATGGCTAAGGTACTTGACTTCAAATGACCAAAACTCGCACTAGAAGAACTTAGCATAAAGCTGGTGTTCACAGAGTTTTTCAAGAATGAGGCGGAGATGTTCAACATGTTCTTCTTCATTCTTGGAATAGATGAGAATGTCGACAAGTTCGTGATACCAAATAACATCACGTGTATTCGTAGAGGCCATAGTGAACCAATAACTTTCAAAACTTGATATGGCATAAGTTCCTTCCAAACACTGACTCATGGTATTCCGATCTTAACTCCAGTTTTTAGAAGACTTTGGCTTGCTCTTTGAGCACTTCAATAGAGGTAAGAATAACTGAATCAAGAAACATGTGTTGGGTGGGCGGGGGAAAGCACATCCCAAATTGGCTTTGAGGTTTTTGTGGTTGAGAGGATGATAATCGAAATGAGATGATAGAACATCAATTGGAAAGAATATCTACCAACAAGGTAACTTAACAAAGGATTGGCATTCCAAAGAAAAAGGAATATTCAAGTGCTCACATGGTAGTAGCCAGTGTTGTAATGTCTCCTCCTATAGATGTGTTTTTTATCTTCACATAAGTGTGGAATAACTACTTGTAAGGTATAGAATCACCATTTCACTGCAGAAGCAACATGAGTAGAATATTCTAAATATGCTACATGAATTCCCAAACCCGAGATCACGGAACTAAAACAATACCATATTAGCAGAGGCAATCATACATGATGAATACACAACCACTAGACACGACTAACGACTGAAAGTGCGTTATATCGACTAGAGGGGGAGTGAATAGGTGATTATTACAAATTCGTCACTGAGGAATTTCTAGGTGAAGAAGTTCCTAAGCAACGACACACTAGCAGCGGAATAAGTACTCAGGTAAAAGCATAACAGAGTAAAAGCATAGTCATCATGATGAAATAAAATACAAGCACAGAGTACAGATAGCGTGAAAACAGGATAAGCAAATTTGAAGACTAAGTGGTGAAGAATTAGGATTGAGGAAATAGAAAGTCTTGATCAAAGTCTTCAAACAAGAATGATCAGGTTCATCAACACATGAATGAGGAAATGGAAGGGTTGAGGAAATAGAACCAGTTGGCTTGGTGAAGACAATGATTTGGTAGACCAGTTCCAACTGCTGTGACAGTTGTACGTCTGGTTGGAGCGGCTGGGTATTTAAACCCGATGTCACAGCCCTAGCTTAGCCCTTGCCTGACTCTGCATAAGTAGCCATGCATCATGTTTAAATTTCTGAAACTTGAATTGAGGTTAGTTGAAACCCTCAAAAATCAGTTCAAAAATTAATCAACATTTTATCTCATCAAATGAGTCCAAGAAAATGTTCCTCTTGTTCTCTAAAAATATTGGCAAGAGATAAAATTCAAACCAATATTTTTGGAGTCTCAGAAATATTTATTTTGGGCATTTGAGTTAATCCAATAATTATTTGCATTGGATTTATATTTGATATATGTTAAATATAACTCCAATAATTCTAAAAAGTGTGAGTGGCCTTGAATATATTTTACCAGGCCACATATAATTTTTAGAATTTATAAAAATGATTTGGTATAAAATCAAATCAAAACAAATTACAAAAATAGAAAGCAGAAGAAAAAAAGAGCAGAAACTCACCTGGCCTACCTGTAGCCCAACACTGTCCTGGCGCGGCCAGCTGAACGGCCCAGCCCACTGGCCGGAGCGGTTGTCTTCAATCTCTGCCAGTAGGCAGAGGCGTGTCGACGCTTGTGCGCCTGAGGCCTCCACCTCCTCCCTGCCTGCCTCACGCCCCGAGACTCTCTCCGAGTGCCACGGAGACGGCCACGAACACCCCCCTCTCTTTGGAACTTCCCCCCTTCTCTGCTTTCTCCCCGCGACCACCTGAGCTTAGGCCGTCGCCGCTGCTCGCTGCCAATGCGCCCACCGAGCTCACCTGACCTCCTCACGGTATCCCTAGGATCCGCCGCGGCTCTCCATGTCAACGAGAAGAACAAAACAAGCCCGGGAGCTCCTCAGCCTCGCCATCACCGTCGTCCTCGTCCTCGGGAGCCGACCACCGCCATCGTCGATTCGCTGGCCACAGGACATCCCCGAGCAAGCAGAGCCCCTCTTCATGATCACTGTAAGCTTCACCGTCGTTTCCCCTTAACCCCGCGGCCTAGCGCTCGCTGTAGTCATCATTTTCATCGGCGCCCGATCTCCGGCCGCCGCCTAGCTTGCTGGTGCCGTCACCACAGACCACCGCAGCCCCTTCTGCTTGCTCCATCAGATGCGCCGCACCGCCAGCTCACCGTAGCCGCAAATCACGCGCGAAGGGGTGCTCTGTAGTGCCGTCCCGAGCAACTCCGGCGAGTCCCCGCCGTTGCTGTGGTCGCCGGCGTCAACTGCTGACGTGGCGCCAGTTTAATTAGCACTAATGACCTTACTAAACACCCCTAGAGCCACTGCCATGTGGGCCCCTGTGCTTGTTTAGGTTAACTAAATTTCTGTTTAGATTAGTACATAACCCAGCGGGACTGACACGTCAGCATTCACTTCGCTGACGTGGACGTTGACCAGACCCACCTGTCAGCGACACGAACCAGCCCCGTGTCACTGACGTGTGGACCCCACACGTCAGGTTTGACCTGGACCGGGTCTGTTGACCTGCTAAGGTCAGCATGACGCAGTTAATCATTTCTGGATTTAAAATAGTTCAGAGAATTCCAGAAATTGCTTTAAACTTCTAAAAATCATATAAATTCAACCGTAACTCGGAACAAAATAAATTATATATGAAATATGATCAGAAAAATCCAATCTATCCATCTGTACCATTTTAATGCATGTTAGAACAACTTATGACTACTTTTTAGGACAAATCATGTAAATGGCATTTGAATTTCCACATATGGAGTTTGAATTTGAATCTTGGATTCAAACCAACTTCATTTAACCCGTTGCTAGTTGCATTAGCTCAAATCACAGCATATTGACATGTCATGATCATGCATCATATTGTGCATTGCATTGATTGTGTTCTTTCTTGTTTGCCGATGTTTGTCCCCTCTCGATAGACATGGTTCCGATGATGTGATCGATGACACCGATGAAGAACTATACTATCTTCAGAAGTGCCAGGCAAGCAAAAACCCCTTGTTCATTCCGATACAATCCCACTCTCTCGCTCCTGCTCTCTTTTACTGCATTAGGACAACAACGATTCAACTCTTACATGCTGCGGTAGTTGAACCCCTTATCCTCTGCATGACCTGTCATTGCCACAGTAAATAGATGAAACCCACTAGCATGAGTAGGAGTTGTTTGAGCCCTGATGTGCCTACTCATTCATGCCTGTTTGTCATGCCTGCTATTGCTTAGAGTTGTGTCAGGTCTGGTTCATCTGGGATGAATTGGAGAGTTGTGAACATGTCCTACTGTTGAGAGCTAAGTGTGTGAACACGATTTGGTAAAGGTAGCGGTGAGAGGCCATGTAGGAGTACATGGTGGGTTGTCTCATTGCAGCCGTTCTCAGGAACTGAGTTCTGTGTTTGTGATCCATGAACAGCTACTACCACACATTGGAAAGATTAAGTGCCCCTCTCGACTTATTAATCAACTTGATCTCTGTCCAGGAGTTGCAACTAGTTTCTGGTGTTTGTAGGTAGTGTTAGTAGTCTACCAAGTGGCACTTTCGATGCAGTGGGCTTGGGACAGACTAGGCACAAGATGTACGGTGTACCAAGTGGCACCGGATGGTGGGGTTGGGAACCTGCTCACATCTTTTGGGGCCGTGGCGACACCCGGCGGATCTCCTTGCGGATGGAACCCGAATAGGCGATAAACACAGACGAGAGACTTGTGTGGTTAGTGCAGTGGTGGCCGACACCCTCATTGGGCTTCCGCTTGAAGGTTGCAGTACATGTCGTAAAGCGATTTATAAGTGGTGAGTGTGTGTGAATAAGTACACCCTGCAGGGTTAACATTATCTATTGAATAGCCGTGTCATGGTAAAGGACTTCAGGTTGCTGTGCAGTTCATAGACAAGTGAAAGTGGATACTCTAAAATGCGCAAGATAAGCGTGAGTGCTATGGATGGCGTTCTCGTAGGGAGATGGGAGCGGATCCATAGTGGTGTATTGATATGGTGAATATGTAGACTCGTGTGCGCCACCTCAAAAGTGTTACTTGCAGTCGTAGTTCAGGATAGCCACTGAGTCAAAGCTGGTTTGCTGCAGTTAAACCCCACCACCCCCTTTGTTGATAATGGTGCATATGTAGTTAGTTCTGATGTAAGTCTTGCTGGGTACATTTGTACTCACGTTTGCCTATTTTATGTTTTTGCAGAGAGACTTCAGTCTCACTAGTGGTTCCGCATGATATTCGACGTTTAGCTTGTTACCTCAGCTACGATCTTGTGCCCTCGGCAGGATCTAGTAGATAGTCAGGCTTCTCAGCCTTTTTCATTTGTAGATGTCTGTACTCAGACATGTTGGGCTTCCGTTTGTGCTTTGACTTGTGTGCTCTGAATGTTGGGTCATGAGACCCATGTTTGTAATATCTCGCTCCTCGGAGCCTATTGAATAAAATACTTGAGTTGTAGAGTCATGTTGTGATGCCATGTTGTATTTGCACATATCAAGCATATTGTGTGTATGTTATTGAAATTCTTGGTATGTGTGGGATCTGACTATCTAGTTGTCTATCCTTGGTAGCCTCTCTTACCGGGAAATGTCTCCTAGTGCTTCCACTGAGCCCTGGTAGCTTCCTACTGCTCCGGAACACTTAGGCTGGCCGGCATGTGTCCTTCTTCGTTCTGTGTTCATCCCTTGGAGAAATGTCACGCGGTGTCTACTAGGAGTCTGTTAGCTGCTACTGCCCGGTTTACGAGTCTGCTAGCCAGTTGCTACAGCCCGGATTCACTTTCGATGATCGACACGTTCGTTCTTTGGGTCATGTATACTGTCCTGTAAGTTAGTGCCACTTTGGGTTCACGACTAGTCATGTCAGCCGGGCTCCTTATCATATGGATGCTAGCGACACTATCATATCGTGTGCCAAAAGGCATAAGCGGTCCGGGCTCGGTAAGGCGACACCCGTGGGAATACCGCGCGTGAGCCCGCAAAGTGATATGAGGTGTTACATTCTAGATCGGTGTGGCATTGAGTCGGGGTCCTGACACCCGAGGACACACAGTCCCGGACACACAGTCCTCACCGTATTCTCCTTGATCTAAAGTCACACAGACCTCGCCCAATCACTCGTGGTAAGTCTTCACAGGTGACTTCCAAACCTTCACAGACTTGGCCACTCGGCGATCCACAATTCCTCTTGGATGCTCAGACCATGACGCCTAACCATCTGGAGGATACACAGTCCTCAAAGGTAACAAGCGTCGGTTCCACACAGGAACAATCTCTTCAGTAGTGCTCAATCACTTTGGGTTGTAGGAGTTTGGGTTTTTCCTCACTTGATGATTTTCGCTCAAAGTCCTCGGATGATGGGATGCTCTCAATGACAAGTGTCAGTTTATCTCGGAGCAGCCAACCAGCTAGAGGTTGTAGGGGGCGGCTATTTATAGCCTAGGGTGCAGCCCGACATGATAAGACATAAATGTCCTTCAATAATATGACCGTTAGGTGGGTAGATATTTTGGGACAGTTGGCGCATAGCACAGCAACGGTCGGATATTTAAGGTTCAAAGTCCTCGGGGCTATCATGTTCCTCACTGTATAGGCAATGTTCCTCACTGTATAAGGTTCAAAGTCCTCGGGACATTTGGTTGATTTCTTTTCTCTCTTTTTTGCGAAAAACATCATTTAATTTCAGCAATGTGAGACATTTGATTAGATGGTCGGATGCTAGGAACATATGTTTCTTTTAGATGTTTTTTATAGCTGGTATATACTTTTTAGATTTATATGAACCAAAATTAACACACATCCTCTAAAAAATACTATGTAATCCCGCCAGAAAAACTCTGTGACTAAATATATGACCTTTTTGTAGTTTATAATGAGTAGGACTGGTTATCGTACATGTTATGGGTGATTCTAACTCCTTTGCAAAAAGGAAAAGAGAAAAAGCTGTTTTCCCACGACGGGAGGCCTCCTCGTCCTCGAATAGAGATCAGTCTGGTAAGAATAGCCGAATTCGGCTCGAACTATTTTTATACAAGAAACAAAACAAAAAATTGGCATATCAAAAAGGAAAAAAGTTCGGCTCGAACCACGAGTCCGAGCCTCCCAGGACTATTATATATATGGGTTAACGCGCATAGGCATCTCGCAACATGCTTTTTCGTCTGTTCCTTATCTCGCGAGGCTGCATGGCGATAAGCATCGACGTCTCTACGCTACTCAATGAGACGGACTCCAGCGACAACAAGCCGTCCAACCCATTTGATATGTCCAACAGCTTCGTGTTCCTTCCCAGCCAGGCGGTGGCGAACATGAAGCAGCGATGGAACTATAGGGAAGGCTCAGGTCTCGGCATGCAGGGGCAAGGGATCGTCGTACCTATACAAGCCGTCGTGCGGGTGCGGCGGCATCCAAAGGTCGGCCTTGGCTACCGTGAGAAACCATACGACAATGGTCTCCACGTGTCGTCGGAGCCGCCCATGGAGGAGGAATGTCATGAGTGGGAGGATATTGGACGGGCTATGCGGCTCGAAACGGAGTGCTGCGAGTAGGGGTGGAGGCAGCGTACAGTCGTGGGGTTCAACTGAACCCAACGAGATTTCCCTGCCTTCTACATGTCCATGGGGAAAAATCCTATTGGCGCTCACTGCGGCAAACTGTCGGCGCTCCGCAAAGCAGCAAGCGCCGACCGATGCTTATTGGGCCGGCCCACTTACGAACTTCCCACTCCAATTTTGTGAACCTTCTAGTAGGTTCCTTGAACCGGTTTTTTCTTTTATTGGTTTTTCACGTTTCTATTTTTTTCGTTTTCTATTTCTTTTTCATTATTTTTTTCTTTTCTTTTTCAGAACATGTTCGCAATTTTACAAAATGTTTAGGATTTTCTTTTTTATTTCTTTTTATTTTCTTCTCTTTTTTTCAAAAAATATCAAAATTGTTAAGTTTTGTTCGTGTTTCAAAAAAATGTTCAGTTTTTGAAAAAATGTTCTCAAAATTCAAAAGTTGTTCTCGTTACACAAAAAAGTTCAAAACTTTCGAAATTCCAAAAATGTACCAGATTTCAATTTTTTGTTCACATATTTAAAAAATGTTCGCTCTTCCAAATTTGTTCGGGATTTTTAAAAATTGTTTTCTGTTTTAAAATTTGTTCTCAAGATTCAAAAAATGTTCGTGTTTTAAAAAATTGTTCGTGCTTCCAAATTTGTTTGGGATTTTTCAAAATTGTTCCCCATTTCAAAATTTGTTCTCAAGATTCAAAAAATGTTCTTGCTTTAAAAAATAGTTCGCGTTTCCAAAGTTGTTCTCAAGATTCAAAAATCGTTCATGCTTTAAAGAATTGTTCTCAAATTCCAAAAATGTTCATGTTTTCGTAAAATATTTGGGAAATTCAAAATTTGTTCATTTTCATAAAATTTGTTTGCATTTTTTTAAAAAAAAACGTGCGTTCAAAAAATTACTCAAATTTTGGAACAAAAAGTTTTGATTTTTTCAAAAAGTGTTTGCAATTTTAAAAATGTTAAGAATTTACGACTTTAAAATAATCTGTCTAAAAGGTTCATGACTTTATTTTTATTTTTTGAAATTTGAAAATAAGTGTGAGTTGTTAAACTTTTTATCGTATTTTTAAAACAGTGCTCGTTTGTTAAAATAATTCACAATTTCGAAGGAAGGTTTGAAAAAATATACAAAAACTGTCCAGATTCTTCGTTGGTATTAGTTCTTATACCAGGACGCTTCACATTTTAGCACCAACAGTTGTTAGGTCTACTTGTTCGCTCGTCTCCTACGCAACATGGAGGTCTAGAGGTCGAAACCTGGCAGGACTGGACAGCACGCGCATTGCTTTTTTTTAAAAAAACATAACATCGCAGCGCTACTGAACAAGGAAACAGGCGCGAATGCGTCCAATAGGAGCTCCCCCCTACGTACACACCGTACAAGCCATGGGAATCGATCAATTAATCAAGGTAACTTTTGGGCTTCTCGGCTGGACTAATCAAGTTAGAATATTTTAAATGGGCTAAAAGATTTTCCTTGTGCGTTGTAGCTACTTTTCAACTCCGCCTATGTTGTCTCAACATAGCCGGTCCCAAGCCCGGGTAAAGGAGGAGGGTTGTGATAGGCTTGGCGAGCCAACGTAAAAACTCAGCTACTCTTATGGAGATGAAACCCAATAGATTTTCGTTGGGGTGTAACCCTCTCAGCGACGCGCTACATCGGAACCCGGGTGTGGTGGAAAATGGGCAAGGGCCGGGCCGTCACCCCCAAGGTGGCGTGCCGTATCTTGATCCGGATACGGTGGCAAGTGAGCGAGGATCGGGTCATCGCATCCTTAGTGGCGCGCTACATCGGCGCCTGGATGTAGTGGAAAATGAGCAAGGGTCTTCGCATTTGACTCGACAAGTGCGAAGGTTAAGGAAGCTAGCTGAGCCTAGGAGGATTCGCTTAGGTAGCTGGAACATAGGGTGTCTGACAAGGAAGCTTCGAGAGCTAGTTGATGCAGCGGTGAGAGAGGTGTTGATATCCTTTGCGTCCAAGAAACCAAATGGAGAGGACAAAATGCGAAGGAGGTGGAGGATACCGGCTTCAAGTTGTAGTACATGGGGACGACTGCAAACAGAAATGGCGTAGGCATCTTGATCAACAAGAGCCTCAAGTATGGAGTGGTAGACGTCAAGAGACGTGGGGACTGGATTATCCTGGTCAAGCTGGTAGTTGAGGACTTGGTTCTCAATGTTATCAATGCGTATGCCCCACAAGTAGGCCACAACGAGAACACCAAGAGGGAGTTCTGGGAAGGCCTGGAAGACATGGCTAGGAGTGTACCGATTGGTGAGAAGCTCTTTATAGGAGGAGACCTCAATGGCCACGTGGGTACATCTAACATAGGTTTTGAAGGGGCGCATGGGGGCTTTGGCTATGGCATCAGGAATCAAGAAGGAGAAGATGTCTTAAGCTTTGCTCTAGCCTACAACATGATTGTAGCTAACACCCTCTTTAGAAAGAGAGAATCACATCTGGTGACTTTTAGTAGTGGCCAACACTCTAGACAGATTGATTTCATCCTCTCGAGAAGAGAAGATAGGCGTGCGTTCCTAGACTGTAAGGTGATACCGGAGAGAGTGTTGTACCCAAAGATAAGGTGGTGGTTCTTGACTTTAAACTTTGGATTCATGTCCATCGGGATAAGCGTGCCAAAGTCGCTAGAAGGAAGTGGTGGAAGCTCAAGGGGGAGGTAGCTCAGGCGTTTAAGGAGAGGGTCATTAAGGAGGGCCCTTGGGAGGAAGGAGGGGATGCAGACAATGTGTGGATGAAGATGACGACTTGCATTCGTAAGGTGGCCTCGGAGGAGTTTGGAGTGTCCAGGGGAAGGAGAAGCGAAGATAAGGATACCTGATGGTGGAATGATGATGTCCAGAAGGCTATTAAAGAGAAGAAAGATTGCTTCAGACGCCTATACCTGGATAGGGGTGTAGACAACATAGAGAAGTACAAGATGGCGAAGAAGGCCACAAAGCAAGCTGTTGGTGAAGCAAGGGGTCAGGCATATGAGGACCTCTACCAACGGTTAGGCACGAAAGAAGGCGAAAGGGACATCTATAAGATGGCCAAGATCCAAGAGAGGAAGACGAGGGATATTGGCCAAGTCAAATGCATCAAGGACGGAGCAGGCCAGCTCTTGGTGAAGGACAAGGAGATTAAGCATAGATGGCGGGAGTACTTCGACAAGCTGCTCAATGGGGAGAATGAGAGTTCTACCATTGAGCTGGACGACTCCTTTGATGAGACCAGCATGCGTTTTATGCGGTGAATCCAGGAGTCTGAGGTCAAGGAGGCTTTAAAAAGGATGAAATGAGGCAAGGCGATGGGCCCTGATTGTATCCCCATTAAGGTGTGGAAAGGTCTCGGGGACATAGCGACAGTATGGCTAACCAAGCTTTTCAACCTCATTTATCGGGCAAACAAGATGCCAGAAGAATGGAGATGGAGTATATTAGTACCAACCTTCAAGAACAAGGGGGATGTTCAGAGTTGTACTAATTACCGTGGAATTAAGCTGATGAGCCATACAATGAAGCTATGGGAGAGAGTCATTGAGCACCGCTTAAGAAGAATGACAAGCGTGACCAAAAAATTAGTTTGGTTTCATGCCTGGGAGGTCGACCATGGAAGCCATTTCTTTGGTACGACAACTTATGGAGAGATATAGGGAGCAAAAGAAGGACTTGCATATGGTGTTCATTAACTTGGAGAAGGCCTATGATAAGATACCGCGGAATGTCATGTGGTGGGCCTTGGAGAAACACAAAGTCCCAGCAAAGTACATTACCCTCATCAAGGACATGTACCATAATGTTGTGGCAAGTGTTGAACAAGTGATGTAAACATCGATGACTTCCCGATTAAGATAGGACTGCATCGAGGGTCGACTTTGAGCCCTTATCTTTTGCATTGGTGATGGATGAGGTCACAAGGGATATACAAGGAGATATCCCATGGTGTATGCTCTTTGCGAATGATGTGGTGCTAGTTGGCGATAGTCGGACGGGGTAAATAGGAAGTTAGAGTTATGAAGACAAACCTTGGAATCGAAGGGTTTAGGCTTAGTAGAACTAAAACCGAGTACATGATGTGCGGTTTCAATACTACTAGGTGTGAGGAAGGAGGTTAGCCTTGATGGCGGTGGTACCTCGGAAGGACACCTTTCGGTATTTGGGGTCAATCTTTGCGGTGGATGGGGGTATTGATGAAGATGTGAACCATCAAATCAAAGCCGGATGGATGAAGTGGTGCCAAGCTTCGGCATTCTCTGTGACAAGAGAGTGCCACAAAAGCTAAAAAGGCAAGTTCTACAGACGGCGGTTCGACCCATAATGTTGTATGGCGCTGAGTGTTGGCCAACTAAAAGGCGACATGTTCAACAGTTAGGTGCGGCGGAGATGCGTATGTTGAGATGGATATGTGGCCACACGAGGAAGGATCGAGTTCGGAATGATGATATACGAGATAGAGTTGCGGTATCACCAATTGAAGAGAAGCTTGTCCAACATCGTCTGAGATGGTTTGGGCATATTCAGCGCAGGCCTCCAAAAGCTCCAGTGCATAGCGGACGGCTAAAGCGTGCGGAGAATGTCCAGAGAGGGCGGGGTAGACCGAATTTGACATGGGAGGAGTCCGTTAAGAGAGATCTGAAGAATTGGAGTATCACCAAAGAGCTAGCTATGGATAGGGGTGCGTGGAAGCTTGCAATCCATGTGCCAGAGCCATGAGCTGGTTGCGAGATCTTATGGGTTTCACCTCTAGCCTATCCCAACTTGTTTGGGACTAAAGGCTTTGTTGTTGTTGTAGTAATTGTTGTTGTTGTTGTTGTAGCTACTTTTCGATGGGTTCAGCCTTAAAAAGGTTACTGGGTTCATACTAGTTAGTACCCATGGACGGAAGTTCCTGTGTGACGCCCCCCTACGTACAGAGCAAGTTGAGCTAGCCACGGCAACAGATTAGCTTTTGTGGTAAACGTCCTGCGCAACGCTAAAAGAACTAAATCACAACGGTAAAAAGTTAAACATTCACAAAAAATCCCAAAAACGAACGTACAAGTGAGGATCGAACAGACGACCTCGTACCACTAAACCAGGTCACTAGTGACCCTCGAACATTTCACGAAAATAGGAACATTTTTGGGGATTCTCAAGCATTTTTCTAAAAAAAAGAAAAGAAATTGTAAGCAGTACCATTTTTTTAAAATTAAGAACAAAATTCTAAAAAAACAAACATTTTCTACAAAACAGGAACAAAAAAATTGAATGACAAAAATTTAGAAATTACGAACAATTTTTACAAAGGATGAACAATTTTGGAATTGCCCGAACATTTTTTGGATTTTCGAACAAGAATTGAAAACAGGAAATTTCTTGAATTTGGAAAGCTGGAACATTTTTGGTAATTCATGAACATTTTTTGAATCTGGAAAAAATGTTCAGGACAATTTTGAATCTACGAACAATTTTTACAAAGTATGAACAATTTTGAAATTTCCCATTTTTTGGATTTTCGAACAAAAATTGGAAACATGAAGAAATTTGTGAAGAAATTTGGAAAGCTGGAACATTTTTGGTAATTCCTGACATTTTTTGAATTTCTGGAAAAAATGTGAATATATTTTAAAATTCTCCAAACATTATTCGAACTTCGGTACAAATTTTCAGAAAAATGAATTGTTTTTAATTTGTGAACAAAATTTGAGAGTAGGAACATTTTTTAAAATTTGCCAACTTATTTGAATTTTTGAACAAATTTTCCGAACATGAACATTTTTAAAATTCACAAAACTTATCGAAATTTGAGAACAAAAAATTAAAATGTGAACATTTATAAAATTTCTGAACAGTTATTGAAAAAGAAAAATAAATTTGGAAACAAAAATAAAAAAGGAAAGAAAACAAGAAAGAGAAACAGGAAAAAAAAGAAAATAAAATGAAAACGAAAAGAGAAAAGGAGAGAAGAAAAAAAGAAACAGAAAAGACCGGTTCAAAAACCTTCTAGAAGGTTCCAAAAACTGGGAAAACCGCCTGGAACCGTCCTGAAGGTTCCCAAAACCAGGAACCGTTGAACACATGCTTTGGTTCTTAACGGGCTGGTCCGTGTTGGTCGATCGCTTCGATCGCGTGTGTGCGGCTCCCCGACATTTTGACGCAGAATGCGTCAAATAGAAAAACCCGTGTACGTACATATCCAGCAGGCCGCCGCAATTCCCCCATTGATCTCGTCTCTCATCCCTCTGCCGTCCTGTTTGTTCGCTCGCCGCCAGCAACGGCGGTCCCAAACCAAATTTAAGGTATGGAAGATTAGATCAGCACGACTTCTCTCTTCTTTGCACATGTCTAATCTAATCTAATCTAGTAGCTTAGTTCGGCAATGGATTTTGCCCTCATTTTTAATTGCCTTTTCCTGAACTTTGATTAATCTACGTATGGAGTGATACTCAATAAAAAAGAAATAGACCACCAAATTCAGATAATGACTTAAAGGGCACTGTAAGTAAAGTCCACCACATATTGTTGTTGAAGGTAGTCTCCCAAACTTTGTTTTCTGAGACAAACTATTTTTTTATAATTTTGATTTACAAAAATGGTTGATCTTGGTCTTAAACTTCACACTCATATCAACAATGTGGGAGTAGATGACAAGTTCGCCAATTTGCACAGGACGCTCAATTACTCGTGTAGACAAATAAGCATACTACTTTTCTTTGGTGTATCAACCTCTGAAACTAGTACTGATATTGCTCGTTGCCACAACATATTGGACATATGCTTTTCAATTATGAATGGTATTAAGAAACAATTGCACAATAAATTAATTCATGAGTGATCCTTAATTTCCATGTAAAGAAAGGTATTGTTTGTTAGCTACCATTAATAATGATGATATGTTTTCTCCGAAATGCGAGTGACTTTACATTTTTCTTTAATTTTTATGGTACTTATTTTATAAATGTCAAAGTGCTTGTCATTTTTTTGCTCTCTTCAGGAAGATTAGAAGTTGGACTTGAATCTACAAAACTATTTTGGTACTACTCTATATAAAATATGTAAACAAGTGATTTTATAACTTTGTCCAACAGGTATGCCTTGCACTCTTCAGTTTTTAATGCAACAACTATATGTGATATTGTTTTTTTAGTTTATTATGTTGTCTATGAGCGTTATACTCTAGTAGTAAAATAATACGAAATTGGCTTTACACTTAGTTAATTCATACAAAATTGTCACGATGACTTAACGAGTGAACCCATTAGCCAAATTTTCTGGCTCCGCCCTGGCTGCGAGACGATCCTCGCGCTCCTGCATGACATGAGGCTTCAAGGGGACGGCAGCGTGGAGACGGCGGATGCGCTGAAGGCCATGGCCGAGTCCAAGAATGGGCTCCATGGGAAGCGCATGCCGGGGAGGTGGAAAGCGAGGCTGCCTTCTTCCACCGCGTGCTACATAATCAAGCAGCTGATCACACCGAGGATGGCCGTCGACGTGCGAGAGTGGAAGCCGTCACGACTGGCTATGCCTGCTGATTCCCCTCATCAGCAACTTACCCGAGAGCCTCTATGGTACCGTGGAGAGCAAGATTAGGAACGGTGACTACGAAGTTGTCTCTCCATGGAATGAATACGTTAGCCTGGTGCACCACCACACCTTCAGCAAACGTCACATCCTGCCAGAGCTAACACGGCTGGTATGGGAGATCAGGATCACGCCGCCGAAGCAAACCGACCCTTCGTTCCGGATGGTGATGTTGTGGGCACCTCTCCTGCGCCCTCAAGACGTGGTGTCTATCCTAGAAGCTGAACAGTTCTTGACAGATGGGAAGGTGCGCTGCGACACTGGCTGCAAGCCGTGAAGCCCTCGTTGGGGGAGGCCACCGCATGGTGCACCGGCTGGAAGAAGCTCTTCATGCCGGAGCTGCTCGCCGATGAAAGTGTGCTCGCGCATCTTGATGCTGGCCTTGATATGACCGATCCTGAAATGCAAGAGCTCGATAGTATTTTTAGCAACTTGTAATCTGCATCTGCTGCTGTCGGTGTACTAAGGTAGGGGTACCTCGGTACTTAACTTGTGCACGGCAGCCCCAGACTCCATGCAACGGATCCATCAAATGCTTGCGGAGACCATCTCCGCTCCACACCAAGCCGTTCAAGAACAAAGTATATAAGATAGAAACTCAAGACCCGGCAAGAGGAGCTTGCCGGAAAATAATTCGAGGCTCAAGGCTACATTACTCCTGCAGATCCCGGCGAGAGGAGCTCGTCGGGAGGACCAAGATCACATCACGAAGACACGCCTCGGCGCCCAGCGCCGCCGAGACCCGGGCGGCAAGTCCAGAGCCCGACAAGCCCGGGCCGGCAAGATCAAGGCCCGGCAAGGCGCTTGCCGGGAGAGCTATGCTACGTGCCGCCTCCACTCATTTGCCCACGTCGCCTCGGCCTTCTCGAGCGCGTGGCGGGTGGTCAGTGCTGCATGAAGAATGCGGTGGCACTCCACGGTGGTGGCCGCCGCCGTGGCGAAAGAAGACGCAATGGCGGGGAGCTTTTGGGCGGCAGCGACGGGCATTTAATGCCCTTGTCCCCCTCTGTCAAAAGTAGGTAGAAAGCAACAGGCTGCCTTTGTTCCGCCTTGTTCCAACTACCACCCCTTTTACGTTTTACCCCTCTACCTCACGTTGACACTGTCGGTGACCCTTGCCCTATAAAAGGAGGCCCATGCACAACGTAGAGGAGGTTCCGCGATCGCTACTCTCGCGAGGTTTCACACACCACTCCACCGTTTTGCTCGCATTCTTGAGCAAGATCAAATACAACACAATGCAGCGGTAGGGTTTCTGCGACCATCGCGGCCGGCCGGGTAAAAATCCCGCGTGCATCGCCTCGATCGCTCTCCGCGCAGCCTCCGCCCGTATCAACACACGAAGGGCCCGCCCCATAGGTGCCGCGCCACCCATCGGCGCGACATCTCGGGCGCGCCCGGTAGGCGTCGAGGTTATGCGAACTGATCCGGCGTTCAGCCCGACTCCTCGTCAACCTCTCGGCCGTCGGCGGCTTCGCCGACAAGCTGCGTCATGGTCGAAGCGAGAGCTTGAGGGTCGCAGACCCATCTCCGTCTTCCACGCCGCCACCGGAGCCAACGGCGGGCGGGGAACGCCGATGGAAGGTGGACACGGCGGCGCGCCGCGGTGCCACGGATCAGGAGCGGGGCGGAGGACGCGCCTCGGCCTCCGTAGATCCGTGTCCACTCCGGCATATAGCGGCCCAGCGGCGCCATACCGCGAGAAGGTGGTATCCGCCACCGGGGCAAAAGCAAGCGGGGTTCGCGGGGCGCTCTGGACTGCTGTCCATGCATGAGCAAAGCGAAGAGGTCGGCGAGATTCTGCTCCCCTAACATTATTAGGGACCCGAGTGTATCCGGCCCCTCACCGCCGCTCCCGCTCCCTCGGCCCGACAGCGCCTATCCTTGGGCGTTACGATGTCGTCGAAAGACGCGCTTATCGAGCTCTAAGTCCGCAAGGGCGGCTCGTGCTCCACCCGACAAGCGTACCTCCTCGGGCGCGGTAAGCCCGGTGAGGACAGCTTTGGTGCTCGTCCCGCAAGCGCGCCTCCCGGGCGCCCGCGCCACCGCCATGGACACACCATTGAGCTCCACCAGCGAAGCAAAGAAAAAAAAGCTAAGTCGCTCGAGCCTTCGTGCGAGCACTCTTTAATTTCATACTTTTATATGTTATACCCCTCGCGCATTCGTCCTTTGTCGCGAAACTCACATCTTGTGGAGGAGCTCTTGTGGATGGTCGCACCCTTACTTCGCTCAACACGCTCAGCGAGTTAAGAGTAAGCCGCGACCAGCCAGCGCTCTCGTTCGTTCGAGCCTGCTCGGCAAGTTAAGTGCGTCGCGGCCGACGCGCAAGGTTGCTTGCCGGAGGCGACACCACCAAGCGGGCTGCCGACGTTCCGCACTCAAAGAAGCGTGTTGAGCACCGCAAGTTACCTAGAAGCGTGGGTGAAAGCACACAAAGGGTGTAGGGCGAGGGTATAACGTGGCGAGGCATGCCGTGAAACGTCGTCCGTATATAGAGAGACTTGGGCGCAAGAGGAGCCAAGTCGTGGCCCGATTCGTGCTTGTTTTGTTTCCGAGTCCGCTCAACAAACACAAGTGTGCTGCAGCACCCTTATCTTGCTTCCGAGCCACGCTCGACAAGTTAAGCGTCATAATCGCCCGACAAGGTTGCTTGTCGGAGGCGACGCCACCAGCGGGCTGTCCCATGGTCACTAAGCGTGTCCGCCGACAAGCTCCCCAAGAGCGTGAGTACAAACATCTGAAGGACAAAGCCCGACATCGCATTGCTTAGCCAAGATTTATATACACATACACATACATGTGCGTTGAGCAATTGCATATCTACCTCAGCTATTTTCATGGCTAAAATTGCAGCAACAAGAAGGAACCAAAAGATCGCACCAGCTCTGGGGCCCGGCGAGTCGTGGTCGCCGGGGCTGCGGATGCCAAGGTTCTTCTTGGCGAGCCAGCCTCATTTGGGGCTGCGAGCATCGAGATTCGTCTCCGTGAGCTAGTGTCGCCGGGGCTGCGATTTCAGATAAGTTTTTCATCCTCATCATGCATCCTCTCATGGACCGGAGATGCGGGATCGCGTCTTTGAGCGATCGTGTCTTGTAAAAACCGTGCGTGGAGGAACCGAGTCGTGACCAGCTTATGCTTGGTTTGTTTCGAGTCCGCTCAACAAACCCAAGTGTGCCGCTGCACCTCTATCTTGCTTCCGAGCCCTTTCAAGAAGATAGGCGTCGAATCGCCCGACAAGGTTGCTTGCCGGAGTGACACCACCAGCGGGCTGTCCATGATCGCTAAGCGTGTTAAGCCCGGCAAGCTCCCGATAGCGTAAGAACACACAAGGCACGCATCAAGTAAAAGACTCAGTCCGCAAGCTTTCCCTCTTTTCATTAAAACATTCAATTTAGTACAAGTCCATAGAGGATGAAAAACATGATAGAGAGGATTACAAGTTCTTAAATGCAGCTAAATGCCCGAGGGCTTACAATCTGAAAAGATAAGGTGCCCGTGATCCCTCTCCTGTTTCTCTGTTCAGGAGTTCAGGAGGTAGGTCAAGGAGCCCCCGGCAAGATAAGCTTGCCGGGGAGAGGAGACGCCGGTGGAAGGGTGGACACCGGCGAGGGCGCTCGCGGTGCCACCAGATCCAGGGACAGGACGGAGGACCACGCCTCGGCCTCCGTAGACCCACGTCCATCTCAGCGCCGACGACCCAGCAGCGCCATACCACGGGAGGTGGTATCCGCTTGTTGGAACAAGGACACGTCGGGGCTCGCGAGATGTTCCGGACCCCGTCCGAACACGGCAAAGCGAAAGCGCCGGGGCAGACCTCGCCTTCCAACACTGCCGGAAGCCCGAGCGCGTCCGCTCCGCGCCGCCGCTCCCGCTTCCCTCCACTCTGCGAAGCGCTCACGAGCGCAAATGCTCTCGACTTCCCTCGGCGGCGGACAAGGTCGAGGACGGAGGGCTACCATCGAGCCTGGTCGCCGTCGCCAACAACGACCGTCAACAGCAGCCTGCGGCCTCGCGGCCGGGGCGGGGGCGCGTTCCGCTCTCCTCATTAAGGGACGTGGGCACGTCCCATCCCACGGCGCCGCAATCGACGCGTGCTGCTGCACGGGAAGGCGGCAGAGGCGGAAGTGGATTCGACGCGCCGTAGGCTTCGCGCGCCCGTGCACTGTCTTGGGCCTGGCCCAACAGCGCTTCGGCACCGTATGGCCCAGCCCGGGCTCTGTCGGTGTACTAAGGTAGGGGTACCTCAGTACCCCAACTTGTGCACGGGCAGCCCCAGCTCCCCGCAACCAGATCCATCAAATGCTTGCCGGAGACCATCTCCGCTCCACACCAAGCCGTTCAAGAACAAAGTATATAAGATAGAAACTCAAGACCCCGGCAAGAGGAGCTTGCCGGAAGGCCATTCCAGCTCAAGGCTACATTACTCCTGCAGATCCCGGCGAGAGGAGCTCGTCGGGAGGACGAAGATCACATCACGAAGACACGCCTCGGCGCCTTGGCGGGCGAGACCCGGGGCGGCAAGTCACAGAGCAAACAAGCCCGGGCCCTAAGATCAAGGCCCGGCAAAGGCGCTTGCCGGGAGAGCTATGCTACGTGCCGCACTCCAGCTCATTTGCCCACGTCGCCTCCGGCCTTCTCGAGACGCGTGGTGGGTGGTCAGGCTGCATGAAGAATGCGGTGGCACTCCACGGTGGTGGCCGCGCCATTGCGTGGCGAAAAAAGACGAATGGCGGGGAGCTTTTGGGCGGCGGCGGGCATTTAATGCCCTTGTCCCCTCTGTCAAAAGTAGGTAGAAAGCACTTGTGGCTACCTTTGTTCCCGCCTTGCTCCAACTACCACCCCTTTTACGTTTTTACCCCTCTACCTCACGTTGACACCTGTCGGTGACCCCTTGCCCTATAAAAGGAGGCCCATGCACAACGTAGAGGAGGTTCCGCGACTGGCTACTCTCGCGAGGGTTTCACACACCACTCCACCGTTTTGCTCGCATTCTTGAGCAAGATCAAATACAACACAATGCAGCAAGAGGGTTTCTGCGACCATCGCGCCCGGCTGGGTAAAATCCCGCGTGCATCGCCTCGATCTGCTCTCCGCGCAGCCTCCGCCCCGTACCGAACACACGAAGGGGCCCCGGCCCCATAGGTGCCGCGCCACCCATCGGCCGCGACAGCTGCAATTTGTCTTGTATGGCAATTTCTGTTGTAAAGATGTAGTCACTTGTTATCTTGCAAAAATAATATTATGGAACATATCTATAATCTCAAATACATATTTGATGTTAAGAAATGTTCCATTTCTTGAAGCCACAAGGCATATATAGTGAGTCCCAAGGAATTAATCGAAGCCATTGCTGCAAGGTAGCTCGTCTCGCGGGAGTGGGGATGAGTACCGCACTCTCGTGGGACATGGAGGACCGACGACCCGAGAGGCCAGGGCTACAGGTAGGGGGCGCTATTACCCCGGCCTTCCCTGTCTCCTTGGAGAGGCAGGCGCCGAACGTGGTTCAACTAAGCCTGACCAGAGAGAGGGCGGCCATGCGCACGAGATGGATAGTTGTCGGGCTATTCTTCTCGGTCCAGCTCTTCAGCATCAACGGTCTGTTCAAGGAGCTCAAGAGCAAGTGGGGTCTGAGGGGGCGCTTCAACCACTCGCCCCTGAAGAATAACCGCTTCCTCCTCGAGTTCGAGCACGAGGGTGACCTGAGGTTCATCCTCAGGAATGGCCCTTGGACACACCACCGTGACGCCTTCTTAGTGACTGCGGTGGACGGGAGCGTCAGGCCGGGAGATGTGGAGATTGCACACATGCCGATCTGGGTGCATATCTACGATGCCCCCCGATCATGATCTCTGAACCGGTGGCCCGTGAGATTGGTGGCAAACTTGGGGAAGTGCTTGAGGTATACACAGACAGGGAAGGAAGAATCTGGGTTGACTACTTGAGAATCTATATTAACCATGATGTTGATGTTGCTCTCTATAGCACTCTAGAATCCCATGATTTTGCTGAGAACGAATTGTTCTTCCTAGAGGTCAAGTATGAGAGAGTACCCCGCTTTTGTAGTTTCTGTGGTTTCCTTGTTATAGCCAACGCGATTGTAAGCTGCCCGTTGACCTCTAGAAGATGAGGTTCTCGGCAGCGCTGCGCGCATCTCCTTTTAAGCACAATAATGGTAGGAACAACTATGTAGCTCCAGAGGCTAGTAGTGCTCGACGCTTACTGCATTTTGACGCAGAGGTCAGATGCGGGGTGAGAACAACGCATCCAAGACTCGCAGCGGAGATATAGAGAGAGATCCCTAAAGATGTGCTGGCAGACCCGGTGGTTCAGGAGGCAATCGCCACGGTCAGCGCTATTGAGCTTGGTCCAAGGAAGGGCAAGGCTGCAAGCAACTCTTCAACAAATCCTGCTGGGGATGGGAAGGGGTCCAACACCAACGAAAACCCTCCTCGAGAAGTATCGAACGGCTTAGCGACCAATGGAGAGCAGAACTCCAGCGGGGCTAGTTTGGACTTTCCCCTAGTTTTGGCCCTACACCGTGCATCAGAACATGCCTCCGTGCCCGCCTTGGCAGGGCCCGTAGGTTAGAACAGGCCAGCCGTGGCCGCAATGAAGGAAATATGCCCTAGAGGCAATAATAAAGTTGTTATTTTATAGTTCCTTATTTATGGTAAATGTTTATTATTCATGCTAGAATTGTATTAACTGGAAACTTGACACATGTGTGAATACATAGACAAATCACCGTGTCCCTAGTATGCCTCTACTAGACTAGCTCGTTGATCAAAGATGGTTAAGTTTCCTAGCCATGGACATGAGTTGTCATTTGATAAGCGGGATCACATCATTGGTGGAATGATGTGATGGACAAGACCCATCCGTCAGCTTAGCATAATGATCGATTAGTTTTATTGCTACTGCTTTCTTCGTGTCAAATATATATTCCTCCGACTATGAGATTATGCAACTCCCAGACACCGTAGGAATGCCTTGTGTGCTATGAGACGTCACAACGTAACTGGGGGATTATAAAGATGCTCTAAAAGTATCTCTGAAGGTGTTTGTTGGGTTGGCATAGATCGAGATTAGGATTTGTCACTCCGAGTATCGGAGAGGTATCTCTGGGCCCTCTCGGTAATGCACATCATATGAAGCCTTGCAAGCAATGTGGCTAATGAGTTAGTTACGGAATGATGCACTACGGAACGAGTAAAGAGACTTGCCGGTAATGAGATTGAACTAGGTATGAAGATACCGATGATCGAATCTCAGGCAAGTAACATACCGATGACAAAGGGAATAACGTATGTTGACATTGTGGTTCGACCGATAAAGATCTTCGTAGAATATGTGGGAACCAATATGAGCATCTAGGTTCCGCTATTTGTTATTGAACAGAGAGGAGCCTTGGTCATGTCTACATAGTTCTCGAACCCATAGGGTCCGCACGCTTAACGTTCGATGACGATATGTCTAGGATCGAAAGTATGTCTAGAGGGGGGTGATTAGACTACTTTACCGAATAAAATCTAGCCTTTCCCAATTTTAAGTCTTGGCAAATTTTAGCAACTTAGCACTACTCACGCAAACAACCTGCACATGCAGTTCTAAGAGTATAGCAGCGGAATGTAAATCATTGCATATGAAGGTAAAGGGGAGGAGTTTGGAGGGAGCAAACACAATGTAGACACAGAGATTTTTGGCGTGGTTCCGATAGATGGTGCTATCGTACATCCACGTTGATGGAGACTTCAACCCACGAAGGGTAACGGTTGCGCGAGCCCACGGAGGGCTCCACCCACGAAGGGTCCACGAAGAAGCAACCTTGTCCATCCCACCATGGCCATCACCCACGATGGACTTGCCTCACTTGGGTAGATCTTCACGAAGTAGGCGATCTCCTTGCCCATACAAACTCCTTGGTTCAACTCCACAATCTTGACGGAGGCTCCCAAGTGACACCTAACCAATCTAGGAGACCCCACTCTCCAAAAGGTAATAGATGGTGTGTGGATGATGAACTCCTTGCTCTTGTGCTTCAAATGATAGTCTCCCCAACAATCAACTCTCTCTCACAGATTTGGCTATGGTGGAAAGATGATTTGAGTGGAAAGAAACTTGGGGAAGGCTAGAGATCAAGATTCTTGTGGTTGGATTGGAATGTCTAGGTCTCAACACATGAGTAGGTGGTTCTCTCTTAGAAAATGAGTAGTGGAAGTGTAGGCACGTTCAGATAGCTCTCTCTCAAATGGAGAAGGGGGTGGAGGGGTGATATGTCTCCAACGTATCGATAATTTATGAAGTATTCATGCCATGTTTACTATTGTTTTATATGATTTTGGTATGATTTGATTAGAACTAACCCGGACTGACGCTGTTTTCAGCAGAACTACCGTGGTGTTGTTTTTGTGTAGAAATAAAGTTCTCGGAATGCGCTGAAAACCAACGGAGAATTTTTCTAGAAAATATAAAAAATACTGGAACAAAAATCTACTGGAGGGGAGTCCCGTGGGCCCCATGAGGGTGGCCCCCAGGCACGTCCTGAAGGAAATATGCCCTAGAGGCAATAATAAAGTTATTATTTATTTCCTCATATCATGATAAATGTTTATTATTCATGCTAGAATTGTATTACCCGGAAACATGATACATGTGTGAATACATAGACAAACATAGTGTCACTAGTATGCCTCTACTTGACTAGCTCGTAAATCAAACATGGTTAAGTTTCCTAACCATAGACATGAGTTGTCATTTGATTAATGGGATCACATCATTAGGAGAATGATGTGATTGACCTGACCCATTCCGTTAGCTTAGCACTTGATCATTTAGTATGTTGCTATTGCTTTCTTCATGACTTATACATGTTCCTATGACTATGAGATTATGTAACTCCGTTTACGGAGGAACACTTTGTGTGCTACCAAACATCACAATGTAATCGGTGATTATAAAGGTGCTCTCAGTGTCTCCAAAGGTACTTGTTGAGTTGACGTATTTGAGATTAGGATTTGTCACTCCGATTGTCGGAGAGGTATCTCTGGGCCCTCTCGGTAATGCACATCACTATAAGCCTTGCAAGCAATGTAGCTAATGAGTTAGTTACGAATGATGCATTACGATGTGGTAAAGAGACTTGCGGTAACGAGATTGAACTAGGTATTGAGATATCGGCGATCGAATCTCGGGCAAGTAACATACAGATGACAAAGGGAACAACGTATGTTGTTATGCGGTTTGACCGATAAAGATCTTCGTCGAATATGTAGGAGCCAATATGAGCATCCAGGTTCCGCTATTGGTTATTGACCGGAAACAGTTCTAGGTCATGTCTATATAGTTCTCGAACCCGTAGGGTCCGCACGCTTAATGTTACGATGACAGTTATATTATGAGTTTATGAGTTTTGATGTACCTAAGGTTGTTCGGAGTCCCGAATGTGATCGCGGACATGACGAGGAGTCTCAAAATGGTCGAGACATAAAGATCGATATATTGGACGACTATATTTGGACACCGGAAAGGTTCCGGGTGAGATTGGGACTATACCGGAGCTCCGGGAGGTTACCAGAACCCCCCGGTAGGTATATGGGCCTTATTGGGCTTTAGTGGAAAGGAGGGAGAAGGAGCAAAGGAGGAGGCGCCCCCAAGCCCAATCCAATTGGGAGGGGGGCCCCCTTCCTTCTTCCCTCCCTCTCTTCCTTCCTCTCCTACTCCTAATAGGAAGGGGGGGGCAAACCTACTTGGAGTAGGATTGCCCCCCTCTGCCGCCTCCCCTTGGCGGCCCCTCCTCCTTCCCCCTTTATATACGGAGGAGGGGGCACCCCATGGACACACAAGTTGATCTTCGTGATCGTTCCTTAGCCGTGTGCGGTGCCCCCCTCAACCATATTCCACCTCGGCCATATAGTAGCGGTGCTTAGGCGAAGCCCTACGTCGGTACAACATCATCACCGTCACCACGCCGTCGTGCTGACGGAACTCATCCCCGACACCCTGCTGGATCGGAGTCCGGGGATCGTCATCAAGCTGAACGTGTGCTGAACTCGGAGGTGCCGTACGTTCGGTACTTGGATCGGTCGGATCGTGAAGACGTACGACTACATCAACCGCGTTGTTCTAACGCTTCCGCTTTCGGTCTACGAGGGTACGTGGACAACACTCTCCCCTCTCGTTGTTATACGTCACCATGATCTTGAGTGTGCGTAGGATTTTTTTTGAAATTACTACGTTCCCCAACAGTGGTATCAGAGCCAGGTTTTATGCGTTGATGTTATATGCACGAGTAGAACACAAGTGAGTTGTGGGCAATACAAGTCATACTGCTTACCAGCATGTCATACTTTGGTTCAGCGGTATTGTTGGATGAAGCGGCCCGGACCGACATTACGCGTACGCTTACGCGAGACTGGTTCTACCGACGTGCTTTGCACACAGGTGGCTGGCGGGTGTATGTTTCTCCAACTTTAGTTGAACCGACTGTGGCTACGCCCGGTCCTTGCGAAGGTTAAAACAACACTAACTTGATGAACTATCATTGTGGTTTTGATGCGTAGGTAAGAACGGTTCTTACTCAGCCCATATCAGCCACGTAAAATTTGCAACAACAAAGTAGAGGACGTCTAACTTGTTTTTGCAGGGCATGTTGTGATGTGATATGGTGAAGACATGATGCTATATTTTATTGTATGAGATGATCATGTTTTGTAACCAAGTTATCGGCAACTGGCAGGAGCCATATGGTTGTCGCTTTATTGTATGAAATGCAATTACCCTGTAATTGCCCTGTAATTGCTTTACTTTATTAGTAAGTGGTAGCGATAGTCGTAGAAGCAATAGTTTGCGAGACGACAACGATGCTACGATGGAGATCAAGGTGTCACGCCAGTGACGATGGTAATCATGACTGTGCTTCGAAGATGGAGATCAGAAGCACAAGATGATGATGGCCATATCATATCACTTATATTGATTGCATGTGATGTTTATCTTTTATGCATCTTATCTTGCTTTGATTGACGGTAGCATTATAAGATGATCTCTCACTAAATTTCAAGATAAAAGTGTTCTCCCTGAGTATGCACCGTTGCCAAAGTTTGTCGTGCCCAGACACCACGTGATGATCGGGTGTGATAAGCTCTACATCCATCTACAACGGGTGCAAGCCAGTTTTGCACACGCAGAATACTCAGGTTAAACTTGACAAGCCTAGCATATGCAGATATGGCCTCGGAACACTGAGACCAAAAGGTTGAGCATGAATCATATAGTAGATATGATCAACATAGTGATGTTCACCATTGAAAACTACTCCATTTCACGTGATTATCGGTTATGGTTTAGTTGATTTGGATCACGTGATCACTTAGATGATTAGAGAGATGTCTATCTAAGTGGGAGTTCTTAAGTAATATGATTAATTGAACTTAAATTTATCATGAACTTAGTACCTGATAGTATCTTGCTTGTCTATGTTTGTTGTAGATAGATGGCTCGTGCTGTTGTTCCGTTGAATTTTAATGCGTTCCTTGAGAAAGCAAAGTTGAAAGATGATGGTAGCAATTACACGGACTGGGTCCGTAACTTGAGGATCATCCTCATTGCTGCATAGAAGAATTACGTCCTGGAAGCACCGCTGGGTGCCAAACCTGCTGCAGGAGCAACACCAGATGTTGTGAACGTCTGGCAGAGCAAAGCTGATGACTACTCGATAGTTTAGTGTGCCATGCTTTACGGCTTAGAACCAGGACTTCAATGACGTTTTGAACGTCATGGAGCATATGAGATGTTCCAGGTGTTGAAGTTAATGTTTCAAGCAAATGCATGGATTGAGAGATATGAAGTCTCCAATAAGTTCTATAGCTGCAAGATGGAGGAGAATAGTTCTGCAAGTGAGCATATACTCAGAATGTCTGGGTATAACAATCACTTGATTCAACTGGGAGTTAATCTTCCGGATGATAGCGTCATTGACAGAATTCCTCAATCACTGCCACCAAGCTACAAGAGCTTCGTGATGAACTATAATGTGCAAGGGATGGAAAAGACAATTCCCGAGCTCTTCGCAATGCTAAAAGCTGCGGAGGTAGAAATCAAGAAGGAGCATCAAGTGTTGATGGTCAATAAGACCACCAGTTTCAAGAAAAAGGGAAAATGGAAAAAGAAGGGGAACTTCAAGAACAACAACAAACAAGTTGCTGCTCAGGAGAAGAAACCCAAGTCAGGACCTAAGCCTGAGACTGAGTGCTTCTACTGCAAAGGGACTGGTCACTGGAAGCGGAACTGCCCCAAGTATTTGGCGGATAAGAAGGATGGCAAGGTGAACAAAGGTATATGTGATATACATGTTATTGATGTGTACCTTACCAGAGCTTGCAGTAGCATCTGGGTATTTGATACTGGTTCTGTTGCTAATATTTGCAACTCGAAACAGGGACTGCAGATTAAGCGGACACTGGCTAAGGACGAGGTGACGATGCGCGTGGGAAATGGTTCCAAAGTCGATGTGATCACCGTCGTCACGCTACCTCTACATCTACCTTCGGGATTAGTTTTAGACCTAAATAATTGTTATTTCGTGCCAGCATTGAGCATGAACATTATATCTGGATCTTGTTTGATGCAAGACGGTTATTCATTTAAATATGAGAATAATGGTTATTCTATTTATATGAGTAATATCTTTTATGGTCATGCACCTTTAAAGAGTGGTCTATTTTTGATGAATCTCGATAGTAGTGATATACATATTCATAATGTTGAAACCAAAAGATGCAGAGTTGATAATGATAGTGCAACTTATTTGTGGCACTGCCGTTTAGGTCATATTGGTGTAAAGCGCATGAAGAAACTCCATACTGATGGACTTTTGGAATCACTTGATTATGAATCACTTGGTACTTGCGAACCATGCCTCATGGGCAAGATGACTAAAACACCGTTCTCCGGTACTATGGAGAGAGCAACTGATTTGTTGGAAATCATACATACTGATGTATGTGGTCCAATGAATGTTGAGGCTCGTGGCAGATATCGTTATTTTCTCACCTTCACAGATGATTTGAGCAGATATGGGTATATCTACTTAATGAAACATAAGTCTGAAACATTTGAAAAGTTCAAAGAATTTTAGAGTGAAGTTGAAAATCATCGGAACAAGAAAATAAAGTTTCTACGATCTGATCGTGGAGGAGAATATTTGAGTTACGAGTTTGGTTTACATTTGAAGCAATGCGGAATAGTTTCACAACTCACGCCACCCGGAACACCACAACGTAATGGTGTGTCCGAATGTCGTAATCGTACTTTACTAGATATGGTGCGATCTATGATGTATCTTACCGACTTACCGCTATGTTTTGGGGTTATGCTTTAGAGACGACCGCATTCACGTTAAATAGGGCACCATCAAAATCCGTTGAGACGACGCCTTATGAACTATGGTTTGGCAAGAAACCAAAGTTGTCATTTCTTAAAGTTTGGGGTTGCGATGCTTATGTGAAAAAGCTTCAACCTGATAAGCTCGAACCCAAATCGGAGAAATGTGTCTTCATAGGATACCCAAAGGAAACTGTTGGGTACACCTTCTATCACAGATCCGAAGGCAAGACATTTGTTGCAAAGAATGGATCCTTTCTAGAGAAGGAGTTTCTCTCGAAATAAGTGAGTGGAAGGAAAGTAGAACTTGATGAGGTAACTATACCTGCTCCTTTATTGGAAAATAGTTCATCACAGAAACTGGTTCCTGTGACGACTACACCAATAAGTGAGGAAGCTAATGATGATGATCATGAAACTTTTGAACAAGTTACTACAGAACCTCGTAGGTCAACCAGAGTAAGATCCGCACCAGAGTGGTACAGTAATCCTATTTTGGAGGTCATGTTACTTGACCATGGCGAGCCTACGAACATCTGAGATGGGATCCATGTATGAGAACAAAGTGTGGACTTTGGTTGACTTGCCCGATGATCGGCAAGCCATCGAGAATAAATGGATTTTTAAGAAGAAGATTGACGCTGATGGTAATGTTACTGTCTACAAAGCTCGACTTGTTGCAAAAGGTTTTCGACAAGTTCAAGGGGTTGACTACGATGAGACTTTCTCACCCGTAGCGATGCTTAAGTCTGTCCGAATCATGTTAGCAATTTCCGCATTTTATGATTATGAAATTTGGCAAATGGATGTAAAAACTGCATTCCTGGATAGATTTCTGGAAGAAGAGTTGTATATGATACAGCCGGAAGGTTTTGTCGATACAAAAGATGCTAACAAAGTGTGCAAGCTCCAGCGATCCATCTATGGATTGGTGTAGGCATCTCGGAGTTGGAATAAACGCTTTGACAGTGTGATCGAAGCATATGGTTTTATACAGACTTTTGGAGAAGCCTATATTTACAAGAAAGTGAGTGGGAGCTCTGTAGCATTTCTGATATTATATGTAGATGACATATTCTTAATTGGAAATGATATAGAATTTCTGGATAGCATAAAGGGATACTTGAATAAAAGTTTTTCGATGAAAGAGCTCGGTGAAGCTGCTTACATACTGGGCATCAAGATCTATAGAGATAGATCAAGATGCTTGATTGGACTTTCACAAAGCACATACGTTGATAAAGTTTTGAAAAAGTTCAAAATGGATCAGGCAAAGAAAGGATTCTTGCTGTATTACAAGGTGTGAAGTTGAGTCGGACTCAATGCCCGCCCCTTGCAGAAGATAGAGAGAAATGAAAGGAGTTCCTATGCTTCAGCCATAGGCTCTATCATGTATGCAATGCTGTGTACGGACGATGTGTGCCTTGCTATTAGTTTAGCAGGGAGGTACCAAAGTAATCCAGGAGTGGATCACTAGACAGCGGTCAAGAACATCCTGAAATACCTGAAAAGGACTAAGGATGTGTTTCTCGTTTATGGAGGTGACAAAGAGCTAGTCGTAAATGGTTACATCGATGCAAGCTTTGACACTGATCCGGACGATTCTAAATCGCAAACCGGATACGTGTTTTTGTTAAACGGTGGAGCTGTAAGTTGGTGCAGTTCTAAACAAAGCGTCGTGGCAGGATCTACATGCGAAGCGGGGTACATAGCTCCTTCGGAAGCAGCAAATGAAGGATTCTGGATGAAGGAGTTCATTTCCAATCTAGGTGTCATACCTAGTGCATCGGGACCAATGAAGATCTTCTTTGACAATACTGGTGCAATTGCCTTGGCAAAGGAATCCAGATTTCACAAGAGGACCAAGCACATCAAGAGACGATTCAATTCCATCCGGGACCAAATCCAGGTGGGAGACATAGAGTTTTGAAAGATACATACAGATCTGAATGTTATAGACCCGTTGACTAAGCCTATTCCATGAGCAAAGCATGATCAGCACCAAGTCTCCATGGGTGTTAGAATCATTACTGTGTAATCTAGATTATTGACTCTAGTGCAAGTGGGAGACTGAAGGAAATATGCCCTAGAGGCAATAATAAAGTTATTATTTATTTCCTCATATCATGATAAAGTTTTATTGTTCATGCTAGAATTGTATTACCCGGAAACATGATACATGTGTGAATACATAGACAAACATAGTGTCACTAGTATGCCTCTACTTGACTAGCTCGTAAATCAAAGATGGTTAAGTTTCCTAACCGTAGACATGAGTTGTCATTTGATTAACGGGATCACATCATTAGGAGAATGATGTGATTGACCTGACCCATTCCGTTAGCTTAACACTTGATCGTTTAGTATGTTGTTATTGCTTTCTTCATGACTTATACATGTTCCTATGACTATGAGATTATGTAACTCCCGTTTACCGGAGGACACTTTGTGTGCTACTAAAGGTCACAACGTAACTGGGTGATTATAAAGGTGCTCTACAGGTGTCTCCAAAGGTACTTGTTGAGTTGACGTATTTCGAGATTAGGATTTGTCACTCTAATTGTCGGAGAGGTATCTCTGGGCCCTCTCGGTAATGCACATCACTATAAGCCTTGCAAGCAATGTAGATAATGAGTTAGTTACTGAATGATGCATTACGTAACGAGTAAAGAGACTTGCTGGTAACGAGATTGAACTAGGTATTGAGATACCGACGATCGAATCTCGGGCAAGTAACATACCGACGACAAAGGAACAACGTATGTTGTTATGCGGTTTGACCGATAAAGATCTTCATAGAATATGTAGGAGCCAATATGAGCATCCAGGTTCCGCTATTGGTTATTGACCGGAAACAGCTCTAGGTCATGTCTACATAGTTCTCGAACCCGTAGGGTCCGCATGCTTAACGTTACGATGACAGTTATATTATGAGTTTATGAGTTTTGATGTACCTAAGGTTGTTAGGAGTCCCGGATGTGATCACAGACATGACGAGGAGTCTCGAAATGGTCGAGACATAAAGATCGATATATTGGACGACTATATTTGGACACCGGAAAGGTTCTGGGTGAGATTGGGACTATACCGGAGCTCCGGGAGGTTACCGTAACCCCCCGGTAGGTATATGGGCCTTATTGGGCTTTAGTGGAAAGGAGGAGAAGGAGCAAAGAAGGGACCCCCCAATCCCAATCCGAATTGGGAGGGGGGCCGCTGTTGGAGAACGTTGCATAAAATAAAATTTTTCCTACGTTCACCAAGATCAGTCTAGGAGTTCATCCAGCAACGAGAGAGAGGAGTGCATCTACATACCCTTGTAGATTGCGAGTGGAAGCGTTCAAGAGAACGGGGTTGAGGGAGTCGTACTCGTCGTGATCCAAATCACCGGATATCCTAGCGCCGAACGGACGGCACCTCCGCGTTCAACACACGTATGGTCAGCGTGACGTCTCCTCCTTCTTGATCCAGCAAGGGGGGAGGAGAGGTTAATGAAGATCCAGCAGCACGACGGCGTGGTGATGGATGCAGCAGGGATCCGGCAGGGCTTCGCCAAGCGTATGCAGGAGGGAGAGGTGTAGCAAGGGGGAAGGGATGCGCCAAGTGCAAGGGTGCGGCTGCCCTCCCTCCCCCCTCTTTATATAGGGTCCCCAGGGGGGCGCCGGCCCTGGAGATGGGATCTCCAAGGGGGGCGGCGGCCAGGGGGAGGCTTGCCCCCAAGGCAAGTGGAGGCGCCCCCCACCCTAGGGTTTCCAACCCTACGCGCAGGGGGGCCAAGGGGGGCACGCCAGCCCACCAGGGGCTGGTCCCCTCCCCTCTTCAGCCCACGGGGCCCTCCTGGATAGGTGGCCCCACCTGATGGACCCCCGGGACCCTTCCGGTGGTCCCGGTACAATACCGGTGACCCCCGAAACTTTCCCGATGGCCGAAACTGCACTTCCTGTATATAATTCTTCACCTCCGGACCATTCCGGAACTCCTCATGATGTCCAGGATCTCATCCGGGACTCTGAACAACTTTCGGGTAACTGCATATTCATATCTCTACAACCCTAGCGTCACCGAACCTTAAGTGTGTAGACCCTACGGGTTCGGGAGACATGTAGACATGACCGAGACGCCTCTCCGATCAATAACCAACAACGGGATCTGGATACCCATGTTGGCTCCCACATGCTCCTCGATGATCTCATCGGATGAAGCACGATGTCGAGGATTCAATCAATCCCGTATACAATTCCCTTTGTCAATTGGTACGTTACTTGCCCGAGACTCGATCGTCGGTATCCCAATACCTCGTTCAGTCTCGTTACTAGCAAGTCACTTTACTCGTACCGTAATGCATGATCCCGTGACCATACACTTGGTCACACTGAGCTCATTATGATGATGCATTACCGAGTGGGCCCAGAGATACCTCTCCGTCATACGGAGTGACAAATCCCAGTCTCGATTCGTGCCAACCCAACAGACACTTTCGGGGATACCCGTAGTGCACCTTTATAGCCACCCGATTCGTTGTGACGTTTGGCACACCCAAAGCACTCCTACAAGATCCGGAGTTGCACAATCTCATGGTCTAAGGAAATGATACTTGACATTTGGAAAAGCTCTAGCGAAACGAACTACACGATCTTTGTGCTATGCTTAGGATTGGGTCTTGTCCATCACATCATTCTCCTAATGATGTGATCCCGTTATCAATGACATCCAATGTCCATAGTCAGGAAACCATGACTATCCGTTGATCAACGAGCTAGTCAACTAGAGGCTTACTAGGGACTTGTTGTGGTCTATGTATTCACACATGTATTACGATTTCCGGATAATACGATTATAGCATGAACAATAGACAATTATCATGAATAAAGAAATGTAATAATAACCATTTTATTATTGTCTCTAGGGCATATTTCCAACAGTCTCCCACTTGCACTAGAGTCAATAATCTAGTTACATTGTGATGTATCGAACACCCATTGCGTCCTGGTGTTGTTCATGTTTTTCTCTAGGGAGAGGTTTAGTCAACGGATCTGCTACATTCAGGTCCGTATGTACTTTACAAATATCTATGTCTCCATCTTGAACATTTTCACGAATGGAGTTGAAGCGACGCTTGATGTGCCTGGTCTTCTTGTGAAACCTGGGCTCCTTGGCAAGTGCAATAGCTCTAGTGTTGTCACAGAAGAGTGTAATCGGCCCCGACGCATTGGGTATGACTCCTAGGTCGGTGATGAACTCCTTCACCCTGATTGCTTCATGTGCTGCCTTCGAGGCTTCCATGTACTCCGCTTCACATGTAGACCCCGCCACGACGCTCTGCTTGCAACTGCACCAGCTTACTGCCCCACCATTCAAAATATACATGTATCCGGTTTGTGACTTCGAGTCATCCAGATCTATGTCGAAGCTAGCGTCGACGTAACCCTTTACGACGAGCTCTTCGTCACCTCCATATACGAGAAACATGTCCTTAGTCCTTTTCAGGTACTTAAGGATGTTCTTGACCACTGTCCAGTTTTCCATGCCGGGATTACTTTGGTACCTTCCTACCAAACTTACGACAAGGTTTATAACAGGTCTGGTACAGGTCATGGCATACATGATAGACCCTATGGCTGAGGCATAGGGGACGACACTCATCTTTTCTCTATCTTCTACCGTGGTCGGGCATTGAGCTGAGCTCAATTTCACACCTTGCAACATAGCCAAGAACCCCTTCTTGGACTGATCAATATTGAACTTCTTCAATATCTTATCAAGGTATGTGCTTTGTGAAAGACCTATGAGATGTCTTGATCTATCTCTATAGATTTTGATGCCTAATATGTAAGCAGCTTCTCCAAGGTCCTTCATTGAAAAACACTTATTCAAGTAGGCCTTTATGCTGTCCAAAAGTTCTATATCATTTCCCATCAAAAGTATGTCATCCACAAATAATATGAGAAATGCTACAGAGCTCCCACTCACTTTCTTGTAAAAGCAGGCTTCTCCATAAGTCTGCATAAACCCAAACGCTTTAATCATCTCATTAAAGCAAATGTTCCAACTCCGAGATGCTTGCACCAGCCCATAGATGGAGCGCTGGAGCTTGCATACCTTGTTAGCATTCTTAGGGTCGACAAAACCTTCCGGCTGCATCATATACAGTTCTTCCTTAAGGTGACCGTTAAGGAATGCCGTTTTGACGTCCATTTGCCATATCTCATAATCATAGTATGCGGCAATTGCTAACATGATTCAGACGGACTTCAGCTTTGCTACGGGAGAGAATGTCTCATCGTAGTCAATCCCTTGAACTTGTCGATAACCCTTAGCGACAAGTTGAGGCTTATATATGGTAACATTACCATCCGCGTCCATTTTCTTCTTAAAGATCCATTTGTTTTCTATTGCTCGATGATCATCGGGCAAGTCTGTCAAAGTCCACCCTTTGTTTGCATACATGGATCCTATCTCAGGTTACATGGCTTCAAGCCATTTGTTGGAATCTGGGCCCGCCATCGCTTCTTCATAGTTCAAAGGTTCACCGTTGTCTAACAACATGATTTCTAAGTTAGGGTTGCCGTACCACTCTAGTGCGGAACGTGTCCTTGTGGACCTTGAAGTTCAGTAAGAGCTTGATCTGAAGTATCTTGATCATCATCATTAGCCTCCTCTCTTGTCGGTGCAGGCACCATAGGAACATCTTCCTGAGCTGCGCTACTTACCGGTTCAAGAGGTAGTACTTCATCAAGTTCCACTTTCCTCCCACTTAATTCTTTCGAGTGAAACTCTTTCTCCAGAAAGGACCCGTTCTTGGCAACAAAGAACTTGCCCTCGGATCTTAATTAGAAAGTATACCCAATGGTTTCCTTAGGGTATCCTATGAAGACGCATTTTTCCAACTTGGGTCCGAGCTTCTCAGGTTGAAGTTTCTTGACATAAACATCGCATCCCCAAACTTTTAGAAATGACAGCTTAGGTTTCTTCCCAAACCATAATTCATACGGTGTCGTCTCAACGGATTTAGACGGTGCCCTATTTAAAGTGAATGTAGCTGTCTCTAGAGCGTATCCCCAAAATGATAGCGGTAAATCGGTAAGTGACATCATAGATCGCACCATATCCAATAGAGTTCAATTACGACGTTCGGACACACCATTTCGCTGAGGTGTTCCAGGCGGCGTAAGTTGTGAAACGATTCCACATTTCCTTAAGTGTGTACCAAATTCGTGACTTAAATATTCACCCCCACGATCTGATCGTAAGAACTTTATCTTTCGGTCACGTTGATTCTCTACCTCATTCTGAAATTCCTTGAACTTTTCAAAGGACTCAGACTTGTGTTTCATCAAGTAGACATACCCATATCTACTCAAGTCATCGGTGAGAGTGAGAACATAACGATATCCTCCATGAAGCCTCAACGCTCATTGGACCGCACACATCAAGATGTATGATTTCCAATAAGTTGGTTGCTCGCTCCATTGTTCCGGAGAATAGAGTCTTGGTCATCTTGCCCATGAGGCATGGCTCGCATGTGTCAAACGATTCACAATCTAGAGACTCTAAAATCCATCAGCATGGAGCTTCTTCATGCGCTTGACACCAATGTGACCAAGGCGGCAGTGCCACAAGTATGTGGGACTATCGTTATCAAATTTACATCTTTTAGTATTCACACTATGAATATGTGTAACATTACGCTTGGGTTTCATTAAGAATAAACCATTCACCAGCGGGGCATGACCATAAAACATATCACTCATATAAATAGAACAACCATTATTCTCGGATTTAAATGAGTAGCGATCTCGAATTAAACAAGATCCTGATACAATGTTCATGCTCAAAGCTGGTACTAAATAACAATTATTGAGGTCCAAAACTAATCCCGTAGGTAAATGTAGAGGCAGCGTGCCAACGGCGATCACATCGACCTTGGAACCATTCCCGACGCGCATCGTCACCTCGTCCTTCGCCAGTCTTCGCTTATTCCACAGCTCCTGCTTTGAGTTACAAATATGAGCAACCGCACCGGTATCAAATACCCAGGAGCTACTACGAGCACTGGTAAGGTACACATCAATTACATGTATATCACATATACCTTTGGTTTTGTCGGCCTTCTTGTCCGCTAAGTACTTGGGGCAGTTCCGCTTCCAGTGTCCGCTTCCCTTGCAATAAAAGCACTCAGTCTCAGGCTTGGGTCCATTGCTTGACTTCTTCCTGGCAACTGGCTTACCAGGCGCGGCAGCTTCCTTGCCGTCCTTCTTGAAGTTCTTCTTACCCTTGCCCATCTTGAACTTAGTGGTTTTATTCACCATCAACACTTAATGTTCCTTTTTGATCTCTACCTCCGCTGATTTCAGAATTGAATATACCTCAGGAATGGTCTTTTCCATCCCCTGCATATTGAAGTTCATCACAAAGCTCTTGTAGCTTGGTGGGAGCGACTAGAGGATTCTGTCGACCACCGCGTCATCCGGGAGATTAACTCCTAGTTGGGATAAGCGGTTGTGCCACCCAGACATTTTGAGTATGTGCTCGCTGATAGAACCATTCTCCTCCATCTTACAACTGTAGAACTTGTCGGAGACTTCATATCTCTCGACCCGGGCGTGAGTTTGGAAAACCATTTTCAGCTCTTGGAACATCTCATCTGCTCTGTGCTGCTCAAAACGCTTTTGGAGCCCCGGTTCTAAGCTGTAAAGCATGCCGCGATGAACCAGGGAGTAATCATCACTACGCGATCGCCAAAGCGTTCATAAGGTCTTGAGTTCTTTGGGAAACGGGTGCTTCACCTAGCGGTGCATCTAGGATATATGCTTTCTTGGCAGCTATGAGGATGATCCTCAAGTTACGGACCCGATCCGATAGTTGCTTGCCATCGTCTTTCAGCTTTGGTTTTCTAGGAACGCGTTGAAGTTGAGGGCAACATTAGCATGGGCCATTTGATCTACAAGACATATTGCAAAGATTTTAGACTGAGTTCATGATAATTAAGTTCATCTAATCAAATAATGAACTCCCACTCTGATAGACATCCCTCTAGTCATCTAAGTGATCCATGATCCGAGTCAACTAGCCCGTGTCCGATCATCACGTGAGACGGACTAGTCATCATCGGTGAACATCTTAATGTTGATCGTATCTTCTATATGACTCTGTCGGATTTCGGGTTCCGGAAGACCCTTGAGGTTCGAACACTGGGGTGCGTGCAGAGATTTCTCCCTCTACCTACCTATTCCTCACCGCCTCGCTAAGATCTAAACTACAGAAGGAACAACACAAGAGACAGAGTTTATACTGGTTCAGGCCACCATTGTGGTGTAATACCCTACTCCAGTGTGTGGTGTGGTGGATTGCCTCTTGGGCTGATGATGAACAATAGAAGGAAGAACAGCCTCGCGAGGGTCTGTTCTCGGCTGGTGCGATGAACTGCTAGGAGGAGTTGAGTCGCTCTCTCTACTAGTTTTCTGGTGAGGATTCTCGATGCCTCTACCCTGGGGGTGGCTAGTCCTATTTATAGGAAAAGGCCCTGGGCCTCTTCCCAAATATTGAGTGGGAAGGGCGCCAACAAATGGCCATTTTGAAGGGGAACATCTGGTACACTTATCCTGACTAAAGTTGGTCCTCGCCTGTCAAAGGCTCTGGTGGTGACGCCTGCTTGGGCTCCACAATGACTTCCTTCCTGCCATTGGGCTGGTCTTGGTCTTATTGCACCGAAATGGATGCCTTTGCTTGATGCTCTCGCCTGCGCTTGCTCCCTTTGCACCAAAGAGGAAAGGAGGACATCATGCGGCTGGCGCCCGGCCCGGGCGCCCTTGGTCGTCATGGCTTGCGTCATGGGCACCTCGTGAGGTACCCCGCCTTGAACTCTCCGCCTCCTCGTGAGCCAGCCTGATGAGGCCGTGCCTGAGGAAGCTCCTTGTCGTCCGCCCTGCGGGGCATGGCCCCTCACGAGGGTCTTGAGCTTGTGTTGATGAAGATGGGCCGTGTCGGGCCCCCCTTTGAGCCACGCCGCAGGCCACAGGCAGGCAAGTCTGGGGACCCCCGTTCCCAGAACGCCGACAGTAGCCCCCGGGCCCAAGGCGCGCCCGGACTTGGCCGAGCGGAGAGGCGAAAGGGCAAGTGCGAAGCGCCGCGGGCCCTAAGAGCCTGCGGCCTTGGGCGCTGCGTGGCAGCTGATTGGACGCGGGCGTCTCCACTTCCCCATGACGCCTCAGCGACTACACGAATTGACAAGTCCCTGCATGCAAAGCGGGTCATGATTACCTGCGATCGTGGAGGTCGGCGGTTGGCCTCCTCTGGCTTTAAGTACGGCGCGTAGCATGCCCTTCCAGTCTATACCCTCTTGGTTCTCCTTCTTCTTCATGGCTCCGTCCAGGAGGTTCTCGGCCGCAGAGAAAGGAAAGGCCCGCCAGGTTGAGCCTGCCTCTCCCCCGCCCAAGCGCGGTCGAGGCCGCCCTTGCAAACACCCTGTGGCCTCCACGGCGGCTCCCCGCGGTCGCGGAGGTGACTTCCCGCGCAGTGACGGGCGGCTGGCCGCGGCCGGGGGGCGTGCTCCAGCCGTGCGACCCCCTAGGCCGCGCTTTCACACTACAGAGGTGCTGCCGGAGTTCGTTGTGTGGTCGGCGGAGCCGACTAGCGCCCAACTTCAGCTCCCTTGCTTCCTCCTAGGTGAGCTCCCGGTTGGCGCCCCGGGCGGCCTCTGGCTCCAGGCAGATGGCTGCTGCAGCCGGGCCTCGTGGGCTTCGCTGGAGGTCTCCCGGCCGGGAGCCTGACCTTGACCCACGCCTAGCAGACGTTTGCCCGCGCGCGTGGCCTGAGCCGCCGGTGCACCCTGCACTTCAAGTTCGACGGCGATGCCACCCTCTACATGAGGGTGTTTGGGGAAGATGGTCGCCGTGCAGGGTGCTGCCTTGAAGACGACGGCCGCAGCCGGGGACCCAGCCCCGGCGAGGACGGGGAGGATAGTGCGCGCGTGGTTGGCGGCGCCCATGGTTCCTCGAGCTTCACTGGTTCTTCTTCGGGCAGCGACTCTTCTAGCGTGACGCGATCGGCCTCGCCGTCGCGCCTGCTTGGAGGGTGGTAGCGGGTCTGCCCACCGTCGCGCCTCGGTGAAGTGCGGGAGGGAGTCCGCCTGAGCCCCGGAGGCGGCTCGAGTCTTCCCTGAGGGCCGGTGTAGGGCGAGCCGCGCCTGATTTGTTCTTTCTTTTCCTTTTTCCTGCGAAAAAAGACAGTAGTGTGGGGCCCCGTGGGGTCGTGTTTGGGTTACCGTTGTTAATCATCACACTGTTTCCGTTATTTCGGTATTGTGCTTTCTGGCCGCACGCCTGCGCATAGGTAGTTCCGAGCCTCAGCCGTGAGGGGCGACCGACCCAGGTCCTGTGTTCATGTCGCGGTACCCGTGAGGCATGGACTAGAGGGGTGCTCCTGTAGTGGACCCAAGTTGGGAAACCTTTGAATGATAAGGGCAGAAAACACTCACGAGGGAGTTCAGGCTGCTCCCTCGTGAGACCTTGCGCGAGAGAAATCGAGGTAGGAGAGCAAAAAAGTCGAAGAGCCACAAGTCAAAGGCAACAACTTCAATAAAACTTCAAATGAGAGCGAACAAGCCAACTGCAGAAAGCAAATGAAAAAGCCGTGTCCGGCACCTAATCTAGTCTTCGACGTCTTCTCACCAGCGCGGAGCTAAGTGCTGCCACTGGGCGTGGGAGGGAGCCCCAGGGCCTGAGGCCGGCGCTCCTGAGACTCCGGGGCGTGTACAGCCCCAACTCATTATTACATGAGAGTGTCACGGGCGGCGAGCTTCACAGGCGTTGGCTTTCTTCACAGGCTCTGGGCCTTTCTTTGGGGAAACAAGCTTCATGGGCATTGGCCCTCTTCACAGGCTCCGGGCCTTTTCCAAAATGCATCAGCCTCACAGGCGTTCACCTTCTTCACAGGCTCTGGGCCTTTGCCAAAAAGATGAGCTTCACAGGCATTCGCCTTCTTCACAGGCTCTGGGCCTTTTCCAAAAAGATGAGCTTCACAGGCATTCACCTTCTTCACAGGCTCTGGGCCTTTTCCAAAAAGATGAGCTTCATAGGCATTCGCCTTCTTCACAGGTTCTGGGCCTTTTCCAAGAAGATGAGCTTCACAGGCATTCGCCTTCTTCACAGGCTCTGGGCCTTTTCCAAAAAGATGAGCTTCACAGGCATTCGCCTTCTTCACAGGCTCTGGGCCTTTTTAGGGGTAAAACCTCTGGAGGTGCTGGATGTTCCAGCGTTACTCGATAGGCACCCCTCCACGAGTCTCCAAGCACGCGAGCCGGGCCTCGAAACATGAACAACCTTGAACGGGCCCTCCCACATGGGAGAGAGCTTATGCAGTCCCTCCCTGGAGAGAACCCGCCTGAGCACGAGGTCCCCTACCTCAAGAGTTCTGGGGAGGATGTTGCGACAGTGGTATCATCGCAGTGCTTGTTGGTACCTCGCCGCTCGCAGCGCGGCTTCTCGACGATGCTCCTCTCCCAGCACGAGGTCCATCCCCCACATGGCGTCCTGCTGTGCCTCATCGAACGCCAGGACCCACGTGGAACGATGCCTGACCTCGTGAGGGAGGACCGCTTCGGCTCCATTGACCAGGAAGAACGGGGTCTCCCCAGTCGGTTGGTCGCGGTTGTGCGGATGGACCACAACATGGACTGAAGCTCATCGTACCAACCTCTGCCGCAGGCCTCCAGTTTCTTCTTGAATGTTCTGGTCTTGAGGCCCCTCAGGACTTCTGCGTTGGCCCGCTCGGCCTAGCCGTTGCTTCGGGGATGCGCCACCGAAGTGTAGCTTATCTGCGTTCCAAGGTTAGCACAGTACGTTTTGAAGAGGTTACTGGTGAACTGCGAACCATTGTCGGTGATGATGCGGTTCGGCACCCCGAACCGGCTCACGATGCCTTTGATGAACATGACCGCAGAACCAGCGGGGATGGTGCGGACGGCTTCTACCTCATCTCACTTGGTGAACTTGTCCACGGCGACGTAGAGGTAGCGATAGCCACCTGGCGCCCGAGGAAACGAGCCCAGGATATCCAGCCCCAAGACTGCGAACGGCCACGAGAGGGGTATAGTTTGCAGACCTCCTGCCGGCTGATGGATCTACTTGGCATGGAATTGGCAGGCTTCGCAAACCTTCACTAGTTCGACAACGTCATTGAGCGCAGTAGGCCAATAGAAACCGCTGCGGAATGCCTTGCCGACGAGGGTCCGCGACGACGAATGATGCCCACAGTCTCCACCGTGTATATCTGCCAGCAGTTCCTTCCCTTGCTCCCTGGAGATGTAGAGTAGGGACACATCGTTTGGTCGTTTCCAGTAGAGCTCTCCATCCCTGATGCAGTCCGCTGTAGCTTGCCGCGCCACACGCTCTGCTTCCTCCTCCTTCTCCGGTAGGGTCAGTTGTGTTAAGTAGCTCCGGAGCTCTGTGATCCAGCACCCCTCCTGAGGCTCCATCGTCAGGAGCAGGCGTGCTCCTGAGGCCGGGCCATAGGCCGGGGCTCCCGAGGCAGGTGGCTGGGGGAGCTCCTCCCGAGGCTGCGCCGTGTTCGATAATAATGGCATGGCCGAGGGCTTGAAGAGCCGTTCCTCGAAGACGCCAGGCTCCTGAGGTAACCGCCTGGAGGCTCATTTGGCGATATCATCGGCCTCTTGATTAGTGCCGCGGGAGTGCGTCTTGTAGCTCAACCCCGTAACTGCTTCTCCATCCTGCGGACCTCCGCAAGGTAGGCTTCCATGTGCTCATCTTTTGGCTCGTATACCTTGTTGGAGAAATTGACGAGGAGCTGCGAATCGCCCTTGATAGTATGGCGCTTCACCCCTAGGGCAGCTGCGGCCTTCAAGCCCGCTATCAGTCCTTCATACTCCGCTATGTTGTTGGAGACCTTTTCACCTTGCTGGAAACAGAGCTGCATGGCATAGTAGAGCTTGTCCTGAGTGGGAGATATGAGCACCGCCCCAGCCCCAACGTCATGCCTGGAGAACGCCCCGTCGAAGTACATGACTCAGCCTTCTGGCGCCTCGCTTCCCGGGGAGAGGGATCGATCCTCGTCGGCCTTTAGGTCCGGTGCCTCCGTCCATTCGGCCACGAAATCCGCTAGCACGGCTCCCTTGATGACTCTGGTCGTGCTGAATTCGAGCTGAAATGCTTGCAGTTCAATGTTCCACTCAGCGACCCTTCCGGCTGAGTTAGGGCTCCTGAGCACCCTTTTCAAGGGCTATGCCGAGACAACCTTGATAGGGTGACCCTGAAAGTAGTGCCGCAGCTTGTGCGAGGCCACTAGTAGCACGAGGAGGAGTTTCTGAGGCATGGGGTACCGTGCCCTCGCATCCCACAACACCGTGCTGACGAAGTACACTGGGTGCTCGATGAGGCTTGGAGCGTCGGTGCTGGTGGCGTCCTCCGGAGGCAGTGGCGCCTCCTGAGGCGGTAGAGCCTCCAGAAGATGGTTGCCTGGGGGAGGGGCCCCTTCCGTTCCCAGTGCGCTCACCTGCGGCAGCTGGTCCTTCTCAGCCGTGGTAGTGGTATCTGCGAGTCCTTCTGGGTCCTGCTTTGCCTTGACACGGGTAGCTGCCGCGGCTTTGGTCCGATGCTCCTCCCTAACCGCCACCAGAGCTGCGCTGGCGGAGTAGGGAGTGGCGGCAAGGTAGAGCACCAAGGGCTCTTGAGGGCATGGAGCCACCATCACCGAAGGGCTGGTTAGGTATCTCTTGAGATCTTGGAACGCCTTGTCAGCCTCTTCAGTCCATTCAAAGGGCCCCTTTCTCTTCATCAGCTGGAAGAAAGGCAGCTCTCGCTCCCCCAACTTGGAGATGAAGCACCCTAAGCGCATCCACGCGCCTGTGAGCTCTCATTTCTCTGAGGGTCTTTCGCGGCCTCATGTCCTCGACCGCCTTGACCTTTTCCGGGTTGGCCTCGATGCCTCGGTGGGATACAAGGAAGCCCAAGAGCTTGCCCGAGGGGACTCCAAACACACACTTCTCCGGGTTGAGCCGCAGGTTCACTGTGTTGAGGTTCGTGAAGGTTTCCTCCAGGTCTTGTATCAGGGTCTTGGCCTCGCGAGACTTCACCACAATGTCATCGACGTAAGCTTCCACATTCTTCTCGAGCTGCGGGCCCAAGGTGATGTGCATGAGCCGCTGAAAGGTTGCGCCCGCGTTGCGTAGTCCGAACGGCATGCATGTATAGCAGTACACCCTACACGGGGTCAGGAAGGCCGTCTTCTCCACGTCTTCCACTGCCATCTTGATCTGATGATACCCGGAGAAGGCATCCAAGAAGCATAACAGGTCGCACTCAGCGGTGGAATCGACGATCTGATCGATGCGAGGGAGCGGGAACGGATCTTGCGGGCACGCTTTGTTGAGGTTGGTGAAGGCGACACACATGCGCTCTTTCCCTCCCTTCTTTGAAACAACAACTGGGTTGGCCAACCAATCCAGATACTGGACCTCGCGAATGACCCTAGCGGCTTCTAGCTTGCGGGTCTCCTGGACGATGATGCCCTGCTTTTCGGTGGACTGCCGCCTCGCTTTCTGCTTCACGGGGCGCAGGTTGGGGCACACGTTGAGGTGATGCTCGATCACGCCCCTAGGGAACCCCTCCAACTGATCAGGCTCCCAAGCGAATACCTTCTTGTTTGCGCGCAGGAACGTGACCAGGGCTTCCTCCTGCTCGGGCTCGAGGTTGGCGCCTATGGTGAAAGTGGCGTCAGTGGACCCGTCCTCGTCGACAGGTATCTGCTTGGTCTCTGCCTTGTCTTGGGTGAACAACTGCTTCTTCTTGGTTGGCGCAGCCCCCTTGGGCTTGGGGGTTTCTACGTCGGCGGGTCGTGCTGCCGCCGTCTTCTTGAAGGCGAGCTTGAGTACTCGCAATGCATCTCCGGTGTCCCCGGACACGGTGAGGACACCGTTGCTCCCGGGCACCTTCATGAGGTTGTACGCCGGGTGAGTCACGGCCATAAATTGGGCCAGTGCTGGATAGCCGAGGATGGCGTTGTAGGGGAGGCCGATGGGGGCGATGTCGAAATCGACCAGCTCCATGCGGAAATTGTCGTAGGTGCCGAAGGTTACTGGGAGCCGGATCTGTCCCAAGGAGCTGGATGACCCGCCCCCGACGCCCGAGAAGGGCCGGCTAGGCTGCAGCCGCTCCCAGGGTATGCGGAGGAGGTTGAACGGCTCAACTGAGAGCATGCTGAGGCCCGCGCCGTCGTCGATGAGAGTCCTGGTGACGGCCACCTGGCAGATGGTGGGGGTGCACAACATGGGGAGTGCACCCGAGCAGGCCGAGTTGGAGGGGTGGTCCTCCGAGCTGAAGGCTAGACTGGCGTGTGGCCCCGACCGGTCCGGGGGAGCCCCCTACCGCGTGGAGGCGGCGCCGACCCGACGGACAAATGGCTTGACGTGGTTACCGGAGGGCGGCGCCTGCGAGCCGCCCAAGAGGGCCGCGATGAACGGGGGCGCCGGCGCGGTGTGGTGGGTGAGGAAGAGGCTGCGTAGCTCTTCCCAAGAGTCCACGGAGGCCGCCGGTAGGTGGAGCGACCATGCGTGCGGAGCGCCGGTGAGGGCCATGGGAAGCCAGTCGGCCATGACCCCGTTGTCACCTTCAGCTTCGAGGACGGACTCCTCGCACGCCAGCAGGAAGGCCAGCGGATTGGTCGCGCCGTTGTAGCGCGGCGGCGTGCTGCCCATCGCGAGGCAGGTCGTGACGGTGGTGGAGAGGAAAACTCCGGCGCACCCCCTACTTGGCACGCCAAATGTCGGATTTTGGGTTCCGGCAGACCCTTGAGGTTCGAACACTGGGGTGCGCGCGGAGATTTCGCCCTCTACCTACCTATTCCTCGCCGCCTAGCTAAGATCTAAACTATGGAAGGAACAACACAAGAGACACAGAGTTTATACCGGTTCAGGCCACCATTGTGGTGTAATACCCTACTCCAGTGTGTAGTGTGGTGGATTGCCTCTTGGGCTGATGATGAACAATACAAGGAAGAACAGCCTCATGAGGGTCTCTGTTTCTCGGTGGTGCGATGAACTGCTAGGAGGAGTTCATCGCTCTCTCTCGGGTTTTTGGTGAGGATTCTCGATGCCTCTACCACGGGGTGGCTAGTCCTATTTATAGGCAAAGGCCTGGGCCTCTTCCCAAATATTGAGCGGGAAGGGCGCCAACAATTAGCCATTTTGAAGGGAACATCTGTACACTTATCCCGACTAAAGTTGGTCCTCGCTTTGTCAAAGGCTCGTGGTGGTGGCCTTTGCTTGGGCTCCACAATGACTTCCTTCCTGCCGTTGGGCTGGTCTTGGTCTTGTTGCACTGAAATGGATGCCTTTGCTTGATGCTCTTGCATGCGCTTGCTCCCTTTGCACCAAAGAGGAAAGGAGGACGCTGCGCGGGCTGGCGCCCGACTGGCGCCCTTGGTCGTCATGGCTTGCGTCATGGGCACCTCGTGAGGTACCCCACCTTGAACTCTCCGCCTCCTCATGAGCCAGCCTGATGAGTCCGTGCGTGAGGAAGCTCCTTGTCGTCCGCACCGCGAGGCTTGGCCCCTCGCGAGGGTCTTGAGCTTGTGTTGATGAAGATGGGCCATGCCGGGCCCCCCTTTGAGCCACGCCGCACGCCGCAGGCAGGCAAGTCTGGGGACCCCTGTTCCCAGAACGCCGACAGACTCATGTTCGACCTTTCGGTCTTCCATGTTCCGAGGCCATGTCTGTACATGCTAGGCTCGTCAAGTCAACCTAAGTGTATTGCGTGTGTAAATCTGGCTTACACCCGTTGTATTTGAACATTAGGATCTATCACACCCGATCATCACGTGGTGCTTCGAAACAACAAACCTTCACAACGGTGCACAGTTAGGGGGAACACTTTTCTTGAAATTATTATGAGGGATCATGTTATTTACTACCGTCGTTCTAAGTAAACAAGATGAAAAACATGATAAACATCACATGCAATCAAATAGTGACATGATATGGCCAATATCATATTGCTCCTTTGATCTCCATCCTCGGGGCGCCAAGATCATCTTCGTCACCGGCATGACACCATGATCTCCATCATCATGATCTCCATCATCGTGTCTTCATGAAGTTGTCACGCCAACGACTACTTCTACTTTTATGGCTAACGCGTTTAGAAATAAAGTAAAGTAATTTACATGGCGTTCTTCAATGACACGCAGGTCATACAAAAATAAAGACAACTCCTATGGCTTCTGCCGGTTGTCATACTCATTGACATGCAAGTCGTGATTCCTATTACAAGAACACGCTCATCTCATACATCACATATATCATTCATCACATCCTTTGGCCATATCACATCACAGAACACTTGCTGCAAAAACAAGTTAGACGTCCTCTAATTGTTGTTGCAAGTTTTTACGTGGCTTCTATAGGTGATATAGCAAGAACGTTTTCTTACCTACGTTAAAGCCACAACGTGATTTGCCAACTTCTATTTACCCTTCATAAGTACCCTTTTCATCGAATCCGCTCCAACTAAAGTGGGAGAGACAGACACCCGCTAGCCACCTTATGCAACTAGTGCATGTCAGTCGGTGGAACCTGTCTCACGTAAGCGTAAGTGTAAGGTCGGTCCGGGCCGCTTCATCCCACAATACCGCTGAAGCAAAATAAGACTAGTAGTGGCAAGAAAGTTAACAACATCTATGCCCACAACAAATTGTGTTCTACTCATGCAAAGAGAACTACGCATAGACCTAGCTCATGATACCACCTTTGGAGAACGTTGCATAAAATAAAAAATTTCCTACGTTCACCAAGATCAATAAAGGAGTTCATCCAGCAACGAGAGAGAGGAGTGCATCTACATACCCTTGTAGATCGCGAGCGGAAGCGTTCAAGAGAACGGGGTTGAGGGAGTCGTACTCGTCGTGATCCAAATCACCGGAGATCCTAGCGCCGAACGGACGGCACCTCCGCATTCAACACACGTATGGTCAGCGTGTCGTCTCCTCCTTCTTGATCCAACAAGGGGGAAGGAGAGGTTAATGAAGATCCAGCAGCACGACGGCGTGGTGGTGGATGCAGCAGGGATCCGGCAGGGCTTCGCCAAGCGTCTGCGGGAGGGAGAGGTGTAGCAAGGGGGAAGGGAGATGCCAAGTGCAAGGGTGCGGCTGCCCTCCCTCCCCCCTCTTTATATAGGGTCCCAAGGGGGGGGGTGGCCCTGGAGATGGGATCTCCAAGGGGTGGCGGTGGCCAGGGGGAGGCTTGCCCCCCAAGGCAAGTGGAGGCGCCCCCCCACCCTAGGGTTTCCAACCCTAGGCGCAGGGGGCCCAAGGGTGGGCGCACCAGCCCGCCAGGGGCTGGTCCCCTCCCCACTTCAGCCCACGGGGCCCTCTGGGATAGGTGGCCCCACCCGGTGGACCCCCGGGACCCTTCCGGTGGTCCCGGTACAATACCGGTGACCCCCGAAACTTTCCCGATGGCCGAAACTGCACTTCCTATATATAATTCTTCACCTCCGGACCATTCCGGAACTTCTCCTGATGTCCAGGATCTCATGTGGGACTCTGAACAACTTTCGGGTTACTGCATATTCATATCTCTACAACCCTAGCGTCACCGAACCTTAAGTGTGTAGACCCTACGGGTTCGGAGACATCTGAGACATGACCGAGACGCCTCTCGGTCAATAACCAACAGCGGGATCTGGATACCCATGTTGGATCCCACATGCTCCTCGATGATCTCATCGGATGAACCATGATGTCGAGGATTCAATCAATCCGTATACAATTCCCTTTGTCAATTGGTGCGTTACTTGCGAGACTTCGATCGTCGGTATCCCAATACCTCGTTCGGTCTCGTTACCGCAAGTCACTTTACTCATCAGTAATGCATGATCCGTGACGGACACTTGGTCACATTGAGCTCATTATGATGATGCATTACCAAGTGGGCCCAGAGATACCTCTCCGTCATACGGAGTGACAAATCCCAGTCTCGATTCGTGCCAACCCAACAGACACTTTCGAAGATACCCGTAGTGCACCTTTATAGCCACCCAGTTACGTTGTGAAGTTTGGCACACCCAAATCACTCCTACGGTATCCGGGAGTTGCACAATCTCATGGTCTAAGGAAATGATACTTGACATTTGGAAAAGCTCTAGCGAAATGAACTATACGATCTTTGTGCTATGCTTAGGATTGGGTCTTGTCCATCACATCATTCTCCTAATGATGTGATCCCGTTATCAATGACATCCAATGTCCAGAGTCAGGAAACCATGACTATACATTGATCAACGAGCTAGTCAACTAGAGGCTTACTAGGGACTTGTTGTGGTCTATGTATTCACACACGTATTACGATTTCCGGATAATACATTTATAGCATGAACAATAGACAATTATCATGAATAAAGAAATATAATAATAACCATTTTATTATTGCCTCTAGGGCATATTTCCAACAGCCGCCCCCCTTTCCTTCTTCCCTCCCCTCTCTTCCTTCCCTCTCCTACTCCTAATAGGAAAGGGGGGGGCAAACCTACTTGGAGTAGGATTGCCCCCCCCCTAGGGCGTGCCTCTCCCCTTGGCCGGCCCCCTCCTCCTTCCCCCTTTATATACGGAGGAGGGGGCACCCCATGGACACACAAGTTGATCTTCGTGATCGTTCCTTAGCCATGTGCGGTGCCCCCCTCCACCATATTCCACCTCGGTCATATCATAGCGGTGCTTAGGCGAAGCCCTGCGTCGGTAGAACATCATCACCGTCACCATGCCGTCGTGCTGACGGAACTCATCCCCGACACCCTGCTGTATCGGAGTCCGGGGATCGTCATTGAGCTGAACGTGTGCTGAACTTGGAGGTGCCATACGTTCGGTACTTGGATCGGTCTGATCGTGAAGATGTACGACTACATCAACCGTGTTGTTCTAACGCTTCCGCTTTTGGTCTACGAGGGTATGTGGACAACACTCTCCCCTCTTGTTGTTATGCATCACCATGATCTTGCGTGTGCGTAGGATTTTTTTTTTGAAATTACTATGTTCCCCAACAGTGGTATCAGAGCCAGGTTTTATGCGTTGATGTTATATGCACGAGTAGAACACAAGTGAGTTGTGGGCGATACAAGTCATACCGCTTTCCAAAGATGTCATACTTTGGTTTAGCGGTATTGTTGGATGAAGCGGCTGGATGACATTACGCAAGACGCTTCGCGAGACTGGTTCTACCGACGTGCTTTGCACACGGTGGGTCGACGGTGTCTGTTTCTCCAACTTTAGTTGAACCGCGTGTGGCTACGCCCGGTCCTTGCGAAGGTTAAAACAACACTAACTTGGTGAACTATCGTTGTGGTTTTGATGTGTAGGTAAGAACGGTTCTTGCTCAGCCCATAGCAGCCACGTAAAATTTGCAACAACAAAGCAGAGGACGTCTAACTTGTTTTTGCAGGGCATGTTTAGATGTAATATGGTCAAGACGTGATGCTATATTTTATTGTATGAGATGATCATGTTTTGTAACCAAGTTATCGGCAAGTGGCAGGAGCCATATGGTTTTCACTTTATTGTATGAAATGCAATCGCCCTGTAATTGCTTTACTTTATCACTAAGCGGTAGCGATAGTCGTAGAAGCAATAGTTGGCGAGACGACAACGATGTTGTGATGGGTGTCACGCCGGTGACAATGGTGATCATGACGGTGCTTCGGAGATGGAGATCACAAGCACAAGATGATGATGGCCATATCATATCACTTATATTGATTGCATGTGATGTTTATCTTTTATGCATATTATCTTGCTTTGATTGATGGTAGCATTATAAGATGATATCTCACTAAATTTCAAGATAAAAGTTTTCTCCTTGAGTATGCACCGTTGCCAAAGTTCGTCGTGCCCAGACACCACGTGATGATCGGGTGTGATAAGCTCTACGTCCATCTACAATGGGTGCAAGCCAGTTTTGCACACGCAGAATACTCAGGTTAAACTTGACGAGCCTAGCATATGCAGATATGGCCTCGGAACACTAAGACCAAAAGGTAAAGCATGAATCATATAGTAGATATGATCAACATAGTGATGTTCACCATTGAAAACTACCCATTTCACGTGATGGTCGGTTATGGTTTAGTTGATTTGGATCACGTGATCACTTAGATGATTAGAGAGATGTCTATCTATGTGGGAGTTCTTAAGTAATATGATTATTTGAACTTAAATTTATCATGAACTTAGTACCTGATAGTATCTTGCTTGTCTATGTTTGTTGTAGATAGATGGCTCGTGCTGTTGTTCCGTTGAATTTTAATGCGTTCCTCGAGAAAGCAAAGTTGAAAGATGATGGTAGCAATTACACGGAATGGGTCCGTAACTTGAGGATCATCCTCATTGCTGCATAGAAGAATTACGTCCTGGAAGCACAACTGGGTGCCAAACCTGCTGCAGGAGCAACACCAGATGTTGTGAACGTCTGGCAGAGCAAAGCTGAAGACTACTCGATAGTTCAGTGTGCCATGCTTTACGGCTTAGAACCGGGACTTCGACGACGTTTTGAACGTCATGGAGGATATGAGATGTTCTAGGAGTTGAAGTTAATATTTCAAGCAAATGCCCGGATTGAGAGATAGGAAGTCTCCAATAAGTTCTACAGCTGCAAGATGGAGGAGAATAGTTCTGTTAGTGAGCATATACTCAGAATGTCTGGGTATAACAATCACTTGATTCAACTAGGAGTTAATCTTCCGGATGATAGCGTCATTGAAAGAATGCTTCAGTCACTGCCACCAAGCTACAAGAGCTTCGTGATGAACTATAATATGCAAGGGATGGAAAAGACAATTCCCGAGCTCTTCGCAATGCTAAAAGCTGCGGAGGTAGAAATCAAGAAGGAGCATCAAGTGTTGATGGTCAATAAGACCACCAGTTTCAAGAATAAGGGCAAAGGGAAAAATAAGGGGAACTTCAATAAGAACAGCAAACAAGTTGCTGCTCAGGAGAAGAAACCGAAGTTTGGACCTAAGCCTGAGACTGAGTGCTTCTACTACAAGCACACTGGTCACTGGAAGCGGAACTGCCCCAAGTATTTAGCGGATAAGAAGGATGGCAAGGTGAACAAAGGTATATGTGATATACATGTTATTGATGTGTACCTTACCAGAGCTCGTAGTAGCACCTGGGTATTTGATACTGGTTCTTTTGCTAATATTTGCAACTCAAAACAGGGACTACAGATTAAGCGGACACTGGCTAAGGACGAGGTGACGATGCGCGTGGGAAATGGTTCCAAAGTCGATGTGATCGCCGTTGGCACGCTACCTCTACATCTACCTTCGGGATTAGTATTAGACCTAAATAATTGCCAGCATTGAGCATGAACATTATATCTAGATCTTGTTTGATGTGAGACGGTTATTCATTTAAATCTGAGAATAATGGTTGTTCTATTTATATGAGTAATATCTTTTATGGTCATGCACCTTTAAAGAGTAGTCTATTTTTGATGAATCTCGATAGTAGTGATACACATATTCATAATGTTGAAACCAAAAGATGCAGAGTTGATAATGATAGTGCAACTTATTTGTGGCACTGCCGTTTAGGTCATATTGGTGTAAAGCGCATGAAGAAACTCCATACCGATGGACTTTTGGAATCACCTAATTATGAATCACTTGGTACTTGCGAACCATGCCTCATGGGCAAGATGACTAAAACACCGTTCTCCGGTACTATAGAGAGAGCAACTGATTTGTTGGAAATCGTACATACTGATGTATGTGGTCCAATGAATGTTGAGGATCGTGGCAGATATCGTTATTTTCTCACCTTCACAGATGATTTGAGCAGATATGGGTATATCTTCTTAATGAAACATAAGTCTGAAACATTTGAAAAGTTCAAAGAATTTCAGAGTGAAGTTGAAAATCATCGTAACAAGAAAACACAGTTTCTACGATCTGATCGTGGAGGAGAATATTTGAGTTACGAGTTTGGTTTACATTTTAAGCAATGCAGAATAGTTTCGCAACTCACGCCACCTGGAACACCACAGCGTAATGGTGTGTCCGAACGTCGTAATCGTACTTTACTAGATATGGTGCGATCTATGATGTCTCTTACTGATTTACCGCTATTGTTTTGGGGTTATGCTTTAGAGACGGCCGCATTCACGTTAAATAGGGCACCATCAAAATCCGTTGAGACGACGCCTTATGAACTATGGTTTGGCAAGAAACCAAAGTTGTCGTTTCTTAAAGTTTGGGGCTGCGATGCTTATGTGAAAAAGCTTCAACCTGATAAGCTGGAACCCAAATGGGAGAATGTGTCTTCATAGGATACCCAAAGGAAACTGTTGGGTACACCTTCTATCACAGATCCGAAGGCAAGACATTTGTTGCAAAGAATGGATCCTTTCTAGAGAAGGAGTTTCTCTCAAAAGAAGTGAGTGGAAGGAAAGTAGAACTTGAGGTAACTGTACCTGCTCCTTTTTGGAAAATAGTTCATCACAGAAACTGGTTCCTGTGACGACTACAACAATAAGTGAGGAAGCTAATGATGATGATCCTGAAACTTCTGAACAAGTTACTCTGAGAACCTCGTGGGTCAACGAGTAAGATCCGCACTGAGTGGTACGATAATCCTATTTTGGAGGTCATGTTACTTGACCATGGCGAGCCTACGAACTATGAGGAAGCGATGATGAGCCCAGATTCCGCAAAATGGCTTGAAGCCATGAAATCTGAGATGGGATCCATGTATGAGAACAAAGTGTGGACTTTGGTTGACTTGCCCGATGATCGGCAAGCCATCGAGAATAAATGGATTTTTAAGAAGAAGACTGATGCTGATGGTAATGTTACTATCTACAAAGCTCGACTTGTTATGATGAGACTTTCTCACCCGTAGCGATTCTTAAGTCTATCCGAATCATGTTAGCCATGGCCGCATTTTATGATTATGAAATTTGGCAAATGGATGTAAAAGTTGCATTCCTGAATGGATTTCTGGAAGAAGAGTCGTATATGATGCAGCCGGAAGGTTTTGTCGATCCAAAAGATGCTAACAAAGTGTGCAAGCTCCAGCGATCCATCTATGGACTGGTGCAGGCATCTCGGAGTTGGAATAAACGCTTTGATAGTGTGATCAAAGCATATGGTTTTATCTGCACTTTTGGAGAAGCTTTGTATTTACAAGAAAGTGAGTGGGAGCTCTGTAGCATTTCGATATTATATGTAGATGACATATTGTTAATTGGAAACAATATAGAATTTCTGGATAGCATAAAGGGATACTTGAATAAAAGTTTTTCGATGAAAGACCTCGGTGAAGCTGCTTACATATTCGGCATCAAGATCTATAGAGATAGATCAAGACGCTTGATTGGACTTTCACAAAGCACATACCTTGATAAAGTTTTGAAAAAGTTCAAAATGGATCGAGCAAAGAAAGGATTCTTGCACAGTACATAAGGTGTGAAGTTGAGTCAGACTCAATGCCCGACCACTATAGAAGATAGAGAGAAAATGAAAGGAGTTCCCTATGCTTCAGCCATAGGCTCTATCATGTATGCAATGTTGTGTACTAGACCTGATGTGTGCCTTGCTATTAGTTTAGCAGGGAGGTACCAAAGTAATCCAGGAGTGGATCACTGGACAGCGGTCAAGAACATCCTGAAATACCTGAAAAGAACTAAGGATGTGTTTCTCGTTTATGGAGGTGACAAAGAGCTAGTCGTAAATGGTTACGTCGATGCAAGCTTTGACACTAATCCGGACGATTCTAAATTGCAAACTGGATACGTGTTTTTATTAAACGGTGGAGCTGTAAGTTGGTGCAGTTCTAAACAAAGCATTGTGGCAGGATCTACATGTGAAGCGGGGTACATAGCTGCTTCGGAAGCAGCAAATGAAGGAGTCTGGATGAAGGAGTTCATTTCCAATCTAAGTGTCTGAAAGTGCAACTATCCCTAGGTGGTTTTGGTAATTCATAACAACATATAGCTCATTGAGCTAATGCTATTCCAAGACTATTATTTCAGGAAAGCTCAATGAATGGCATGGCATGGATGATGAAAGTGGATCCCTCAAAATACTAAGGAGAAATGATTGGGTCAAGCTAAAAAGCTCAAGACTCTTCATTTCATATTTTAGTGATCCAAGATCACATTGAGTCTATAGGAAAAGCCAATACTATCAAGGAGGGATGAGGTGTTGCTTAATGAGCCTCTTGCTTCATGTGCTAAATGATATGCTCCAAAACCCTCAGTTACTTACTCACATCCACAAATGACCTAAACCTAAAGCCAAAATCGGTCACACCGATTCTTCCTATCCGGCGCCACCGATTTCAAAAGTCATAGCCATTGCCACAAAACCTAAGCAAATCGGTCTTACCGATAGGGATCTCGGTCTCACCGAGATGGGATTGTAATCTCTCTGTTTCCCTTCGTAAAGTTTCGGTCTAACCGAAGTGAGCGATCGGTCCCACTGAGATTGCAATGTAAACTCTCTGTTTCCCTTTTGTAACATTTCGATCTCACCGAAAAGAGCAAATCGGTCCCACCGAGTTTACCTGACCAACTCTCTGGAAAGCTTATTACCAAAATCGGTCTCACCGAGTTTGTGTAATCGGTCTTACCGAGATTACGTTATGCCCTAACCCTAACCAAATCGGTCTCACCGAGTTGCATGTCAGTCCCACCAAAAATCCTAACGGTCACTAGGTTTGATAAATCGGTCCGACCGAGTCTGTTGAATCGGTCCCACCGAGTTTGGTAAATTGTGTGTAACGGTAGATTTTGTGTGGAGGCTATATATACCCCTCCACCTCCTGTTCATTCGTGGAGAGAGCCATCAGAACAAACCTACACTTCCAACTTACCATTTCTGAGAGAGAACCACCTACTCATGTGTTGAGGCCAAGATATTCCATTCCTACCATATGAATCTTGATCTCTAGCCTTCCCCAAGTTGCTTTCCACTCAAATCTTCTTTCCACCAGATCCAAATCCCATGAGAGAGAGTTGAGTGTTGGGGAGACTATCATTTGAAGCACAAGAGCAAGGAGTTCATCATCAACGCACCATTTGTTACTTCTTGGAGAGTGGTGTCTCCTAGATTGGCTAGGTGTCACTTGGGAGCCTCCGACAAGATTGTGGAGTTGAACCAAGGAGTTTGTAAGGGCAAGGAGATCGCCTACTTCGTGAAGATCTACCGCTAGTGAGGCAAGTCCTTCATGGGCGACGACCATGGTGGGATAGACAAGGTTGCTTCTTCATGGACCCTTCGTGGGTGGAGCCCTCCATGGACTTGCGCAACCGTTACCCTTCGTGGGTTGAAGGCTCCATCAACGTGGATGTACGATAGCACCACCTATCGGAACCACGCCAAAAACATCCGTGTCTCCAATTGCGTTTGAATCCTCCAAACCCTTCCCTTTACTTTCTTGCAAGTTGCATGCTTTAATTTCCGCTGCTCATATACTCTTCGCATGCTTGCTTGAATTTTGTGATGATTGCTTGACTTGTCCTAAGATAGCTAAAATCTGCCAAACTGTAAAATTGGGAAAAGGTTAAGTTTTTAATTGGTCAAGTAGTCTAATCACCCCCCCTCTAGACATACTTCAAGGTCCTACAAGTGGTATCGGAGCTTTGGTCTCCATTTGCTTTGATTTCCATAGCTTTTGGTGGTCATAGCCTTAGTTTCACAACCTAGGAGAGTATGTCGTCTAGCGAGGGAAATTATCACCGTAGAGGTCCTTACTTTGATGGTACTGATTTTGCTAGTTGGAAGCACAAGATGAAAATGTATATTCTTGGACATAACCCCGCCGTTTGGGCAATTATTTGTATTGGCTTGCAAGGTGAATTCTTTGATGGGAGAGAACCGAACCGTGAAGCTAATGCGGAAGAATTGAAAATGCTGCAATACAACGCTCAAGCTTGTGATATCATCTTCAACGGATTGTGCCCCGAAGAATTCAACAAAATCAGCCGTCTTGAGAATGCAAAGGAAATTTGGGATACTTTGATTGATATGCATGAAGGTACCGAATCCGTCAAGGAATCCAAGTTGGATGTGCTCCAAAGTCAGCTTGACAAGTTCAAAATGAAGGATGGTGAAGGTGTCGCTGAAATGTACTCTAGGCTTGCTCTTATCACAAATGAGATTGCCGGCTTAGGGAGTGAAGAAATGACCGACAAATTCATCATCAAGAAGATCCTAAGAGCATTGGATGGAAAGTATGATACCGTGTGCACATTGATCCAAATGATGCCAAACTACAAAGATCTCAAGCCAACGGAAGTCATTGGAAGAATTGTTGCTCATGAGATGTCACTCAAGGATAAGGAGGAAGTTCACAACAAGTCAAGTGGTGCTACAAAGCCTCAAGTGAAGCCCCCACATCATCAAGTGAGAAACAAACCTTCAATGAAGAATTGAGCTTAATGGTGAAGAACTTCAACAAATTCTACAATAGTAGAAGCAAAGAAAGAAGCTCCAAGTCAAGGTCTTACAATGACAAAAGATCTTCTAGTCGAGAGTGCAATTGCTACAATTGTGGGAGACCCGGACACTATTCCAATGAGTGTACGGCACCCTACAAAAGAAGAGAAGATTCTCCAAGAAGAAGAAGCAAAAGAGAAGAATCACCACCAAGAGAGAGGAGGAGTAGAGATGATCGTTATGAATGAAGACCCTCACGGAGAAGCAAGGATTCGGAAAGGAAGGACAAGTCATCAAGGAGCTACACAAAACAAAGACATCAAGCTCATGTTGGTGAATGGGTATCCGGCTCTGACTCCGACAATCACTCCGAGAGAAGCTATCACTCCGACTCCGAATATACTCAAGATGAAGGTGTTGCCGGTCTAGCACTTGTGTCAACCAACTCCTACGACATATTTGATTCACCAAATGAAGAAATTGGAAGATGCTTCATGGCCAAAGGTCCAAAGGTAACACATCCTGAGTATGTTGATTTCAATAGTGATGAAGATGACTTGCTTGTGGATGATGATTTACTTGTTGACAACTCTAGTGATGAATAATACTATGATGAAACGTCAATTAATCATGCTAATCAAGATAAAACGAATGACAATGATAAGGAGAAGATTGAGCTTCTAACTAAAGAACTAAACACTCTTAAGTTGGCTCATGAAACTATCTTCGAAAATCATCGAGAACTTTTAAGGGCTCATGAGAAGTTACGCTTTGAAAAGCTCAATCTTGAGCAAGAGCATGAGTTCTTAAAAGCAATCAATGATAATCTCCGTAAGAAAAGTTCTTCTTACATTGCCAAGCTTTTACTCTTATCTACTTACATGCCTCAAGTCAAGTCTAGTAACAAGTACAAGAAAGATACTTCCTCTAGTAGTAACAATAACAATGTCAAATCCAATATTGTTGCTTCTAGTAGTTCTCTTGATTCCACTAATGATTCTCTTAGCCAAGTTACACTTGAGCAAGAAAACAACTTATTGAAGGGAATTATAGAAAGGTGTTTACAAGAGCCTTGCGGGAGTAAGCAATTGAGGAGATTGTGCAAGCAAGGAAGGCACCGGAAGAATCAAGGTGTTGGTTTTGAACGAAAGTTCAATGCCAATGGAGTTGAGTGGGAAGAAGATCAATACCCCAAGACGAAGTTTGTTCCTCAACAAGAGAAGTATAATCCTACTTCCTTCAAGGGAACACAAGCCCAAGATGATCTTCCACCACAAGACCACAAGAACAAAGGCAAGGACAAGCTTCAAGAAGAGATTGATGCATTTGAAGAAGCACCTAAGGCCTCGTTCAAGTGGTTCCCAAGACTACGTCAAGTTCTACTTCATCAAGTACAACTACAACTCCAAGGATTCCCATCAAGATGATGTGGATCCCGAAGAAGAAGAGCTAGAGAATTCTTGAGGGTGACTCCGCCAACATTCTTCACTCATATCATTATGGCAAGAATGCAATCACCTTCCACATCTTGCACTAGTTGAAGGAGTCACAAACCCTCATGTTGGTAAGGCAAGGGACAAGGTAACCTAATGATTTCATGGACATCATCTTGTGTGTGCATCACTCTATGTCTATGGATATTCTTGTTTGTTCCTTGTGGGACTAACCCATGTAGGTAAGTTGAAAGTGCAACTCACTCCAAAGGATTGCTCCAAATGATCTACATCAACATTGAGCATCCATATCTTCAACCCCTACATGAAGTCATCATCGACAAAACCCAAGGTTAGTTCATCCCTCTAAGGGGGGATCTCACATCTAGGGGGAGCTTAACTCTAAGAATTGAGTCAAAGCAACTCTAATGGTGTGAACACATCAATGCATTATGTAAAAGTGGTAACCCCACTTGAGCTTAAACGATGAGTATGACCTATGATCAAATGTTTTTCATTTGACTCGTAAGTCAATATACTCATATATAGATGACCTAGTCATCGCCAATTGTTTGATAGATGCTAGAATTGGTTGTGCATGTTTTGCCACATATTTCATTTGCCATCTTATTGTGTGAGCATGTTGATGCATATTTTACTCATTCGAGGACATCCACTTGTTGTTTTGATTGATTGGTCTCTTTTTCTTTGGCCAAGTGGATAGACAAGAATGCCTAAGAACCTTCTCTAGTTATCTATGCTTTTCTCGTCTCAAACTCTATTCATGCTACATCACAAAATTTGATGAAGTCAGATTCGAACCACTCTGTGTGAGGAGCACTCGGAGTCCCCGATTCATCATAGACTTAAACTTCCAAAACTTCTTTGTGATTCTCGGCCTGACCGATTCCTCCATTTCGGTCCTACCGAGATCACTAAGTCGATCTAAGTTTTCAATCTCGGTGCAACCGATTTGAACTTTTCAGTCACACCGAGTTGTTGTAATTGTACACAGTTAAGCATCTCGGTGCCACTGAGTTGTTCCACTCGGTCACACCGACAGGGTCGGGCTATATATAGTCACGGGCAAAATTTTGGAAATTTCTCTGAACCCCTTCGCCCGCGCAATAGCTCACTCTGCCTCGAAGGTCTCCAGATCGTCTCCTCGTCGCCAGCCGCCTCCTCTTGCTGGTCTCTGCCGCCGTCAATGGATTTCGCCCCCGCCGTTGCAACCGTAGCGAGTTCATCGCCAAGCTAGGGTATGGACTCGATCACTGTGCTATCCTCGTCCGATTCCTAGCACACTGTGTTCTTATTGATTCTTGCCACGATTGAAACACTCCTATCCAGTAAATGCAATCCGTAGATTAGATTAGATTCAAAATTTTTGGGTTAGGTTTCCGCCGAAACCATCTCGGACCCACTGAGTTGAAAAACTCGGTCCCACCGATTTGGCTTATGCCATTGCACTAGTGACTCTCGGTCTGACCGAGAATTGCTAATCGGTGAGACCGATTTTAGGACTTTGTGAAACCCTAGCAGTCTCGGTGCCACCGAACTGTGACTCGGTCCAACCGAGCTCATCAGTTTAGGTTCCAAAACTGCTTCGGTATCACCAAGTTTGAAAATCGGTTGATCCGAAATGCTTTCTGTGGAAAACTAAAACTGAATTTTTGAATCATTATTTTGCAAAAATCTCTGCATCTTGTGATGCTCATCCACTCTATCTCATCTATAACTCTTCATAGGGTCAGCAGTCGGTGTTTGTAGCATGTCAGACCAGAGTGACAGCCAGAACAGGTCAGAAGAGCAAATTGACATGAGCAAGGGCACTAGTCCCTCAAGTTCAACAGATGAAGGCAGCAGAAGCACTCCAAGCAATCTGCCCAAGGCTACTACCAGGCAAAGGAGGAAGAGAACTTCAGACTCAGAGGATGAGGACTATGTGGCAGCTGAAGATGAGGCTACTTCCAAGAAAGTAGTGCTCAAAAAGGAATATGGCTTAGCAAAGAATACAAAGCCTGGCCTCAATAAGAAAGTTCCTGCCAAGAGGACACCAATGCCCAAGGCCAGAAGGTCCACTCAAGTGCCAGAATAGACTGAACCCAAAGAGGCACCTGCAAAGAAAGTCACATCTTCCAAACCCAAGAAGGTTCCCACTGGAGAAACAATGAAGTTTACCATTGAATCAGAGGATGAAGCTGGTCAGGATAAGAAGAAGAAGAGAGCAAGAACCACAACTGCCCAGGTTCTTGGAAAGCCCTCAATGAGAAGAGATTCTGAAGAGGAAGAAGAGGTTGATGCACCAGCACCCAAGGCACCAAAGCTTATGGGTGATGCTATTAGATCAGGGGCTGCAACACCTAAGCCCAAGGAAGCACCCAAAGCTAACCCCAAGACCAAGCTTGCACCAAAGAGGAATACCAAGAGTATTCCAGCTGCTGAAAAGAACAAGGCCTAGTGCCTAATGTTGCTGATGAGGAAGATGAAGAAGGACAGGTCCTAAGGAAGCTCAAGCCCAAGATACCAGACCACAATGATGCCCATCCTATGGCTGAGGACATGAGGATCAGGAAGGACTCAGGGTTGAGGATATGGAGGATGGAAGATCCATATGCCTCAAGTAGAAGAACTATTGTTGATTACAGGTTCCATACAAAGGAACAACAGGACTTCTATGAGACAATCTTGTTGGATAAGAAGCCCATAGTATGTGATATGAGGTGGGTCGACTGGACCTACATCAAGGACAATGAAGAGCACTATCCTGGAGTGCAAGACAGCTTTGTTGCTTGTGGAGTTGCTGATTTTGTTGGGCAAAAGCTCACAAACTGTAATGATGAACTTATCATACAATTCTACTCCACAACACACTTCTATCCAGATGGTAGGATTGTTTGGATGTTTGAAGGTACAAGGTACCAATCCACTGTTGAGGAATGGGCAAGTCTGATCAATGCCCCAAAGGAAAATGAAGATGGCCTGGACATTTATGCCAAGAAGAAGATGGACCACAATTCCATGGCACACATGTACAAGGGGATCCCAGACAAGGCTGTTGAAACACATAAGTTTGGATCAGTCCACTTCCTTCTGTCACGGCTGCCAACTATCAATTGGATCCTAAGGCACACTCTGTTGCCTAAGTCTGGTGACCACAACATGATCAGAGGGCATGCCATCAACATGTTGCATTTGTTTGATGTGTAACAAAAGTTCAAAGTCATGGGCCTTATGATTGAAACCATAAGAGGACAGCAGCAGATCAGAAGAGGAGCTCTGGATATGCCCCTCAGATTCAGGAGTTGATTAACTCAAAGATGGGCACAGGGAAATATCAATTGGATAAGGAACATTTTCCACTTTATCCAGACTTTGAGGACAATCAAGTTGTCATGAATGAGAATAATCCATCATCAGTGCATGCTCAAGCGAAGAAGGAGATGGCAACAAAGGAGAAGGTTGCCAGGATGCCAACTCAAGAGGAGGCATCTGAGTATTTCTTGAAGAACAAGCAGGAGCAGCTTGGTTACTTAATAGCATCAACACGGAGGATTGAGAAAGGATTGGCCACCCTCACTCAGAATCAGAAGAGCTTGGAAAGAATCATGGAACTCAAATTCCATGACCTTGATGTCAAAGTAACTGAGATTTAGTCAGTTGTAGAGCAGCTATAGGATGACATGCAGGAGAGGCAGGGCAAGACTACCACTAATGTGTTTGCCAGAGTGCCCAGAGCCCGGAGGTCAGTTGCAGTGCCTGTGACAGACACCAGAGCAACATCTTCAGCACTAGCTACATCCCCTACTGCTCCAGTGCAACCAGCTCCAGCATCAACTCCAGCACCCTCTACTTCAACTGAAGCCTTCGTTCTTGGAGTTATCCGGACACCACCACCTGAAGATCAAGCCTGAGAGTCGATCTAGCACTATGCATTTTCTATGAACTTTTTGGTAACTTGTTGCCAAAGGGGGAGAAAAATGTATAGATCATAGGCTTCGAGAGAGAGAGAGAGAGAGTGTTGCTTTTATTCTCTCTTGTTTTGATTTGGTGGTTAAACTTGTTTGCTTTTGATTGCTTGAGATACTATGCTTGTGAGACATTGATGATCATGTGTTGGATTGCTACACTTATGCACGTTTGATGATATTATCCTATCTATCCTATGTGATCATTCACTTTGCTTGGTGATGAGTGCATGTATTCAATCTTTATTATTTTTGAGCGCTCCACCAAGATGTATGTGACATGGAAGAGTAACCCATGAGCCTAATTCATTGTGCATTTGCAGTCCAAAGCAAATCTTAAACTATGCACAAATTTAGCAGGAGCTCTTGCTTATCACATACTTCTCAAAGCGACGATGTTTTTCAATCTTATTATCATTTGTCGAAGCTTTGATCTATATGTTGTCATCAATTACCAAAAAGGGGGAGATTGAAAGTGCAACTATCCCTAGGTGGTTTTGGTAATTCATAACAACATATAGCTCATTGAGCTAATGCTATTCCAAGACTATTATTTCAGGAAAGCTCAATGAATGGCATGGCATGGATGATGAAAGTGGATCCCTCAAAATGCTAAGGACAAACGATTGGCTCAAGCTCAAAAGCTCAAAACTCTTCATTTCATATTTTAGTGATCCAAGATCACATTGAGTCTATAGGAAAAGCCAATACTATCAAGGAGGGATGAGGTGTTGCTTAATGAGCCTCTTGTTTCATGTGCTTAGTGATATGCTCCAAAACCCTCAGTTACTTACTCACATCCACAAACGACCTAAACCTAAAGCCAAAATCGGTCACACCGATTGTTCCTATCCGGCGCCACCGATTTCAAAAGTCATAGCCATGGCCACAAACCCTAAGCAAATCGGTCTTACCGATAGGGATCTCGGTCTCACCAAGATGGGATTGTAATATCTCTGTTTCCCTTCGTAACGTTTTGGTCTAACCGAAGTGAGCAATCGGTTCCACCGAGTTTGCAATGTAAACTCTCTGTTTCCCTTTTGTAACATTTCGATCTCACCGAAAAGAGCAAATCGGTCCCACCGAGTTTACCTGACCAACTCTCTGGAAAGCTTATTACCAAAATTGGTCTCATCGAGTTTGTGTAGTCTGTCTTACCGAGATTACGTTATGCCCTAACCCTAACCAAATCGGTCTCACCGAGTTGCATGTCAGTCCCATCGAAAATCCTAACGGTCACAAGGTTTGCTAAATCGGTCCGATCGAGTCTGTTGAATCGGTCCCACCGAGTTTTGTAAATTGTGTGTAACGGTTAGATTTTTTGTGGAGGCTATATATACCCCTCCACCTCCTCTTCATTCGTGGAGAGCGCCATCAGAACAAACCTACACTTCCAACTTACCATTTCTGAGAGAGAATCACCTACTCATGTGTTGAGGCCAAGATATTCCATTCCTACCATCTGAATCTTGATCTCTAGCCTTCCTCAAGTTGCTTTCAACTCAAATATTCTTTCCACCAGATCCAAATCCCATGAGAGAGAGTTGAGTGTTGGGGAGACTATCATTTGAAGCACAAGAGCAAGGAGTTCATCATCAACACACCATTTGTTACTTCTTGGAGAGTGGTGTCTCCTAGATTGGCTAGGTGTCACTTGGGAGCCTCCGACAAGATTGTGGAGTTGAACCAAGGAGTTTGTAAGGGCAAGGAGATCGCCTACTTCGTGAAGATCTACCGCTAGTGAGGCAAGTCCTTCATGGGCGACGGCCATGGTGGGATAGACAAGGTTGCTTCTTCGTGGACCCTTCGTGGGTGGATCCCTCCATGGACTGGCGCAACCATTACCCTTCGTGGGTTGAAGTCTCCATCAATGTGGATGTACGATAGCACCACCTATCGGAACCACGCCAAAAACATCCGTGTCTCCAATTGCGTTTGAATCCTCCAAACCCTTCCCTTTACTTTCTTGCAAGTTGCATGCTTTAATTTCCGCTGCTCATATACTCTTTGCATGCTTGCTTGAATTGTGTGATGGTTGCTTGACTTGTCCTAAGATAGCTAAAATCTGCCGAACTCTAAAATTCGGAAAAGGTTAAGTTTTTAATTGGTCAAGTAGTCTAATCACCCCCCCTCTAGACATACTTCAAGGTCCTATAGTGTCATACCTAGTGCATCGGGACCAATGAAGATCTTCTATGACAATACTGGTGCAATTGCCTTGGCAAAGGAATCCAGATTTCACAAGAGGACCAAGCACATCAAGAGACGCTTCAATTCCATCCGGGACTAAGTCCAGGTGGGAGACATAGAGTTTTGCAAGATACATACGGATCTGAATGTTGCAGACCCGTTGACTAAGCCTATTCCATGAGCAAAGCATGATCAGCACCAAGACTCCATGGGTGTTAGAATCATTACTGTGTAATCTAGATTATTGACTCTAGTGCAAGTGGGAGACTGAAGGAAATATGCCCTAGAGGCAATAATAAAGTTATTATTTATTTCCTCATATCATGATAAATGTTTATTATTCATGCTAGAATTGTATTACCCGGAAACATGATACATGTGTGAATACATAGACAAACATAGTGCCACTAGTATGCCTCGACTTGACTAGCTCGTAAATCAAAGATGGTTAAGTTTCCTAACCATAGACATGAGTTGTCATTTGATTAACGGGATCACATCATTAGGAGAATGATGTGATTGGCCTGACCCATTCCGTTAGCTTAGCACTTGATCGTTTAGTATGTTGCTATTGCTTTCTTCATGACTTATACATGTTCCTATGACTATGAGATTATGTAACTCCCGTTTGCCGGAGGAACACTTTGTGTGCTACCAAACGTCACAACGTAACTGGGTGATTATAAAGGTGCTCTACATGTGTCTCCAAAGGAACTTGTTGAGTTGACGTATTTCGAGATTAGGATTAGTCACTCCGATTGTCGGAGTGGTATCTCTGGGCCCTCTCGGTAATGCACATCACTATACGCCTTGCAAGCAATGTAGCTAATGAGTTAGTTACAGAATGATGCATTACGTAACGAGTAAAGAGACTTACCGGTAACGAGATTGAACTAGGTATTGAGATACCTACGATCGAATCTCGGGCAAGTAACATACCGATGACAAAGGGAACAACGTATGTTGTTATGTGGTTTGACAGATAAAGATCTTCGTAGAATATGTAGGAGCCAATATGAGCATCCAAGTTCTGCTATTGGTTATTGACCGGAAACAGTTCTAGGTCATGTCTACATAGTTCTCGAACCCGTAGGGTCCGCACGCTTAATGTTACAATGACAGTTATATTATGAGTTTATGAGTTTTGATGTACCTAAGGTTATTCGGAGTCCCGGATGTGATCACGGACATGACGAGGAGTCCCGAAATGGTCGAGACATAAAGATCGATATATTGGACGACTATATTTGGACACCTAAAAGGTTCCGGATGATATTGGGACTATACCGGAGCTCCGGAAGGTTACCGGAACCCCCCGGTAGGTATATGGGCCTTATTGGGCTTTAGTGGAAAGGAGGGAGAAGGAGCAAGGAGGCGCCCCCAAGCCCAATCCGGGTGGGAGGGGGCGCCCCCCTTCCTTCTTCCCTCCCCTCTTCCTTCCCTCTCCTACTCCTATTAGGAAAGGGGGGGCAAACCTACTTGGAGTAGGATTGCCCCCCCTAGGGCGCGCCTCTCCCCTTGGCTGGCCCCCTCCTCCTTCCCCCTTTATATATGGATGAGGGGGGCACCCCATGGACACACAAGTTGATCTTCGTGATCGTTCCTTAGCCGTGTGCGGTGCCCCCCTCCACCATATTCCACCTCGGTCATATCGTAGTGGTGCTTAGGTGAAGCCCTTCGGTAGAACATCATCACCATCACCATGCCATCGTGCTGACGGAACTCATCCCCGACACCCCGCTGGATCAGAGTTCGGGGATCGTCATCGAGCTGAACGTGTGCCGAACTCGGAGGTGCCATACGTTCGGTACTTGGATCGGTCGGATCGTGAAGACGTACGACTACATAAACCGCGTTGTTCTAATGCTTCCTCCTTCGGTCTACGAGGGTACATGGACAACACTCTCCCCTCTCGTTTTTATGAATCACCATGATCTTGCGTGTGTGTAGGATTTTTTTTTGAAATGACTATGTTCCCCAACAGTGGTATCAGAGCCAGGTTTTATGCGTTGATGTTATATGCACGAGTAGAACACAAGTGAGTTGTGGGTGATACAAGTCATACTGCTTACCAGCATGTCATACTTTGGTTCAGCGGTATTATTGGATGAAGCGGCCTGGACCGACATTACGCGTACGCTTACGCGAGACTGGTTCTATCGACGTGCTTTGCACACAGGTGGCTGGCGGGTGTTTGTTTCTCCAACTTTAGTTGAACCGAGTGTGGCTACGCCCGATCCTTGCGAAGGTTAAAACAGCACTAACTTGGCGAACTATCATTGTGGTTTTGATGCGTAGGTAAGAACGGTTCTTGCTCAGCCCATAGCAGCCACGTAAAATTTGCAACAACAAAGTAGAGGACGTCTAACTTGTTTTTGCAGGGCATGTTGTGATGTGATATGGTCAAGACGTGATGCTATATTTTATTGTATGAGATGATCATGTTTTGTAACCAAGTTATCGGCAACTGGAAGGAGCCATATGGTTGTCGCTTTATTGTATGAAATGCAATCGCCCTGTAATTGCTTTACTTTATCACTAAGCGGTAGCGATAGTCGTAGAAGCAATAGTTGGCGAGACGACAATGATGTTGCGATGGGTGTCACGCCAGTGACGATGGTGATCATGACGGTGCTTCGGAGATGGAGATCACAAGCACAAGATGATGATGGCCATATCATATCACTTATATTGATTGCATGTGATGTTTATCTTTTATGCATCTTATCTTGCTTTGATTGATGGTAGCATTATAAGATGATCTCTCACTAAATTTCAAGATAAAAGTGTTCTCCTTGAGTATGCACCGTTGCCAAAGTTCGTCGTGCCCAGACACCACGTGATGATTGGGTGTGATAAGCTCTACGTCCATCTACAACGGGTGCAAGCCAGTTTTGCACACGCAGAATACTCAGGTTAAACTTGACGAGCCTAGCATATGCAGATATGGCCTCGGAACACTAAGACCAAAAGGTCGAGCATGGATCATATAGTAGATATGATCAACATAGTGATGTTCACCATTGAAAACTACTCCATTACACATGATGATCGGTTATGGTTTAGTTGATTTGGATCACGTGATCACTTAGATGATTAGAGAGATGTCTATCTATGTGGGAGTTCTTAAGTAATATGAGATGTTCTAGGAGTTGAAGTTAATATTTCAAGCAAATGCCCGGATTGAGAGATAGGAAGTCTCCAATAAGTTCTACAGCTGCAAGATGGAGGAGAATAGTTCTGTTAGTGAGCATATACTCAGAATGTCTGGGTATAACAATCACTTGATTCAACTGGAGTTAATCTTCCGGATGATAGCGTCATTGACAGAATGCTTCAATCACTGCCACCAAGCTACAAGAGCTTCGTGATGAACTATAATATGCAAGGGATGGAAAAGACAATTCCCGAGCTCTTCGCAATGCTAAAAGCTGCGGAGGTAGAAATCAAGAAGGAGCATCAAGTGTTGATGGTCAATAAGACCACCGATTTCAAGAAAAAGGGCAAAGGGAAAAGAAGGGAACTTCAAGAAGAACAAAACAAGTTCTTTGCTCAGAGAAGAAACCCAAGTCCGACATAAGCTTGAGATCGAGTGCTTCTCTTCGCAAGCGATCGTCATTGGAAGTAGAACTGCCCCAAGTATTTGGCGGATAAGAAGGATGACAAGGTGAACAAAGGTATATGTGATATACATGTTATTGATGTGTACCTTACCAGAGCTCGCAGTAGCACCTGGGTATTTGATACTGGTTTTGTTGCTAATATTTGCAACTTGAAACAGGGACTACAGATTAAGGGGACACTGGCTAAGGACGAGGTGACGATGCGTGTGGGAAATGGTTCCAAAGTCGATGTGATCTTCGTCGGCACACTACCTCTACATCTACCTTCGGGATTAGTTTTAGACCTAAATAATTGTTATTTGGTGCCAGCATTGAGCATGAACATTATATCTGAATCTTGTTTGATGCGAGATGGTTATTCATTTAAATCTGAGAATAATGGTTGTTCTATTTATATGAGTAATATTTTTTATGGTCATGCACCTTTAAAGAGTGGTCTATTTTTGATGAATCTCAATAGTAGTGATACACATATTCATAATGTTGAAACCAAAAGATGCAGAGTTGATAATGATAGTGCAACTTATTTGTGGCACTGCCGTTTAGGTCATATTGGTGTAAAGCGCATGAAGAAACTCCATACTGATGGACTTTTGGAATCACTTGATTATGAATCACTTGGTACTTGCGAACCATGCCTCACGGGCAAGATGACTAAAACACCGTTCTCCGGTACTATGGAGAGAGCAACTGATTTGTAGGAAATCATACATACTGATGTATGTGGTCCAATGAATGTTGAGGCTCGTGGCGGATATCGTTATTTTCTCACCTTCACAGATGATTTGAGCAGATATGGGTATATCTACTTAATGAAACATAAGTCTGAAACATTTGAAAAGTTCAAAGAATTCCAAAGTGAAGTTGGAAATCAACGTAACAAGAAAATAAAGTTTCTACTATCTGATCGTGGAGGAGAATATTTGAGTTACGAGTTTGGTCTACATTTGAAGCAATGCAGAATAGTTTCGCAACTCATGCCACCCGGAACACCACAGCATATTGGTGTGTCCGAACGTCGTAATCGTACTTTACTAGATATGGTGCGATCTATGATGTCTCTTACCGATTTACTGCTATTGTTTTGGGGTTATGCTTTACAGACGGCCGCATTCACGTTAAATAGGGAACCATCAAAATCCGTTGAGACGACGCCTTATGAACTATGGTTTGGCAAGAAACCAAAGTTGTCGTTTCTCAAAGTTTGGGGCTGCGATGCTTATGTGAAAAATCTTCAACCTGATAAGCTCGAACCCAAATCGGAGAAATGTGTCTTCATAGGATACCCAAAAGAAACTGTTGGGTACACCTTCTATCACAGATCCGAAGGCAAGACATTTGTTGCCAAGAATGGATCCTTTCTAGAGAAGGAGTTTCTCTCGAAAGAAGTGAGTGGAAGGAAAGTAGAACTTGATGAGGTAACTGTACCTGCTCCTTTTTTGGAAAATAGTTCATCACAGAAACCGGTTCCTGTGATGACTACAACAATAAGTGAGGAAGCTAATGATGATGATCATGAAACTTCTGAACAAGTTACTACAGAACCTCGTAGGTCAACCAGAGTAAGATCCGCACTAGAGTGGTACGACAATCCTATTTTGGAGGTCATGTTACTTGACCATGGTGAGCCTACGAACTATGAGGAAGCGATGATGAGCCAAGATTCCGCAAAATGGCTTGAAGCCATGAAATCTGAGATGGGATACATGTATGAGAACAAAGTGTGGACTTTGGTTGACTTGCCCGATGATCGGCAAGCCATCGAGAATAAACGGATTTTTAAGAAGAAGACTGACGCTGATGGTAATGTTACTGTCTACAAAGCTCGACTTGTTGCAAAAGGTTTTCGACAAGTTCAAGGGGTTGACTACGATGAGACTTTCTCACCCGTAGCGATGCTTAAGTCTGTCCGAATCATGTTAGCAATTGACGCATTTTATGATTATGAAATTTGGCAAATGGATGTAAAAATTGCATTCCTGAATGGATTTCTAGAAGAAGAGTTGTATATGATGCAGCCGGAAGGTTTTGTCGATCCAAAAGATGCTAACAAAGTGTGCAAGCTCCAGCGATCCATCTATGGACTGGTGCAGGCATCTCGGAGTTGGAATAAACGCTTTGATAGTGTGATCAAAGCATATGGTTTTATGCAGACTTTTGGAGAAGCCTGTATTTACAAGAAAGTGAGTGGGAGCTCTGTAGCATTTCTGATATTATATGTAGATGACATATTGTTAATTGGAAATGATATAGAATTTCTGGATAGCATAAAGGGATACTTGAATAAAAGTTTTTCGATGAAAGACCTCGGTGAAGCTGCTTACATATTGGGCATCAAGATATATAGAGATAGATCAAGACGCTTGATTCGACTTTCACAAAGCACATACCTTGATAAAGTTTTGAAAAAGTTCAAAATGGATCAGGCAAAGAAAGGATTCTTGCCTGTATTACAAGGTGTGAAGTTGAGTCAGACTCAATGCCCGACCACTGTAGAAGATAGAGAGAAAATGAAAGGAGTTCCCTATGCTTCAGCCATAGGCTCTATCATGTATGCAATGCTGTGTACCAGACCTGATGTGTGCCTTGCTATTAGTTTAGCAGGGAGGTACCAAAGTAATCCAGGAGTGGATCACTAGACAACGGTCAAGACCATCCTGAAATACCTGAAAAGGACTAAGTATGTGTTTCTCATTTATGGAGGTGACAAAGAGCTAGTCGTAAATGGTTACGTCGATGCAAGCTTTGACACTGATCCGGACGATTCTAGATCGCAAACCGGATACGTGTTTGTATTAAACGGTGGAGCTGTAAGTTGGTGCAGTTCTAAACAAAGCATCGTGGCGGGATCTACATGCGAAGCGGGGTACATAGCTGCTTTGGAAGCAGCAAATGAAGGAGTCTAGATGAAGGAGTTCATTTCCAATCTAGGTGTCATACCTAGTGCATCGGGACCAACGAAGATCTTCTGTGACAATACTGGTGCAATTACCTTGGTAAAGGAATCCAGATTTCACAAGAGGACCAAGAACATCAAGAGTCGCTTCAATTCCATCCGGGACCAAGTCCAGGTGGGAGACATAGAGTTTTGCAAGATACATACGGATCTGAATGTTGCAGACCCGTTGACTAAGCCTATTCCATGAGCAAAGCATGATCAGCACCAAGACTCCATGGGTGTTAGAATCATTACTGTGTAATCTAGATTATTGACTCTAGTGCAAGTGGGAGACTGAAGGAAATATGCCCTAGAGGCAATAATAAAGTTATTATTTATACCTTCATATCATGATACATTTTCATTATTCATGCTAGAATCGTATTAGCGGGAATCATGATACATGTGTGAATACATAGACAAACATAGTATCACTAGTATGCCTCTACTTGACTAGCTCGTAAATCAAAGATGGTTAAGTTTCCTAACCATAGACATGAGTTGTCATTTGATTAACGGGATCACATCATTAGGAGAATGATGTGATTGACCTGACCCATTCCGTTAGCTTAGCACTTGATCGTTTAGTATGTTTCTATTGCTTTCTTCATGACTTATACATGTTCCTATGACAATGAGATTATGTAACTCCCGTTTACCAGAGGAACACTTTGTATGCTACCAAACGTCACAACGTAACTGGGTGATTATAAAGGTGCTCTACAGGTGTCTCCAAAGGTACTTGTTGAGTTGACGTATTTCGAGATTAGGATTTGTCACTCCGATTGTCGGAGAGGTATCTCCGGGCCCTCTCGGTAATGCACATCACTATAAGCCTTACAAGCAATGTAGCTAATAAGTTAGTTACGGAATGATGCATTACGTAATGAGTAAAGAGACTTGCCGATAACGAGATTGAACTAGGTATTGAGATACCGACGATCAAATCTCGGGCAAGTAACATACCGATGACAAAGGGAACAACGTATGTTGTTATGCGGTTTGACCGATAAAGATCTTCATAGAATATGTAGGAGCCAATATGAGCATCCAGGTTCCGCTATTGGTTATTGACCGGAAACAGTTCTAGGTCATGTCTACATAGTTCTCGAACCCGTAGGGTCCGCACGCTTAACGTTGCGATGACAGTTATATTATGAGTTTATGAGTTTTGATGTACCGAAGGTTGTTCGGAGTCCCAGATGTGATCACGGACATGACGAGGAGTCTCAAAATAGTCGAGACATAAAGATCGATATATTGGACGACTATATTTGGACACCGGAAAGGTTCTGGGTGAGATTGGGACTATACCGGAGCTCCGGGAGGTTACCGGACCCCCCGGTAGGTATATGGGCCTTATTGGGCTTTAGTGGAAAGGACGGAGAAGGAGAAAAGGAGGGGCGCGCCCCCCTCCAAGCCCAATCCCAATTGGGAGGGGGGCCGCCCCCTTTCCTTCTTCCCTCCCCTCTCTTCCTTCCCTCTCCTACTCCTAATAGGAAAGGGGGGGGGGGCAAACCTACTTGGAGTAGGATTGCCCCCCCTAGGGCGCGCCTCTCCCCTTGGCCGGCCTCCTCCTCCTCCCCCTTTATATTCGGAGGAGGGGGGCACCCCATGGACACAAAAGTTGATCTTCGTGATCGTTCCTTAGCCGTGTGTGGTGCCCCCCTCCACCATATTCCACCTCGGTCATATCGTAGCGGTGCTTAGGCGAAGCCCTACGTCGGTAGAACATCATCACCGTCACCACGCCGTCGTGCTGACGGAACTCATCCCCGACACCCTGCTGGATCGGAGTCCGGGGATCGTCATCGAGCTGAACGTGTGCTGAACTCGGAGGTGCCGTATGTTCGGTACTTAGATCGGTCAGATCGTGAAGACGTACGACTACATCAACCGCGTTGTTCTAACGCTTCCGCTTTCGGTCTATGAGGGTACGTGGACAACACTCTCCCCTCTCGTTGCTATGCATCACCATGATCTTGCATGTGCGTAAGAATTTTTTTGAAATTACTACGTTCCCCAACACGCCCCTGTGCCCCGTGGACTACCCATGGGCCCCCCTAACTTGTTCTCGATGCCAACCTCTCCTATAAATACCCAAACCTCCAAAAATTAACCTAGATCGGAAGTTCCGCTGCCGCAAGCCTCGGTAGCCACGAGAAATCAATCTAGGCCCTCTCTGGCACCCTGCCGGAGGGGGCCATCATCACCCGAGGCCATGGGGAAGGATCTCGGAGGGGCCATCATCGCCATGAAGGCCAAGGACCAGAGGGGGAACCTCTCCCCATCCAGGGGGGAGGCCATGTAGGAGTAAGCACAAGGGGAGAACTTCTCCTCCGCTCTCTCGGTGGCGCCGAAGTGCCAACGGGAGGGCAATCATCGCCGCGGTGATGGTCTTCATCAACATCACCATCATCATCACCATCCTCATCTCTTTTACGCGGTCCACTCTCCCGCACCCTGCTGTAATCCCTACTTGAACATGTTTCTTTATGCCACATATTATGATCCAATGATGTGTTGCCATCTTATGATGTTTTGAGTAGATATCCTTTGTCTTTGGGTTGATTGATGATCTAGATTGGTATGAGTTGTATGATTTATTTTGGTGCTGTCCTATTGTGCCCTCCGTGTTGCGCAAGCGTGAGGGATTCCCGCTGTAGGGTGTTGCAATATGTCCATGGTTTACTTATTGTATGTGTTGCTTGAGTGACAGAAGCATAAACACGGATAAGTGGGTCACGGCGTATGGGAATAAATGGGACTTGATATGTTAATGCTATGGTTGGGTTTTACCTTAATGATCTTGAAGGAAATATGCCCTAGAGGCAATAATAAAGTTACTCCCTCCATTCCTAAATATAGGGTGTATAGTTTTTGGCACGGAAATTAAAGAACGCACACGGAGGGAAAATTTCACAAGTTTTGGGCAAGATTACACCTAACTAATTGACATGAGAAAATAGAGGAGCTTGCCTAATATAAGGAAATGTAATCAAGTCCCTAAAAACATTATCTAGACTAGTGGTGCAACGCAATACACCTTATATTTCGGATTTTTTTCTCAAAAATCTATACACCTTACATCAAGGAACAGAGGGAGTATTATTTATTGCCTTATTTCATGAAAAATGTTTATTATTCATGCTAGAATTGTATTAACCGGAAACATAATACATGTGTGAATACACAGACAATATAGTGTCACTAGATGCCTCTACTTGACTAGCTCGTTGATCAAAGATGGTTAGGTTTCCTAACCATAGACATGAGTTGTCATTTGATAAACAGGATCACATCATTAGGAGAATTATGTGATTGACTTGACCCATTTCGTTAGCTTAGCACTTGATCATTTTAGTTTACTGCTATTGCTTTCTTCATGACTTATACATGTTCCTATGACTATGAGATTATGCAACTCCCGATTACCGGAGGAACACTTTGTATGCTACCAAACATCACAACGTAACTGGGTGATTATAAAGGTGCTCTACAGGTGTCTCCAATGGTACTTGTTGAGTTGGCATAGATCGAGATAAGGATTTGTCACTCCGATTGTCGGAGAGGTATCTCTGGGCCCTCTCAGTAATGCACATCACTATAAGCCTTGCAAGCAATGTGATTAATGAGTTAGTTGCGAGATGATGCATTACAAAATGGGTAAGAGACATGATGGTAACGAGATTGAGCTAGGTATTGAGATACCGACGATCGAATCTCGGGCAAGTAACATACCGATGACAAAGGGAACAACGTATGTTGTTATGCGTTTTGACCGATAACGATCTTTGTAGAATATGTAGGAGCCAATATGAGCATCCAGGTTCCGCTATTGGTTATTGACCAGAGACATGCCTTGGTCATGTCTACGAAGTTCTCGAAACCGTAGGGTCCGCACGCTTAACGTTCGGTGATGATCGTTACTATGAGTTTATGTGTTTTGATGTACCGAAGGTAGTTCAAAGTCCCGGATATGATCACGGACATGACGAGGAGTCTCGAAATGGTCGATACAAAAAGATCGATATATTGGATGACTATGTTTGTGCTTTAGAAGTGCTCCGGGCAAGTTCGGGCATATACCGGAACCCCCCGGGGAGTATAATGGGCCTGATGGGCCTTAGTAGAGAAGAGGAGGGGTGGCCAAGGTAGGGTCGCGCCCCCCCTCCCCATCTAGTCTAAATTGGACAAGGAGGGGGGCAGTGCCCCCTTTCCTTCCCCCCTCTCTCCTCCTTCCCCCTTCTCCTACTCCTACTAGGAAAGGTGGGAGTCCTACTCCCGGTGGGAGTAGGACTCCCCCCTTGGAGCGCCCTCCTCCTGGCCGGCCGCCTCCTCCCTAGCTCCTTTATATACGGGGGCGGGGGGCACCCCAAGACACACAAGTTGATCATTGATCTTTAGCCGTGTGCGGTGCCCCCCTCCACCATAATCCACCTCGATCATATCGTAGCGGTGCTTAGGCGAAGCCCTGCGTCGGTAGCTTCATCAACACGGTCATCACGCCATCATGCTGATGGAACTCTACCTCGAAGCTCTATTGGATCGTGAGTTCGTGGGACGTCACCGAGCTGAACGTGTGCAGATCACGGAGGTGTCGTACGTTCGGTACTAGGATCGGTCGATCGTGAAGACGTACGACTACATCAACCGTGTTGTCATAACGCTTCCGCTTACAGTCTACGAGGGTACGTGGACGACACTCTGCCCTCTTGTTGCTATGCATCACCATGATCTTGCGTGTGTGTAGGATTTTTTTTTTGAAATTACTACATTCCCCAATAGTGGTATTAGAGCCAGGTTTATGCGTAGATGTTATATGCACGAGTAGAACACAAGTGAGTTGTGGGCGATACAAGTCATACTGCTTACCAGCATGTCATACTATGATTCAGAGGTATCGTTGGATGAAGCGGCCCGGACCGACATTACGCGTACGCTTACGCGAGACAGGTTCTACCGACGTGCTTTGTACATAGGTGGCTAGTGGGTGTCAGTTTCTCCAACTTTAGTTGAATCAAGTGTGGCTACGCCCGGTCCTTGTTGAAGGTTAAAACAACACTAACTTGACGAAATATCATTGTGGTTTTGATGCGTAGGTAAGAACGGTTCTTGCTCAGCCCGTAGCAGCCACGTAAAACTTGCAACAACAAAGTAGAGGACGTCTAACTTGTTTTTGCATGGCATGTTGTGATGTGATATGGTCAAGACATGATGCTAAATTTTATTGTATGAGATGATCATGTTTTGTAACAGAGTTATCGGCAACTGGCAGGAGCCATATGGTTGTCGCTTTATTGTATGCAATGCAATCACCATGTAATTGCTTTACTTTATCACTAAGCGGTAGCGATAGTCATAGAAGCAATAGTTGGCGAGACGACAATGATGCTACGATGGAGATCAAGGTGTCGCGCCGGTGACGATGGTGATCATGATGGTGCTTTGAAGATGGAGATCAAAGGCACAAGATGATGATGGCCATATCAGATCACTTATATTGATTGCATGTGATGTTTATCTTTTATGCATCATATTTTGCTTTGATTGACGGTAGCATTATAAGATGAACTCTCACTAAATTTAAAGGTATAAGTGTTCTCCCTGAGTATGCACCGTTGCCAAAGTTCGTCGTGCCGAGACACCACGTGATGATCGGGTGTGATAAGCTCTACGTTCACATACAACAGGTGCAAGCCAGTTTTGCACACGCAGAAATACTCGGGTTAAACTTGATGAGCCTAGCATATGCAGATATGGCCTCAGAACACTGAGACTGAAAGGTCGAGCATGAATCATATAGTAGATATGATCAACATAGTGATGTTCACCATTGAAAACTACTCCATTCACGTGATGATCGGAACTGGTTTAGTTGATTTGGATCACGTGATCACTTAGATGATTAGAGGGATGTCTGTCTAAGTGGGAGTTCTTAAGTAATTTGATTAATTGAACTTTAATTTATGATGAACTTAGTACCTGATAGTATTTTGCTTGTCTATGTTGTTGTAGATAGATGGCCCGTGTTGTTGTTCCGTTGAATTTTAATGCGTTCCTTGAGAAAGCTAAGTTGAAAGATGATGGTAGCAATTACACAGACTGGGTCCGTAACTTGAGGATTATCGTCATTGATGCACAGAAGAATTACGTCCTGGAAGCACCGCTAGGTGCAAGACCCGCTGCAGGAGCAACGCCCGACGTTGTGAACGTCTGGTAGAGCAAAGATGATGACTACTCTTGATAGTTCAGTGTGCCATTATTTACGGCTTAGAATCGGGACTTCATCGACGTTTTGAACGTCATGGAGCATATGAGATGTTCCAGGAGTTGAAGTTAATATTTCAAGCAAGATTGAGAGATATGAAGTCTCCAATAAGTTCTATAGCTGCAAGGTGGAGGAGAATAGTTCTGTCAGTGAACATATACTCAAAATGTCTGGGTATCATAATCACTTGATTCAACTGGGAGTTAATCTTCCTGATGATAGTGTCATTGACAGAATTCTCCGATCACTACCACCAAGCTACAAGAGCTTCGTGATGAACTATAATATGCAAGGGATGGAAAAGACAATTCCCGAGCTCTTCGCGATGCTGAAGGTTGCGGAGGTAGAAATCAAGAAGGAGCATCAAGTGTTGATGGTCAACAAGGTCACCAGTTTCAAGAAAAAGGGTAAAGGGAAGAAGAAGGGGAACTTCAAGAAGAACAGCAAACAAGTTGCTGCTCGGGAGAAGAAACCCAAGTCTGGACCTAAGCACGAGGCCGAGTGCTTCTCCGCAAACGGATTTGACATTTGGAAGAGGAACTGCCCCAAGTATTTGGCGGATAAGAAGGATGGCAAGGTGAACAAAGGTATATGTGATATACATGTTATTGATGTGTACCTTACAAAAGCTCATAGTAGCACTTGGGTATTTGATACTGGTTCTGTTGCTAACATTTGCAACTCGAAACAGGGACTACGGATTAAGCGAAGATTGGCTAAGGACGAGGTGCCGATGCGCGTGGGAAATGGTTCCAAAGTCGATGTGATCGCGGTCGGCAAGCTACCTCTACATCTACCTCCGGGATTAGTTTTAGACCTGAATAATTGTTATTTGGTGCCAGCGTTAAGCATGAACATTATATCTGGATCTTGTTTGATGCGAGACGGTTATTCATTTAAATTTGAGAATAATGGTTGTTCTATTTATATGAGTAATATCTTTTATGGTCATGCACCCTTGAAGAGTGGTCTATTTTTGTTGAATCTCGATTGTAGTGATACGACTATTCATAATGTTGAAGCCAAAAGATGCAGAGTTGATCATGATAGTGCAACTTATTTGTGGCACTGCCGTTTAGGTCATATTGGTGTAAAGCGCATGAGGAAACTCCATACTGATGGACTTTTGGAATCACTTGATTATGAATCACTTGGTACTTGCGAACCATGCCTCATGGGCAAGATGACTAAAACACCGTTCTCCGGAACAATGGAGCGAGCAACAGATTTGTTGGATATCATACATACTGATTTATGTGGTCCGATGAATATTGAGGCTCACAGCGGGTATCGTTATTTTCTCACCTTCACAGATGATTTGAGAAGATATGGGTATATCTACTTAATGAAACATAAGTCTGAAACATTTGAAAAGTTCAAAGAATTTCAGAGTGAAGTGCAAAATCATTGTAACAAGAAAATAAAGTCTCTAAGATCTGATCATGGAGGAGAATATTTGAGTTACGAGTTTGGTCTTCATTTGAAACAATACGGAATAGTTTCGTAACTCACGCAACCCGGAACACCACAACGTAATGGTGTGTACGAACGTCGTAACCGCACTTTATTAGATATGGTGCGATCTATGATGTCTCTTACTGATTTACCGCTATTGTTGTGGGGTTATGCTTTAGAGACGGCTGCATTCACGTTAAATAGGGCACCATCTAAATCCGTTGAGACGACGCCTTATGAACTGTGGTTTGGCAAGAAACCAAAGTTGTCATTTCTTAAAGTTTGGGGCTGCGATGCTTATGTGAAAAAGCTTCAACCTGATTAGCTCGAACCCAAATCGGAGAAATGTGTCTTCATAGGATACCCAAAGGAGACTGTTGGGTACACCTTCTATCACAGATCCGAAGGCAAGACATTTGTTGCTAAGAAAGGATCCTTTCTAGAGAAGGAGTTTCTCTCGAAAGAAGTGAGTGGGAGGAAAGTAGAAGTTGATGAGGTAACTATACCTGCTCCCTTATTGGAAAGTAGTTCATCACAGAAACCAATTTCTGTGACACCTACACCAATTAGTGAGGAAGCTAATGATATCGATCAAGAAACTTCAGATCAAGTTACTGCCAAACCTCGTAGGTCAAGCAGAATAAGATCCGCGCCAGAGTGGTACGGTAATCCTATTCTGGAGGTCATGTTAATTGACCATGGCGAACCTACAAACTATGAGGAAGCGATGATGAACCTAGATTCCGCAAAATGGCTTGAGGCCATGAAATCTGAGATGGGATCCATGTATGAGAACAAAGTGTGGACATTGGTTGACTTGCCCGATGATCGGCAAGCCATCGATAATAAATGGATCTTCAAGAAGAAGTCTGACACTGACGGTAATGTTACTGTCTACAAAGATCGACTTGTTGCGAAAGGTTTTCGACAAGTTCAAGGGGTTGACTACGATGAGACTTTCTCACCCGTAGTGATGCTTAAGTCTGTCCGAATCATGTTAGCAATTGTCGCATTTTATGATTATGAAATTTGGCAAATGGATGTCAAAACTGCATTCCTGAATGAATTTCTAGAAGAAGAGTTGTATATGATACAACCGAAAGGTTTTGTCAATCCAAAAGGTACTAACAAAGTGTGCAAGCTCCAACGATCCATTCATGGACTGGTGCAAGCCTCTCGGAGTTGGAATAAACTTTTTGATAGTGTGATCAAAGCATATGGTTTTATATAGACTTTTGGAGAAACCTGTATTTACAAGAAAGTGAGGAGCTCTGTAGCATTTCTAATATTATATGTGGATGACATATTGTTGATTGGAAATGATATAGAATTTCTGGATAGCATAAAAGGATACTTGAATAAGAGTTTTTCAATGAAAGACCTCGGTGAAGCTGCTTATATATTGGGCATCAAGATCTATAGAGATAGATAAAGACGCTTAATTGGATTTTCACAAAGCACAAACTTTGATAAAGTTTTGAAAAAGTTCAAAATGGACCATGTAAAGAAAGGTTTCTTGCCTGTGTTACAAGGTGTGAAGTTGAGTCAGACTCAATGCCCGACCACTGCAGAGGATAGAGAGAAAATGAAAAATGTTCCCTATGCTTCAGCCATAGACACTATCATGTATGCAATGATGTGTACCAGACCTGATGTGTGCCTTGCTATTAGTTTAGCAGGGAGGTACCAAAGTAATCCAGGAGTGGGTCACTGGACAGCGGTCAAGAACATCCTGAAATACCTGAAAAGGACTAAGGATATGTTTCTCGTTTATGGAGGTGACAAAGAGCTCGTCGTAAATGGTTACGTCGATGCAAGATTTGACACTGATCCAGACGATTCTAAATCGCAAACCGGATACGTGTTTATATTGAACGGTGGAGCTGTCAGTTGGTGCAGTTCTAAACAAAGCGTCGTGGTGGGACCTACGTGTGAAGCGGAGTACATAGCTGCTTCAGAAGCAGCAAATGAAGGAGTTCATATCCGATCTAGGTGTCATACCTAGTGCATCGGGTCCATTGAAAATCTTTTGTGACAATACTGGTGCAATTGCCTTGGCAAAGGAATCTTGATTTCACAAAAGAACCAAGCACATCAAGAGATGCTTCAATTCCATCCGTGACCAAGTCTAGGTGGGAGACATAGAGATTTGAAAGATACATACGGATCTGAATGTTCCAGACCCGTTGACTAAGCCTCTCTCACGAGCAAAACATGATCAATACCAAGACTCCATGGGTGTGAGAATCATTACTGTGTAATCTAGATTATTGGCTCTAGTGCAAGTGGGAGACTGAAGTAAATATGCCCTAGAGGCAATAATAAAGATATTATTTATTTCCTTATTTCATGATAAATTTTTATTATTCATGCTAGAATTGTATTAACCGGAAACATAATACATGTGTGAATACATAGACAATATAGTGTCACAAGTATGCCTCTACTTGACTAGATCGTTGATCAAAGATGGTTAAGGTTTCCTAACCATAGACATGAGTTGTCATTTGATAAACATGATCACATCATTACGAGAATGATGTGATTGACTTGACCCATTCCGTTAGCTTAGCACTTGATCATTTTAGTTTTACTGCTATTGCTTTCTTCACGACTTATACATGTTCCTATGACTATGAGATTATGCAACTCCCGATGACCGGAGGAACACTTTGTGTGCTACCAAACGTCACAACGTAACTGGGTGGTTATAAAGGTGCTCTACAGGTGTCTCCAATGGTACTTGTTGAGTTGGCATAGATCAAGATTAGGATTTGTCACTCCAATTGTCTGAGAGGTATCTCTGGGCCCTCTCAGTAATGCACATCACTATAAGCCTTGCAAGCAATGTGACTAATGAGTTAGTTGCAGGATGATGCATTACGGAACGAGTAAAGAGACTTGCCGGTAATGAGATTGAGCTAGGTATTGAGATACCGATGATCGAATCTTGGGCAAGTAACATACCGATGACAAAGGGAACAACGTATGTTGTTATGCGGTTTGACCGATAAAGATCTTCGTAGAATATGTAGGAGCCAATATGAGCATCCAGGTTCCATTATTGGTTATTCACCGTAGACGTGTCTCGGTCATGTCTACATAGTTCTCGAACCCGTAGGGTCCGCACGCTTAACGTTCGGTGACGATCGGTATTATGAGTTTATGTATTTTGATGTACCGAAGGTAGTCCGGAGTCTCGGATATGATTACGGACATGATGAGTAGTCTCGAAATGGTTGAGACATAAAGCTCGATATATTGGATGACTATATTTGGACTTCGGAAGTGTTCCGGGCAAGTTCGGGCATATACCGGAGTACCGGGGGGTTACCGGAACCCCCCGGGGAGTATAATGGGCCTTATGGGCCTTAGTGGAGAAGAGGAGGGGAGCCAAGGCAGGGCTGCGTGCCCCTCCCCCTCTAGTCCGAATTGGACAAGGAGGGGGGTGGCGCCCCCCTTTCCTTCCCCCCTCTCTCCTCCTTCCCCCTTCTCCTACTCCTACTAGGAAAGGAGGAGTCCTGCTCCCGGCGGGAGTAGGACTCCCCCCTTGGCGCGCCCTCCTCCTGGTTAGCTGCCTCCCCCTAGCTCCTTTATATACAGGGGTGGGGGGCACCCCAAGACACACAAGTGGATCATTGATCTTTAGCTGTGTGCGGTGCCCCCCTCCACCATAATCCACCTCGGTCATATCGTAGCGGTGCTTAGGCGAAGCCCTGCGTCGGTAGCTTCATCAACACTGTCATCACGCCATCGTGCTGACGGAACTCTCCCTCGAAGCTCTACTAGATCATGAGTTCGTGGGACGTCACCGAGCTGAATGTGTGCAGATTGCGGAGGTGCCGTACGTTTAGTACTAGGATCGGTCAATCATGAAGACGTACAACTACATCAACCGCGTTGTCATAACGCTTCCGCTTACGGTCTACGAGGGTACGTGGGCGACACTCTCCCCTCTTGTTTCTATGCATCACCATGATCTTGCGTGTGCGTAGGAATTTTTTTGAACTTACTACATTCCCCAACAGATCTTTAGTAATTGCAGATGCTTGCTGGAGTTCCAATCATAAGTGCATATGATCCAAGAAGATAAAGTATGTTAGCTTATGCCTCTCCCTCATATGAAATTGCAATAGTGATTACCCGTCTTGTTAACAATTGCCTAGGATAATTCTGCACACTGTCCCATCATTATTCCACACTCGCTATTTATAATATTTAGTAATATATTCTAAATTTATGATAACAACACTTATTTTTATATTTTAGCTCTTGGATATCATACAAAGTTATCCTCTTCATACCCACAACGTAGTTTTATTTCTCGTTTCTAGTTGGAAGCAAACGTTCGATGTACGTACAGTCGTACCAGTGGCAGATAAGACTTGAGAGAATATTGATCTTGCCTTTAGCTCCATGTGGGTTCGACACTCCATGCTTATCACTTCCACCTTTGTAAATTGCTACGATGATTCCCTGCACTTCTGGATTATCAAGCTCTTTTCCGGCGCCGTTGCCGGGGAGCAATAGCGTGGGGTTGATATTCTCGTGTGTGCTTGTTTGCTTTCTTCACTAAGTAGTTTTTGTTTTCCCTTTTTGATTTGATTAGTTTTGGGTGAAACATACAAAAAATAAAAAAATGAAAATACAAAAATATGCACTTGCCTCATATGCCTAAAAAGTTTTTCAAGAAGAGAAGTGATTGCAAAGTTATGCATTGGAGAAGTGAGGGTCGACCTTGAACACTTGTGTTCATGCTCATGGAAACAATGTACAAAATTTCATGTAAGCTTCTCTGAAAATAATTATCCCCTTGTATATATCCATTGTATTATAAAAATAATGTGCCAAGCTTTGGTTTTAGGATGATTAGATTGCTTCTTTACTATGTGCAGTACAAAAACAGAAACTTTGGCTGTAGTACGTGAATTTACAATTTTTACTGGAAAGTCAAATGGATCTGAAACTTTTTGGACATTACTTATGCACAAATTTTTTAAATTTTCATATTTTTTAGCATTTTTTGGAGTTACAGAAGTTTACTAAACTTCCATATTACTACAGACTGTCCTGTTTTTGACAGATTCTGTTTTCTATGGGTTGATCGCTTATTTTGATGAATCTATGGGTAGTATCGGGGGGTATGAACCATGGTGAAGTTGTAATACAGTAGATAAAGTGCTAATATTAAATTTGAAAGAGTTTGCAACAGTACCTAAAGGTAGTGATTTGCTTTAGTATACGAACGGATCTCACCAAGTTTTTGTTAAGTTTTTGTGGATGAAGTGTTCGAAGAACGAGGCGTTACCGATGTGAGAAGAATAAAGAGAGGCAAGAGTTCAAGATTGGGGATGCCCAAGGGACCCCAAGTAAATATTCCAAGGATACTCAAGCATCTTTCTTCTTCAACAGTTATCGGTATACCTCGGTTTTTGTTTTGTTCACATGATTGTGTCCTTTGTGTTTTTCTTTTTCTTTAAGAACCATGCTAGTATGATATGTCCCTTCATAAATTTATATAATGATTCATGTGCTTCACTTATATGTTTTGAGTATGACCTTATAAAATGCTCTTTGTGCTTCACTTAAAACTTTTGAGTATGGTTTTATAGAATGCTTCTTGTGCTTCACTTATATATTTTGAGATTGGATATTGGTTAGTCTATATTAATTGTAGAATGCTCCATGAACTTCACTTATATCTTTTGGAGTATGAATAATACTATCATCTAAAGCGGGTTTGGAAGAGTGTCAACTTTAGGAATTAGTGACCCCACTATTCCGAATGAGAAGAATTTTGCTTATGTGGAGAGTAGAAAAATTTCTATGCTTGTAGATCATGAAAAGAATGCTTTATGTGATGGTTATATTGTTAAATTCATTCATGATGCTACTGAAAGTTATTATGAGGGAGGAATATATGCTTGTAGGAGTTGCAATAATATCAAGTTTCCTCTCTATGTGCTTAAAGTTTTGAAGTTATACTTGTTTTGCCTTCCTATGCTAGTTGTTTCTTGTTCCTATAAATTATGTGTTCACAAAATCCCCAGGCATAGGAAGTGGGCTAGATTCAAATGTGCTAGTCATATTCTTTGTGATGCTCTCTTTATGTTTCAATTCTTTTCCTTTATGTGAGCATCATTGAAATCATCATGCCTAGCTAAAAGGCATTAAAGAAAAGCGCTTGTTGGGAGACAACCCAATATTTAACATTACTGTTTTTGTGTGTTTAACAGATTAAGCTACTGTAGTAATCATGTTTTATAGCTTTTTGTTTCAATAAAGTGCCAAGTAAGACCTTTAGGAAGACTTGGGTAAGAGTTAATGTGATCTTGCTGTAAAAAACAGAAACTTTGCGCTCAAGGGATCAGCTACCAGTTTTTACACAAGAGTGATTTTGAGTTGATTCTTTTTGCATAAGATTAATAGATAAATTCCTCACTTCCACCAATTTATCTCATGATTTTTGGAGTAGCATAAGTATGGTTTCTGTTCAGATCATTACAGACTGTTCTGTTTCTGACAGATTATGGTTTCATTTCATAGTTTGCTTATTTTCTAGTTTTTATGGCTTATATTTCTCAGTATAAATTGTAGAAATGGTATGGTACAGTAGGAATTGTGTGAGAACAATTATGAACCTTGTCTTCGACAGTACAAAAGTGAATGGTTTACTCTTTATCATACTAACCTATCTCACGAAGTTCCGTTAAGTTTTGTGTGATTGAAGTTTTCAAGCTTTGAGTGAGATATCGATATGAGGAGAATAAGGAGTGGAAACCCTAAGATCGGGGATGCCCAAGGCACCCCAAGGTAATATTCAAGAAAGACTCAAGCGCCTAAGCTTGGGGATGCCCCAGAAGGCATCCCCTCTTTCGTCTTCAAAACTATCGGTATACCTTACTGGGAGCTATATTTTTATTCGTCACATGATATGTGTTTTGCTTGGAGCGTATTTTCAATTTTACTTGTTGTTTGAATAAAATAATTGGATCTGAAATCTTGAATGAAAAAGAATCCTCCCATGGCTAGTTAGTTATTTTTTTTACTCACGTGCTTCACATATATCCTATGAGTAAATGGTTGAATGAATTGAATATCATAAATCTGAATTTATATATGTTTCATATGCTTATACCATGTGGAGTAATGACTTCATACAGAATAAGTATAGGTAGTAAACTTATTGAAAGTTAGCAAATGCAGAATTGGTCACTTGAACAATTCATGATAGAATATTGAAGGAAGATAGATTTCACATATAAATATACTATCTTGGACATCTTTTGTAATTGTGAGCACTCATTAAAATATGACATGCTAAAAGGTTGATGTTGGACAAGGAAGACAACTTAATGGGTTATGTTTTCCTATATCCGAAACGTTATATTGTCTTGGATCATCCAACATGTTGGGCTTGCCTTTCCCTCTCATGCTAGCCAAATTCTTTGCACCAAGTAGAAATACTACTTGTGCTTCCAAACATCCCTTAAACGAGTTTTGCCATGAGAGTCCACCATACCTACCTAAGGATTGAGTAAGATCCTTCAAGTAAGTTGTCATCGGTGCATGCAATAAAAATTGCTCTCTAAATATGTATGATCTATTAGTGCGAAGAAAATAAACTTTATACGAACTTGTGATAGGGAAGAAATAAAAGTGACGGACTGCATAATAAAGGTCTTTATCACAAGCGGCAATATAAAGTGACTTTCTTTTGCATTAAGATTTTGTGCATCCAACCATAAAAGCGCATGACAACCTCTGCTTCCCTCTGCGAAGGGCCTATCTTTTACTTTTATCTTCTACCCTTATACAAGAGTCATGGTGATTTTCACATTTCTTTTAACACTTTTTCCTTTGGCAAGCACCTTGTGTTGGAGCGATCCGGATATATATATCCACTTGGATGTAGGTTTTCATAAATTATTATTGTTGACATTACCCTTGAGGTAAAAGGTTGGGTGGCGAAACTATAAGCCCCTATCTTTCTCTGTGTTAATTAAAACTTTGAACCCATAAATATCACATGAGTATTAGCAATTGTGAAAGATTAAATGATAGTTGAGTATGTGGAGTTTGCTAAATCAAAGCTCTGACATAGACCCTTCCTGGAAATAAGATGAATTGCAATTGTTTGATGACTGAGAATATAGTTTGTTAGTTTCAAGAAAGTTTATGATCTATACTTTAACATGTGAATAGCTTATTACTTGATCATGAAAAGTTTTATGAGATGAGATACTGTTATGATATATAATGATGCTATAAAAAGTGTTTGAAACTATCATTGATCAAACTTAAGAACTTGCTAGCATTCACACTTCAGAAATGATTTCTTTTATCATTAACCTACTCGAGGACGAGCAGGAATTAAGATTGGGGATGCTGATACGTCTCCAACGTATCGATAATTTATGAAATATTCATGCCATGTTTACTATTGTTTTATATGATTTTGGTATGATTTTATTAGAACTAACCCGGACTGACGTTGTTTTCAGCAGAACTACCGTGGTGGTGTGTTTGTGTAGAAATAAAAGTTCTCGGAATGCGCTGAAAATCAACGGAGAATTTTTCTGGAAAATATAAAAAATACTGGAACAAAAATCTACCGGAGGGGAGTCCCCTGGGCCCCACGAGGGTGCCCCCCCCGGCGCGCCCCTGTGCCTCGTGGACTACCTGTGGGGCCCCCTGACTTGTTCACGACGCCAACCTCTCCTATAAATACCCAAACCTCCAGAAATTAACCTAGATTGGAAGTTCCGCCGCCGCAAGCCTCTGTAGCCACGAGAAATCAATCTAGGCCCTCTCTGGCAGCCTGCCAGAGGGAGCCATCATCACCGAAGGCCATGGGGAAGGATCTCGGAGGGGCCATCATCGCCATAAAGGCCAAGGACCAGAGGGGAACCTCTCCCCATCCAGGGGGAGGCCATGGAGGAGGAAGCACAATGGGGAGAACTTCTCCTCCTCTCTCTCGGTGGCGCCGGAGTGCCATCGGGAGGGGAATCATCGCCATGGTGATCGTCTTCATCAACATCACCATCATCATCACCATCCGCATCTCTTTTACGCGGTCCACTCTCCCGCACCCCGCTCTAATCCCTACTTGAACATGGTGCTTCACGCCACATATTATGATCCAATGATGTGTTGCTATCTTATGATGTTTTGAGTAGATATCCTTTGTCTTTGGGTTGATTGATGAACTAGATTGGTATGAGTTGTATGATTTATTTTGGTGCTATCCTATTGTGCCCTTCTTGTCGCCCAAGCGTGAAGGATTCCCGCTGTAGGGTGTTGCAATATGTCCATGGCTTACTTATTGTATGTATTGCTTGAGTGACAGAAGCATAAACACGGATAAGTGGGTCACGGCGTATGGGAATAAAGGGGACTTGATATGTTAATGCTATGGTTGGGTTTTACCTTAATGATCTTTAGTAGTTGCGGATGCTTGCTAGAGTTCTAATCATAAGTGCATATGATCCAAGAGGAGAAAGTATGTTAGATTATGCCTCTCCCTCATATGAAATTGCAATAGTGATTACCGGTCTTGTTAACAATTGCCTAGGATAATTCCGCACACTGTCCCATCATTATTCCACACTCGCTATTTATAATATTTAGTAATATATTCTAAATTTATTATAACAGCACTTATTTTTATATTTTAGCTCTTGGATATCATACAAAGTTATCGTCTTCATACCCACAACGTAGTTTTATTTCTCGTTTCTAGGTTGAAGCAAACGTTCGATGTACGTAGAGTCGTACCAGTGGCAGATAAGACTTGAGAGAATATTGATCTTGCCTTTAGCTCCTTGTGGGTTCGACACTCCATGCTTATCACTTCCACCTTTGGAAATTGCTACGATGATTCCCTGCACTTGGGGATTATCAAGGGGTATATATAGCCTCCACACAAAATCTAACCATTACACACAATTTGCCAAACTCGGTGGGACCGAATAGTGAAACTCGATGAGACCAATTTGGTCCAAAATGTGAACGTTAGGCTTTTCGATGGGACCGACAACATCAACTCGGTGAGACCAGTGCGCTAGGGTTAGGGCAAAGCCTAATCTCGGTGAGACCGATCACATGAACTCGGTGAGACCGATTTCTATAATAAGCAAACAGAGACTTAGTCAGGCAAACTCGATGGGACCGATCGCTCATCTCGGTTAGACCAAAACATTATGAAAAGGAAATAGAGAGTTTGCACTGCGAACTCGGTGGGACCGATCGCTTATATCGGTTAGACCGAAACATTATGAAGGGAAACAGAGAGTTTGCAGTCCTATCTCGGTGAGACCGAGATCCCTATCGGTAAGACCGAACTGATTAGGGTTTGTGGATATGGCTATGTCAAGTGAACTCGGTGGCGCCAGATAGATCGAATCATTGGGGCCGAGTTTGAATTTTGGTTTAGGACATATGTGGAAATGAGAAAGTGGTTGAGGATTTTTGGAGCATATCACTAAGAATTTTGAGCAAGCAAGCCATTAAGCAACACTCAATGTGATCTTGGATCACTAAAATGAAAATGTAGAGTCTTGAGCTTTTGCCAATATATGTCCTTAGCATTTTGAGGGGTCCACATCTCTGGTCCATGCCATACCAACCATTGAACTTTCTGAAACATTGATCTTGAAAGAATATTAGTTCAATGAGCTATATGTTGTTATGAATTACCAAAACCACATAGGGATTAGTTGCACTTTCAATCTCCCCCTTTTTTGTAATTGATGACAACATATAGATCAAAGCTTTGACAAATGATAATATAAATGAAGTACATTGTCGCTTTGAGAAGTATGTGATAAGCAAGAGCTCCCCCTAAATTTGTGCATTATTTGCAATTTGTTTTTGAATGCAAATGCACAACCAATTAGGATCATGGTCACTCTTCCATGTCAAATACATCTTGGTGGAGCGCTCAAAATGATAAAATATGAAATATGCACTCATCACCAAAATAAGATATGAATGATCATACATGAGAGATAGAATATCATCATTAAGCACAAGTATTAAAGTATGATATGATCAAACATATGATCATAGAAGTATCTCACACACAAGCATAAACCATTGCATCAACCAAACAAGCAAAGCAAATAGAGTAGCAAGAGAGCAAAAAGAAGCAAAAACTCTCTCCTGAAGCCTATGATCTGTACACTTTCTCTCCCTTTGGCAACAAGTTACCAAAAAGCTTGAAAATGCATAGTGCTATGCGACTCTAAGCACGATCTTTGGGAGCTCCAAAGTGAGAAGGTGGCGTGGAGAGGAGTTCTGTGGCGAATGCATCCGAAGAGGTCTGAGGAGCTGGTGGAGTTGCAACTAGAGGAGCAACAGAGGCTGTAGCTACTGGTGTTGAGTAGCCCTTGTGTCAATGGCTGGCATAGTTGCAGACCTTTGTGCCCTTGGCACTCTCTGAAAAGCTTCGGTGGTAGCTCTCCCTCTTCTCTCTTCAACTTCATCCTGGAGTTGCTCAACTGCAGTGTGGATCTCTATGACCTTCAAGTCTAGATCATAAAATTTAGTCTCAATGATCCTCTCTAGACTTTCTTGGTTCTGAGTTAGGGTTTCCAACACTTTCTTAATCCTCGAAGTTTCTTGAATGAGATAGACAAGTTGATCTTGCTTGGATTTCAGGAAAATCTGGGAGGCTTCTTCAGCACATGGTGGATTGGCTGCCTTCTCTGCTCTAGCTTTTTCCTTCTTCTCCTGAGCCTGCACAAACGTGGGATGTGATGGATCCATGACAACCACATTATCTTCAAACTCTGGCAGCAGGGGAAGATGTTCCTTGTCCAAGAGATACATGCTACCTCTTGAGCTTGTGTTGGTTTTCCCTTGAAGAGGAAAGGGTGATGCAGCAAAGTAGCGTAAGTATTTCCCTCAGTTTAGAGAACCAAGGTATCAATTCATTAGGAGACAACAATTAGGAGACAACACACAAGTCACCGAATACCTTCACAAACAATCAACAAGTTGCACCCAACGCAATAAAGGGGTTGTCAATCCCTTCACGGTCACTTGCAAAAGTGAGATCTGATAGAGATAGATAAACGGTAAAGTAAATATTTTTGGTACTTTTGGTTTATAGATTGAAAAGTAAAAGATTGCAAAATAGTAGATCAGAAACTAGCAAGATGTAAACGAGATTTAATATGGAAAAGAGACCCGGGGGCCATAGGTTTCACTAGTGGCTTCCCTCAAGATAGCAAATATTATGGTGGGTGAACAAATTACTGCCGAGCAATTGATAGAAAAGCGCATAGTTATGATGATATCTAAGGCAATGATCATGAAAATAGGCATCACGTCTGTGTCAAGTAGACCGACTCCTGCCTGCATCTACTACTATTACTCCACACATCGACCGCTATCCAGCATGCATCTAGAGTATTAAGTTCATAAAGAACGGAGTAACACATTAAGAAAGATGACATGATGTAGAGGAATTAACTCAAGCAATATGATGAAAACCCTATCTTGTTATCCTTGATGGCAACAATACAATATGTGCCTTGCTGCTCCTATTGTCACTGGGAAAGGACACCACAAGATTGAACCCAAAGCTAAGCACATCTCCCATTGCAAGAAAGATCAGTCTAGTAGGCCAAACCAAACCGATAATTCGAAGAGACTTGCAAAGATATCACATCATGCATATAAGAATTCATAGAAGAACAAAAGAATATTCATAGGTAATCTGATCATAAATCCACAATTCATCGGATATCAGCAAACACACTGCAATAGAATACTACATCGAATAGATCTCCAAGAACATCGAGGAGAACATGGTATTGAGATCCAAAGAGAGAGAAGAAGTCATCTAGCTAATAACTATGGACCCGAAGGTCTGTGGTAAACTACTCACGCTTCATTGGAGAGGTAATGGTGTTGATGTAGAAGCCTTCCATGATCGAATCCCCCTCCAGCAGGATGCCAGAAAAGGTTCCTGGATGGGATCTCACGGGTACAGAAGTTTACGGCGGTGGAAAAGTGTTTTCGTGGCTCTCCTGGATGTTTTCAGGGTATAAGAGTATATATAGGCGAAGGAACTAGGTCAGGGGAGCTACGAGGGGCCCACAAGGGTGGGGGGCGCCCTTCTGCCTCGTGGACGCCTTGTTGCGTATCTGACTTCATCTCCAAGTCTTCTGGTTTCCTTTCGGTCCAAGAAAGATCATCGCGAAGGTTTCATTCCGTTTAGGATTCCTTTTTTTGCAAAACTAATAGGCAAAAAAACAGAAACTGGCACTGGTCCCTCAGTTAATAGGTTAGTCCCAAAAATAATATAAAATGTCATAAATGCCTATTAAACATCCAAAACAGATAATATAATAGCATGGAACAATAAAAAAATATAGATACGTTGGAGATGTATCAATACATGCCCTTGCCCATCTTGGAGTTGATGAGCATCTGAATTTGTGGAGCATAGCCACATGATCTCTTTTGGTCTGCTGCTGTCCTCTTGATTGTCTCAACAATCAATGTCATCACTTTGAATTTTTCAGGCACATCAAACATATGCATCAGATTTATTGAGTGCTCTCTAATCATCATGTCATCTCCCGACTTGGGCAGCAGAGTATGTCTAAGAATTGTGTTGATGGTTGGCAGACCTGACAGCAGATAATACACAGACCCAAACTTGTGGATGTCCAAGGCAGCATCTGGAATTTCCTTGTACATGTGAGCCATTGAGTCATGTCCCTTCCTTGGCTTAGCATATACATCAGTATCATCCTCATGCTCTTCTGGGGCATTTATCAGCTTTGCCCACTCAGCCACTGAAGATTGGTACCTGGTACCCTCTGTCGTCCAAACAATTTTACCATCAGGGTAAAGTGTGTTGTGGACTAGAACTGCATGATCAACTCATTATTCCACTTTGTCAACTTCTGACCAACAAATGCATCAACTCCTGTTGACCTGAAGCTCTCATGGACTCCTGGGAAATTATCTTCATTGTTGTCAATGAACTTCTAGTCCACCCATCTCATGTCACTTACTATTGACTTCTTGTCAAGCAACACAGTCTCATAGAAGTCTTGTTGTTCCTTTGTGTGAAACCTGTAATCAACATATGTTCTTCTTCTAATGGCATATGGATCACTCTGCCTCCATAGCCTGAGACCTGCATCCTTTCTGAGCTTCATGTTTTCTGCCACAGGATGGGTGTCATCATGATCAGGAATCTTGGGCTTCAACTTTCTAAGCACTTGCCCTTCTTCTTCTTCTTCTTCTTCTTCCACTTCAGGCACTGGGACCGTGTTCTTCTCAGCTGCTGGAATGTTTCTGGTGGATCTCTTGGGGGCTTGAGCAGCAGCATTGGGGGCAGACTTGGGTTTTGATGGAGCATCCCCTGATATGATTGCATCCCCCATTAGCTTCTGAGATTTTGCAGGAGGTGCATCTTGCTCTTTTTCCTCTTCTAGGACTCTGGTCATAGAAGATCTCCCAATGACTTTGGCCATTGTCTTCTTAACCCTCTCCTTCCTCTTTTTGCCCTCACTAGCCTCCTTGGGTTCAAGTGTGAACTCCATGGTTTCTTGGGTTGAGGTTCTGGCTTTGGACATGGGAACTCTTCTTGCAGGAGCTTTCTGCTTCATCCCTGGCTTAGTGTTGGAAGCAGTACCAAGCTCTTTCTTGTCTCATTTCCTCTTGGAAGAGAGTTCCTCATCAATTTTGAAATCCTCATCCTCTGAATCTGATGCCTTCTTCTTCCTCTGCCTAGTTGCAGCTTGGGGCAGGTTGCTAGGAGTGCTTCTGCTCCCATCATCATAACTTCTCTCAGAGGGACTAGTGCCCTCACTCATCTGAACCTGCTCCTCAGACTGATTCTAGCTATCACTGTTGTCAAACATGCTGAAAGCTGAAGGCTGACCCTATGAATAGATGTAGATGAGATAGGGATGAGCATCACAAAGTGCAGAGATTTTGCAAAACAATTGAGTCAAAAACTTAGTTTTAGTTTTCTACAAAAGGCATTTTGGAGCTATCGATTTGTTGAACTCGGTGACACCAAAGCAATGTTCAGAGTCTAAACTAGTGACATCAGTCAGACCGAGAAACAGTTCGGTGACTCCGAGACTACTAGGGTTTCACAAATTTCTGAACTTGGTCACACCGATTTGCAAGATTCGGTCAGACTAGGCCAAATCGGTGAGACTGCTTTCTACAACTCAGTCGGTCCAAGATGAATTCGGCAGAAACCTAACCCTAAATTTTTGAATCAAAACTAATCTAAAGGAAGTTTTTGCTGGATAGAATAATCTCAATCGTGGCAAGAATCATGGCATTGTCTTCGTGCTAATAATCGGAGTGAGAAAGCACAAAGGATCGAACTCATACCCTAACTTGGTGATGAGCTCACTATGGCGACAACGGCGGAGGAGAATCCATTGACGGCGGTGGAGATTAGCGGTAGGGGGTCGCTGGTGACGGAGGCGATGATCCGGAGACCTCGATTCGGCAGAGCTGGACAACGCGGGCGAAGAGTTTCAGAGGAATTTCCAAAAATTCAACCCGTGGGTATAAATATCCAGACTCTGTTGGTGTGACTGAGTGGAACAACTCGGTGGCGCCGAGATGCAGAATTGCAAGCGGTTACTGCAACTCAGTGAGACCAAAGTGTTCAAATCGGTTGCACCGAGATTGAAACCTAGATCAACTTAATGAACTCAATGTGACCGAAAGGAATGAATCGGTCAGACCGAGATGCATCAAGAGGTTTTGGAAGTTTAAGTCTATGATGAATCGGTGACTCCGAGTGCTCCTCACTTAGAGGGTTCGAATCTAACTTGATCAAACTTTGTGATGTAGCATGAATAGAGTTTGAGACGAGAAAAGCACAGATAGCTAGAGAGTGTACTTAGGCATTCCTGTCCATCCAATTGGCAAAAGAAAATACTAACAATCAAAACAACAAATGGATGTCCTCGAATGAAGAAAATTATGCAACCAACATGCTCACACAATAAGATAGCAAATGAAATTTGTGGCAAAGCCTGCACAAACACTCTAGCATCTATCAAGCAATTAGCGATGACTAGGTCATCTATATATGAGTATGTTGACTTAGGAGTCTAGAACATTTGATCATAGGTCATACACATCGTTTAAGCTCAAGTGGGGTTACCACTTTTACATAAAGCATTGATGTGTTCACACCATTAGAGTTGCTTTAGCTCAATTCTTAGAGTAAAGCTCCCCCTAGATGTGATATCCCCTTTTAGAGGGATAAACTAACCTTGGGTTTTGTCGATGATGAATTCATGTAGGTGTTGAAGATGTGGATGCTCAATGTTGATGTAGATCATTTGGAGCAATCCATTGGAGTGAGTTGCACTTTCAATACCTACATGGGTTAGTCCCACAAGGAACAAACAAGAATATCCATATACATAGAGTGAAGTAAAGACAAGATGATGTCCATGAAAGCATTAGGTTACCTTGTCCCTTGACTTGCTATCAAGAGGGTTTGTGACTCCTTGAACTAGTTCAAGATGTGGAAGTTGATTGCACTTGTTCTTGCCAATATGAATATGAGTGAAGTCTGTTGGCGGAGTCACCCTCAAGAACTCTCTCTAGTAGTTCTTCTTCAGGATCCACATCATCTTGATGGGAATCCTTGGGGTTGTAGATGTACTTGATGAAGTAGAACTTGAGGTGGACTTGGGAACCCACTTGACCAAGGCCTATGGAGCTTCTTCAAATACATCAATCTCCTCTTGAAGCTTGTCCTTGCCTTTTAGCTTGTGGTCTTATGGTGGAAGGTCATCTTGAGTTTGTGTCCCCTTGAATGAAGTAGGATCATACTTCTCTTGTTGAGGAACAAACTTCGTCTTGGGGTATTGATCTTCTTCCCACTCAACTCCATTGGCATTGAACTTCCGTTCAAAACCAACACCTTGATTCTTCTGGTGCCTTCCTTGCTTGCATACAATTTCCTCAAATTGCTTACTTCCGGCAAGGCTCTTGTAAACACATTTCTCTATAATTCCCTTCAATAAGCTATTTTCTTGCTCAAGTGTAACTTGGCTAAGAGAATCATTAGTGGAATCAAGAGAACTACTAGAAGCAACAATATTGGATTTAGCATGATTAATAGCAGTTTCATCATAGTTTTCATCACTAGCATTGTCAACAAGTAACTCATCATCACCTAGCAAATCATCTTCATCACTATTGAAATCAATATACTCGGGGTGTGATACGTTGGGGCCTTTAGCCATGAAGCATCTTCCAATTCCTTCATTTGGTGAGTCAAATATGTCGTAGGAGTTGGTTGACACAAGTGCAAGTCCGACAACACCTTCATCTTGAGTATATTCGGAGTCGGAGTGATAACTTCTCTCGGAGTGGTGGTCGGAGTCAGAACCGGATACCCATTCACCAACATGAGCTTGATGTCTTCGTTTTGTGTAGCTCTTTGATGACTTGTCCTTCCTTTCTGAATCTTTGCTTCTTCGAGAGGTTCTTCGTTCATAACGATCATCTCTACTCCTTCTCTTTCTTGGAGGTGATTCTTCTCTTCTATTTCTTATTTTAGGTGAGTCTTCTCTTCTTTTGTAGGGAGCCTTACACTCATTGGAGTAGTGTCTGTGTCTTCCACAGTTGTAGCAATTTCGCTCATGACTAGAAGATCTTCCGTCATGGTAGGATCTTGACTTGGAGCTTCTCTCTTTGCTTCTACTCTTGTAGAATTTGTTGAAGTTCTTCACCGTTAAGCTCAATTCCTCATTGAAGACTTATTTTTCGCTCGATGTTGCAGGAGCATCACATGAAGCTTTGTAAGCACCAGTAGACTTATTGTGAAGCTCTTCTTTATCCTTGAGTGACATCTCATGAGCAACAATCCTTCCAATGACTTCCGTTGACGTGAGATCTTTGTAATTGCGCATCATTTGGATCAATGTGCACACAGTATCATATTTTCCATCCAAGGCTCTTAGGATCTTATTGTTGATGAATCTGTCAGTCTTCTCTTCACTTCCGAAGTCGGCAATCTCATTTGTGATGAGAGCAAGCCTAGAGTACATTTCAGCGACACCTTCACCATCCTTCATTTTGAACTTGTCAACTTGACTTTGAAGCAAATCCAACTTGGATTCCTTGATGGACTCGGTACCTTCGTGCATATCAATCAAAGTATCCCAAATTTCCTTTGCATTCTTAATACGGCTGATTTTGTTGAATTCTTCGGGGAACAATCCATTGAAGAGGATATCGCAAGCTTGAGCGTTGTATTGCAGCATCTTCAATTCTTCCGCGGTTGCTCCGCAATTTGGTTCTCTCCCATCAAAGAATTCACCTTGAAAAACCAATGCACACAATAGCACAAACGGCGGGGTTGTGTCCAAGAATATGCATTTTCATCTTATGCTTCCAACTAGCAAAATTAGTGCCATCAAAGTAAGGACCTCTACGGTGGTAATTTCCCTCACTAGACGCCATACTTTCCTAGGTTGTGAAACCAAGGCTATGATCACCAAAGCTATGGAAATCAAATAAAATGAAGACCAAAGCTCTGATACCACTTGTAGGATCGAAAGTATGTCTAGAGTGGGGTGATTAGACTACTTGACCAAATAAAAATCTAGCCTTTTCCCAATTTTAAGTCTTGGCATATTTTACCAACTTAACACTACTCAAGCAAACAACCAACACATGCAATTCTAAGAGTATAGCAGCGGAATGTAAATATTGCATATGAAGGTAAAGGGGAGGAGTTTGGAGGGAGCAAACACAATGTAGACACGGAGATTTTTGGCATGGTTCCGATAGGTGGTGCTATCATACATCCACGTTGATGGAGACTTCAACCCACGAAGGGTAACGGTTGCGCGAGTCCACGAAGGGCTCCACCCACAAAGGGTCCATGAAGAAGCAACCTTGTCTATCCCACCATGGTCATCTCCCACGAAGGACTTTCCTCACTTGGGTAGATCTTCACGAAGCAGGAGATCTCCTTGCCCTTACAAACTCCTTGGTTCAACTCCACGATCTTGACAGAGGCTCCCAAGTGACACCTTGCCAATCTAGGCGACACCACTCTCCAAAAGGTAATAGATGGTGAGTTGATGATGAACTCCTTGCTCTTGTGCTTCAAATGATAGTCTCCCCAACACTCAACTCTCTCACACAGATTTGGCTATGGTGGAAATATGATTTGAGTGGAAAGCAACTTGGGGAAGGCAAGAGATCAAGATTCTTGTGGTTGGATTGGAATGTCTTGGTCTCTATACATGAGTAGGTGGTTCTCTCTCAGAAAATGAGTATTGGAAGTGTAGGCATGTTCTGGTAGCTCTCTCTCAATTGGAGAAGCAGGTGGAGGGGTATATATAGCTTCCACACAATATCTAACCATTACACACAATTTGCCAAACTCGGTGGGACCGAATAGTGAAACTCGGTGAGACCGACTTGGTTCAAAATGTGAACGTTAGGCTTTTCGGTGGGACTGACAACATCAACTCGGTGAGACCGATGCGCTAGGGTTAGGGCAAAACCTCATCTCTGTGAGACCGATCACATGAACTCGGTGAGGCCGATCTCGGTAATAAGCAAACAGAGACTTGGTCAGGCAAACTCGATGGGACCGATCGCTCATCTCTGTTAGACCGAAACGTTACGAAAAGGAAGCCGAGAGTTTGCACTGTGAACTCAGTGGGACCGATCACACATCTCGGTTAGATCGAAATGTTATGAAGGGAAACAAAGAGTTTGCAGTCCCATCTCGGTGAGACCGAGATCCCTATCGATAAGACCGAACTGATTAGGGTTTGTGGATATGGCTATGTCAAGTGAACTCGGTGGCACCAGATAGATCAAATTGGTGGGGCCGAGTTTGACTTTTGGTTTAGGACATATTTGGAAATGAGAAAGTGGTTGAGGGTTTTTGGAGCATATCACTAAGCATTTTGAGCAAGCAAGCCATTAAGCAACACCTCATCCCCTTTTAGTAGTATCAGCTTTTCCTATGGACTCAATGTGATCTTGGATCACTAAATCAAGAAGTAGAGTTTTGAGCTTTTGCCAATATGTGTCCTTAGCATTTTGAGGGGTCCACATCTCTGGTCCATGCCATACCAACCATTGAACTTTTTGAAACATTGATCTTGAAAGAATATTAGTTCAATGAGCTATATGTTGTTATGAATTACCAAAACCACCCGGGGATTAGTTGCACTTTCAATATGTATTACATGAGTTATGTGTTTTTGTGACCGAAGGTTGTTCGGAGTCCCGGATGAGATCACAGACATGACGAGGAGTCTCGAAGTGGTCGAGAGGTAAAGATTGATATATTGGAAGGTTATATTCGGACACCAGAATAGGGTATTTTTCGGAGTACCGAGGGGTTACTAGACCCCCCCCCCCCCGGGGGGGGGGGAGTAATGGGCCTCATGGGCCCTAAGAGGAGAGGCAAGGCAGGCCACAGGAGGTGGCGCCCTCACCATTGGAGTCTGAATTGGACAAGGGGCAGGGGGCACAACCCCACTTTCCTTCTCCCTCTCCCTCTCCCTCTACTTCCCTCTTTCCCCCTCCGTTGGAAAGGAAGAGGAGGCCGACAAGAACTAGGAGTCCTAGTGGGACTCGCCCACTTGGCGTGTCCCCTAGGGCCGGCCTCCTCCCCTCTCCTCCTTTATATATGGGGGTAGGGGGCACCCCAAAGCACATCAATTATCTTAGCCGTATGCGATGCCCCCCTCCACTGTTTACTCCTCCAGTCATATTGTCGTAGTGCTTAGGTGAAGCCCTACGCGGATCACATCACCATCACCATCACAACGCCATCGTGTTGATAGAACTCATCTCCTTCGTACCTCTACTGGATCAAGAGTTTGAGGGACGTCATCGAGCTGAACGTGTGCAGAACTTGGAGGTGTCGTACGTTCGGTACTTGATCGGTTGATTCGAGTTCGACTACATCAACCGTGTTAAGTTAACGCTTTCGCTTTCGGTCTACGAGGGTGCGTGGACACACTCTCCCCCTCTCGTTGCTATGCATCTCCTAGATAGATCTTGCGTGAGCGTAGGAATTTTTTTAAAATTCCATGCTACGTTTCCCAAACAGTGGGTTTATGTGTAGATGACATGCACGAGTAGAACACAAAGAGTTGTGGGAGGTGATTGTCGGTGTCAAAACTGGCAGATCTCGGGTAGGGGGTCCCAAACTGTGCGTCTAAGGCTAATGGTAACAGGAGGCAGGGGACACGATGTTTACCCAGGTTCGGGCTCTCTCGATGGAGGTAATACCCTACTTCCTGCTTGATTGATCTTGATGATATGAGTATTTCAAGAGTTGATCTACCATGAGATCGTAGAGGCTAAACCCTAGAAGTTAGCCTATGATTATGATTGTATATTCGTCCTACGGACTAAACCCTCCAGTTTATATAGACACCGGAGAGGGCTAGGGTTACATAGAGTCGGTTATAGAGAAGGAGATCTACATATCCGAATTGCCAAGCTTGCCTTCCATGCAAAGGAGAGTCCCACCCGAACACGGGACGAAGTCTTCAATGTTGTATCTTCATAGTCCAACAGTCCGGCCAAAGTATATAGTCCGGCTGTCCGAGGACCCCCTAATCCTGGACTCCCGTAGTAGCCCCTGGACCAGGCTTTAATGACGATGAGTCCGGCGCGCAGATTGTCTTCGGCATTGCAAGGCGGGTTCCTTCTCCGAATACTCCATAGAAGATTTTGAACACGAGGATCGTGTCCAGCTCTACAAAATAATTTCCACATACCACCGTAGAGAGCACAATATTCCACAAATCTAATCTGCTGACAACTTTTCATAGCCTGACACCACGCCACGGCCCGGTCATTACGAACCGTTTTTCCCAGCCTGCCACTACACGTGTTGCGAGGCGGTTTTATTGGAACGTCTTGTCGAAGCAGAGATTGTGTTCCCCTTATCACGGGATTCTCATCAATACGGGTGTGGGAAACCCAACCGTGCTTGTTAGTATGACTCCTCGATTTTAGGAAAGTTCCAAACGGCCACGCAGGGGACGCTTGATATTCCTCCTCTTTATAAAGGGGCCAAGGCCTGTCCTTTTCTTCCCACGCTCGATCCTTCCCTTCCCCCACCTCGAGTTCCAACACCCAAGGCTCAAGCTAAGTGCTTCGGACCTTCAACCATGTCCGGATCCAACCTTCAAGGCCGGTGGATGGCCTCCTCTGTCACAGAGGAGGACATCAAGAAGCTTAGGGAGGCCAGGTATCTCACCGCCGAGATCCCGCACAGGCTGCCTGCTCAAGGGCAGGTCATCCCCACTCCCGAACCCAATGAGAGTGTCGTATTTGTTTCCCACTTCCTCCGAGGGCTTGGTTTTAGTCTTGATCCTTTTGTGAGAGGACTCATGTTCTATTACGGGCTAGATTTCCATGATCTAGCTCCAGATTCCATCCTTCACATCTCGTCGTTTATCGTCATGTGTGAGGCCTTCCTCCGCATCACCCCACACTTCGGCTTATGGCTCAAGACCATCAGTGTGAAGCCGAAGATGATCAACGGTCGACACGCGGAGTGCGGAGGCGCTATAATAAGCAAAGGCATCGATGCCCTGTGGCCAAAGGGTTCCTTCCCGAAGGTGTTCGACTTATGGCAACAGGAGTGGTTTTACATCACAGCTCCCCGAGGTACAAAGCGGGTGGCCCCCCTGTCTTCTGCCCAGGCCCTCCGCCTCAACTGGCGTCATGGGTCAACTAGGGGCTAGACTGGGGGCCAGTTGATAATGTGCTGACATTGCAAAGCCGCATCCGAGATCTCCTCGAGAGGGATGTTAGTCTCGTCAATGTAATGCAAGTAATGCTAGTTCGTCGGGTCCTGCCATGCCAATGTCGATCTCTCCGTATGTGGGAGTTCAATCCGGAAGGACCGCGAACTATTCAACAATTCTTCGGCGTGATGCTCAAAGGGATGTATGAACTGTTCTTAGGATCACGAATAAAGTGTCCGGACACCATCGAGGATGCGGGTCTTAACTGCAACCGTCCGGATACCCAGGTAAGTAATTCTGCGACCGAACATGTCATCTTTTATATTTGTTACAACACCATTCTGAAACATTGCTCTCGGCCAGGGCTGGATAAGAAAGGCGGAGAGGATTAGGTGTTCGCCCCCCCTTCCCGAAGGCTCGCTGGATCCTTTATTAACCAGGATGCTTAAGCGCGCACCATATCAGGTGCCATCAGGAGAAGATGAGGGGAGGAATAGACAAGCCACAGGTAGGCTTCATACCTTACACATCCAAACCGGGGGACTGAGTGCCTCCGCTAAGGAGGATAATCAGGGAGGTGAATCTAAAATCCCCTCTCCTCACGGGAAGAAAAGGGCCACCTCCCAGGACTTGGATATGGAGGTTTTCAAACGAGGGAAGAAACCCTCGCCAAGGGGCCCTGCCCCAAAGAGCGTCCTTACCGCACAGCGCCCGCAAGGGGGCCAGCCCTCAACCAAGCTGTAAGTAAAAAAAAGTACTTTGGTAAATATATCTTGTTTCATCTCTGAGAATAACAATTGAGGCCTATCTCTTGCAGTCCGGCTCGAGGCCCTTCTCAACAGAGTTCGTCTTCGGGGGATCTTCTTCCGAAGATGATGGAGAGCGAAACGCCTCCTCCTGCCTCCCCGCCCCATGGGGCGGACGACCCCGAGGTGTCGTCACGGAGGATTTCTCCTGATCCACCAAGGCCGGAAGTTAACACTTCGGCCGCCCGAAGCCCGGAGTATTTGGCTCCCAAGGAGAGCAACAGGAAGAGTCCAAGATTGTCTGGCACATAGCCGGACACACTAACGGGTCTTCTGGAGCAAGCGGCTATCTCAGAGGCGCACCGTGCCTTAATGGGTACGGTGTTTGAGAGGATTTCATCCGCCAAAAGCGGGTTGAATGAAGCTTTTACAAGCCTGCTCAAAGGCTTTGAGGTACGCAAAGTAATATGTATATTTTCGTCTATACATCACACGCTAGGTGTGCTCCTATAGATAGTAGCCCCTAAGACTCTGGTTGCTGTCCCGAGGCGGAAAACAGAGGATCATAGTCCCAGGTAATGATTGCACTGCGTTATGTGCAGACGGCTGAGGGTCTGGCGGCTGACTGGACTGCTGATTTTGCCGAACTGAAGAGACAGCTTGACGTGGCGGATGCCGACATCACGCTTGTGAACAAGCGGCTTGACGAGGCACAGGGTATGTATTTTCGGATTGTCAGCAAATATTAAGAGGGGCATGATGCTAGTATCTATAATATGTTGTGACTACAGATGGAGCTGCTGCCGTGGAGACCCTTCGGGCGGAACTTGCCCGAGCCAAGGAACAAGCCAGGAGAAGCGATGCGGCTGCCCTAAAGGCGGCCGAAGAGTTAAAAGCCGAACAGGCTGCTCATCGCCAGAGTGAAGATAAGATAGCCAAGATGGTTGTTGAGCATAAAGATACCGCCGGCCGATATGAGCTCCTTGAAAAGGAAAGCCAAGCGAAAGCAACCAACCTATAGAAGGCCTTGGAAGCGGCCAAGGAAACTCGCTCTGAAATTAGAGGGATAAGGGAGGAGCTTCGTGAAGCCGGAGATATCACGGCTGGGAGGCCCCTTTTGTTGTGGATGAAGTTCGAAGATCCAAAGTATGCCCCTCTGGATCAGTTATGGAGTGATGCAGATGCGTATGCGGACCTGGCAAAGAGTGCTGCTAATGCGACAGAGTTTTTCAAAAATCGGAAAGATCATGATGTGGAAAGGCTGTTCTGGTCGCAGTTCAGTGCCCCGACGCGTCTGCTGCCATTGAATGAAAAGATGGCCGCATGTGCCGAACTCCATAGGTTGTCCGGGCTTGCTATGAGGTCTGTCGTGGATCATCTTTGGCCAAAGGGACCAAGGCCGGACAATTATTTTGGTTTAGTGCAACAATTACTTGGCAGTGTGTCGCATATCGATGCTGTGAAGAGGTCGACGTGCATAGAGGGTGCGCGGATGTCTCTTGCCCATGTTAAAACATACTGGGCAGGGATGGAGGCCACCGCTATTGCAACCCGGGGCTCAGCGGGAGGACAGGACCCGGCCAAGCACTATTTTGAAGAAGTCCTAGAAGGCGCCCGTTTAATAGAGGCTCAGTGCTCGAAGAGTGCCATGTTCGAGTGACATGTGTCTCAATTGTAAGAACAATGCTATTTTGATTATAAAGGTCGTGTTTATACTTTTGCCCAAAAGTATTATAATGCCTCCTGTGCGGCCGTTTATGTATGTATATAACCTGAAAGTTTGCGATGTCGGCTTATTTACGCATATAATGCGGGGGTGTTTGAAAAAGCGCATAATCACACTTGATCCAAGTCTTGGTCCGTTAAGGAGGTGATAGTGCGGCGAACTAGGCAATCGGACTATATAGCTTTAACACTTTAACTTAGCCATAGGAGTTTGATGGTGGGGTACTATATAGCCCCTGGTACTTCCGCGTTTATCCGAATACGGTGCACGTACGTACATGACCGGGAAACCGGTCCTTCGTTAATGCGGAGGAATCGCGAAGATCCTGCTGAGTCATCGAGTGGTTGACCAGTCTCGCGCTATATCATGACAGTCAGTTTTTGGCTTTCTCTACTTAGGTGCTCATCCAGATGAACCAGGGCACAATCGCATTAGTTCTCCCGGTGCCACCTTAGCCGATAGAGCAAAACGTAAGGTAGCAAAACACGGGAGCCGGGCAAACCCAACTTTTGACCAAAGACATGATTCGGAGCTGATGCATATAAGGCCAAACTCATGACGTCATACACTCCCTAAGGTATTCGGACTTTACAACATATACTAGGCTGAGTAACGCCCTCGATAATGAGCCCTGAGTTTCCAGGTACATGCATTAGTCTGGCGTGATGAAATGCCAATAACGCCAGTATCCCTCCCGATTGTGTTAAGTGTCCGAAGGGTATGAAGCAACAAGAGACATTAAAAAAAGGTTTACGGAAGGTCTTAATCTAAAAAGAAACCTTTGAGTGGGGCCCTGCTGCACGTCAGTGCCTTTATCTCCGTTGTGCCGTATCCTGGAAGGGTGTAGCACGATGATCATCTGTAAAAAGGAAAAACCCAGGTGAAAGATTTCGTGAGAAGTTGGTTATTCTGAACGAACCATGAAAATGCAATTTGTTATTGTATTAATAGGGTCAAGCCAAACTATGGGATTTTTTCCATGCGGGCAGCCCCTAGCACCACCTATGGGGGTATATCCATAGACCCAAGCTCAGGTTTATCTGGGCTGTTACAACCGGCGGTGCGCCGGACTCGTCTAACCGTGTCCGTGGTCTTGACGACCGATCATTTATTCTGGTTGGAGAGGCCGCTTAGTGTTCGGCTGCTAGAGCCGCCACATATTCTTCCGCATGTAAGGAACGCTCTGTGTTTCCGCTAACTGTGATGACGCCACGTGGACCGGGCATCTTGAGTTTAAGATAAGCATAGTGTTGTACTGCATTGAAATGAGCGAAGGTCGTTCTTCCGAGTAGTGCGTGATAACCGCTTCAAAATGGAGCGATGTCGAAGATTAATTCTTCGCTTCTGAAGTTGTCGGGAGAACCGAATACAACCTCTTGTATTAGAGAGCCCGTGCAGCGGGCCTCGACGCCTGGTATTATTCCTTTAAAGGTAGTATTGCTTTGGCTGATTCTTGACGGGTCTAACCCCATTTTGCGGACAGTGTCCTGGTATATCAGATTAAGACTACTGCCGCCGTCCATAAGGACTCGGGTGAGATGGTATCTGTCAATTATTGGGTCGAGCACCAAGGCAGCCGATCCTCCGTGCCGGATACTAGTCGGATGATCCCTGCGATCAAAAGTGATCGGGTAGGCCGACCAAGGATTGAATTTGGGGGCGATAGGCTCTACAGTGTATATATCTTGGAGTGCGTGTTTGCGCCTTCTCTTCGATATGTGAGTTGCGTAAATCATATTCACTGTTTTGAATTCTGGTGGGAATTTTTTGTCCCCCAGTGTTCGGCTGGCGAGGCTCATCCTCATCTTCACTTGGCGTCTCCCTCCCTTTGTGTTCGGCGTTTAGCTTGCCGGCCTGCTTGAAAACCCAACATTCTCTGTGGGTGTGATTTGTAGGTTTTTCGGGGGTGCCATGAATCTGACATAATCTGTCTAGAATCTTATTTAGGCTGGACGGTCCATCCCTGCTGCCTTTAAATGGCTTTTTCCGTTGACCGGGTCGAGAGCCCCTGAATCCGGCGTTGACTGCCGTGTTATCTGGGTTGTCTTCATTGTTTCGACGCTTGTTTTTATTGCGTCGCGGCTTCCCATTGCCATCCCTGACTTCGGAAGTGCCTGGGTCGTTGGTGCCGCTACAGGCCAACCAGCTGTCCTCGCCCGCACAGAAGCGGGTCATAAGGCTTGTTAGGGCTGCCATTGTCCTCGGCTTTTCCTGGCCGAGGTGTGTGGCGAGCCATTCGACTCGATACTGTGCTTGAAAGCCGCTAAGGCTTCAACATCTGGGCAGTCGACGATTTGATTCTTATTAGTGAGAAATCTGTTCCAAAGCTTACGGGCTGACTCTCCGGGTTGTTGGATTATGTGGCTTAAATCGTCTGCATCCGGAGGTCGGACATAGGTCCCTTGAAAATTGGCCCTGAAAGCATCCTCAAGTTCCTCCCAACTTCCAATTGAGTTTACGGGGAGGCTTTTCAACCAATGCTAAGCTGGTCCTTTCAACTTGAGGGGCAGGTATTTAATGGCGTGGAGATCATCTCCGCGAGCCATGTGGATGTGAAGGATAAAGTCCTCAATCCGCACTCCTGTGTTACATCATTCCGTCAGATGCCTCTATATTCACGGGTTTAAATCCTCCGAAATTATGATCCAAAGACCTCATCGGTGAAGCACAGGGGGTGTGCGGCACCCCTGTATTTGGATGTGTCATGGCATGCTGTCGACGGTTGTTGTGTTCGGTGTTGATTCCGAGCTGGTATTCGATCAATATGATCGTTTTGGTGGCTATGATCTTGCGCCGGAGCACGCTTCCTAGATCCATAGATGGACCTGTCCATACTGGCTTTTTTGTCCAGGAGCTCACGTAAATCGTGTGCTGACTTGTGTGCGGCATCATCAGCCGCCCTGTCGTGGCCACGGGGTGGTCGGTCCAGCTGATCGGCCGTTTTATTTTTTGGCTGAATTGGCTCTGTAGCCTTGTCATCGAATTTGGGCAGCAGCTTGCGCTTTGGGTAGCTCTTTGTGTGGCGATCGCCGCCGTATTTTTCTTCAGCGTCGAGCACTTTGTTCCATCTGCGGTTGAGCGTATCCTGCGCGGCCTTAAGCCTTTGCTTCTGCTTCTTCAAGCTCCTCGCAGTGGAAATAAGCCTTCGATGGAGGTTCTCTTGTTCCAAGTGTTTTTCCGGGATGATGAGTGCATCGTCGTCCGTACTGTTCTCTCAAGAGACAGGTTGATCAGCTTTACCCTTGGGATCGCCGTCATCGGACATTGGCTCCGGACTATGTTCACCGTCCCCTGGCGCATCCTGCTCCATCGCTAGGTCCATGGGGTCGTCGTTTCCATTAGAGTCGATCGGGGTGCTGTTCTTTCTTGTGATGTTATCGTTGTTTTTGCTGTGGCGGGATTTAGAGCGGCGCCTACGTTGTCGCTTTGGTTTCTGCTCAAGGGGATTATCCTCCATTGCATCCTTCCATTCCTCGCCATTGTTTTCTTTGGGTGTATCCACCATGTATATATCGTCTGATTAGGTGGTTGTCCAGCGCCCTGTGGGCGGTGGTTCCTGTTCATCTCCAGCATCGTTGTCCATACCGTCGATGTCTTCGGAGTCGAAGTTAAGCGTGTCGGTTAAGTCATCGACAGTGGCTATTAAGTGGGTGGTCGGTGGGGAATGAATTTCTTCGTCGTCCGTTTCCCACTCAAGCCGGACATAGTTCAGCCAAGTGTCTCCTGATAGAGAGAGAGACCACAATGAATTTAGCATGTCACCCAAGGGTGAGTGCTGAAAGATATCCGCGGAGGTAAACTCCATGATCGGTGCCCAATCAGATTCGATAGGCACGGACGCACGCGCTTCAGAACCTATGGCCGGAGACGATTCCGAGGGTCCGATGAGACAGATCACTTTGGAGGTGAAGTCTGTGTCACGACCGGCTTTTCAATAAAAATATTTATTGAGAGACCGATCTTTTGATGTCCAGTGTGAGGAAAATCCTCCTCATTGGTAGACAAAACTTTGATACAATAAGCCAGTAGCATTAATATATTACAGGGGTTGAACTGAAGTCGCTCAACCATTATTACAAGCACGCCAATAATTATACATATGGCGGATATGGCACAATGGTGGGGTGGCAATACTACTGACTCGAGATAAAAGTGGTTGGTGGAGTATCACAGTGGAGTGGGTAGCAATACTACTACACTGGCATCTCATCGAGTGTCGAGGTGAGGCTCGATGAATTTTATTTAGGTAGCGGAAGCGGTTATACACAGTGACCAAAACCAGGGTCGCACGAGACTGACTGGGACTCCTCTAAGCGTCGGACTCGCTATCGAACTCCTCATCCATGAGATCGCCTTCGTCAGCATCTGGCCAAATCAACAAGCCAGGTGAGTACTTTGAAAGTACTCGCAAGACAGTTCGGACAAAAGATATAACAAATGCATGCACGAATGCGGCATGAGTATTTTTACAATGGCACATTTAGTTCATAAAAACAAGACAGATAAAAAGGGAGTCGGCGGTAGTCCGCTCGAAAACCCAACGAGATAATTGTAAACCCAATCGGGTGTCTGTAGCGACGCCTCGAAAGGAAGATAAATAAATAAAGCACGCCGCAGTCGGGCGTCTAGGCGACACCACATAAAGGGCTTTAAAAGAAATACCACAGTCGGGCGTCTTAGCGACACCACATAAAGGGCTTTAAGAGAAATGCCACAGTCGGGCGTCTGAGCGACGCCACATAAAGGGCTTTAAGAAAAATGCCACAGTCGGGCGTCTGAGCGACGCCACATAAAGGGCTTTAAAATAAATGCCACAGTCGGGCGTCTGAGCGACACCACATAAAGGTCTTTAAAAGAAATGCCACAGTCGGGCGTCTGCACAATGCCACATAAAGGGCTTATAGCAAAAATAAATAATAACAATGCCGCAGTCGGACGTTTGAGCGACGTCACAGAAAGGGCTTATAGCAAAATAAATAATAACAATGCCGTAGTCGGACGTCTGAGCGACGTCATAGAAAGGGCTTATAGCAAAATAAATAATACAATGCCGCAGTCGGACGTCTGAGCGACATCACAGAAAGGGCTTATAGTTCATTGTCATAACATGTGAGGGTTAATGTATGCAAAAAAAATATTCCACACAGATGGTTAGCGGGTTAGTCCATCACAGGAATAAACATTAACCGAACTTAACACTCCTTTAGCTTACCGGGGTTTCTGTCACCAAGACTGACAATTGACAAGATAAAAAAAGACACGGAACTAGGTCATGGATAGGATGTTGTAATGGGGAGTTGACTCTGCAGAGTTTGTACTAAAATACCCATAGCCAACGGATTTCCGTAGTCACGAAGGACTAGTTCCGTTTATGGTATTTCGGAAGAAACACAACTTAACCGGTACACACACATCCCACTTCACGTTGCCAGGAATCACCCTTGACAGCGTTCAAGAAAAACTTTGAGACGGGGAGATCACAATATCGAATAGTATGGGATCAAATTTATATACGCGCTCTCTAAGGGGTGCCCCCTCTCGGTCCCAACCGGAAACACCCATCCCCCCTGACCGGATGAAAGGCTTTAATCCAGGGCCATGGAACCTTCATCCCGGCCTCTCCATTTGGTGTGTACTAGGGAACTGGTTTGCATCTTACTAAGCCATATCCCTTGCGGGAAACATGTGGCAGTACGGAAAGATAAATGAACGGGAGTTGATACCGGAGTCAAAAACATACTGGCATAAGACTGGCATGCTACAACACTACCATCTTAACTATCCTCATGCCACCACGTGGCCATGCAACCTCAATTCCATGAAGTCATGGATTCCCGAAACTCACTTGTCTCCGCTTTTCACGAAACAAAAATTTATCGGGATGCTTATGAACATGACATGAAACTATTCAATGCAAACATGCCAAGACACTCATCATATCAAGAGTTCAAACATGCTTGCCTCGCTCGGAGTAGTCAGGGCCTAGTTCAGCGAAGTTCGCGTCTCCGTCACCACCTTCGGTATATACAGTACACAAAATACACGTGCTATCGTAAATACTGTGGGGTACAGAAAGTTGATCCAAATATTTTTCAAATATATATGATAAAAAACTAGACAAAAATTTGAAGAGGACAGAAAAAGAATCACTCAAAAATTCCTTTCTGATAAAAAGTTATAAGGGTTTTAACCCAAGGGCTCATCTGTAATGAAACAGAAAGTTTCTAGGGGCTCACTTATAAAAACAGAAAACGATTCGATTGAAAATACGCCGGCCCAGAGGGGAGACGTACTTTGGCAGAAGACGCCTTCAGAAAACGGTTCGTTTAGAAAGGACTGAGAGGCTGACGGGTGGACTCCACCTGTCGGGTTTGAAAATCCAAAAAGAGAGAAACAGAGCGCGACGGCGCCCGAGAGGTGCGGTGGTCGCCGGCGGTGATCCACGGCGAGGTAGAGTGATCGGACGGTACCTTTGTGATCAGCACGTCCTTCCACGTCTATGGGAGGTGGAAGTGGTCGCCGGCGAGCACTGTGTCGACGGCGGCCTTTGCTCCGGCGGACGGCGGTTCGGGTGGTCGTGGACCTTGTCGGAGAGTGCTGCGGAGGCCAAATTGAGGAGGGGGTTAGATCTCTGGTAGCTAGAGGGGTAGCCGACGGGTTTAAGACTGGAGACGGCCTCACCGGAGTGAATCAAGGTGGAGGCCGAGGCGGAATGGGGCGGCTGGAGTTGGGGAGGAGACCTCCTCGAGGTCCTCCCCGTGGCCCGTGTGGGTCTTGGTGTGGTGCGAGAGGGGTGTGCTCGAGGGCGAGCTCGTGAGCCCTTTTTATAGGCGGTCCAAGGCGGTGGCCGAGAACGGGGTTCTCCGGCGAAGCTTACGGTGGTGCGGGGCATTGGTCGGGGAGTTTTAGAAGCTGAGCACCATCATGGGGGTTCACGGGTTCCGTTCAGGCGTTAAACGAGCCGGGACTCGAAGCTTAGGCTGGGCTCGACGGAACGGGGCGGCGCGGGCCCGTCGGCGGCAGAGAGCATGCTCTGTGCGTGCCGCGCCACGGCGACAGTGTCGCATGCGTGCGTTGGCAAGGAGATGGCCATGCGGAGCCACCAGGGGGTTTGGGCGGCGCCGAACGGCGTTGCGCCGCCGTTCTGCTCTCTGTCGGCTGCTATGGTGGTTCGGCCGCCGCAAGACACGCCGGCGCAGGCGGGCCAAGGTGCCACCGACGCCAGGAACGCGCCAAGTGCGCGTGTGAGGCTCTGGACAAGCAGGCTAGGCCGTGAGCAACGTGCCAAGTGCACTGTGGGCATGTGACTGAATTTCTGACGAAGATCAACACTGAAACTCTGAACTTAACTGAAGATGAATAGAAACAGTGCATGCAAGGTGTTCGACAGAATGATCTAGGCATGTAGGGATTTTTCCTGGAGCTGGTTTTTGGTGGAGAGGTCTCTCATTGCAACTAGAGGTTGCCTGAATTTTGGTGGAATTTTTGGAGAAGTGTAGATATGAATTTCACCAAATTTGGCAAATCTGGTCCAAACTTGCAGTGAGTGAAATTTGAAATATTCGAAAAGAAGAAGAGTGGATCAAGATGGTTCTGGGTTGTGGGTACAAAGGACTATACATGGGTGTTGAGTTGAGGTCAAAAATAAAAAGCCTTTGGGTACTTGCTTTGCAAATCACTTAGGCTCAAAAGAAAAGACAGAATTATTTGGAAAGAGAAAATAATTGGAATACAATCCAAAAATGGATTTTATTAGGTTAGACAGAATGTTTGATTTGTATCCAAGTGGAAGGAGGGGTTTTGAGGGGAGTTTTACCATAAGTGGCATGGCAAAACAAAGATGGATCAAAACCAAATAAAATCCCAAAACCAAAAGGTTTTCTTTTTAGAAGAAAACTCAATCCAGAAAGAGTTTTTAGAGAGTAGACTTAGAAGAGGGTTTTTTAAAAAAAAGTTTAAATGACCTTCTTCAAACCAGGCAAGGCTCTTTCTGAAAACAAAACCAAAAAAAATTTGGAGTGTCACAGCACCTACCCCCTTAGGAAAAATCTCGTCCCCGAGATTTCAGCTGATCCTTAAACAGGTGTGGGTGCTCTGTCCGAAGAAAATCCTCTCTTTCCCAAGTGGCTTCAATCTCGGTGTGATTGCTCCACTGAACTCTGAAAAAATTGATGGTTTTCTGTCTGGTTCTCCTTTCAGATTCTTCCAATATTTTCACTGGGTGTTCCCGATAGGTGAGGTTTGATTGTACGTCGATGTTCTCATGGGATACTTGCTTCTCTGGGTTGCTCACGCACTTCCTTAATTGGGAGACGTGGAACACGTCATGGATGTCGGACAATTCTTCAGGCAAGTCTAACTGGTAGGCTACCGTGCCTCTTCGTGCCACTATGCAGAATGGTCCAATGAATCTTGGTGCTAACTTCCCCTTAATCTTAAACCGTTGCAGTCCCCTCATAGGAGATACTCGCAGGTACACCAACTCACCGGGCTCAAAATTGACTCCACGATGTTTCTGATCATAATAGCTTTTCTGTCGGCTCTGAGCTGTCTTAAGTCGGTCCCTGATTAGCTTGACCTTTTCCTCGGCTTCTTTGAGCATGTCTGGGCCGAAGATACGGCTGTCACCAGTCTCTGACCAATTTAGCGGGGTACGGCATCTTCGCCCGTACAAGGCTTCAAAGGGTGCCATTTGCAGGCTGGCCTGGTAACTGTTGTATGCAAACTCGGCGTATGGTAGGCTTTCCTCCCAACTGGCTCCATAAGTGAGGACACATGCTCTCAGCATGTCTTCCAAAATTTGATTTACGCGCTTAGTTTGTCCATCGGTCTGTGGATGGTATGCGGTGCTGAAAGCTAGTTGGGTTCCCAGGGCCTGTTGCAGGTGATCCCAAAATCTGGAGATGAATTGTGTGCCTCTGTCAGATATTATGGTCTTCGGAACTCCATGTAGGCAGACGATACGGGAAAGATAAAGCCTGGCAAGCTTCTGAGTGGTGTGACTTGTCTTTACGGGAATGAAGTGCGCTACTTTAGTCAATCTATCCGTGATGACCCATATGGCATCATGCCCATGTCGTGACCTAGGTAGCCCAACAATGAAATCCATTCCGATCTCGTCCCATTTCCACTCGGGTATCTTATTTGGTTGCAATAGTCCGGCCGGTTTCTGGTGCTCGGCCTTTATGCGCTGACATGAGTCACAACACGCAATAAACGTGGCTATGTCCCTCTTTATACCATGCCACCAAAATGTTTCCTGAAGGTCTTTGTACATTTTTGTTCCTCCAGGGTGAATTGAATATGGGGCGGTGTGGCCTTCAGCCAAGATCTGCTGTTTAAGGTCATGAATATTTGGTACGCAAAGTCTATTCTCGTACCACAATATTCCTTGCTCATCGACAATGAATTCTGGGGCCTTGCCCAATTTCATCTTCCGTTTTATGCCTTCAATGCTGGGGTGACCACGCTGAGCCTCTTTAACTTTTTCTATCAGGGTAGGTTGTATCTCTAAGTTTGACACACTGCCTTCGGTGACCATCATTAAGTTGAGCTTAGCAAATTCCTGCCGAAACTCAGGCCTCAAGTTTCTCATGCTGTAGTTGTTTGGACTGGGGTTCCGACTTAGAGCATCTGCTACAACATTTGCTTTGCCTGGGTGATAGTGGATTCCAACATCATAATCCTTTACCAATTCCAACCAGCGTCGTTGCCGTAAGTTGAGTTCTGGTTGGGTGAAAATATACTTGAGGCTCTTATGGTCCGTGTATATTTCACAACGATTTCCAAGTAAGAAGTGTCTCCATTCCTTGGGTGCATGGATAACTGCTGCTAACTCTAGGTCATGAGTAGGATAATTTTCCTCATGCTTGCGGTTGTTTGGAAACATATGCATAACCTTGCCTTCTGCATTAATACGCACCCGAGGCCCTTTCGAGATGCGTCACAATATACCTCAAAATTCTTGTGTATGTCTGGCACAGTTAATACTGGTGCTGTCGTCAGTTTCCTCTTTAGTTCTTGGAAACATTTCTCACAAGCTTCCGTCCATTCAAACTTCTTGTCCTTCTTGAGAAGTTGCGTCATTGGCTTTGCTATCGTGGAAAATCCTTCAATAAATCTTCGGTAGTACCCTGCCATTCCTAGAAAACTTCGTACGTCCGTTACGCTCGCTGGTGTTTTCCAGCCAAGTACGGCCTTGACTTTTTCTGGGTCTACGGCAATACCTTCTTGGGTTAATACATGGCCCAGAAAACCTACTTGCCTTAGCCAAAATTCACATTTGCTGAATTTGGCATATAACTGATGCTTCCTGAGTTCTCCTAGCACAATTCGGAGATGTTCAGCATGCTCTTCGGGTGTTTTGGAGTATATTAGAATGTCGCCGATGAATACCACAACAAACTTGTCCATGTATTTCATAAATACTTTGTTCATGAGGTGAACAAAATATGCTAGGGCGTTTGTTAGCCCAAATGGCATTACCATGAACTCATATAGTCCATATCTGGAGGTGAAGGCTGTCTTGGGAATATCTTCTGTCCGTACTTTTAATTGATGGTATCCTGACCTCAGGTCAATTTTTGAGAATACCTTGGCCTGAGCGAGCTGATCAAATAAATCATTTATCCGTGGCATTGGATACTTGTTCTTGATTGTGACCATGTTAAGTGCTCGAGAATCGATACACAATCTCAGTGTGTCGTCCTTCTTTTTGGCAAATAATATTGGTGAACCCCAAGGTGAGGAGTTGGCTCGTATGTACCCTTTGTCCAATAATTCTTTTATTTGCTTCTTCAATTCTACTAGTTCAGATGGTGCCATTCTGTATGGTTTCTTGTATATGGGAGCGGTTCCTGGTGCTAGCTCAATGCTGAATTCTATTTCTCGGTCTGGTGGCATACCTGGCAGCTCTTCAGGAAATACGTCTGGAAATTCACATACCACCGGAACCTTGCTTAATTCAGAAATATCCACCTTATTCAATCTCGGTTGCCGGGATATTTTCCTCTCTTTGGCCGAAACTTTTATTGTCTTCCCATGGTGATGGGTGAGGATTACGGTCCTGTTGAAGCAGTCAATAAAACCTTTGTTGGTGGTTAACCAATCCATCCCTAAGATGACGTCCAGCCCTTTATTCTCCAATACAATAAGGTTGGCATGAAATTCCAATCCTTCAAACTCAGTCATCACACCTTGGTAGTAACTCTGGGTGACTTGCTTAATCCCAGGGGAGTTGACGATCATTGATTTTTCCAAGGGAAGAATCGAAAAATTATTTTGCAAAGCAAAACTTTTCGAAACGAATGAGTGAGAAGCTCCAGAATCAAACAAAACCATGGCAGGTATTGTGTTGACAGGAAACGTACTGAGTACGATATCTGGGGCATTCTGTGCTTCCTCTATGGTCATGTGGTTCAGGTGACCCTTCCTGTGATTGTTGTTGGGGTTGAAATTGTTGCGCTTGGGCGCTGAAATTTTTCCACCGTTGTTTGGCTTTGGGGTCGAGTTCCTTGGCTTGAGGCACTGTTTGGCATAGTGCCCTTCTTCTCAACAAGCGTAGCAGGTCACGCCTGGACAATATGTGAACTCTTTGTCTCTGGCATGGAAATTCTTGACTGGTCGTGAGACATTTGTCGGGGTTTTGTGTGTACCACCTTTCTGAAAATCCGCCTTGCTTCGGGGATTGCGAGCATGATTTTTCTGGTCCCTTTTTCGCTTGCGGAAATCTTCCAGGCTGCGCCTCTCATTTTCCATGGTAATGGCCTTATCCACTAGTGTCTTGAAATCTGGAAAAGTGTGTACGACTAGTTGGCATTTAAGCGCAGGCGCCAGGCCGTCCAGGAATTTCTCCATCTTCTTACTTTCAGTCATACGCTCCTCATTGGCGTAGCGAGATAACAGTATAAATTGTCCGTTGTATTCTGACACTGTCATGGCCCTTTGCTTGAGATCATCGAATTCTCTCTTCTTGATTTTCATAAGGCTTTTAGGAATATGCGCCCCACGAAAACCTTCCTTGAATTCGTCCCAAGTTATATTATTCTCGTTGGGGTGCATGTGTAGGAAATTCTCCCACCATGATGCAGCTGCTCCTGTCAGATAGTGTGGTGCATATAGCACTTTCTCATGGTCTGAACACTTGGCAATAATTAATTTTCTCTCCATGTCTCAAGCCACCCTCGGCCTCAAGAGGTTTGTCAAGATGAGAAAATGTTTGGGGACGCGTCTTCAGTAGCTCGAGACAACTTGGATTGCTGCTGAAATTGACCTTGGCGATTTCCCACATTGATGACCTGATTCATTAATTCCTGATGCTGTTGCTGACTCTGCTCATAAAGGCGGCACATTTGTGAAAGTGCCGATTCACTGCCCTGTTGGCTCGACTATCCCTGTGTGAAATTGTTGCTGTGTTGTGCATCATAATTTTCCTCTGGCGGAGTTGGCATGGAGCGCGTCCAAGGACGAGACATTTTTCACTCTGGGGATACATTTTGCAAAACTCATAAGAAAAGAAACCAAGTCGCAAAAATAAATGCACAAGGACAAACAAAACCAAAAAGGACACTCCAGGATTTTTTTTTTTGAAATAGACATCGTTTGCGCACTGAGAAGGACTGCTCATACATATCTTACACGCATGTGGTAATTATACAATACATCACTCAGGATATGCGTACATATTCCTGACATGTTATTTAGGCTAGTGCACTTCTCCAGCTCCTACATGATGCGCAAACAGGCTACTACTCACAACCTATGTACATATCATACGAGTCGGTACATCGCATGGTGACTAAACGCACTTAGTCGGAGGAAATGGTGAGGACCTCCTTTGCCCTGCCGAGGGTGAGACGCAGTGAGGGTGGGGACTCAACTTCCTCCTCGCTAATAGGCTCCAGACGTGTAGCGCTGCGCTGAGTAGATGGAACGGGTTCCCTATATGGAGCAACACGTACAGGTGTGGGCGCAGTGGGTGGTGCAGAGCGAACTGGCGTGGGTGCAATGGCTTGGTTGAATTCCTCGGTGGAAGGCAGGCGACGAGGAATGGCGCGAGTGGCCGGTGCATAAGATGCTGAGGATGAGACGAACGTCAGTGGTGGAGCGGTGTGCAGGAGCTCCCTCCTGTTGGCGGCACAGCCATGGACTGAGTCCATGCGGGCAGCCACGAGGTCGTCCACCAGGCTGTCGAAGGCTGCCTCCAGAGCTCGGAGATACCCGACGAGCATCTCAAAGGCCTCATCTCGCTCTCCTCTGGGGCAAGAGTATGAGTAGTGACAGGCGTATGGCACATGGCATGGAAGGTAGCGGTAACGACGAGTCTTCATTGAAGGAAGGTCTTCCCTGAGACGAGCTATCGCCTCACGGGCTGCCACCTGCATAGCATGCTTCTTTGTAGGCATGGCTCTACCCAAGTACCGAAAGCGACGTAACTCAACACGCCCTCCCTTGAATTGCACCGCAGCCTGGTGCATGGTCAGACCGTCGTTGACCTTGTGCTGATAAAGTGACAAGACTGGGCGCATGGATGGCCCCATCGCCACCTGGACGATGAAGGTGAGAAGCGTGACGAACCCATCGGGCTCATTGGCAAACATCTGAGACTCGCAGTTGTTGTCGGCCATCTACAAAAGTAGGCAAAAATTCTGAGTGGTCAGATCATAAATTTATGCTGACTGTCAGAAAATGACTACATTTGCAAAAATAATAAATAGCTTTATTTTTGCTAATATCCGATTAGCGATCGCACCTAGTGGCTTCCTACAGTCAGCCTGGCTCTGGTACCAAGCTTGTCATGACCGGTTTTTCAATAAAAATATTTATTGAGAGACCAATCTTTTGATGTCCAGTGTGAGGAAAATCCTCCTCACCGGTAGACAAAACTTTGATACAATAAGCCAAGAGCATTAATATATTACGAGGGTTGAACTGAAGTCGCCAACCATTATTACAAGCACGCCAATAATTATACATATGGCGGATATGGCACAATGGTGGGGTGGCAATACTACTGACTCGAGATAAAAGTGGCTGGTGGAGTATCACAGTGGAGTGGGTAGCAATACTACTACACTGGCGGCTCATCGAGCGTCGAGGTGAGGCTCGATGAATTTTATTTAGGTAGCGGAAGCGGTTATACGCAGTGACCAAAACCAGGGTCACACAAGACTGACTGGGACTCCTCTAAGCGCCGGACTCGCTATCGAACTCCTCATCCATGAGATCGCCTTCACAAGATCCGCCAAATCAACAAGCCGTGAGTACTTTGAAAGTACTCGCAAGACAGTTCGGACAAAAGATATAACAAATGCATGCATGAATGCGTCATGAGTATTTTTACAATGGCACATTTAATTCGTAAAAACAAGACAGATAAAAAGGGAGTCGGCGGTAGTCCGCTCGAAAGGAAAATAAATAAAGCACGCCGCAGTCGGGCGTCTAGGCGACACCACATAAAGGGCTTTAAAAGAGATACCACAGTCGGGCGTCTTAGCGACACCACATAAAGGGCTTTAAGAGAAATGCCAAAGTCGGGCGTCTGAGCGACGCCACATAAAGGGCTTTAAGAGAAATGCCACAGTCGGGCGTCTAAGCGACGCCACATAAAGGGCTTTAAAATAAATGCCACAGTCGGGCGTCTGACCGACACCACATAAAGGGCTTTAAAAGAAATGCCACAGTCGGACGTCTGCGCGACGCCACATAAAGGGCTTATAGCAAAAAATAAATAATAACAATGCATAATGGACGTCGAGCGACGCCACGTAAAGGGCTTATAGCAAAATAAATAATAACAATGTCATAATGGACGTCGAGCGACGCCACGTAAAGGGCTTATAGCAAAAAAACATAATACAATGCCGCAGTCGGACGTCTGAGCGACGTCACAGAAAGGGCTTATAGTTCATTGTATAACATGTGAGGGTTAATGTACGCAGAAAAAATATTCCACACAGATGGTTAACGGGTTAGTCCATCACAGGAATAAACATTAACCGAACTTAACACTCCTTTAGCTTACCGGGGTTTCTGTCACCAAGAGTGACAATTGACAAGATAAAAAAAGACACGGAACTAGGTCATGGATAGGATGTTGTAATGGGGAGTTGACTCTGCAGAGTTTGTACTAAAATACCCACAGCCAACGGATTTCCGTAGTCACGAAGGACTAGTTCCGTTTATGGTATTTCGGAAGAAACACAACTTAACCGGTACACACCCATCCCACTTCATGTTGCCAGGAATCACCCTTGACAGCGTTCAAGAAAAACTTTGAGACGGGAAGATCACAGTCTTGAATAGCATGGGATCAAATTTATATCTGCTACGCTCTAAGGGTGCCCCTCTCGGTCCCAACCGGAAACACCCATGCCCCCTGACCGGATGAAAGGCTTTAATCCAGGGCCATGGAACCTTCATCCCGGCCTCTCCATTTGGTATGTACCAGGGAAGTGGTTTGCATCTTACTAAGCCATATCCCTTGCGGGAAACATGTGGCAGTACGGAAAGATAAATGAACGGGAGTTGATACCGGAGTCAAAAACATACTGGCATAAGACTGGCATGCTACAACACTACCATCTTAACCATCTTCATGCCTCCACGTGGCCATGCAACCTCAATTCCATGAACTCATGGATTCCCGAAACTCACTTGTCTCAGCTTTTCACGAAACAAAAATTTATCGGGATGCTTATGAACATGACATGAAACTATTCAATGCAAACATGCCAAGACACTCATCATATCAAGAGTTCAAACATGCTTGCCTGGCTCGGAGTAGTCGGGGCCTAGTTCGGCGAAGTTCGCGTCTCCATCACCACCTTCGGTATCTACGGTACACAAAATACACGCGCTATCGTAAATACCGTGGGGTACAGAAAGTTGATCCAAATATTTTGCAAATAAACATGATAAAAAACTAGACAAAAATTTGAAGAGGACAGAAAAAGTCACTCAAAAATTCCTTTCTGATAAAAAGTTATAAGAGTTTTAACCCAAGGGCCCATCTGTAATGAAACAGAAAGTTTCCAGGGGCTCACTTATAAAAATAGAACACGATTCGATTGAAAATCGCCGCCCGAGGGGAGACGATTTTGGCGTAAGACGCCTCCAGAAAACGGTTCGTTTAGAAAGGACTGAGAGGCTGACGGGTGGGCTCCACCTGTCGGGTTTGAAAATCCAAAAAGAGAGAAACAGAGCGCGACGGTGCCTGAGAGGTGCGGTGGTAGCCGGCGGCGATCCACGGCGAGGTAGAGTGATCAGACGGTAACTTCGTGATCAGCACGTCCTTCCGCCTCTGTGGGAGCTGGAAGTGGTCGCCGGCGAGCACTGTGTCGACGGCGGCCTTTGCTCCGGCGGACGGCAGTTCGGGTGGTCGTGGACCTCGTCGGAGAGTGCTGCAGAGGGCAAATTGAGGAGGGGGTTAGATCTCTGGTAGCTAGAGGGGGTAGCTGGCGGGGTTTGGGCACCGGAGATAGCCTCACCGGAGTGAATCAAGGTGGAGGCCGAGGCGGAACAGGGCGGCCGGAGTTGGGGGAGGAGACCTCCTCGAGGTCCTCCTGGTGGCCTGGTTGGGTGCTGGTGTGGTGCAGAGAGGGGGTGTGCTCGAGGGCGAGCTCGGGAGCCCTTTTTATAGGCGGTCCGAGGCAGTGGCCGAGAACGGGGTTCTCCGGCGAAGCTTACGGTGGTGTAGGGCATTGGTCGGGGAGTTTTAGAAGATGAGCACCGTCATGGGGGTTCACGGGTTCCGTTCAGGCGTTAAACGAGCCGGGACTCGAAGCTTAGGCTGGGCTCGACGGAACGGGGCGGCGCGGGCCCGTTGGCGGCAGAGAGCATGCTCTGTGCGTGCCGCGCCACGGCGACGGTGCCGCATGCGTGCGCTGGCAAGGAGATGGCCACGCGGAGCCACCAGGGGGTTTGGGCGGCGCCGAACGGCGTTGCGCCGCCGTTCTGCTCTCTGTCTGCCGCTACGGTGGTTCGGCCGCCCCAAGACACGCCGGCGCAGGCGGGCCAAGGTGCCACCGACGCCAGGAACGCGCCAAGCGCGCGTCTGAGGCTCCGGACAAGCGAGCTAGGCCGTGAGCAACGTGCCAAGTGCACTGTGGGCATGTGACTGAATTTCTGACGAAGATCGACACTGAAACTCTGAATTTAACTGAAGATGAACAGAAACAGTGCATGCAAGGTGTTCGACAGAATGATCTAGGCATGTAGGGATTTTTCCTGGAGCTGGTTTTTGGTGGAGAGGTCTCTCATTGCAACTAGAGGTTGCCTGAATTTTGGTGGAATTTTTGGAGAAGTGTAGATATGAATTTCACCAAATTTGGCAAATCTGGTCCAAACTTGCAGTGAGTGAAATTTGAAATATTCGAAAAGAAGAAGAGTGCATCAAGATGGTTCTGGGTTGTGGGTACAAAGGACTATACATGGGTGTTGAGTTGAGGTCAAAAATAAAAAGCCTTTGGGTACTTGCTTTGCAAATCACTTAGGCTCAAAAGAAAAGACAGAATTATTTGGAAAGAGAAAATAATTGGAATAAAATCCAAAAATGGATTTTATTAGGTTGGACAGAATGTTTGGGTTGTATCCAAGTGGAAGGAGGGGTTTTTGAGGGGAGTTTTACCATAAGTGGCATGGCAAAACAAAGATGGATCAAAACCAAATAAAATCCCAAAACCAAAAGGTTTTCTTTTTAGAAGAAAACTCAATCCAGAAAGAGTTTTTAGAGAGTAGACTTAGAAGAGGGTTTTTAAAAAAAAGTTTAAATGACCTTCTTCAAACCAGGCAAGGCTCTTTCTGAAAACAAAGCCGAAAAAATGACCTTCTTCAAACCAGAGAAGGAGATCTACATATCCGAATTTCCAAGCTTGCCTTCCACGCAAAGGAGAGTCCCACCCGGACACGGGACGAAGTCTTCAATCTTGTATCTTCATAGTCCAACGGTCTGGCCAAAGTATATAGTCTGGCTGTCTTAGGACCCCCTAATCCTGGACTCCCTTAGTGATCGTCATACTACTTACCACCAGTGTCTTATTTTGATTCAGCGGTATTGTTGGATGAAGCCGCCTGGACCAGCCTTACATGAACGCGTTCATGAGATCGGTTCCACCGACAGACATGCAACTAGTTTTGCATAAAGGTGGCTGGCGGGTGTCTGTTTCTCCAACTTTAGTTGAATCGAATTTGACTGCGGTCGGTCCTTGTGAGGGTTAAAACAGCAAACTTGATAAATCACCGTTGTGGTTTTTGTGTTGTAGGTAAGTACGGCTCATGCTAGAAGCCCGTAGCAGCCACGTAAAACTTGCATCAAACAAAGTAGAGGACATCTAACTTGTTTTTGCAGGGCCTGTTGTGATGTGATTTGGTCAAGTCATTGATACGTCTCCAACGTATCTATAATTTATGAGGTATTCATGTTATTATATTATCTGTTTTGGATGTTTATTGGCTTTATTATACATTTTTATATTATTTTTGGGACTAACCTATTAACCGGAGACCCAGCCCATATTCCTATTTTTTGCCTATTTTCATGTTTCGAAGAAAAGGAATGTCAATCGGAGTCCAAAAGGAATGAAACCTTCGGGAGAGTTATTTTTGGAACGGAAGCAATCCAGGAGACTTGGAGTACACGTAAGGGAAGCAACGAGGAAGCCACGAGGCAGGGAGGCACGCCCTACCCCCTGGGCACGCCCCCACCCTCGTGGGCCCCTCGTGGCTCCCCTGACAGACTTCTTTCACCTATATATGTCCATATACCCTAAAAACATCGAGGAGCACAATAGATCGGGAGTTCCACCGCCGCAAGCCTCTGTAGCCACCAAAAACCAATCGGGACCCTGTTTCGGCACCTGCCGGAGGGGAAGATCCCTCACCGGTGGCCATCTTCATCATCCCGGCGCTCTCCATGACGAGGAGGGACTAGTTCACCCTCGGGGCTGAGGGTATGTACCAATAGCTATGTGTTTGATCTCTCTCTCTCGTATTCTTGAGGTGATACAATCTTGATGTATCGCGAGCTTTGCTATTATAGTTGGATCTTATGATGTTTCTCCCCCTCTACTCTCTTGTTATGAATTGAGTTTTCCTCTTGAAGTTGTCTTGTCGGATTGAGTCTTTAAGGATTTGAGAACACTTGATGTATGTCTTGCTGTGCTTATCTGTGGTGACAATGGGATATTCACGTGATCTACTTGATGTATGTTTTGGTGATCAACTTGCAGGTTCATTGAACTTATGCATAGGGGTTGGCACATGTTTTCATCTTGACTCTCCGGTAGAAACTTTGGGGCACTCTTTCAAGTACTTTGTCTTGGTTGAATAGATGAACCTGAGATTGTGTGATGCATATCGTATAATCATGCCCACGGATACTTGAGGTGACATTGGAGTATCTAGGTGACATTAGGGTTTTGGTTGATTTGTGTCTTAAGGTGTTATTCTAGTAAGAACTCTATGATAGATCGAACGGAAAGAATAGCTTCGTGTTATTTTACTACGGACTCTTGAATAGATTAAACAGAAAGGATAACTTTGAGGAGGTTTCGTACCCTACCATAATCTCTTCGTTTGTTCTTTGCTATTAGTGGCTTTGGAGTGACTATTTGTTGCATGTTGAGGGATAGTTATATGATCCAGTTATGTTATTATTGTTGAGAGAACTTGCACTAGTGAAAGTATGAACCCTAGGCCTTGTTTCCTAGCATTGCAATACCGTTTACGCTCACTTTTATCATTAGTTACCTTACTGTTTTTATATTTTCAGATTACAAATACCCATATCTACCATCCATATTGCACTTGTATCACCATCTCTTCGCCGAACTAGTGCACCTATACAATATACCATTGTATTGGGTGTGTTGGGGACACAAGAGACTCTTTGTTATTTGGTTGCAGGGTTGTTTGAGAGAGACCATCTTCATCCTACGCCTCCCACGGATTGATAAACCTTAGGTCATCCACTTGAGGGAAATTTGCTACTGTCCTACAAACCTCTGCACTTGGAGGCCCAACAACGTCTACAAGGAGAAGGTTGCGTAGTAGACATCAGGCCTGAGGTGATATAAGTTGTTGTATGAGATGATCGTGTTTTTGTAAAAAGTTATCGGCAACTGGCAGGAGCCATATGGTTGTCGCTTTATTGTATGAAATACAAACGCTATGTAATTGCTTTACTTTATCACTAAGCGGTAGCGATAGTCGTAAAACCAATGGTTGGCGAGACAACCACGGCGCTACGATGCAGATCAAGGTGTCAAGCCGGTGACGATGGAGATCATGACGTTGCTTTGGTGATGGAGATCAAAAGCACAAGATGATGATGGCCATATCATGTCACATATTTTGATTGCATGTGATGTTTATCTTTTATGCATCTTATTTTGCTTAGTACGGCGGTAGCATTATAAGATGATCCCTTACTAAAATTTGAAGGTATAAAGTGTTCTCCACGAGTATGCACCTTTGTGAAAGTTCTTTGTGCTGAGACACCACGTGATGATCGGGTGTGATAAGCTCTACGTTCAAATACAACGGGTGCAAGCCCATTTTGCACATGCGAAATACTCGGGTTAAACTTGACGAGCCTAGCATATACAGATATGGCCTCAAAACATTGGAGACCGAAAGGTCGAACGTGAATCATATAGTAGATATGATCAACATAGAGATGTTCACCATTGAAGACTACTCCATCTCACGTGATGATAGGACATAGTTTAGTTGATTTGGATCACGTATCATTTGGATGACTAGAGGGATGTCTTTATAAGTGGGAGTTTTTGAGTAATATGATTAACTGAACTTAGTTTATCATGAACTTATTCTGGTAGTTTTTTGCATACCTATATTGTAGATCAATGGCCTGTGCTACCGTTCCCTTGAATTTTAATGCGTTCCTAGAGAAAGCTAAGTTGAAAGATGATGGTAGCAACTACACGGACTGGGTCTATAACTTGAGGATTATCCTCACTGTTGCATAGAAGAATTATGTCCTTGATGCACTGCTAGGTGTACCACCTGCCCCAGCAACTACAGACATTGTGATTGCCTGGCAGTCGCGTGTTGATGACTACTCGTTAGTTCAGTGTGCCATGCTTTACGGCTTAGAATCGGGACTTCAGAGATGTTTTGAACATCATGGACCATATAAGATGTTCCAGGAGTTGAAGTTAATATTTCAATAAAATGCCCGAGTTGAGAGATATGAAGTCTCCACCAAGTTCTATAGTTGCAAGATGGAGGAGAATAATTCTGTTAGTGAGCACATACTCAGAATGTCTGGGTACCATAATCACTTGACGCAACTGGGAGTTAATCTTCCAGATGATTGTGCCATTGACAGAGTTCTTCAATCACTGCCACCAAGCTACAAAGGCTTCATGCTGAACTACAATATGCAAGGGATGGAAAAGACTATTCCCGAGCTCTTCGCGATGCTAAAGGCTGCGGACGTAGAAATCAAGAAGGAGCATCAAGTGTTGATGGTTAACAAAACCACTAGTTTCAAGAAGGGCAAGGGTAAAAAGAAGGGGAACTTCAAGAAGAATGACAAACAAGTTGTCACTCCTGGGAAGAAACCCTAAGTTGGACCCGAGCCTGAAACTGAGAGCTTCTACTGCAAAGGGACTGATCACTGGAAGCGGAACTGCCCCAAGTATTTGATACTGGTTTGGTTTCTCATATTTGTAACTCGAAGCAAGGACTGTGGATAAAACGAAGATTGGCTAAGGACAAGGTGACGATGGGCGTCGGGAATGGTTCCAAGGTCGATGTGATCGCCGTCGGCACGCTACCTCTACATCTACCTTCGGGATTAGTTTTAGACATGAATAATTGTTATTTGGTGCCAGCGTTGAGCATGAACATTGTATCTGGATCTTGTTTAGTGCGATACGGTTATTCATTTAAATCAGAGAATAATAGTTGTTCTATTTATATGACTAATATCTTTTATGGTCATGCACCCTTGAAGAGTGGTCTATTTCTGTTGAATCTTGATCGTGATGATACGCATATTCATAATATTGACGCCAAAACATGCAAAGTTGATAATGATAGTGCAACTTATTTGTGGCACTGCCGTTTAGGTCATATCGGTGTAAAGCGCACGAACCATAAAAATGGACTTTTGGAATCACTTGATTGTGAATCACTTGATACTTGCAAACCGTGCCTTATGGGCAAGATGACTAAAACTCTGTTCTCCGGAACAATGGAACGAACTAATGACTTATTGGAAATAATACATATCGATTTATGCGATCCAATGAGTGTTGATGCTCGTGGCGGGTATCGTTATTTTTTGACCTTCACAGATGATTTGAGCAGATATGGGTATATCTACTTAATGAAACACAAGTCTGAAACATTTGAAAAGTTCAAAGTATTTCAGAGTGAAGTGAGGAATCATCTTAACAAGAAAATAAAGTTTCTATGATCTAATCATGGAGGAGAATATTTGAGTTGCGAGTTTGGCCTTCATTTAAAACAATGTGGAATAGTTTCACAGCTCACGTCACCTGGAACACGACAACGTAATGGTGTGTCCGAACGTCGTAACTGCACTTTATTGGATATGGTGCGATCTATGATATCTCTTACCGATTTGCAACTATCGTTTTGGGGTTATGCATTAGAGACAGCTACATTCACATTAAACAGGGCACCGTCAAAGTCCGTTGAGATGACACTATATGAACTGTCGTTTGGCAACAAACCTAAGTTGTCGTTTCTTAAAGTTTGGGGATGTGATGCTTATGTCAAAAGGCTTCAGCCTGATAAGCTCGAACCCAAATCGCAGAAGTGCATCTTCATAGGCTACCCTAAGGAAACAATTGGGTACACCTTCTACTACTAGTCCGAAGGCAAAATCTTTGTTGCTAAGAACGTAGCCTTTCTAGAGAAGGAGTTTCTCTTGAAAGAAGTGAGTGGGAGGAAAGTAGAACTTGAAGAGGTAATTGTACCTACTCTCAATTTGGAAATTAGCTCATCCGAGAAATCTGTTCCCGTGATGCCTACACCAACTGGAGAGGAAGCTAATGATAAAGATCATGAAACAATAGATCAAGTTGCTACAGAACCTCGTAGGTCAAACAGAGCACGATCCGCACCAGAGCGGTACGGTAATCTTGTTCTGGAGGTCATACTTGACCATGACGAACCTACGAACTATGAAGAAGCTATGATGAGCCCAGATTCCGATAGATGGCTTGAGGCCATGAAATCTGAGATAGGATTCATGTATGAGAACAAAGTGTGGACTTTGGTGGATCTGCCCGATGATCGGCGACCCATAGATAATAAATGGATCTTCAAGAAGAAGAGTGGCGTTGATGGTAATGTTACTGTCTATAAAGCTCAACTTGTTGCTAAAGGTTTTCGACAAGTTCAAGGAGTTAACTACGATGAGACCTTCTCACCCATAGCGATGCTTAAGTCTGTCCATATCATGTTAGCAATTGCCGCATTTTATGATTCTGAAATCTGGCAAATGGATGTCAAAACCGCATTCCTTAATGGATGTTTTAAAGAAGAGTTGTATATGATGCAACCAAAAGGTTTTGTCGATCCTAAAGGTGCTAACAAAGTGTGCAAGCTCCAACGATCCATTTATGGACTGGTGCAAGCATCTCAAAGTTGGAATATACGCTTTGATGAGGTGATCAAAGCATATGATTTTATACAGACTTTTGGAGAAGCCTGTATTTACAAGAAAGTGAGTGGGAGCTCTACAACATTTCTAATATTATATGTGGATGACATATTGTTGATTATAAATGATGTAGAATTTTTGAATAGCATAAAAGGATACTTGAATAAGAGTTTTTCGATGAAAGACCTCGGTGAAGCTACTTATATATTGGGCATCAAGATCTATAGAGATAAATCAAGATGCTTGATAGGACTTTCACAAAGCACATACCTTGATAAAGTTTTGAAGAAGTTCAAAATGGATTAGTTAAAGAAAGGGTTCTTGCCTGTGTTACAAGGTCTGAAATTGAGTCAGACTCAATGCCCGAGCACTGCAGAAGATAGAGAGAAAATGAAAGTCATTCCCTATGCATCAGCCATAGGTTCTATCATGTATGCTATGTTGTTTACCAGACCTGACGTGTGCCTTGCTATAAATTTAGCAGGGAGGTACCAAAGTAATCTAGGATTGGATCACTGGACAGCAGTCAAGAACACCCTGAAGTACCTGAAAAGGACTAGGGATATGTTTCTCGCTTATGGAGGTGACAAAGAGCTTGTCGTAAGTGGTTACGTCGACGCTAGCTTCGGCACTGATCCGGATGAGTCTAAGTCGCAAACCAGATATGTATTTTTATTAAACCGTGGAGCTGCTAGTTGGTGCAGTTCCAAGCAGAGCATCGTGGCGGGATCTACTTGTGAAGCAGAGTACATAGCTGCTTCGGAAGCAGCAAATGTAGGAGTCTGGATGAAGGAGTTCATATCCGATCTAGGTGTAATACCTAGTGCATCGGGTCCAATGAAAATCTTTTGTGACACTATTGGAGCAATTGCCTTGGCGAAGGAATCTAGATTTCACAAAAAGACCAAACACATCAAGAGACGCTTCAACTCCATCCGAGATTTGGTCAAGGAGGGAGACATAGAGATTTGCAAAATACATACGGATCTGAATGTTGCAGACCCATTGACTAAGCCTCTTCCACGAGCAAAACATGATCAGCACCAAGACTCCATGGGTGTTAGATTCATTACAATGTAATCTAGATTATTGACTATAGTGCAAGTGGGGACTGAAGGAAATATGCCCTAGAGGCAATAATAAAGTTGTTATTTTATATTTCCTTATTCATGATAAATGTTTATTATTCACGCTAGAATTGTATTAACCAGAAACTTGATACATGTGTGAATACATAGACAAATCACCGTGTCCCTAGTATGCCTCTACTAGACTAGCTCGCTAATCAAAGATGGTTAAGTTTCCTAGCCATGGACATGAGTTGTCATTTGATAAATGTGATCACATCATTAGTGGAATGATGTGATGGACAAGACCCATCCGTTAGCTTAGCATAATGATCGATCAGTTTCATTGCTACTGCTTTCTTCGTGTCAAATATATATTCCTCCGACTATGAGATTATGCAACTCCCGGACACCGGATGAATGCCTTGTGTGCTATCAAATGTCACAATGTAACTTGGTGATTATAAAGATGCTCTACATGTAACTCCGAAGGTGTTTGTTGGGTTGGCATAGATCGAGATTAGGATTTGTCACTCTGAGTATCGAAGAGGTATATCTGGGCCCTCTCAGTAATGCACATCATATGAAGCCTTGCAAGCAATGTGACTAATGAATTAGTTACGGGATGATGCACTACAGAACGAGTAAAGAGACTTGTCGGTAACGAGATTGAACTAGGTATGAAGATACCAACGATCGAATCTCGGGCAAGTAACATACCGACGACAAAGGGAATAACGCATGTTGACATTGTGGTTTGACCGATAAAGATCTTCGTAGAATATGTGGGAACCAATCTGAGCATCTAGGTTCCGCTATTGGTTATTGACCAGAGAGGGGTCTTGGTCATGTCTACATAGATCTCGAACACGTAGGGTCCGCACACTTAACGTTCGTTGATGATATGTATTATATGAGTTATGTGTTTTGGTGACCGAAGGTTGTTCGGAGGCCCGGATGAGATCACGGACATGATGAGGAGTCTCGAAATGGTCGAGGGGTAAAGATTGATATATTGGAAGGTTATATTCGGACACCGGAATGGTTCCGGGGTGTTTTGGGTATTCTTTAGAGTACCGAGGGGTTACCGGAAAACCCCAACCCCGGGGGTAATGGGCCTCATGGGCCCTAAGAGGAGAGGCAAGGCAGGCCGCAGGAGGTGGCACCCCCCCATGGGAGTCCGAATTGGACAAGGGGAAGGGGGCGTGGCCGCCCTTTCCTTCTCCTTCTCCCTCTCCCTCTCCCTCTAGTTCCCTCTTTCCCCCTCCGTTGGAAAGGAAGGGGGAGACTAGGACTAGGAGTCCTAGTGGGACTCCCCCCACTTGGAGTGCCCCCTAGGGCCGGCCTCCTCCCCTCTCCTCCTTTATATACGGGGGCAGGGTCACCCCAAAGCACATCAATTATCTTAGCCGTGTGCGGTGCCCCCCTCCACCGTTTACTACTACGGTCATATTGTCGTAGTGCTTAGGCGAAGCCCTGCGCGGATCACATCACTATCACCATCACCATGTCGTCATGCTGATAGAACACATCTCCTTCGTACATCTACTAGATCAAGAGTTCGAGGGACGTCATCAAGCTGAACGTGTGCAGAATTCGGAGGTGCCGTAAGTTTGGTACTTGATCGGTTGATTCAAGAAGACGTTTGACTACATCAACCGTGTTAAGTTAAAGCTTCCACTTTCGGTCTACAAGGGTACGTGGACACACGCTCCCCCTCTCATTGTTATTCATCTCCTAGATAGATCTTGCATGAGCGTACGAATTTTTTTGAAATTGCATGCTACGTTTCCCAAACACGCATCTCCAGATGAGGCTCGGAATAAGGCTGTTGATCCAGGTGGTGCAATGGATGCAGAGAAGCTTGCTATTGTGCTTGACGTGGAGCATGTTCAAGATGATAAAGAGAAGCCTCAAAAGGCACTGAAGGATGTTCACTTGATGGGAACGGAAGAAGGCATGGATGCAACCCAGACCGGTGAAGCTGCAATGGACTCAATCCTTGGGAAGAGCACTGGCCGTGAGGAAGGAGGCAGACAGATCACCATGAGCAAGCCTGATGGATAGATGGGGGAACATAATAAGAAAGCAAGGAGTGGAGAAGAAAATGAGGCAGGAGAGGACAATGGAGTGTTTGGTGGGAAGGAAGCAACCGGCCATGTTAAATGAACATTATACTTTTAGCCTCCCAAGTTTTGATGAGCAAATTTATTATGGTGATAGCATGCCTCCTATTTATGACTGTTATATTGATGAAAGTGGGTTTGGAAGAGTGTCAACTTTAGTAAGTAATGATCTCACTATTTTGGAGGGTGTTGAATCTTATAATATTTATGAAAGTGGATTTGGAGTGGTCATGACATTATTTAGTGATGAATCCACTATTTTGGAAGAGGTTTCAATTGATTATGATGAGAACAAAGTTGCTACTTATGATGATTATTGTGATGAAACTTATGCTATAAAAAGTAGTGATGATTATATTTATAAAACTTGTCATGATTATGATTACCCTTTTTCTGAATATTACTCTTTTAATGTGGAAACAATTTATAGTATTCGAGTCTCTTATGATACTCCCACTATTCCGAATGAGAAGAATTTTGCTTATGTGGAGAGTAGTAAATTTTCTATGCAAGTAGATCATGAAAAGAATGCTTTAGGTGCTGGTTATATTGTTGAATTCATTCATGATGCTACTGAAAAGTATTATGAGAGAGGAACCTATGCTTGTAGGAATTGCAATAATATCAAGTTTCCTCTCTATGTGCTTAAGTTTTGAAGTTATGCTTGTTTTGCCTTCCTATGCTAGTTGATTATTGTTCCCATAAGTTGTTTTCTCACAAAATCCCTATGCATAGGAAGTGGGTTAGACTTAAATGTGTTAGTAATATTCTTCCTGATGCTCTCTTTATGTTTCAATTCTTATCTTTTATGTGAGCATCATTGAAATCATCATGCCTTGCTAAAAGGCATTAAAGAAAAGCGCTTGTTGGGAGACAACCCAATATTTACCTTTACTGTTTTTGTGTTTTCACATGATTATGATACAGTAGTAATCATGTTTTATAGCTTTTGTTTCAATAAAGTGCCAAGTAAGACCTTTAGGATAGCTTACGGTGATAGTTGTGTTGATCCTGCTGAAAATCAGAAACTTTTGCACCCAGTAAATTAGTTTTGATAATTCACATAAACATCGTTTTGATCTGATTCCTTTTTATTTGGATTGGTACACAAATTTCTCAGGCGTTCCTAATTTGGTAGGATTTTTGGAGTTACAAAATTATACGTTTGATACAGATTACTACATACTTTTCTGTTTTTGACAGATTCTGTTTTCTATGTGTTGTTTGCTTATTTTGATGAGTCTATGAGTAATATCGGAGGGTATGAACCATAGATAAGTTGGAATACAGTATATATTACACCAATATGAATTTAGAATGAGTTCATAACAGCACCTAAGTGGTGATTTATTTTCTTATACTAACGGAGCTCATAAGATTTTCTGTTGAGTTTTGTGTTGTGAAGTTTTCAAGTTTTGGGTAAACATTCGATGGACTATGGAATAAGGAGTGGCAAGATCCTAAGCATGGGGATTCCCAAGGCACCCCAAGGTAATATTCAGGGACAACCAAGAGCCTAAGCTTGGGGATGCCCCGGATGGCAACCCCTCTTTCGTCTTAGTTCATCGGTAACTTTACTTGGAGCTATATTTTTATTCACCACATGATATGTATTTTGCTTGGAGCATCATTTTCTATTGTTAGTATTTGATTTATGTTATTTAGAATAATGTGTTTCATCTATATTTTCAATAAAAATGTCAAGTATAGCCTTTACCATGCTTATTTTGCAAGTATACATGTTGTTGTTTCAAATCAGAAAGTTTAACGTTGTTGCCAAAATTCCCTAGAAAATTCAGAGAATGATATAATGTTGAAACTTTTTGCATATTGAGATCTGATAAATCTTTTACAGCGTAGTATTTTTCTCATAATTTTTGGAGTTAGGTAAGTATGATGAATCTTGCATTCTTTACAGACTATACTGTTTTGGCAGATTGCTGTTATGTTTGCATTGTTTGCGTATGTTTGCTTGTTTAATGATTCTGAGGATAGGAGTATTAAATATGCAGAGACATTTAGTATGCAATGTTGAATAATAATTTTAGTGATTTGTTACAGTAGAAAATGATAAGGTTTTTGCATTGGTTTATACTAACTTATCTCACGAGTTCTTGTTGAGTTCGGTGTGGATGAAGCTTTCAAGATTTAGGAAACCGAGATATAAAAGGAATTAAGGAGACACAAAAGCTCAAGCTTGGGGATGCCCAAGGCACCCCAAGATAATATTTCAAGAAGTCTCAAGCATCCAAGCTTGGGGATGCCCCGGTAGGCATTCCACCTTTCTTCTTCAACAATTATCGGTTAGTATCGGTTGAACCTAAGTTTTTGCTTCTTCACATGAGTTATGCTATCCTTGCAATGCCATTTTATTTTATTTTGCTTGCTGTTTGAATAAAGTACTTAAGATCTGAAATATTTAAATGAGAGAGAGTCTTCACATAGTTAGATAATTGTTTGACTACTCATTGATCTTCACTTATATCTTTTTGGAGTAGTTTGTCATTTACTCGTATACTTCACTTATATACTATGAGTAAATGGTTGAATGAGTTGAATATCATAATTCTAAAATTATATATGCTTCATATGCTTACCCCACGGGGAGTAATGACTTCACATATAAGAAGTAGTGGTGGTAAATTTATTGAATGTTAGCAAACATTGTATTGGTCACTTGAACAATTCAAGAAAGAATACTGAAGGAAGAGAGATTTCACATATAAATATACTATCTTGGACATCTTTTGTAATTACTCATTGAAATATGACATGTGTAGGATCGGAAGTATGTCTAGAGGGGGGGTGATTAGACTACTTGACAACTTAAAAACTTAGCCTTTTGAATGGAGTAGATTCTTAGCAAGTTCACAAAGATAACCAAGTCAAGTATCACCCTACACATGCAATTCTAGAGTTGTGGCAGCGGAAAGTAAATTGCACGTATAGTAAATGAGAGGTGGAGAAGAGCAAACGCAATTTGGAGACACGGAGATTTTTTCTCGTGGTTCCGATAGGTGGTGCTATCGTCAATCCACGTTGATGGAGACTTCAACCCACGGAGGGTAACGGCTGCGAGTCCACGGAGGGCTCCACCCACGAAGGGTCCACGAAGAAGCAACCTTGTCTATGCCATCATGGCTTACGCCCACGGAGGACTAGCCTTACTGGGTAGATCTTCACGAAGTAGGCGATCTCCTTGCCCTTACAAACTCCTTGGTTCAACTCCACATCATGACGGAGGCTCCCAAGTGACACCTAACCAATCTAGGAGGCACCACCTCCAAAAGGTAATAGATGGGGTTGGTGATGATGAACTCCTTGCTCTTGTGCTTCAAATGATAATCTCCCCAACACTCAACTCTCCTCACTGATTTGGCTGTGGTGGAGGAAGGGATTGAGTGGAAAGCAACTTGGGAAGGCTAGAAATCAAGTTTCATATGGTGGGAGTGGAGCAACTTGATCTCAACACAAGGGTAGGTAGTTTTCTTCTCGTAAATGTAAGGTAGGAGTGGTAGTTCTTTCGATGGCTCTCTCCACGAATGAAGAGGAGGTGGAGGGTATTTATAGCCTCCACACAAAATCCAACTGCTACACACATTTGACCAATCTCGGTCGACCGAAGTTGACAACTCGGTGAGACCGAAAGTTCAAATCTTGTGAACGTTGGGATTTTCGTGGGACCGAAAATACAATCTCGGTTAGTCCGATTCTTCCAAAGTCTAGGGTTTGCCAATCTCGGTGGGACCGACTTTCTCATCTCGGTGACACCGATTTGAGTACGTAGGTTCTGAAGCTTGGCAACACCAATTTCGTATGACCGAGTTTGGAATCGGAAAATCCGAAATTCTTAGGGTTTGGGTATATGACCGAGGTGGTTCATCTCGGTGTGATCGAGTTTGGAATCGGTGGGACCGAGATTACTTATGAGTTTATGTTGGAATGAAAGATTGCTGATAGTTTGAGAGATAAATCACTAAGCACTTAGAGCAACCAGATCATCATCATAACCTCATCCCCTTTAATAGTATTGGCTTTCCTATGGACTCAATGTGATCTTGGATCACTAAACCAAAAATGGAGTCTTGAGCTTTTGCCAATGTTTTCCTTAGCTTTCGAGGGTCCACATCATCACCATTGCCATACCCATATCAATTGAACTTTCTGAAATATTCTCAAGAAATGATTAGTTCAATGATATATATGTTGTTGTTAATTACCAAAACCACCCGGGATTAGTTGCACTTTCAATCTCCCCTTTTGGTAATTGATGACAACATATAGATCAAAGCTTCGACAAATGATATAATCAATGAATAACATCGTCGCTTTGAGAAGTATGTGATAAGCAAGAGCTCCCCTAAATTTGTGCATTATTTAAGATTTATGCTTGAATGCAAATGCACAATCGATTAGGATCATGGGTTACTCTTCCATGTCACATACATCTTGGTGGAGCGCACAAAATGATAAGAATGAATAACATGCACCCAATCACCAAGACATGAGTAAATGATCATACAAGATATGAATGGAATATGATAAACATCAAGCACACATTAAGCACAAGATGATCAAGCACTCATCAAGATCGAGCAAACGAGTATCAAACACACGAAATGTCTCAAAGAACTCAAAAGTATCTCAAGGAAAACCGCAAACGAAAGAGCAAAAACGAGCACTCTCTCTCGAAGCCCTATGATCTATACAATTTCTCCCCTTTGGCAACAAGTTACCAAAAGTTCGAAGGTATAGAGCTAATCGTCACTCGGGACTCTGCGGGCGGCTCTGCTCTGCGTCGATGGAGTGGAGATAGCTGCATCTGCAAAGCTTCTGCTGAAGTCTGTGGAGCTGGAGGAGTGGATACTTGGAGCTGGTGCTTTGGAACTAACGGAGCTGTAGGAGGTGCCGATGTAGTAGCCACAGGGTCTGCACACAGAATAGCAATGATCTGGGCTTTGTGGGCACTGCAGCAGCTGCTCATAGTCATCCTGGACTAGATCATCTTCCATCTCCTTCATGAGTTCTGCCTTCTCCCTCTTAGCTTCCTCGATGTCTGCCTCAAGCTTGTTGACGGTGACCTGCACTTCAGTCAGCTTGACGTCCAGAGCATGGAACTTATCCTCAACGATCCTCTCTAGGCTCTCCTGAGACTACACTATGCTGGCCAGGCGTAGCTCAATTCTCTGAGTGGCTTCAAGAAGTTGTTCTGCAACGCTCTTGGGCTTTGCTGCTGCTTCCTTCTCAGCTTTAGCTTGTTTGGCAGCTTCAGACTTAGCATGTCCTTCTACAGATGTGGGAGCATCCTCAGTCATCACAACTTCGTTATCCTCGTGTTCAGGCTGCAGTGGCAAGTGGGGTCTATCCAACAGGTAGGTGTCCGTGCCAAACTTGGCATTAATGAGCATCTGAATATGCGGAGCAAACCCACACGACCTCTTCTCGTCTCTGCTGTTGTCCTCTTGATAGTCTCAACTATCGTGTCCATCACCTTAAAAGGTGTCTTCGATCTAGAATGTGCAGCATGTTGATAGAATACCCTCTTATCATGCGGTGGTCTCTGACTTAGGCATCAAAGTATGCCTCGTAATGGTATTGGTGGTTGGGAGACCTGCTCAAGATAATAGATGAACCAAGCTTCCATATCTCAACATCCTTCTCATTTACCTCATTGTACATGTTCCTCATTGACTCGTGATTCTTCTTTGGAATTCCATAGACATCAATGTCATCTTCCCTTGAGATCGGTGCATTCAAGAACGCTCTCCATTCCTCAACAGCTTGAATGGAACCTCTCCCTTCCATCATCCATACAATTCGCCATCCGGATAGAAGTGTGCGGTGGCATAGAACCGCATGATCATCTCATCATTCCAAGCGATCGACTTCGACCAACAAACTCGCAATCCCACAAGCAAAGGAAGCTTTCATGCACATGTGGGAAGTAGTCTCTGTGTTTTCACCGCCGATGTAATCCCGGTCTACATATCCGTGTCAAGAATAATTGGCTTCTTATCCATGAGCACTGCCTCATAAAAGTCTTGTTGCTCTCGGTGTGGAATCTTGAGTCAATCTGCTGTCCTTCTCCTGGTGGCATATGGATCAACTTGCCTCCATAGCTCGAGACCTTTGTCCTTTCTCTCCTTCATATTTTCAGCTCGAGGATGAGCATCATTATGAACTGGCGGTTTCATGCGAGCTTCAAGAAAACATGAGCCTCATCATCGATTCGCATGTGGCACATTGTCCTTCTTCTTCTCTGAAGCAGGTATGTTCCTCACAGTCTTCTTTGGCTTGGCAGCAGGTTTGGCTTGGGCTGCCTTTGCTGGAGCTGATGGCTTAGCTTTTGGAGGTGCTCCTGCCCTGATGGCATCTCCCATCAACTTCTGCTTCTGAGGAGGCTGAGGTGCTTCCTCATTAGAATCATCATCATCAGCTTCTTCATGAACTAGCCTCTTCCTCTTGGAAGTTTTCTTGATCTTGCTGGAGGTTTCTTCTTCCATGCTGAGCTTCTGTGCAACAGTGGATTTCTTCACCTTGCTGGTGCCTTTCTTTGACTGTTTCCCTTGATAGCCCTTGGCAACCACTTGCCTTTTTGGCTTAGAAGTTATCTCCTCATCTGCAACAAAGTCTGAATCCTCCTCATCAGAATTCCTCTTCCTCCTGGCCCTGGTGGCAGCTGCAGGCAGTCCACTTGGAGTGCTTCTCTCCATCATCTGAAAAACTGCTTTCTTCAGACTTGTCACCGCCTCGGAATCTCAACCGCAACTCGGACCTGTTCGACCGTCACTTCCATCGATACATGACCGACTACCGTGAATAGAATAGGTATAGGCGTAATAGAAGAGTTATCACAAACTGCAGAGGATTTTGCAAAAAGAATGAGTTCAAACTTTAGTTTTAGGTTTTCACAGAATACATTTCGGTCTGACCGAGTCTATAAATTCGGTGAATCCGAAGTGTCTAAACAGACCATATACACCACTTTCGGTTGGACCGAAATGGGTTTCGGTCTAGCCGAGACCACTAGGGTTTCACTAAATTTTCACTTCGGTCTTACCGATTTGCACAACTCGGTTTCACCGAAAAGTGCAGTGCAATGACCAGAGGCCAAATCGGTCAGTCCGAAAATGCAGAATCGGTCACACCGATATGTGTTCGGCGGAAACCTAACCCTAAAATTTTCACTCGAAATTTGTTCTATGATCTAAACGGCTGGATAGAAGGATTTCAATCTTGGCAAGAAACTAGACAAAGCCTATCGTGCATTGAATCAGCGGTTTGAAGCACGAGAGGGATGAAACTCACCCAATGCGGTGGAGCTTCACTACGGCGGCAACGGCGCGATGAGAAAGACCGTTGACGGCGATGGAGACCCGCGGCGAGGGCGCACAGGCGACGGCGGAGACGATCCGGAGACCAAGGCGACGGCAGCGAAGGGTTTGAGGGCGGAGCGTTTTGAAGAAGTAATCAACGCGCGCTGTCCTCGGGTATATATACCCTTCGGCTGTCGGTGGGACCGAGTTGGAAAACTCGGTGGGACCGAGATGGCTAACTGCGTGCAGTTACACACTTCGGTCACGCCGAAATTTGCAACTCGGTTTCACCGAGGTGAAAACCTAGATCAATCCAAGTGATTTCGGTCTGTCCGATTTGAGTATATCGGTTTGACCGAAAGTACTTAGAAGGTTTTGGAAGTTTAGGCTTTTGACGGATCGGTGGCTCCGAGTGCTCCTCACTCGGTCTGTCCGAAAAAGTCTTGTTCAAAGTTTGTGATATAAGCATGAATAGAGTTTGAGACAAGAAAGCATAGATAGCTAGGGGAGGAACTTAGGCATTCTTGTCCATCCATTTGGTCAAAAAGAATGAAAACCAAAAGACCAATGCAACAAATGGATGTCCTCGAATGGATAAAATCATGCATCCAACATGCTCACACAATAAGGTAGCAAATGAAATATGTGTCAAACATGCACAAACAAAACACTTAGCAACTAGCACACAATTTGGCGATGACTAGGTCATCTATATATGAGTATATTGACTTAGGAGTCAAATGAGAACATTTGATCATAGGTCATACTCATCGTTTAAGCACAAGTGGGGTTACCACTTTTCCATAAAGCATTAATGTGTTCACATCATTAGAAGATGCTTTGGCTCATTTCTTTAGAGCAAAGCTCCCCCTTGATGTGAGAACCCCTTTTAAAAGGGTCAAACTAACCTTGGGTTGTCGTTGAAGACTTCATGTAGATGTTGAAGATGTGGATGCTCAATGTTGATGAAGATCATCAAGAGTTGGGAGCAATCCTTTGGATTCGGGCACTTTCAATACCTACATGGGTTAGTCCCACAAGGAACAAACAAGGATATCCATGGACATAGATTGAAGTACACAATAGATGATGTCCATGAAAGCAATGATTACCTTGTCCCTTGCCTTACCAACATGAGGGTTTGTGACTCCATGAACTAGTGCAAGATGTGGAAGTTGATTGCACAAGTCCTTGCCAAAATGAATGTGAGTGAAGTATATTGGAGGAGTCACCCTCAAGAACTCTCTAGTTCTTCTTCTTCGGGATCCACATCATCTTGATGGGAATCCTTGGGGTAGTAGTTGAGCTTGTCGAAGTAGAACTTGAAGTTGCCTTGGGAACCCACTTGACCATGGCCTTGGGTGCTTCAATGAATGCATCAATCTCCTCTTGAAGCTTGTCCTTGCCTTTTAGCTTGTGGTCTTGTGGTGGAAGGTCATCTTCAGCTTGTTCCTCATTTGAAGAAGTAGGATCATACTTCTTCTCTTGAGAGACAAACTTTGGAGTGGGATATTGACCTTCTTCCCATTCAACACCCTCGGCGTTGAATTTTCGCTCAAAACCAATTCCTTGATTCTTCCGGTGTCTTCCTTGCTTGCGAACGATTTCCTCAAAGCTCTTGCTTCCGGCAAGACTCTTGTAGACACCTTTCTCTATAATCCCTTTCAATAGACTATTTTCTTGCTCAAGTGAAACTTGGCTTGAAACATTGTTAGTGGAATCAAGAGAATCACTAGAAGTAACAACATTTGATTTAGTATGATTATTGTTACTACTAGATGAAGAATTTTTCTTATGCTTGTCATGCTTAGTTTTAATAGGTGGCAAGAAATTAGACAAGAGAAGTCGTTTGGCAAGATATGAAGAACTCTTCTTTCGAAGATCGTCATTGATAGCTTTTAGAAACTCATGTTCTTGCTCTAGATTGAGCTTCTCGAAGCGTAGCTTCTCATGAGATCTTAGGTGCTCTCTATGATCTTCTTGAGTTGTTTCATGAGCTAACTTAAGAGTGTTTAGTTCTTTAGTTAGTCGCTCAATCTCCTTCATAGCATTGTCATTCGACTCTTCTCGACTATAAAGACTACTAGCATGTTCATCATTACTAAGCTCACTAGATTTATCATGTAAAAGCTCATCTTCACCAAGCAAGTCATCCTCATCACTATCAAAGTCAATAAACTCAGGATGTGATACCTTGGGGCCTTTTGCCATGAAGCATCTTCCAATTCCCTCATTTGGTGAATCAAATATGTCATAGGAGTTGGAGTTGGAGGACACGAGAGCAAGACCGCAACACCTTCATCTTGATCAGATTCGGAGTTGGAGTGATAGCTTCTTTCGAGTGATTGTCGAGTCGGAGCCGAAACCCATTCACCAACATGAGCTTGATGTTTTCTTCTTGTGTAGCTCCTTGATGACTTGTCTTTCCTTTCCGAATCCTTGCTTCTCCGAGAGGATCTTCGCTCATAACGATCATCTCTACTCCTTCTCTCTTTTCGAGGCGACTCTTCTCTTGAGCTTCTTCTTCTTGGAGATTCTTCTCTTCTCTTGTGGGGAGTCGAACACTCATTTGAGTAGTGTCCGGTCTTCCACAATTGTAGCAGCTTCGATCACGACTAGAAGATCTCTTTTCATCATATGATCTAGACTTTGAGCTTCTTTCCTTGCTTCTACTCTTGTAGAATTTGTTGAAATTCTTCACCATTAGGCTTATCTCTTCATTGGAAACTAGCTTGTCACTTGAGGTTGTGGGAGCTTCAACTGCAGCTTTGTAAGCACCACTTGACTTGTTGTGAAGCTCTTCCTTATCTTTAAGTGTCATCTCATGAGCAACAATTCTTCCAATGACTTGGTAGGCTTGAGATCTTTGTAGTTTGGCATCATTTGGATCAAAGTGCACACGGTGTCATACTTTCCATCCAAAGCTCTGAGAATCTTCTTGATGATGAATCGGTCGGTCATTTCTTCACTTCCTAAGCCTGCCATCTCATTGGTGATGAGAGCAAGCCTAGAGTACATTTCAGCGACTCCTTCACCTTCCTTCATCTTGAACTTGTCAAGTCGACCTTGAAGAACATCTAGCTTTGATTCCTTCACGCACTCTGTACCTTCGTGCATTTCACCAAAGTATCCCAAATCTCTTTTGCATTCTCAAGACGGCTGATCTTGTTGAACTCCTCGACACAAAGCATTGAAGAGAATGTCACAAGCTTGAGCATTGTTCAGAACATCCGCAACTCATCCGCAGAGCTTCGCGATCCGAACTTTTCCTTCCTCAAGAACTCACCTTGCAAGCCAACACAAATAATGCCCCATGCGGTGGTTATGTCCAAGAATATGCATTTTCATTTTATGCTTCCAACTAGCAAAGTTTGAACCATCAAAGTAAGGACCTCTACGGAAATTACCCTCACTAGACGCCATACTCTCCTAGGTTGTGAAACCAAGCTTATGGAGTCCAATGCAATGGAAACCAATCCAATGGAGACCAAAGCTCTGATACCACTTGTAGGATCGGAAGTATGTCTAGAGGGGGGGTGATTAGACTACTTGACAACTTAAAAACTTAGCCTTTTGAATGGAGTAGATTCTTAGCAAGTTCACAAAGATAACCAAGTCAAGTATCACCCTACACATGCAATTCTAGAGTTGTGGCAGCGGAAAGTAAATTGCACGTATAGTAAATGAGAGGTGGAGAAGAGCAAACGCAATTTGGAGACACGGAGATTTTTTCTCGTGGTTCCGATAGGTGGTGCTATCGTCAATCCACGTTGATGGAGACTTCAACCCACGGAGGGTAACGGCTGCGCGAGTCCACGGAGGGCTCCACCCACGAAGGGTCCACGAAGAAGCAACCTTGTCTATGCCATCATGGCTTACGCCCACGGAGGACTAGCCTTACTCGGGTAGATCTTCACGAAGTAGGCGATCTCCTTGCCCTTACAAACTCCTTGGTTCAACTCCACATCATGACGGAGGCTCCCAAGTGACACCTAACCAATCTAGGAGGCACCACCTCCAAAAGGTAATAGATGGGGTTGGTGATGATGAACTCCTTGCTCTTGTGCTTCAAATGATAATCTCCCCAACACTCAACTCTCCTCACTGATTTGGCTGTGGTGGAGGAAGGATTGAGTGGAAAGCAACTTGGGAAGGCTAGAAATCAAGTTTCATATGGTGGGAGTGGAGCAACTTGATCTCAACACAAGGGTAGGTAGTTTTCTTCTCGAAATGTAAGGTAGGAGTGGTAGTTCTTTCGATGGCTCTCTCCACGAATGAAGAGGAGGTGGAGGGTATTTATAGCCTCCACACAAAATCCAACTGCTACACACATTTGACCAATCTCGGTCGGACCGAAGTTGACAACTCGGTGAGACCGAAAGTTCAAATCTTGTGAACGTTGGGATTTTCGTGGGACCGAAAATACAATCTCGGTTAGTCCGATTCTTCCAAAGTCTAGGGTTTGCCAATCTCGGTGGGACCGACTTTCTCATCTCGGTGACACCGATTTGAGTACGTAGGTTCTGAAGCTTGGCAACACCAATTTCGTATGACCGAGTTTGGAATCGGAAAATCCGAAATTTTAGGGTTTGGGTATATGACCGAGGTGGTTCATCTCGGTGTGATGAGTTTGGAATCGGTGGGACCGAGATTACTTATGAGTTTATGTTGGAATGAAAGATTGCTGATAGTTTGAGAGATAAATCACTAAGCACTTAGAGCAACCAGATCATCATCATAACCTCATCCCCTTTTAATAGTATTGGCTTTCCTATGGACTCAATGTGATCTTGGATCACTAAACCAAAAATGGAGTCTTGAGCTTTTGCCAATGTTTTCCTTAGCTTTTCGAGGGGTCCACATCATCAGTCATTGCCATACCCATATCACTGAACTTTCTGAAATATTCTCAAGAAATGATTAGTTCAATGATATATATGTTGTTGTTAATTACCAAAACCACCCGGGGATTAGTTGCACTTTCAACATGCTAAAAGGTTGATGTTGGAAAAGGAAGACAACATAATGGGTTATGTTTTCCTATATCTGAAAAGTTATATTGTCTTGGATCATCCAACATGTTGAGCTTGCCTTTCCCTCTCATGCTAGCCAAATTCTTTGCACCAAGTAGAAATACTACTCGTGCTCCCAAACATCCTTTAAACCAGTTTTGCCATGAGAGTCCACCATACCTACCTATGGATTGAGTAAGATCCTTCAAGTAAGTTGTCATCGGTACATGCAATAAAAATTGCTCTCTAAATATGTATGATCTATTAGTGCAAAGAAAATAAGCTTTATACTAACTTGTGATAGGGAAGAAATAAAAGCGGCGGGCTGCATAATAAAGGTCTTTATCACAAGCGGCAATACAAAGTGACGTTCTTTTGCATTAAGATTTTATCCATCCAACCACAAAAGCGCATGACAACCTCTGCTTCCCTCTACGAAGGGCCTATCTTTTACTATTATCTTCTACCCTTGTACAAGAGTCATGGTGATCATCACCTTTCCGTTTTACACTTTTTCCTTTGGCAAGCACTTTGTGTTGGGGTGATCCGGATATATATATCCACTTGGATGTAGGTGTTCATAAATCATTATTGTAGACATTACCCTTGAGGTAAAAGGTTGGGAGGCGAAACTATAAGCCCCTATCTTTCTCTATGTTCGATTAAAACTTTGAACCCGTAAATATCATGTGAGTGTTAGCAATTGTGAAAGATTAAATGATAGTTGAGTATGTGGAGTTTGCTAAATCAAAGCTCTGACATAGACCCTTCCTGAAAATAAGATGAATTGCAATTGTTTGATGACTGAGAATGAAGTTTGCTAGTTTTCAAGAAAGTTTATGGTATATGCTTTAATATGTGAATAGCTTGTTACCTGAACATAAAAAGTTTTATGAGATGAGCTACTATTATGACATATAATGATTCTAGAAAAGGTGACTGGCATTATCATTGATCAAACTTGTGCACCTCGGGGCTGAGGGTATGTACCAGTAGCTATGTGTTTGATCTCTCTCTCTCTCTCTCACACACTCTCTCGTGTTCTTGAGGTGATACAATCTTGATGTATCACGAGCTTTGCTATTATAGTTGGAAATTATGATGTTTCTCCCCTAAAAACATCGAGGAGCACAATAGATCGGGAGTTCCACCGCCGCAAGCCTCTGTAGCCACCAAAAACCAATCGGGGCCCTGTTTCGGCACCTGCCAGAGGGGAAGATCCCTCACCGGTGGCCATCTTCATCATCCCGGCGCTCTCCATGACGAGGAGGGACTAGTTCACCCTCGGGGCTGAGGGTATGTACCAGTAGCTATGTGTTTGATCTCTCTCTCTCTCGTATTCTTGAGGTGATACAATCTTGATGTATCGCGAGCTTTGATATTATAGTTGGATCTTATGATGTTTCTCCCCCTCTACTCTCTTGTTATGAATTGAGTTTTCCTCTTGAAGTTGTCTTGTCGGATTGAGTCTTTAAGGATTTGAGAACACTTGATGTATGTCTTGCTGTGCTTATCTGTGGTGACAATGGGATATTCACGTGATCTACTTGATGTATGTTTTGGTGATCAACTTGCAGGTTCATTGAACTTATGCATAGGGGTTGGCACATGTTTTCATCTTGACTCTCCGGTAGAAACTTTGGGGCACTCTTTCAAGTACTTTGTCTTGGTTGAATAGATGAACCTGAGATTGTGTGATGCATATCGTATAATCATGCCCACGGATACTTGAGGTGACATTGGAGTATCTAGGTGACATTAGGGTTTTGGTTGATTTGTGTCTTAAGGTGTTATTCTAGTAAGAACTCTATGATAGATCGAACGGAAAGAATAGCTTCGTGTTATTTTACTACGGACTCTTGAATAGATCGAACAAAAAGGATAACTTTGAGGTGGTTTCGTACCCTACCATAATCTCTTCGTTTGTTCTTTGCTATTAGTGGCTTTGGAGTGACTATTTGTTGCATGTTGAGGGATAGTTATATGATCCAGTTATGTTATTATTGTTGAGAGAACTTGCACTAGTGAAAGTATGAACCCTAGGCCTTGTTTCCTAGCATTGCAATACCGTTTACGCTCACTTTTATCATTAGTTACCTTGCTGTTTTTATATTTTCAGATTACAAATACCCATATCTACCATCCATATTGCACTTGTATCACCATCTCTTCGCCGAACTAGTGCACCTATACAATATACCATTGTATTGGGTGTGTTGGGGACACAAGAGACTCTTTGTTATTTGGTTGCAGGGTTGTTTGAGAGAGACCATCTTCATCCTACGCCTCCCACGGATTGATAAACCTTAGGTCATCCACTTGAGGGAAATTTGCTACTGTCCTACAAACCTCTGCACTTGGAGGCCCAACAACGTCTACAAGGAGAAGGTTGCGTAGTAGACATCAGGCCTGAGGTGATATAAGTTGTTGTATGAGATGATCATGTTTTTTGTAAAAAGTTATCGGCTACTGGCAGGAGCCATATGGTTGTCGCTTTATTGTATGAAATACAAACGCTATGTAATTGCTTTACTTTATCACTAAGCGGTAGCGATAGTCGTAGAACCAATGGTTGGTGAGACGACCAAGACGCTACAATGGAGATCAAGGTGTCAAGCTGGTGACGATGGAGATCATGACGTTGCTTTGGTGATGGAGATCAAAAGCACAAGATGATGATGGCCATATCATGTCACATATTTTGATTGCATGTGATGTTTATCTTTTATGCATCTTATTTTGCTTAATACGGCGGTAGCATTATAAGATGATCCCTTACTAAAATTTGAAGGTATAAAGTGTTCTCCACGAGAATGCAACTTTGCGAAAGTTCTTTGTGCTAAGATACCATGTGATGATCGGGTGTGATAAGCTCTACGTTCAAATACAACGGGTGCAAGCCAATTTTGCACATGCGGAATACTCGGGTTAAACTTGATGAGCCTAGCATATACTGATATGGCCTCAGAACATTGGAGACTGAAAGGTCGAACGTGATAGTAGATATGATAAACATAGAGATGTTCACCATTGAAGACTACTCCATCTCACGTGATGATCGGACATAGTTTAGTTGATTTGGATCATGTATCATTTAGATGACTAGAGGGATGTCTATATAAGTGGGAGTTCTTAAGTAATATGATTAATTGAACTTAATTTATCATGAACTTAGTCCTGGTAGTTTTTTGCATACCTATATTGTAGATCAATGGCCCGTGCTACCGTTCCCTTGAATTTTAATGCGTTCCTAGAGAAAGCTAAGTTGAAAGATCATGGTAGCAACTACACGGACTGGGTCTGTAAGTTGAGGATTATCCTCATTGTTGCATAGAAGAATTATGTCCTTGATGCACCGCTAGGTGTACCACCTGCCTCAGCAACTTCAGACATTGTGAATGCCTGGCAGCCACGTGTTGATGACTACTCGTTAGTTCAGTGTGCCATGATTTACGGCTTAGAATCGGGACTTCAAAGATGTTTTGAACATCATGGACCATATAAGATGTTCCAAGAGTTGAAGATAATATTTCAAGAAAATGCCCGAGTTGAGAGATATGAAGTCTCCAACAAGTTCTATAGTTGCAAGATGGAGGAGAATAGTTCTGTGAGTGAGCACATACTCAGAATGTCTGGGTACCATAATGAAAGCACAAGTGCTCCCTAGGTGGTTTTGGTAATTAATGTCAACATATCTCTTGTTGGACTAACACTTTTATCTAGTATGTTTCAGATAAGTTCAACAATGGAGTGGCATGGACTAAAGGTTGTGGGAACACCTCCAAGATGCTAAGGACAAAGGATTGGCTCAAGCTTCAAGCTCAAGACTCTTAATTTTACATTTTAGTGATCCAAGATCACATTGAGTCTATAGGAAAAGCCAATACTATCAAGGAGGGATGAGGTGTTGCTTAATGAGCCTCTTGCTTCATGTGCTTTGTGATATGCTCCAAAACCCTCAACTACCTTCCCACATCCACAAATGACCTAAACCCAAAGCCAAAATCAGCCACACCGAAACTTCCTATCCGGCGCCACCGATTCCAAAAAGTCATAGCCACTGCCACAAACCCTAAGCAAATCGGTCTTACCGATAGGGATCTCGGTCTCACCGAGATGGGATTGTAATCTCTCTGTGTATGCCCATTATCAAAATCGGTCTCACTGAGTTTGATCAATCGGTACTACCGAGATTACGATGCAAACTCTCTGGAAACTTATTACCAAAATCGGTTCCACCGAGTTCGAGTAATCGGTCCCACCGAGTTTGCCTGACCAACTCTCTGGAAAGCTTATTACCAAAATCGATCTCACCGAGTTTGTGTAATCGGTCTTACCGAGATTAAGTTATGCCCTAACCCTAACCATATCGGTCTCACCGAGTTGCATTTCGGTCCCATCGAAAATCCTAACGGTCACATTATTTGCCGAATCGGTCTGACCGAGTTTAACGATTCAGTCCCACCGAGTTTGGTAGATTGTGTGTAACGGTTAGATTTTGTGTGGAGGCTATATATACCCCTCCACCTCCTCTTCATTCGTGGAGAGAGCCATCAGACTAAACCTACACTTCCAGCATACATTTTGTGAGAGAGAACTACCTACTCATGTGTTGAGGTCAAGATATTACATTCCTACCATATGAATCTTGATCTCTAGCCTTCCCCAAGTTGCTTTCCACTCAAATCTTCTTTCCACCAGATCCAAACCCATTGAGAGAGAGTTGAGTGTTGGGGAGACTATCATTTGAAGCACAAGAGTAAGGAGTTCATCATCAACGCACCATTTGTTACTTCTTGGAGAGTGGTGTCTCCTAGATTGGCTAGGTGTCACTTGGGAGCCTCCGACAATATTGTGGAGTTGAACCAAGGAGTTTGTAACGGCTAGGAGATCGCCTACTTCATGAAGATCTACCGCTAGTGAGGCAAGTCCTTCGTGGGCGACGGCCATGGTGGGATAGACAAGGTTGCTTCTTCGTGGACCCTTCGTGGGTGGAGCCCTCCGTGGACTCGCGCAGCCGTTACCCTTTGTGGGTTGAAGTCTCCATCAACGTGGATGTACGATAGCACCACCTATCGGAATCACGCCAAAAACATATGTGTCTCCAATTGCGTTTGAATCCTCCAAACCCTTCCCTTTACTTTCTTGCAAGTTGCATGCTTTACTTTCCGCTGCTCATATACTCTTTGCATGCTTGCTTGATATGTATTGTGAAAGTTAAACTTGTGCCTAAACTCCACTTAAACTTAAAGAATCTTAAAAACTGCAACTTTGGTACTTAGTGTCTAATCACCCCCCCCCCCCTCTAGACACCTCTTCTCAAGGTCCTACAAGTGGTATCAGAGCATTGGTCTCCATTGCTTTGGTTTAATCACCATTGGAGGAAGATGGATGAGTCTACTATTGGGAGTATTAGACATAGAGTGCCTATTCTTGATGGAGAGTATTTTCATGAGTGGAAAAATGAGATGCTTGTTATCTTCAATCAATATCATTTAACAAGTACATTGCTAGCCCTTGTGCACCTTATGTCGATCCTATGCATCCTACCCATGATGAGTCAATTGACATGATTAGGAATCTTAGAACTGCCGATCTTATCATTAGAGGATTGCCTAGAAACTTGCTTGGATGTTTGCCTACTTTTAAGTGTGCCTACACCATATGGAAATTTCTTGAGGAACGATTTCCCGATTATTCCCTGAAAAATCTTGATGAAATTCTCCATAAGTCTATTGCCTTGAGTAAGACGAATACTAGTGATCCTATGATTGGTGATCGTCTATTTGAGCTTACTAACCTTATGCGTGCCAAAGGAAATGTTGGTATCATTAGTGACATTATTTCCGAAGCTATAAAAATTCATAAGCAAGATTATCAAACTCATTCTAATGAATCACCCTCTCTAGGACTTGATCCACCACATGACGGTGTTGAACATGGATACTATGATGAGGATGATGACAGTGACTTCGATCTTGATGATGCAATGAGACATTTTGGTCTTATGGCAAATCTTCGGGGATATATGTCAGGAGGAAAGGAATGGGTTCTTGATAGTGGATGTACCGATCACATGACCGGAGATAAAGACATGTTTCGTGAGCTTGCTGATAATGATAGTCCTTGAAAGTATGTCACTTTCGGAGACAACTCAAAGGGTAAGGTGGTTGGCCTCGGTAAGGTGGCCATATCACATGATAGGTCCATACAAAATGTCATGCTCGTTGAATCTCTTGGTTACAACTTACTATTAGTATCTAGACTTGCTGATTTCGGTTTCAATGTTCTATTTACTAAAGTAGATTGCCAAGTGTTTCGTCGAGATAATCATAAAATGGTCTTTACCGGTGTACGTAGAGGTGATCTATACATTGTTGATTTCACTAAAAAGGCTCAACCTAAAACTTGCTTCATTGCTAAATCCTCAAAAGGTTGGTTATGGCATAGACGACTTGGTCATGTTGGTATGCGAAACCTTGACAAGCTTATTAAAGGAAATCATATCCTTGGAGTTAACGATTTCATATTTGATAAGGATAGACTTTGCAGCGCTTGTCAGGTAGGTAAACAGGTTGGAGGAAGGCATCCCGTGAAGAACATCATGACTACCAGAAGCTACTCAAGCTACTTCACATGGATCTCTTTGGTCCCAATGCCTACAAGAGTCTCGGTGGAAATTCTTTTGGTCTAGTTATAGTAGATGATTTTTCAAGATTTACGTGGGTGTTCTTTCTCGATGATAAATCGCAGGTCCAAAAGATCTTCAAAAAATTCGCTAGGAAGGCCCAAAATCAATTTGAAGTTAAGATCAAGAAGGTTCGCAGCGACAATGGAACAGAGTTCAAGAACGCAAATGTGGACACATTTCTTACCGAAGAAGGGATTTCACACGAGTTCTCGGCTACGTACACACCTCAACAAAACGGAGTTGTTGAGAGGAAGAACCGAACGCTCATCGAAATGGCGAGAACAATGCTTGATGAGTACAAGACGCCGAAGCACTTTTGGGCGCAAGCGGTTGAGACAGCTTGTCATGCAACAAATCGCTTGTATCTTCACAAGCTACTCGGGAAGACGGCATACGAGCTCCTCACCGGTAACAAACCCCAAGTTGGATACATTCGAGTATTCGGCTCAAAGTGCTACATTCTTGATAAGCATTGTCGCTCTAAATTTGCTCCTAAATCTCATGAAGGTTTCCTACTAGGCTATGGCTCAAACTCTCACACTTACCGTGTCTACAAAAATTTCACCCGAAAGTTTGAAGAGACAGTAGATGTGAAGTTTGGTGAATCTAACGGCTCGTAAGTAGAGCAATTGCCAATTGATGTAGGTGACAAAGATCCTTCAGAAGCAATTCAAGAGTTGGCTATTGGCAAGGTTCGTCCAACGGAGGTGAAGGAAAGTACCTCGTTCGCCCAAGTGGAAGCTTCAACTTCACAACAAGGTGAACCAAGAGTTGATACGGAAGCATCCACAAGCAGGACACACCAAGATGAAGGAAACAAGGAAGTGCATCAAGATGAACGTCAACAACCTCCTTCACCACGACAAGAGAACGACAATGCCAACAATGAAGAAGGCCAAGAAGAAGAAGAACAAGATGAAGAAGATGTTCAACGAAGACGCAAGCAAAAGCTTTCACGAGTTCGAGCAAGAGTTGCTAAAGATCATCCCGTCGAGCAAATCTACAATGACATTCAAACCGGGAGAATCACTCGCTCTAAAACTCGTTTAGCTAACTTTTGTGAAAACTATTCTTTCATCTGTAGCATTGAACCTATGAAGGTTGAAGAAGCATTGGAAGATCCAGACTGGATAAATGTCATGCATGAAGAGCTACACAACTTTGAGAGGAATCAAGTTTGGACATTGGTTGAGAAGCCTGACAACAACCACAACGTCATCGGTACCGAATGGGTGTTTCGAAACAAGCAAGATGAAGATGGACAAGTAATTCGCAACAAAGCACGTCTCATCGCCCAAGGCTACACACAAGTCGAAGGTATGGACTATGGTGAGACTTACGCCCCCGTTGCTAGACTTGAGTCCATTCGCATCTTACTTGCCTATGCTAAGCATCATGATATCACCTTGTACCAAATGGACATTAAAAGTGCTTTTCTAAATGGTGAAATAGAGGAGGAAGTTTATGTTAAGCAACCTCTCGGCTTTGTCAATCCGAAGAAACCCAATCATGTTTACAAACTTCACAAAGCTCTTTATGGTCTTAAACAAGCTCCTAGAGCTTGGTATAAATGCTTGACCAAGTTCCTTATTGAAAAAGGCTTTGAAATTGGGAAAATTGATTCTACTCTTTTTACTAAAAGGGTTAACGGAGAACTATTTGTATGCCAAATTTATGTTGAGGATATCATATTTGGTTCAACTAACCCTCATTTTAGCGAAAAGTTTGGAAAGCTAATGTCGCAGAAGTTTGAGATGTCTATGATGAGTGAACTCAAATTCTTCCTTGGGCTGCAAATCAAGCAAACTAAGGAAGGTACCTTTGTTTCTCAAACAAAGTACACCAAGGACTTGTTCAAGAAGTTCAATATGCAAGAATGCAAAGGTATGTCTACACCCATGCCTACTAGTGGACATAATGACTTAACCAAAGATGGTGAACCGGTCGACCAAAAGGTTTATCGCTCTATGATCGGTTCATTGTTATATCTATGTGCTTCACATCCTGATATCATGCTAAGTGTGTGCATGTGTGCACGATATCAAGCTGCTCCTAAGGAATGTCATCTTAAGGCCGTGAAAAGGATAGTGAGATACTTAATCCATACACCAAACTTTGGCATTTGGTATCATAAGAGGGCCTCTTTCGATCTTGTTGGCTATTCCGACTCGGACTATGCCGGAGACAAGGTTGATAGAAAGTCCACTTCGGGTACTTGTCAATTTCTTGGTAGATCTCTTGTGTCTTGGTCCTCCAAGAAACAAAACTCGGTATCCTTATCCACTACCGAAGCTGAATATATTGCCGCTGGTTCATGTTGTGCTCAATTACTTTGGATGACCCAAACTCTTAAAGATTATGGGATATATGTGAGACATGTTCCATTGCTTTGTGACAATGAAAGTGCTATCAAAATTGGTCATAATCCTGTGCAACATTCTCGAACTAAGCATATTGAAGTTCGTCATCATTTCATTCGAGATCACGTTGCTAAGGGTGACATTGATCTTAAGCATGTTCGCATCGAAAAGAAATTAGCGGATATATTTACTAAACCTCTTGATGAGAAAGTTTTTTGCAGGTTAAGAGGAGAATTGAACATCATTGATGCTTCAAACTTGGAGTAGAAACTCCATTGGATACATGCAAGACATGAGCTTGTGACTAATCTTTGATATTTCTCTTAGGATGGAAATCTTATGTCTTGGATATATTTGTATCTTGCATGTTATCTAACCAATGTAGGTACTTGGTGGAATCAAACTCCATGAGATTCTAATCTACTCATATCTTGAGCAATCTCTATATCACCAAGTCTCTACACCTATGGTGGTTGAAGTCAAGGAAGCACGAAACCTCTCAAACATATCCTTTGACAAATTCTATGTTGAGTTTCATGATTGTCATTTTTGGATACACAAGTGCTCTTCCTTGCAAGAACTAACCCATGTAGGTAGATGGACTCAAATTCCAAGTGGTGCTCCAAACTCTTGATGAGCTACATCAACCTTGAGCAACCCACACAAGTTCAACTACATGGACAACACCACCAACCAAGGTATGTTATTCCATCTTAGAGAAGCTTTACTCCAAGTCATGAGCTAAAGCAACTCGACAAGATGCGAATACATCAAGAAGCTTAAATGAAAAATGGCAACCCCATTTTGAGCTTAAACGGTAAGTATGACCTATTATCAAGTGCTCTCACTTGACTCCTAAGTCAATATACTCTAACATAGGTGACTTTGTCGCCGACCATCTCTAGATGAAGTTCTTTTGTGTTCTTTTCTGTGTTTTTGCATTTGTCTCATGCATATTTGTTTCCCCTTTCAAAAAAAACTTCATCTAGATTTCTCTCTTCTTGTTTGCTCTGCATTTTCTGCATTCCCATTCATTGCACATGTTTGAGTAAATTCCTTGTAAATCTTTATGAGATCTTACTAGTTTAGTGAGCTGAGGTGACAAGTGTTTTCTCTGATCCAGCTCCACTCAATGAATCTTGTCCTCTACAAGCATCACAATTTTTTATCATTGCTTTGTTCTGTATCTCAAGGACCAAACCCATTCGAGGGATTCCAGAAGACCCTTCTTGGAAATTGATGTCAAAGGGGGAGAGAGAGAGAGAGAGAACATCAAAAGCTTATCATTTAAAGAGAGAGAGAGCATCAAAGCTTATCACCTTCTTGAGGGAGAGAGAGAGATTATCTCCTAAAGGGGGAGAGAGACCTTCTAGGGGGAGAGACCCTCAAAGGGAAGAGAGAGATCTCCAGGGGGAGAGAATACTTAAGTAGAAAGTAATTCTCAAGGATCCCAGATGCTTGGTGTTCAAGAGGAGAGATGTTCACATGTCTTCTTGAGGGGAGAGACATGTTCATATGATCTGTTGTGTTTATTATTTGCATTAGCATGCATCAACTCTGATCATCATTCATATCTTTCAGCTCTGTTTTCTTTCAAGCTATGATTTTCTGTTCCCTATCTTCTCCCAGTATCCCATGCTAGATTCAGGGGGAGCAAGACATCTAAGGGAAAGAGATCATTTAAATTAATTGCATATCTTTACTCTTGGGGACATGTCTAATCCAATGTGGTACCTAGTACTCACTCTTTACATGTCATCCCAGTCTTGGTATTCTTGTGGTTTCTTCTGTTTGCTCTGGCTAGTAGATGTATCTGTGTTATCTAACCTTGTTTACGCAGGTTCATTCCATCCTAAGACAACTCAAGACTACAAGGTAAGTATATGCATCACAATCATGTGTGTGAGGAATTCTTGCTGATGTACATATTGTTTGCAAAAAGGACTCATGAGCATGAAGGTATTTTCTTCAACATTCTCTGCTCTGATGCATATGGCCAAGATACATGTAACACATTGCCTGCTCTATCATGTTTATGCCCTCACATGCTTCTATATTCCATATTCACATGATTGCATACATGTAGGGGGAGTCTATGTTTGTTACATGTCTTTCCAAAGCTTTACTTGCTATTCTTTATATCTTCATCTAAAGCTTTTATGTATGTTGCCATCAATTACCAAAAAGGGGGGAGATTGAAAGCACAAGTGCTCCCTAGGTGGTTTTGGTAATTAATGTCAACATATCTCTTGTTGGACTAACACTTTTATCTAGTATGTTTCAGATAAGTTCAACAATGGAGTGGCATGGACTAAAGGTTGTCGGAACACCTTCAAGATGCTAAGGACAAAGGATTGGCTCAAGCTTCAAGCTCAAGACTCTTCATTTTACATTTTAGTGATCCAAGATCACATTGAGTCTATAGGAAAAGCCAATACTATCAAGGAGGGATGAGGTGTTGCTTAATGAGCCTCTTGCTTCATGTGCTTTGTGATATGCTCCAAAACCCTCAACTACCTTCCCACATCCACAAATAACCTAAACCCAAAGCCAAAATCAGCCACACCGAAACTTCCTATCTGGCGCCACCGATTCCAAAAAGTCATAGCCACTGCCACAAACCCTAAGCAAATCGGTCTTGCCGATAGGGATCTCGGTCTCATCGAGATGGGATTGTAATCTCTCTGTGTATGCCCATTATCAAAATCGGTCTCACCGAGTTTGATCAATCGGTACTACCGAGATTACAATGCAAACTCTCTGGAAACTTATTACCAAATCGGTTCCACCGAGTTCGAGTAATCGGTCCCACCGAGTTTGCCTGACCAACTCTCTGGAAAGCTTATTACCAAAATCGGTCTCACCGAGTTTGTGTAATCGGTCTTACCGAGATTACGTTATGCCCTAACCCTAACCATATCGGTCTCACCGAGTTGCATTTCGGTCCCACTGAAAATCCTAACGGTCACATTATTTGCTAAATCGGTCTGACCGAGTTTAACGATTCGGTCCCACCGAGTTTGGTAGATTGTGTGTAATGGTTAGATTTTGTGTGGAGGCTATATATAACCCTCCACCTCCTCTTAATTCGTGGAGAGAGCCATCAGACTGAACCTACACTTCCAGCATACATTTTCTGAGAGAGAACTACCTACTCATGTGTTGAGGCCAAGATATTCCATTCCTACCATATGAATCTTGATCTCTAGCCTTCCCCAAGTTTCTTTCCACTCAAATCTTCTTTCCACCAGATCCAACCCCATTGAGAGAGAGTTGAGTGTTGGGGAGACTATCATTTGAAGCACAAGAGCAAGGAGTTCATCATCAATGCACCATTTGTTACTTCTTGGAGAGTGGTGTCTCCTATATTGGCTAGGTGTCACTTGGGAGCCTCCGACAAGATTGTGGAGTTGAACCAAGGAGTTTGTAAGGGCAAGGAGATTGCCTACTTCGTGAAGATCTACCGCTAGTGAGGCAAGTCCTTCGTGGGCGATGGCCATGGTGGGATAGACAAGGTTGCTTCTTCGTGGACCCTTTGTGGGTGGAGCCCTCCGTGGACTCGTGCAGCCGTTACCCTTCGTGGGTTGAAGTCTCCATCAACGTGGATGTACGATAGCACCACCTATCGGAACCATGCCAAAAACATCTGTGTCTCCAATTGCGTTTGAATCCTCCAAACCCTTCCCTTTACTTTCTTGCAAGTTGCACGCTTTACTTTCCGCTGCTCATATACTATTTGCATGCTTGCTTGATATGTATTGTGAAAGTTAAACTTGTGCCTAAACTCCACTTAAACTTAAAGAATCTTAAAAACTGCAACTTTGGTACTTAGTGTCTAATCACCCCCCCTCTAGACACCTCTTCTCAAGGTCCTACACTTAATCACTTGACGCAATTGGGAGTTAATCTTTTAGATGATTGTGTCATTGACAGAGTTCTTCAATCACTGCCACCAAGCTACAAAGGCTTCGTGATGAACTACAATATGCAAGGGATGGAAAAGACTATTCCCAAGCTCTTCGCGATGCTAAAGGCTGCGGAGGTAGAAATCAAGAAGGAGCATCAAGTGTTGATGGTTAAAAAAAACACTAGTTTCAAGAAGGGCAAGGGTAAAAAGAAGGGGAACTTCAAGAAGAATAACAAACAAGTTGTCACTCCTGGGAAGAAACCCAAAGTTGGACCCAAGCCTGAAACTGAGTGCTTCTACTGCAAGGGGACTGGTCACTGGAAACGGAACTGCCCCAAGTATTTGGCGGATAAGAAGGATGGCAAAGTGAACAAAGGTATATTTGATATACATGTTGTTGGTGTGTACCTTACTAACTCTCGTAGTAGTGCTTGGGTATTTGATACCGGTTCGGTTGCTCATATTTGTAACTCGAAGCAAGGACTGTGGATAAAATGAAGATTGGCTAAGGACAAGGTGACGATGGGCGTCAGAAACGGTTCCAAGGTCGATGTGATCGTCGTCGGCATGCTACCTCTACATCTACCTTTGGGATTAGTTTTAGACATGAATAATTGTTATTTGGTGCCAGCGTTGAGCATGAACATTATATCTGGATCTTGTTTAGTGCGAGACGGTTATTCATTTAATTCAGAGAATAATAGTTGTTCTATTTATATGATTAATATCTTTTATGGTCATGCACCCTTGAAGAGTGGTCTATTTCTGTTGAATCTTGATCGTGATGATACGCATATTCATAATATTGATGCCAAAAGATGCAAAGTTGATAATGATAGTGCAACTTATTTGTGGCACTGCCGTTTAGGTCATATCAGTGTAAAGCGCATGAAGAAACTCCATAAAATTGGACTTTTGGAATCACTTGATTATGAATCATTTGATACTTGCGAACCGTGCCTTATGGGCAAGATGACTAAAACTCTATTATCCGGAACAATGGAACGAACTAATGACGTATTGGAAATAATACATACCGATGTATGCGATCCAATGAGTGTTGATGATCGTGGCGGATATCGTTATTTCTTGACCTTCACAGATGATTTGAGCAGATATGGGTATATCTACTTAATGAAACACAAGTCTGAAACATTTGAAAAGTTCAAAGAATTTCAGAGTGAAGTGAAGAATCATCGTAACAAGAAAATAGAGTTTCTACTATGTAATCGTGGAGGAGAATATTTGAGTAACGAGTTTGGCCTTCATTTAAAACAATGTGGAATAGTTTCACAGCTCACGCCACCTGGAACACCACAACGTAATGGTGTGTCCGATCGTCGTAACTGCACTTTATTGGATATGGTGCTATCTATGATATCTCTTACCGATTTACCACTATCGTTTTGGAGTTATGCATTAGAGACAGCTGCATTCACATTAAACAGGGCACCGTCAAAGTCCGTTGAGACGACACCGTATGAACTCTGGTTTGGCAACAAACCTAAGTTGTCGTTTCTTAAAGTTTGGGAATGCGATGCTTATGTCAAAAGGCTTCAGCCTGATAAGCTCGAACCCAAATTAGAGAAGTGCGTCTTCAAAGGATACCCTAAGGAAACAATTGGGTACACCTTCTACCACTAGTCCGAAGGCAAAATCTTTGTTGCTAAGAACGCATCCTTTCTAGAGAAGGAGTTTCTCTCGAAAGAAGTGAGTGGGAGGAAAGTAGAACTTGAAGAGGTAATTGTACCTACTCTAAATTTGGAAAGTAGCTCATCCGAGAAATCTGTTCTCGTGATGCCTACACCAACTGGAGAGGAAGCTAATGATAAAGATCATGAAACAACAGATCAAGTTGCTACAGAACCTCGTAGGTCAAACAGAGCACGATCCGCACCAGATTGGTACGATAATCCTTTTTTGGAGGTCATACCTGACCATGACGAACCTACGAACTATGAAGAAGCTATGATAAGCCCAGATTCCAATAAATGGCTTGAGGCCATCAAATCTGAGATAGGATTCATGTATGAGAACAAAGTGTGGACTTTGGTGGATCTGCCCGATGATCGGCGACCCATAGATAATAAATAGATCTTCAAGAAGAAGATTGACGTTGATGGTAATGTTACTGTCTATAAAGCTCGACTTGTTACAAAAGGTTTTCGACAAGTTCAAGGAGTTAACTGCGATGAGACTTTGTCACCCGTAGCGATGCTTAAGTATGTCCATATCATGTTAGCAATTGCCGCATTTTACGATTATGAAATTTTGCAAATGAATGTCAAAACCGCATTCCTTAATGGATGTCTTAAAGAAGAGTTGTATATGATGCAACCAGAAGGTTTTGTCGATCCTAAAGGTGCTAACAAAGTGTGCAAGCTCCAGCGATCCATTTATGGACTGGTGCAAGCATCTCGGAGTTGGAATATACGCTTTGATGAGGTGATCAAAGCATATGATTTTATACAGACTTTTGGAGAAGCCTGTATTTACAACAAAGTGAGTGGGAGCTCTACAACATTTCTAATATTATATGTGCATGACATATTGTTGATTAGAAATGATGTAGAATTTTTGAATAGCGTAAAAGTATACTTGAATAAGAGTTTTTCAATGAAAGACCTCGGTGAAGCTGCTTATATATTGGGCATCAAGATCTATAGAGATAGATCAAGATGCTTGATAGGACTTTCACAAAGCACATACCTTGATAAAGTTTTGAAGAAGTTCAAAATGGATCAGTCAAAGAAAGGGTTCTTGCCTGTGTTACAAGGTGTAAAGTTGAGTCAGACGCAATGCCCGAGCACTTCAGAAGATAGAGAGAAAATGAAAGTCATTCCCTATGCATCATCCATAGGTTCTATCATGTATGCTATGTTGTGGACCAGACCTGACGTGTGCCTTGCTGTAATTTTAGCAAGGAGGTACCAAAGTAATCTAGGAGTGGATCACTGGACAGCAGTCAAAAACACCCTGAAGTACCTAAAAAGGACTAGGGATATGTTTCTCGTTTATGGAGGTGACAAAGAGAAGCTCGTAAGTGGTTACGTCGATGCTAGCTTTGACACTGATCTAGATGAGTCTAAGTTGCAAACCGGATACGTATTTTTATTGAATGATGGACCTGCCACTAGGTGCAGTTCCAAGCAGAGCATCGTGGCGGGATCTACGTGTGAAGTAGAGTACATAGCTGCTTCGGAAGCAGCAAATGAAGGAGTCTGGATGAAGGAGTTCATATCCGATCTAGGTGTAATACCTAGTGCATCGGGTCCAATGAAAAATCTTTTGTGACAATACTGGAGCGATTGCCTTGGCGAAGGAATCTACATTTCACAAAAGACCAAACACATCAAGAGATGCTTCAACTCAATCCGAGATTTGGCCAAGGAGGGAGACATAGAGATTTGAAAAATACATACAGAACTAAATGTTGCAGGCCCGTAGACTAATCCTCTTCCACGAGCAAAACATGATCAGCACTAAGACTCCATGGGTGTTAGCTTCATTACATTGTAATCTAGATTATTGACTCTAGTGCAAGTGGGAGACTGAAGGAAATATGCTCTAGAGGAAATAATAAAGTTGTTATTTTATATTTCCTTATTCATGACAAATGTTTATTATTCACGCTAGAATTGTATTAACCGGAAACTTGATACATGTGTGAATACATAGACAAATAACCGTGTCCCTAGTATGCCTCTACTAGACTAGCTCACTGATCAAAGATGGTTAAGTTTCCTAGCCATGGACATGAGTTGTCATTTGATAAATGGGATCACATCATTAGTGGAATGATGTGATGGACAAGATCCATCCGTTAGCTTAGCATAATGATCGATCAGTTTTATTGCTACTGCTTTCTTCGTGTCAAATATATATTCCTCCGACTATGAGATTATGCAACTCCCGGACACCGGAGGAATGCCTTGTGTGCTATCAAACATCACAATGTAACTTGGTAATTATAAAGATGCTCTACAGCTATCTCCGAAGGTATTTGTTGGGTTGGCATAGATCGAGATTAGGATTTGTCACTCTGAGTATCGAAGAGGTATATCTGGGCCCTCTCAGTAATGCACATCATATGAAGCCTTGCATGCAATGTGACTAATGAGTTAGTTACAGGATGATGCACTATGGAACGAGTAAAGAGACTTGCCGGTAACGAGATTGAACTAGGTATGAAGATACCGACGATCGAATCTCGGGCAAGTAACATACCGATGACAAAGGGAATAACGCATGTTGACATTATGGTTTGACCGATAAAGATCTTCTTATAATACGTGGGAACCAATCTGAGCATCCAGGTTCCTCTATTGGTTATTGACCAGAGAAGGGTCTCGGTCATGTCTACATAGATCTCGAACCCGCAGGGCCCGCACACTTAATGTTCGTTGACGATATGTATTATATGAGTTATGTGTTTTGGTGACTGAAGGTTTTTCAGAGTCCCGGACGAGATCACGGACATGACGAGGAGTCTCGAAATGGTCGAGAGGTAAAGATTGATATATTGGAAGGTTATATTCGGACACCGGAATGGTTCTGGGTGTTTCGGCTATTCTTCGGAGTAACGAGGGGTTACCGGAACCCCCCAACCCCCCCCCCCCGGGGGGGAGTAATGGGCAAGGCAGGCCGTAGGAGGTGGCACCCCACCCCACGGGAGTCTGAATTGGACAAGGGGGAGGGGGCGCGGCCCCCCTTTCCTTCTCCCTCTCCCTCTACTTCCCTCTTTCCCCCTCTGTTGGAAAGGAAGGGGAGACTAGGACAAGGAGTCCTAGTGGGACTCCCCCCACTTGGAGCACCCCCTAGGGCCGGCCTCCTCCCCTCTCCTCCTTTATATACGAGGGCAGGGGTACCCCAAAGCACATCAATTATCTTAGCCGTGTGCGGTGCCCCCCTTCACCGTTTACTCCTACGGTCATATTATCATAGTGCTTAGGCGAAGCCCTGCGCAGATCACATCACCATCACCGTCACCATGTCGTCATGCTGAAAGAAATCATCTCCTTTGTACCTCTACTAGATCAAGAGTTTGAGGGACGTCATCGAGCTAAACGTGTGCAGAATTCGGAGGTGCCGTAAGTTCAGTACTTGATCGGTTGATTCGAGAAGACGTTCGACTGCATCAACCGTGTTAAGTTAAAGCTTCCGCTTTCGGTCTACGAGGGTACGTGGACACACTCTCCCCCTCTCGTTGCTATGCATCTCCTAGATAGATCTTGCATGAGCGTACGAATTTTTTTGAAATTGCATGCTACGTTTCCCAAACACGCAACTCCGGATGAGACTCAGGATAAGGCTGCTAATCCAGGTGGTGCAATGGATACAGAGAAGGCTGCTATTGTGCTGGACAGGGAGCATGTTCAAGATGATATAGAGAAGCCTCAAAAGGTACTGCAGGATGTTCACTTGATGGGAACGGAAGAAGGCATGGATGCAACCCAGACCGGTGAAGCTTCAATGGACTCGATCCTTGGGAAGCGCACTGGCCATGAGGAAGGAGCCAGAGAGATCACCATGAGCAAGCCTGATGGATAGATGGGGGAACAAAATAAGAAAGCAAGGAGTGGAGAACAGAATGAGGCGGGAGAGGACAATGGATTGTGTGGTGGGAAAGAAGCAACCGGCCGTGTTAAATGAAGATGATATTTTTAGCCTCCCAAGTTTCGATGAGCAAATTTATTATGGTGATAGCATGCCTCCTATTTATGACTGTTATATTGATGAAAGTGGGTTTGGAAGAGTGTCATCTTTAGGAAGTAATGATCCCACTATTTTGGAGGGTGTTGAATCTTATAATATTTATGAAAGTGGATTTGGAGAGGTCATAACTTTATTTAGTGATGAATCCACTATTTTGGAAGAGGTTTCAATTGATTATGATGAGAACAAAGTTGCTACTTATGATGATTATTGTGATGAAACTTATGCTATAAAAAGTCGTGATGATTATATTTATAAAACTTGTCATGTTTGTGATTACCCTTTTTCTGAACATTACTCTTTTAGTGTGGAAACAATTTATAGTATTCGAGTCTCTTATGGTACTCCCACTATTCCGAATGAGAAGAATTTTGCTTATGTGGAGAGTAGTAAATTTTCTATGCAAGTAGATCATGAAAAGAATGCTTTAGGTTCTGGTTATATTGTTGAATTCATTCATGATGCTACTGAAAATTATTATGAGGGAGGAACCTATGCTTGTAGGAATTGCAATAATATCAAGTTTCCTCTCTATGTGCTTAAAGTTTTGAAGTTATGCTTGTTTTGCCTTCCTATGCTAGTTGATTATTGTTCCCATAAGTTGTTTGCTCACAAAATCCCTATGCATAGGAAGTGGGTTAGAATTAAATGTGTTAGTAATATTCTTCCTGATGCTCTCTTTATGTTTCAATTCTTATCTTTTATGCGAGCATCATTGAAATCATCATGCCTAGCTAAAAGGCATTAAAGAAAAGCGCTTGTTGGGAGACAACCCAATATTTACCTTTACTGTTTTTGTGTGTTCAAATGATTATGATACTGTAGTAATCATGTTTTATAGCTTTTGTTTCAATAAAGTGCCAAGTAAGACCTTTAGGATAGCTTACGGTGATAGTTGTGTTGATCCTGCTGAAAATTAGAAACTTTTGCACCCAGTAAATTAGTTTTGATAATTCACAGTAATGTGTTTTTGATCTTATTCTTTTTTATTTGGATTGGTACACAAATTTCTCAGGTTTTCCTAATTTGGTAGGATTTTTGGAGTTCCAGAATTATACGTTTGGTACAGATTACTACATACTGTTCTGTTTTTAACAGATTCTGTTTTCTATGTGTTGTTTGCTTATTTTGATGAATCTATGAGTAATATCGGAGGGTATGAACCATAGAGAAGTTGTAGTACAGTAGATATTACACCAATATGAATTTAGAATGAGTTCATAACAGCACCTAAGTGGTGATTTATTTCCTTATACTAACGGAGCTCATAAGATTTTCTGTTGAGTTTTGTGTTGTGAAGTTTTCAAGTTTTGGTTAAAGATTCGATGGACTATGGAATAAGGAGAGGCTAGAGCCTAAGCTTGGGGATTCCCAAGGCACCCCAAGGTAATATTCAAGGACAAACAAGAGCCTAAGCTTGGGGATGCCCCGGATGGCATCCCCTCTTTCATCTTAGTTCATTGGTAACTTTACTTGGAGCTATATTTTTATTCACCACATGATATGTGTTTTGCTTGGAGCGTCATTTTCTTTTGTTAGTATTTGCTTTCTGTTATTTAGAATAATGTTTTGCATCTATATTTTCAATAAAAATGTCAAGGATAGCCTTTACCATGCTTATTTTGCAAGTATACATGTTGCTGTTTCAAAACAGAAAGTTTACCGCTGTTGCAAAAATTCCCTAGAAAAGTCAGAGAATGATATAATGTTGAAACTTTTTGCATATTGAGATATGATAAATCTTTTACAGTGTAATATTTTTATCATAATTGTTTGAGTTAGGGAAGTATGATGAATATTGCATTCTTTACAGACTATACTGTTTTGGCAGATTGCTGTTATGTTTGCATTGTTTGCGTATGTTTGCTTGTTTAATGATTCTATTTGAGGATAGGAGTATTAAATATGCAGAGACATTTAGTATGCAATGTTGAATAATAATTTTAGTGATTTGTTACATAGAAAATTATAAGGTTTTTGCATTGGTTTATACTAACTTATATCACGAGTTCTTGCTGAGTTTGGTGTGGATGAAGCTTTCAAGATTTAGGAAACCGAGATATAAAAGGAATTAAGGAGACACAAAAGCTCAAGCTTGGGGATTCCCAAGGCACCCCAAGATAATATTTCAATAAGTCTCAAGCATCAAAGCTTGGGGATGCCCCGGTAGGCATTCCACCTTTCTTCTTCAACAATTTTCGGTTAGTATCGGTTGAACCTAAGTTTTTGCTTCTTCACATGTGTTGTGCTATCCTTGCAATGCCATTTTATTTTATTTTGCTTGCTGTTTGAATAAAGTACTTAAGATCTGAAATACTTAAATGAGAGAGAGTCTTCACATAGTTAAATAATTGTTTGACTACTCATTGATCTTCACTTATATCTTTTTGGAGTAGTTTGTCATTTACTCGTATACTTCACTTATATCCTATAAGTAAATGGTTGAATGAGTTGAATATCATAAATCTGAAATTATATATGCTTCATATGCTTACCCCATGGGGAGTAATGACTTCACATATAATAAGTAGAGGTGGTAAATTTATTGAATGTTAGCAAACATTGTATTGGTCACTTGAACAATTCATGAAAGAATATTGAAGGGAGAGAGATTTCACATATAAATATACTATCTTGGACGTATTTTGTAATTACTCATTAAAATATGACATGCTAAAAGGTTGATGTTGGAAAAGGAAGACAACATAATGGGTTATGTTTTCCTATATCTGAAAAGTTATATTGTCTTGGATCATCCAACATGTTGAGCTTGCCTTTCCCTCTCATGCTAGCCAAATTCTTTGCACCAAGTAGAAATACTACTCGTGCTCCCAAACATCCTGTAACTAGTTTTTCCATGAGAATCCACCATACCTACCTATTGATTGAGTAAGATCCTTCTAGTAAGTTGTCATCGGTGCATGCAATAAAAATTGCTCTCTAAATATGTATGATCTATTAGTGCGAAGAAAATAAGCTTTATACGAACTTGTGATAGGGAAGAAATAAAAGCGACGGACTACATAATAAAGGTCTTTATCACAAGCGGCAATATAAAGTGACGTTCTTTTGCATTAAGATTTTGTGCATCCAACCACAAAAGCGCATGGCAACCTCTGCTTCCCTCTACGAAGGGCCTATCTTTTACTATTACCTTCTACCCTTTTACAAGAGTCATGGTGACCATCACCTTTCCTTTTTACACTTTTTCCTTTGGCAAGCACTTTGTGTTGGGGTGATACGGATATATATATCCACTTGGATGTAGGTGTTCATAAATCATTATTGTTGACAGTACCCTTGAGGTAAAAGGTTGGGAGGCGAAACTATAAACCCCTATCTTTCTCTGTGTTCGATTAAAACTTTGAACCCATAAATATCACGAGAGTGTTAGCAATTGTGAAAGAATAAATGATAGTTGAGTATGTGGAGTTTGCTAAATCAAAGCTCTGACATAGTCCCTTCCTGAAAATAAGATGAATTGCAATTGTTTGATGACTCAGAATGAAGTTTGCTAGTTTTCAAGAAAGTTTATAGTCTATGCTTTAACATGTGAATAGCTTGTTACCTGATCATGAAAAGTTTTATGAGATGAGCTACTATTATGACATATAATGATGCTAGAAAAGGTGACTGACATTATCATTGATCAAACTTGTGCACCTGCTAGCATTCACACTTCATAAATTCTTTCTTTTATCATTTACCTACTCGAGGACGAGCAAGAATTAAGCTTGGGGATGCTGATACGTCTCCAACGTATCTATAATTTATGAAGTATCCATGTTATTATATTGTCTGTTTTGGATGTTTATGGGCTTTACTATACACTTTTACATTATTTTTGGGACTAACCTATTAACCGGAGGCCCAACCCATATTGCTGTTTTTTTGCCTATTTCGGTGTTTCAAAGAAAAGGAATATCAAACGGAGTCCAAAAGGAATGAAACCTTCAGGAGAGTTATTTTTGGAACGGAAGCAATCCAGGAGACTTGGAGTACATGTAAGGGAAGCAACGAGGAAGCCACGAGGCAGGGAGGCGCGCCCTATCCCCCTGAGCATGCCCCCCACCCTCGTGGGCCCCTCGTGTCTCCCCTAACCGACTTCTTTCACCTATATATGTCCATATACTGAAAGTGCAACTATCCCTAGGTGGTTTTGGTAATTCATAACAACATAGAGCTCATTGAGCTAATGCTATTCCAAGACTATTATTTCAGGAAAGCTCAATGAATGGCATGGCATGGATGATGAAAGTGGATCCCTCAAAATACTAATGACAAAGGATTGGCTCAAGCTCAAAAGCTCAAGACTCTTCATTTTATATTTTAGTGATCCAGGATCACATTGAGTCTATAGGAAAAGCCAATACTATCAAGGAGGGATGAGGTGTTGCTTAATGAGCATCTTGCTTCATGTGCTTAGTGATATGCTCCAAATACCCTCAACTACTTTCTCACATCCACAAATGACCTAAACCTAAAGTCAAACTCGGCCCCACTGATTCTTTCTATCCGGCGCCACCGAGTTCAAATGTCATAGCCACTGCCACAAACCCTAGGCAAATCGGTCCTACCGATAGGGATCTCGGTCTCACTGAGATGGGATTGTAATCTCTCTATTTCCTTCGTAACGTTTCGGTCTAACCGAAGTGAGCGATCGGTCCCACCGAGATTGCAATGTAAACTCTCTGTTTCCCTTTTGTAACATTTCGGTCTCACCGAAAAGAGCAAATCGGTCCCACCGAGTTTACCTGACTAACTCTCTGGAAAGCTTATTACCAAAATCAGTCTCACCGAGTTTGTATAATCGGTCTTACCGAGATTATGTTATGCCCTAACCCTAACCATATCGGTCCTACCGAGTTGCATGTCGGTCCCACCGAAAATCCTAACGGTCACTAGGTTTACTAAATCGGTCCAACCGAGTCTGTTGAATCGGTTCCACCGAGTTTGGTAAGTTGTGTGTAACGGTTAGAATTTGTGTGGAGGCTATATATACCCCTCCACCTCCTCTTCATTCATAGAGAGAGCCATCAGAACAAACCTACACTTCCAACTTACCATTTCTGAAAGAGAACCACCTACTCATGTGTTGAGGCCAAGATATTCCATTCCTACTATATGAATCTTGATCTCTAGCCTTCCCCAAGTTGCTTTACACTCAAATCTTCTTTCCACCAGATCCAAAACCTATAAGAGGGAGTTGAGTGTTGGAGAGACTATCATTTGAAGCACAAGAGCAAGGAGTTCATCATCAACGCACCATTTGTTACTTCTTGGAGAGTGGTGTCTCCTAGATTGGCTAGGTGTCACTTGGGAGCCTCCGACAAAATTGTTGAGTTGAACCAAGGAGTTTGTAAGGGCAAGGAGATCGCCTACTTCGTGAAGATCTACCGCTAGTGAGGCAAGTCCTTCATGGGCGACGGCCATGGTGGGATAGACAAGGTTGCTTCTTCGTGGACCCTTCGTGGGTGGAGCCCTCCATGGACTCGCTCAACCGTTACCCTTCGTGGGTTGAAGTCTCCATCAACGTGGATGTACGATAGCACCACCTATCGGAACCACGCCAAAAACATCCGTGTCTCCAATTGCGTTTGAATCCTCCAAAACCTTCCCTTTACTTTCTTGCAAGTTGCATGCTTTAATTTCCGCTGCTCATATACTCTTTGCATGCTTGCTTGAATTTTGTGATGATTGCTTGACTTGTCCTAAGATAGCTAAAATCTGCCAAACTCTAAAATTGGGAAAAGGCTAAGTTTTAATTGGTCAAGTAGTCTAATCACCCCCCCTCTAGACATACTTCAAGGTCCTACAAGTGGTATGAGAGCTTTGGTCTCCATTTGCTTTGATTTCCATAGCTTTTGGTGGTCATAGCCTTGGTTTCACAACCTAGGAGAGTATGGCGTCTAGTGAGGGAAATTATCACCGTAGAGGTCCTTACTTTGATGGCACTAATTTTGCTAGTTGTAAGCATAAGATGAAAATGCATATTCTTGGACATAACCCCGCCGTTTGGGTTGTTGTGTGTATTGGCTTGCAAGGTGAATTCTTTGATGGGAGAGAACCAAACCGTGAAGCTAGCGATTGAAGATGTTGCAATACAACGCTCAAGCCTGTGATATCCTCTTCAACGGATTGTGCCCCGAAGAATTCAACAAAATCAGCCGTCTTGAGAATGCAAAGGAAATTTGGGATACTTTTATTGATATGCATGAAGGTACCGACTCCGTCAAGGAATCCAAGTTGGATGTGCTCCAAAGTCAGCTTGACAAGTTCAAAATGAAGGATGGTGAAGGTGTCGCTGAAATGTACTCTAGGCTTGCTCTTATCACAAATGAGATTGCCGGCTTAGGGAGTGAAGAGATGACCGACAGATTCATCATCAAGAAGATCCTAAGAGCATTGGATGGAAAGTATGATACCGTGTGCACATTGATCCAAATGATGCCAAACTACAAAGATCTCAAGCCAACGGAAGTCATCGGAAGAATTGTTGCTCATGAGATGTCACTCAAGGATAAGGAGGAACTTCACAACAAGTCAAGTGGTGCTTACAAAGCCTCAAGTGAAGCCCCCACATCATCAAGTGAGAAACAAACCTTCAATGAAGAATTGAGCTTAATGGTGAACAACTTCAACAAATTCTACAAGAGTAGAAGCAAAGAAAGAAGCTCCAAGTCAAGGTCCTACAATGACAAAAGATCTTCTAGTCGAGAGCGAAATTGCTACAATTTTGGGAGACCCGGAAACTATTCCAATGAGTGTACGGCACCCTACGAAAGAAGAGAAGACTCTCCAAAAAGAAGAAGCAAAAGAGAAGAATCACCACCAAGAGAAAGGAGGAGTAAAGATGATCGTTATGAACGAAGACCCTCACGGAGAAGCAAGGATTCGGAGAGGAAGGACAAGTCATCAAGGAGCTACACAAAACAAAGACATCAAGCTCATGTTGGTGAATGGGTATCCGGCTCCGACTCCGACAATCACTCCGAGAGAAGCTATCACTCCGACTCTGAATATACTCAAGATGAAGGTGTTGCCGGTCTAGAACTTGTGTCAACCAACTCCTACAACATATTTGACTCACCAAATGAAGGAATTGGAAGATGCTTCATGGCCAAAGGTCCAAAGGTAACACATCCCGAGTATGTTGATTTCAATAGTGATGAAGATGACTTGCTTGTGGATGATGATTTACTTGTTGACAACTCTAGTGATGAATACTATGATGAAACGTCAATTAATCATGCTAATCAAGATAAAACGAATAACAATGATAAGGAGAAGATTGAGCTTCTAACTAAAGAACTAAACACTCTTAAGTTAGCTCATGAAACTATCTTCGAAGATCATTGAGAACTTTTAAGAGCTCATGAGAAGTTACGCTTTGAAAAGCTAAATCTTGAGCAAGAGCATGAGTTCTTAAAGGCAATCAATGATTATGTTCGTAAGAAAAGTTCTTCTTACATTGCCAAGCGTTTACTCTTATCTACTTACATGCCTCAAGTCAAGTCTAGTAACAAGTACAGGAAAGATCCTTCCTCTAGTAGTAACAATAATAATGTCAAATCCAATATTGTTGCTTCTAGTAGTTCTCTTGATTCCACTAATGATTATCTTAGCCAAGTTACACTTGAGCAAGAAAATAGCTTATTGAAGGGAATTATAGAGAAAGGTGTTTACAAGAGCCTTGCTAGGAGTAAGCAATTCGAGGAAATTGTACGCAAGCAAGGAAGGCACTAGAAGAATCAAGGTGTTGGTTTTTAATGAAACTTCAATGCCAATGGAGTTGAGTGGGAAGAAGATCAATACCCCAAGACGAAGTTTGTTCCTCAACAAGAGAAGTATGATCCTACTTCCTTCAAAGGAACACAAGCACAAGATGATCTTCCACCACAAGACCACAAGAACAAAGGCAAGGACAAGCTTCAAGAAGAGATTGATGCATTTGAAGAAGCACCTAAGGCCTCGGTCAAGTGGGTTCCCAAGACTACGTCAAGTTCTACTTCATCAAGTATGACTACGACTCCAAGGATTCCCATCAAGATGATGTGGATCCCGAAGAAGAAGAACTAGAGAGTTCTTGAGGGTGACTCCGCCAACATTCTTCACTCATATCATTTTGGCAACGACAAGTGCAATTAACTTTCACATCGTGCACTAGTTCAAGGAGTCACAAACCCTCATGTTGGTAAGGCAAGGGACAAGGTAACCTAATGATTTCATGGACATCATCGTATGTGTGCATCACTCTATGTCTATGGATATTCTTTTTTGTTCCTTGTGGGACTAACCCATGTAGGAATGTTGAAAGTGCAACTCACTCCAAAGGATTGCTCCAAATGATCTACGTCAACATTGAGCATCCACATCTTCAACACCTACATGAAGTCATCATCGACAAAACCCAAGGTTAGTTCATCCCTCTAAAAGGGGATCTCAGATCTAGGGGGAGCTTAACTCTAAGAATTGAGTCAAAGCAACTCTAATGGTGTGAACACATCAATGCATTATGTAAAAGTGGTAACCCCACTTGAGCTTAAACGATGAGTATGACCTATGATCAAATGTTCTCATTTGACTCCTAAGTCAATATACTCATATATAGACGACCTAGTCATTGCCAATTGTTTGATAGATGCTAGAATTGGTTGTGCATGCTTTGCCACATATTTCATTTGCCATCTTATTGTGTGAGCATGTTGGTGCATATTTTACTCATTCGAGGACATCCACTTGTTGTTGATTGATTGGCTTCTTTTTCTTTTTGCCATGTGGATGGACAAGAATGCCTAAGAACCTTATCTAGCTAGCTATGCTTTTCTCGTCTCAAACTCTATTCATGCTACATCACAAAATTTGATCAAGTCAGAATCAAACCACTCTGTGTGAGGAGAACTCGAAGTCCCCGGTTAGTCATAGACTTAAACTTCCAGAACTTCTTTGTGATTCTCGGTCTGACCGATTCCTCCATTTTGGTCATACCAAGATCACTAAGTCGATCTAGGTTTTCAATCTCGATGCAACCGATTTGAACTTATCGGTCACACTGAGTTGTTGTAACTATACACAGTTATGCATCTCGGTGCCACCGAGTTGTTCCACTTGGTCACACCGACAGGGTCGGGCTATATATACTCACGGGCAAAAAAAAAATGGAAATTTCTCCGAACCTCTTCGCCCGCGCAATAGCTCGCTCTGCCACCAGGGTCTCCGGATCGTCTCCTCGTCGCCAGCCGCCTCTAGTCGCTGGTCTCCGCCGCCGTCAACGGAATTCACCCCCGCCGTTGCCGCCGTAGCGAGTTCATCGCCAAGCTAGGGTATGGACTCGATCACAGTGCTATCCTCGTCTGATTCCTAGCACATTGTGTTCATAATGATTCTTGCCACGATTGAAACACTCCTATACAGTCAATACAATCCTTAGATTAGATGGGATTTGAAAATTTAGGGTTAGGTTTCCACCGAAACCATCTCGGACCCACCGAGTTGAAAAACTCGGTCCCACCGATTTGGCTAATGCCATTGCACTAGCAACTCTCGGTCTGACCAAGAATTGCTAATCGGTGTGACCGATTTTAGGACTTTGTGAAACCCTAGCAGTCTCGGTGCCACCAAACTGTGACTCGGTCCAACCGAGTTCACCAGTTTAGGTTCCAAAACTGCTTCGGTATCACCGAGTTTGAAAATCGGTTGATCCGAAATGCTTTCTGTGGAAAACTAAAACTGAATTTTTGAATCATTCTTTTGCAAAAATCTCTGCATTTTGTGATGCTCATCCATTCTATCTCATCTATAACTATTCACAGGGTCAGCAGTCAGTGATTTGCAGCATGTCAGACCAAAGTGATAGTCAGAACAAGTCAGAAGAGCACAATCACATGAGTGAGGGCACTAGTCCCTCTAGCACTTCAGATGAAGGCAGCAGGAGCACCCCAAGCAATCTACCTAAAGCTGCCACCAGGACAAGGAAGAAGAGAACCTCAGAATCTGAGGATGAGGATTATATGGCAGAAGAAGATGAGGCTACCTCCAAGAAGGTAGTGCTCAAAAAGGAGTATGCCTCAGCAAAGAACACTAAACCTGGACTCAATAGGAAGGTTCCTGCCAAGAGGACACCTATGTCAAGGTCGAGGATCTACTCAAGTGCTGAAAAGATCGAACCCAAAGAGGCACTGCAAGGAGAGTCACAACTTCCAAACCCAAGAAAGTTCCTCTTGGAGAAACTATGAAGTTTACCATTGAATCGAAGATGAAGCTGCTGCTCAGATAAGAAGAAGAGAGCCGAACCACTCACGCCTGTGTTCTTGGAGATCCCTCTATGAGGAGAGACTCTGAAGAGGAAGAAGAGGTTGCTGCACCAGCACCCAAGGCACAAAAGCTTATGGGTGATGCAATTAAGTCAGGGGCTGCAACATCAAAGCCCAAGGAAGCACCCAAAGCTGCCCCAAGCCCAAGCTTGACCAAGAGGAATACCAGAGTATTCCAATTGCTGAGAAGAACAAGGCCCCAGTGCCTGAAGTTGGTGATGAGGAAGATGAAGAAGGACAAGTCCTAAGGAAGCTCAAGCCCAAGATACCAGACCACAATGATGCTCATCATGTGGCTGAGGACATGAATATCAGAAGAGACTCGGGGTTGAGGCTATGGAGGATGACAGATCCATATGCCACAAGGAGAAGGACTGCTGTTGATTACAGGTTCCATACAAAGGAACAGCAGGATTTCTATGAGACAATCTTGTTGGACAAGAAGCCCATAGTGTGTGATATGAGGTGGGTCGACTGGACCTACATGAAAGAAAATGAAGAACACTATCCTGGAGTGCAAGACAGTTTTGTCGCTTGTGGAGTTGCAGATTTTGTTGGGCAGAAGCTCACCAACTGGAATGATGAACTCATTATGCAATTCTACTCCACAGCACACTTCTATCCAGATGGGAGGATAGTTTGGATGTCTGAAGGCACAAGGTACCGGTCAACGTTGAGAAATGGGAAAAACTGATCAATGCCCCAAAGGAGAGTGAGGATGACTTGGATATCTATGCCAAGAAGAAGATGGACCACAATTCCATGGCACATATGTACAAGGAGATCCCAGACAAAGCTATTGAGACACATAAGTTTGGGTCAGTCCACTTTGTTCTGTCAGGGCTGCCAACAATCAACTGGATCCTAAGGCACACTCTATTGCCCAAGTCAGGTGACCACAACATGATTAGAGGACATGCTATCAACATGCTGCATTTATTTGATGTGCCACAGAAATTCAAGGTCATGAGCCTTATGGTTGAGACCATTAAGAGGACTGCAGCAGACCAAAAGAGAAGTTGTGGATATGCCCCTCAGATTCAGGAGTTGATTAACTCAAAGATGGGCACAGGAAAATATCTGTTGGATAAGGAACATTTTCCTCTCTATCCAGACTTTGAGGACAATCAGGTTGTCATGAATGAGAATGAACCATCATCAGTGTAAGCTCAAGAGAAGAAGGAGAAACCAAAGAGAGAGAAGGCTGCCAAGATGCCAACACAAGAGGAGACATCTGAGTACTTTTTGAAGAACAAGCAGGAGCAGCTTGGTTACCTGATAGCATCAACTCTGAGGATTGAGAAGGGATTGGCCACCCTAACTCAGAATCAGGAGAGCTTGGAAAGAATCATGGAACAAAAATTCTATGATCTAGATGTCAAAGTAACTGAGATTCAGTCAGTTGTGGAGCAGCTACAGGATAACATGTAGGAGAGGAAGGGCAAGACTACCACTAATGTATTTGCCAGAGTACCTAGAGCTTAGAGGTCAGCTGCAGTGCATCTGACAGACACCAGAGCCACATCATCTGCACCAGCTACAGCTCCCACAGCTCCAGTGCAACCAGCTCCAGCACCATCTCCTCCAACTCCATCCACTTCAACTGAAGCCTTCGTCCAAGGAGCCATCTCTACACCACCACCTAAAGATCAAGCCTGAGAGTCGATCTAGCACTATGCATTTTCTATGAACTTTTTGGTAACTTGTTGCCAAAGGGGGAGAAAAATGTATAGATCATAGGCTTTGAGAGAGAGTGTGTTGCTTTTGTTCTCTCTTGCTTTGGTGGTTAAGCTTTGTTTGCTTTTGATTGCTTGAGATACTATGTTGTTTTCTGTGAGACATTGATGATCATGTGTTTGATCATAAGCTACACTTATGCATGTTTGATGATATTTTCTTACCTATCCTTATGTGATCATTCACTTTGCTTGGTGATGAGTGCATGTATTCAATCTTTATCATTTTGAGCGCTCCACCAAGATGTATGTGACATGGAAGAGTAACCCATGAGCCTAATTCCTTGTGCATTTGCAGTCCAAAGCAAATCTTAAAACTATGCACAAATTTAGGGGGAGCTCTTGCTTATCACATACTTCTCAAAGCGACGATCTTTTTCAATCTTATTATCATTTGTCGAAGCTTTGATCTATATGTTGTCATCAATTACCAAAAAGGGGGAGATTGAAAGTGCAACTATCCCTAGGTGGTTTTGGTAATTCATAACAACATATAGATCATTGAGCTAATGATATTCCAAGACTATTATTTCAGGAAAGCTCAATGAATGGCATGGCATGGATGATGAAAGTGGATCCCTCAAAATACTAATGACAAAGGATTGGCTCAAGCTCAAAAGCTCAAGACTCTTCATTTTATATTTTAGTGATCCAAGATCATATTGAGTCTATAGGAAAAGCCAATACTATCAAGGAGGGATGAGGTGTTGCTTAATGAGCATCTTGCTTCATGTGCTTAGTGATATGGTCCAAATACCCTCAACTACTTTCTCACATCCACAAATGACCTAAACCTAAAGTCAAACTCGGCCCCACTAATTCTTTCTATCCGGCGCCACCGAGTTCAAATGTCATAGCCACTACCACAAACCCTAGGCAAATCGGTCCTACCGATAGGGGTCTTGGTCTCACCGAGATGGGATTGTAATCTCTCTAATTCCCTTCCTAACGTTTCGGTCTAACCAAAGTGAGCGATCGGTCCCACCGAGATTGCAATGTAAACTATCTGTTTCCCTTTTGTAACATTTTGGTCTCACCGAAAAGAGCAAATCGGTCCCACCGAGTTTACCTAACTAACTCTCTGGAAAGCTTATTACCAAAATCGGTCTCACCAAGTTTGTGTAATCGGTCTCACCGAGATTACGTTATGCCCTAACCCTAACCATATCGGTCCTACCGAGTTGCATGTCGGTCCCACCGAAAATCCTAACGGACACTAGGTTTACTAAATCGGTCCAACCGAGTCTGTTGAATTGGTCCCATCGAGTTTGGTAAATTGTATGTAACGATTAAAATTTGTGTGGAGGCTATATATACCCCTCCACCTCCTCTTTATTCGTAGAGAGAGTCATCAGAACAAACCTACACTTCCAACTTACCATTTCTGAGAGAGAACCACCTACTCATGTGTTGAGGCCAAGATATTCCATTCCTACCATATGAATCTTGATCTCTAGCCTTCCCCAAGTTGCTGTCCACTCAAATCTTCTTTCCACCAGATCCAAAACCTATGAGAGAGAGTTGAGTGTTGGGGAGACTATCATTTGAAGCACAAGAGCAAGGAGTTCATCATCAACGCACCATTTGTTACTTCTTGGAGAGTGGTGTCTCCTAGATTGGCTAGGTGTCACTTGGGAGCCTCCGACAATATTGTGGAGTTGAACCAAGGAGTTTGTAACGGCAAGGAGATCGCCTACTTCATGAAGATCTACCGCTAGTGAGGCAAGTCCTTCGTGGGCGACGGCCATGGTGGGATAGACAAGGTTGCTTCTTCGTGGACCCTTCGTGGGTGGAGCCCTCCGTGGACTCGCGCAGCCGTTACCCTTTGTGGGTTGAAGTCTCCATCAACGTGGATGTACGATAGCACCACCTATCGGAATCACGCCAAAAACATCCATGTCTCCAATTGCGTTTGAATCCTCCAAACCCTTCCCTTTACTTTCTTGCAAGTTGCATGCTTTAATTTCCGCTGCTCATATACTCTTTGCATGCTTGCTTGAATTTTGTGATAATTGCTTGACTTGTCCTAAGATAGCTAAAATCTGCCAAACTCTAAAATTGGGAAAAGGCTAAGTTTTAATTGGTCAAGTAGTCTAATCACCCCCCCCCCTAGACATACTTCAAGGTCCTACAGATACCCTAAAAATATCGAGGAGCACAATAGATCGGCAGTTCCGCCGCCGCAAGCCTCTGTAGCCACCAAAAGCCAATCGGGACCCTATTCCGGCACCCTGCCGGAGGGGGGGGGATCCCTCACCGATGGCCATCTTCATCATCCTGGCGCTCTCCATGACGAGGAGGGAGTAGTTCACCGTCGGGTCTGAGGGTATGTACCAGTAACTATGTGTTTGATCTCTCTCTCTCTTGTGTTCTTGAGGTGATACGATCTTGATGTATCGCGAGCTTTTCTATTATATATAGTTGGATCTTATGATGTTTCTCCCCCTCTACTCTCTTGTTATGAATTGAGTTTTCCTCTTGAAGTTGTCTTGTCGGATTGAGTCTTTAAGGATTTGAGAACACTTGTTGTATGTCTTGCCGTGCTTATCTGTGGTGACAATGGGATATCACATGATCTACTTGATGTATGTTTTGGTGATCAACTTATGTTTTGGTGATCAACTTGCGGGTTCATTGAACTTATACATAGGGGTTGGCACACGTTTTCATCTTGACTCTTCGGTAGAAACTTTGGGGCACCCTTTGAAATACTTTGTGTTGGTTGAATAGATGAATCTGAGATTGTGTGATGCATATCGTATAATCATGCCCACAGATACTTGAGGTGACATTGGAGTATCTAGGTGACATTAGGGTTTTGGTTGATTTGTGTCTTAAGGTGTTATTCTAGTACGAACTCTATGATAGATCGAACAGAAAGAATAGCTTCATGTTATTTTACTACGGACTCTTGAATAGATCGAACAGAAAGGATAACTTTGAGGTGGTTTCGTACCCTACCATAATCTCTTCGTTTGTTCTTCGCTATTAGTGGCTTTGGAGTGACTCTTTGTTGCATGTTGAGGGATAGTTATATGATCCAGTTATGTTATTATTGTTGAGAGAACTTGCACTAGTGAAAGCATGAACCCTAGGCCTTGTTTCCTAGCATTGCAATACCGTTTACGCTCACTTTTATCATTATTTACCTTGTTGTTTTTATATTTTTTCAGATTACAAATACCCATATCTACCATCCATATTGCACTTGTATCACCATCTCTTCGCTGAACTAGTGCACCTATACAATTTACCATTGTACTGGGTGTGTTGGGGACACAAGAGACTCTTTGTTATTTGGTTGCAGGGTTGTTTTGAGACATACCATCTTCATCCTACGCCTCCCACGAATTGATAAACCTTAGGTCATCCACTTGAGGGAAATTTGCTACTGTCCTGACCTCTACACTTGGAGGCCCAACAACGTCTACAAGGAGAAGGTTGCGTAGTAGACATCAAGCCTGATGTGATATAAGTTGTTGTATGAGATGATCATGTTTTTGTAAAAAGTTATCGTCAACTGGCAAGAGCCATATGGTTGTCGCTTTATTGTATGAAATACAAACGCTATGTAATTGCTTTACTTTATCACTAAGCCGTAGTGATAGTCATAGAACAAATGGTTGGCGAGCCGACCACGACGCTACGATGGAGATCAAGGTGTCAACCCGGTGACGATGGAGATAATGACATTGCTTTGGTGATGGAGATCAAAAGCACAAGATGATGATGGCCATGTCGTGTCACATATTTTGATTGCATGTGATGTTTATCTTTTATGCATCTTATTTTGCTTAGTACGGCGGTAGCATTATAAGATGATCCCTTACTAAAATTTGAAGGTATAAAGTGTTCTCCACAAGTATGCACCTTTGCGAAAGTTCTTCGTGCTGAGACACCACATGATGATCGGGTGTGATAAGCTCTACGTTCAAATACAACGGGTGCAAGCCAGTTTTGCACATGCGGAATAATCGGGTTAAACTTGATGAGCCTAGCATATACAGATATGGCCTCAGAACATTGGAGACCGAAAGGTCGAACGTGAATCATATAGTAGATATGATCAACATAGAGATGTTCACCATTGAAGACTACTCCATCTCACGTGATGATCGGACATAGTTTAGTTGATTTGGATCACGTATCATTTAGATGACTAGAGGGATGTCTATATAAGTGGGGGTTCTTAAGTAATATGATTAATTGAACTTAATTTATCATGAACTTAGTCCTGGTAGTTTTTTGCATACCTATATTGTAGATCAATGGCCCGTGCTACCGTTCCCTTGAATTATAATGCGTTCCTAGAGAAAGCTAAGTTCAAAGATGATGGTAGCAACTACACGGACTGGGTCTGTAACTTGAGGATTATCCTCATTGCTGCACAGAAGAATTGTGTCCTTGATGCACCACTAGGTGTACCACCTGCCCCAGCAACTGCAGACATTGTGAATGCCTGGCAGTCACATGTTCATGACTACTCGTTAGTTCAATGTGCCATGCTTTACGGCTTAGAATCGGGACTTCAAAGACATTTTGAACATCATGGACCATATAAGATGTTCCAGGAGTTGAAGTTAATATTTCAAGAAAATGCCCGAGTTGAGAGATATGAAGTCTCCAACAAGTTCTATAGTTGCAAGATGGAGGAGAATAGTTCTGTTGGTGAACACATACTCAGAATGTCTGGGTACCATAATTACTTAACGCAACTAGGAGTTAATCTTCCAGATGATTGTGTCATTGATAGAGTTCTTCAATCACTGCCACCAAGCTACAAAGGCTTCATGATGAACTACAATATGCAAGGGATGGAAAAGACTATTCCCGAGCTCTTCGCGATGCTAAAGGCTGCGGAGGTAGAAATCAAGAAGGAGCATCAAGTCTTGATTGTTAACAAAACCACTAGTTTCAAGAAGGGCAAGGGTAAAAAGAAGGGGAACTTCAAGAAGAATGACAAACAAGTTGTCACTCCTGGGAAGAAACCCAAAGCTGGACCCAAGCCTAAACTAAGTGCTTCTACTGCAAAGGGACTGGTCACTTGAAGCGGAACTGCCCCAAGTATTTGGCGGAGAAGAAGGATGGCAAAGTGAACAAAGGTATATTTGATATACATGTTGTTTATGTGTACCTTACTAACTCTCGTAGTAGTGCTTGGGTATTTGATACCGGTTCGGTTGCTCATATTTGTAGCTCGAAGCAAGGACTATGGATAAAACAAAGATTGGCTAAGGACAAGGTGACGATGGGCGTCGGGACTGGTTCCAAGGTCGATGTGATTGCCATCGGCACGCTACCTCTACATCTACCTTTGGGATTAGTTTTAGACATGAATAATTCTTATTTGGTGTCAGCGTTGAGCATGAACATTATATCTGGATCTTGTTTAGCGCGAGACGGTTATTCATTTAAATCAGAGAATAATAGTTGTTCTATTTATATGATTAATATCTTTTATGGTCATGCACCCTTGAAGAGCGGTCTATTTATGTTGAATCTTGATTGTGACGATACGCATATTCATAATATTGATGCCAAAAGATGCAAAGTTGATAATGATAGTGCAACTTATTTGTGGCACTGCCGTTTAGGTCATATCGGTGTAAAGCACATTAAGAAACTCCATAAAAATGGACTTTTGGAATCACTTGATTATGAATCATTTGATACTTGCGAACCGTTCCTTATGGGCAAGATGACTAAAACTCTGTTCTCCGGAACAATGGAACAAACTAATGACTTATTGGAAATAATACATACCGATGTATGCGATCCAATGAGTGTTGATGCTCGTGGCGGGCATCGTTATTTTTTGACCTTCACAGATGATTTGAGCAGATATGGGTATATCTACTTAATGAAACACAAGTCTGAAACATTTGAAAAGTACAAAGAATTTCAGAGTGAAGTGAAGAATCACGTAACAAGAAAATAAAGTTTCTACGATCTAATCGTGGAGGAGAATATTTGAGTTACGAGTTTTCCCTTCATTTAAAACAATGTGGAATAGTTTCACAGCTCTCGCCACCTGGAACACCACAACGTAATGGTGTGTCCGAACTCGTAACTGCACTTTATTGGATATGGTGCTACCTATGATATCTCTTACCGATTTACCACTATCGTTTTGGGGTTATGCATTAGAGACAGCTGCATTCACATTAAACAGGGCACTGTCAAAGTCTGTTGGGACGACACCGTATGAACTGTGGTTTGGCAACAAACCTAAGTTGTCGTTTCTTAAAGTTTGGGGATGCGATGCTTATGTCAAAAGGCTTCAGCCTGATAAGCTCGAACCCAAATCGAAGAAGTGCGTCTTCATAGGATACCCTAAGGAAACAATTGGGTACACCTTCTACCACTAGTCCGAAGGCAAAATCTTTGTTGCTAAGAACGCAGCCTTTCTAGAGAAGGAGTTTCTCTTGAAAGAAGTGAGTGGGAGGAAAGTACAACTTGAAGAGGTAATTGTACCTACTCTCAATTTGGAAAGTAGCTCAGTCGAGAAATCTATTCCCGTGATGCGTACACCAACTGGAGAGGAAGCTAATGATAAAGATCATGAAATAACAGATCAAGTTGCTACAGAACCTCGTAGGTCAAACAGAGCATGATCCGCACCAGAGTGGTTCGGTAATCCTATTCCGGAGGTCATACTTGACCATGACGAACCTACGAAGTATGAAGAAGCTATGATGAGCCCAGATTCCTATAAATGGCTTGAGGCCATGATTTCTGAGATATGATTCATGTATGAGAACAAAGTGTGGACTTTGGTGGATCTTCCCGATGATCGGCGACCCATAGAGAATAAATGGATCTTCAAGAAGAAGATTGACGTTGATGGTAATGTTACTGTTTATAAAGCTCGACTTGTTGCAAAAGGTTTTTGACAAGTTCAAGGAGTTAACTACGATGAGACTTTCTCACCCGTAGCGATGCTTATGGCTGTCCATATCATATTAGCAATTGCCACATTTTATGATTATGAAATCTGGCAAATGGATGTCAAAACCGCATTCCTTAATGGATGTCTTAAAGAACAGTTGTATATGATGCAACCAGAAGGTTTTGTCGATCCTAAAGGTACTAACAAAGTGTGCAAGCTCTAGCGATCCATTTATGGACTGGTGCAAGCATCTCGGAGTTGGAATATACGCTTTTATGAGGTGATCAAAGCATATGATTTTATACAGACTTTTGGAGAAGCCTGTATTTACAAGAAAGTGAGTGGGACCTCTATAGCATTTCTAATGTTATATGTGGATGACATATTGTTGATTAGAAATGATGTAGAATTTTTTAATAGCATAAAAGGATACTTGAATAAGAGTTTTTCAATGAAAGACCTTGGTGAAGCTGCTTATATATTGGGCATCAAGATCTATAGAGATAGATCAAGATGCTTGATAGGACTTTCACAAAGCACATACCTTGATAAAGTTTTGAAGAAGTTCAAAATGGATCAGTCAAAGAAAGGGTTCTTGCCTGTGTTACAAGGTGTGAAGTTGAGTCAGACTCAATACCCGACCACTGCAGAAGATAGAGAGAAAATGAAAGTCATTCCCTATGCCTCAGCCATAGGTTCTATCATGTATGCTATGCTGTGTACCAGACCTGACGTGTGCCTTGCTATAAGTTTAGCAGGGAGGTACCAAACTAATCTAGGAGTGGATCACTGGACAGTAGTCAAGAACACCCTGAAGTACCTGAAAAGGACTAGGGATATGTTTCTTGTTTATGGAGGTGACAAAGAGAAGCTCGTAAGTGGTTACGTCGACGCTAGCTTTGATACTGATCTAGATGAGTCTACGTCACAAACCGGATACGTATTTCTATTGAACGGTGGAGCTGCCAGTTGGTGCAGTTCCAAGCAGAGCATCGTGGCGGGATCTACGTGTGAAGCAGAGTACATAGCTGCTTCGGAAGCAGCAAATGAAGGAGTCTGGATGAAGGAGTTCATATCCGATCTAGGTGTAATACCTAGTGCATCGGGTCCAATGAAAATCTTTTGTGACAATACTGGAGCAATTGCCTTGGTGAAGGAATCTAGATTTCACAAAAAGACCAAACACATCAAGAGACGCTTCAACTCCATCCGAGATTTGGTCAAGGAGGGAGACATAGAGATTTGCAAAATACATACGGATCTAAATGTTGCATACCCATTGACTAAGCCTCTTCCACGAGCAAAACATGATCACAACCAAGACCCCATGGGTGTTACATTCATTACAACGTAATCTAGATTATTGACTCTAGTGCAAGTGGGAGACTGAAGGAAATATGCCCTAGAGGCAATAATACAGTTGTTATTTTATATTTCCTTATTCATGATAAATGTTTATTATTCACGCTAGAATTGTATTGACCGGAAACTTGATACATGTGTGAATACATAGACAAATCACCGTGTCCCTAGTATGCCTCTACTAGACTAGCTCGCTGATCAAAGATGGTTAAGTTTCCTAGCCATGGACATGAGTTGTCAATTGATAAATGGGATCACATCATTAGTGGAATGATGTGATGGATAAGACCCATCTGTTAGCTTAGCATAATGATCGATCAGTTTTATTGCTACTGCTTTCTTCGTGTCAAATATATATTCCTCCGACTATGATATTATGCAACTCCCGGACACCGGAGGAATGCCTTGTGTGCTATTAAACATCACAATATAACTGGGTGATTATAGAGATGCTCTACAGGTATCTCCGGAGGTGTTTGTGGGGTTGGCATAGATCGAGATTAGGATTTGTCACTCTGAGTATCGGAGAGGTATTTTTGGGCCCTCTCGGTAATGCACATCATATGAAGCTTTGCAAGCAATGTGACTAATGAGTTAGTTACGGGATGATGCACTATGGAATGAGTAAAGAGACTTGCCGGTAACGAGATTGGACTAGGTATGAAGATAACGACGATCTAATCTCGGGCAAGTAACATACCGATGACAAAGGGAATAACGCATGTTGACATTGTGGTTTGACCGATAAAGATCTTCGTAGAATATGTGGGAACCAATCTGAGCATCCAGGTTCCGCTATTGGTTATTGACCAGAGAGGGGTCTCGGTCATATCTACATAGATCTCGAACCCGTAGGGTCCGCACGCTTAATGTTCATTGACGATATGTATTATATGAGTTATGTGTTTTGGTGACTGAAGGTTGTTCAGACTCCCGGATGAGATCACGGACATGACGAGGAGTCTCGAAATGGTCGAGAGGTAAAGATTGATATATTGGAAGGTTATATTCGGACACCGGAATGGTTCCGGGGTGTTTCGGGTATTCTTCGGAGTATCGAGGGGTTACCGGAACCACCCAACCCCCCCCCCCCCGGGGGGGAGTAATGGGCCTCATGGGCCCTAAGAGGAGAGGCAAGGCAGGCCGCAGGAGGTGGCACCCCCCCATGGGAGTCCGAATTGGACAAGGGGGGCGTGGCCCCCCTTTCCTTCTCCCTCTCCCTCTCCCTACTTCCCTCTTTCCCCCTCCGTTGGAAAGGAAGGGGAGACTAGGACTAGAATCCCTATTGGGACTCCCCCCACTTGGAGCGCCCCATAGGGCCGGCCTCCTACCCTCTCCTCCTTTATATACGGGGGCAGGGGCACCCCAAAGAACATCAATTATCTTAGCTGTGTGTGGTGCCCCCCTCCACCGTTTACTCCTACGGTCATATTGTCGTAGTGCTTAGGCGAAGCCCTGCACGGATCACATCACCATCATCGTCACCACGTCGTCATGTTGACAGAACTCATCTCCTTCGTACCTATACTAGATCAAGAGTTTGAGGGACGTCATCGAGCTGAACGTGTGCAGAATTCGGAGGTGCCGTAAGTTCGATACTTGATCGGTTGATTCGAGAAGACATTTGACTACATCAACCGCGTTAAGTTAAAGCTTGCGCTTTTGGTCCACGAGGGTACGTGGACACACTCTCCCCCTCTCGTTGCTATGCATCTCCTAGATAGATCTTGCATGAGCGTACGAATTTTTCTAAAATTGCATGCTACGTTTCCCAAACACGCAACTCCGGATGAGACTTGGGATAAGGCTGCTGATCCAGGTGGTGCAATGGATGCAGAGAAGGCTGCTATTGTGCTGGACAGGGAGCATGTTCAAGATGATATAGAGAAGCCTCAAAAGGCACTGAAGGATGTTCACTTGATGGGAATGGAAGAAGGCATGGATGCAACCCAGACCAGTGAAGCTGCAATGGACTTGATCCTTGGGAAGCGCACTAACTGTGAGGAAGGAGGCAGAGAGATCACCATGAGCAAGCCTGATGGATAGATGGGGGAACAGAATAAGAAAGCAAGGAGTGGAGAAGAGAATGAGGCAGGAGAGGACAATGGAGTGTGTGGTGGGAAGGAAGCAACCGGCCATGGGGCTATCGGCAAACTGACGACCGCTAATGGCGGTGCCCATCAGGGACCATGACAGTCCTAAGCTGGAACTGCCGGGGACTTGGGCAACCCCGGACAGTTCAAGAGCTAGTGTGCTTAGTGCACACGTACAAGGCTAAGCTTGTGTTCCTCTTTGAAACTAGGCAAAGCAACACTTATGTCAATAAGTTAAGATGGAGGTTAGGCCTTAAGCATTGTATCCTGCAACCGGGCATAGGAAAAAGTGCCGGGATTGCGCTCTTTTATGATGAAAATGTCAAAGTAATAAAGCTTGTCGTTGGCTTGAGGTACATCGATGTGTTGATCAGATTGTCACCTAATAGTTTGCAATGGCGTGGTACTTTCATCTATGGAGAACCTAGAGCACAGGATCGTTGTCATATGTGGGACGTCCTTAGGAGGATAAAATGCAATAGCACTTAATGTTGGGAGACTTCAACGAAATACAAGGCAATCAGAACATTTTTCTGCCACAAAGCGCTTTGAGAAACAGATGGAAAAATTTTAGGACAGTGCTTTCAGAATGCAACCTCTTTGATCTTGGTTATAGAGGACCATGCTGGACCTACAATAATAAACTAGAAGGAGTGAAGAACATGAGAGCCAGGCTGGACCGAGGGGTTGCATCACCCGAATGGTCTAATCACTTTAGAGCAGCGTCGATCGAACATATATGTACTTCCAGATCAGACCACCTTCCTATCCTATAGCGCATGGGGAGGCGAAAGGAATGGTGCCCGGTGTGCTATGATACCCAACGGCCGTTTAGATATGAACAAATGTGGGAACGAGTGGAGTCCCTGAAGGACACAATTGAGGAAGGTTGGAGAAGGTCGGGCTCGGCTGGTAACCTGCACAAGGTCGGGGCAAATATAAAGGAGATGCAATGGGTATTGAGAGGTTGGGCCAGCATGGATTTTGGGTCAGTCCTGAAGAAAGTCTCAGAGTACAGGAGGGAACTTTCAGAGCTCTGGAAGGAACCTTTCTCTATTGTACAACAGGAAAAAAAATCAAAAGATGTTCTGCTGAACTTCATGAGATGTTGTTAAGAGAGGAGATCATGTGGCGTCAACGCTCACGTGCCACTTATTTGCGTGAAGGAGATCGAAATACAAAGTGGTTTCAAGGAAAGGCGACATGGAGGAAAAAGAAAAATGAGATCACAAAGTTACTGGACAGCTCGGGTGTGGAAGGAGGATAGGAAAGAAATACAAGCGATGATGAAGAAATTTTATCAGGACCTTTATGAGAAGGAGGATGGAGTAAACCCTTCTGAAATCTTAGAGCTTGTTGAGACTAAAGTTACTGAAGATATGAATACGACACTTACAAAACCTTTCTCAGTGGAGGAGATCGGCAACGCTTTATTCCAAATTGGCCCACTAAAAGTGTTGGGGCCAGATGGTTTCAGGGGCGCGGTTCTACCAGAGGAAGGAGGTTATGAAAGAGGATGTGGTGAAGGGAGTAGAAGATTTATTTGAGAAAGGTAGTATACCGGAGGGCATGAACGACACGCTGATCGTGCTCATACCTAAGGGCAAGGACCCGAGATCACTGAAGGACTATTGACCCATTAGCCTATGCAATGTCATCTACAAGGTGATCTCCAGATGCCTTGTCAACCGTCTACATCCTTTCCTAGATGATATTATCTTAGAGACCCAAAGTGCATTCATCCCCGGTCGTATGATCACAGATAATGCTACCATTGCCTTTGAGTGCTTCCACAAGATCCAACACTCTAAAAACAAACATAATCCTCATTGTGCTTATAAGCTTGATCTAGCCAAGGCCAACGACAGAGTGGACTGGAGGCTTCTTGAAGGCGTCCTGCGTAAAACGGGTTTCGACCAGAGGTGGATAGCCTGGGTCATGCAATGTGTCAGATCAGTCAGGCATGCAGTGAGATGCAACGGGGAACTCCTGACCCCATTCAGTCCGTCGAGGGGGCTGCGACAGGGAGACCCGTTGAGTCCCTATTTGTTTCTCTTTGTCGCGGATAGCCTGGTTAGCCTTATGAACAAGGAGATTGATTGCGGAAATTTAACCTCGCTAAAGATTGCCAAAAGCAGCCCAGGCATCTCAAATCTTCTATTTGCGGATGATAGTTTATTATTCTTCAAAGCCACGCATGATCAGGCAATGACGGTGAAAAGGGTGCTTTCTACGTTCCAGAAGTGTACTGGGCAACTTTTGAGTGAGAGCAAATGTTCCATACTATTCAGCAAACACTGCCCTGGGGAGACGAGAAATCAAATCAAGGACTGTCTAGGAGTGGTGGCCACTACTATTGAGAGCAAGTATTTGGGGTTACCGACACCGAAAGGGAGAATGAAGGATGAAAATTTTCAACCAATCATGGATAGATGCGGGAAGAGGTGCAATGACTACTCTGAAAAGTATATGTCCTACACGGCTAAGGAAGTACACGTCAAATCCGTGGGTCAGGCGCTTCCTTGTTTTACAATGGGCATGTTCCTTCTATCCAAAGGATTCTGTGATAGATATGAGAAAATGGTGAGAGATTTCTGGTGGGGTGACGAATATGGACATAGAAAGGTACATTGGATGTCATGGGAAAACATGGTTCGGCCCAAACGTGTAGGTGGCATCGGGTTTAGATATATGCACTTGTTTAACTTAGCCCTCCTTGCGAAACAAGGATGGTGACTTCTGCAGAACCCGGACAACCTGTGTGCGAGGGTAATTATGTCCAAGTACTACCCCCACGGGAACTTGCTTGATACGGTCTTCGCCTCGGATGCATCCCTAGTATGGAGAGTTATAGAAGCAGGACTAGACCTACTGAAAAAGGGCTTAATCTGGAGAGTAGGAGACGGCATCAGCATACAAATGCAAAGAGACCAATGGATCCCCCACAATGAAGGCCTACACACAGCAGCTTTCATCAGGCACTCGAGGTTGAGATGGGTGAATCAACTAATGCACTCAGACAGAAAAGAGTGGAACACAAAGCTCATTAGACAAAGGTTCCATAATTTTGATGCGGGAGAAATTATTAAGATCGCAATCCCTCGTTCTAATGTAAAGGATCACATTGCTTGGCACCATGAGAGGAATGGTGTTTTTACAGTGAGAATCGCATATAGGCTGGCTGCATCCATACAATCTCAAACATCCCAGAGCTCTTCGAGTTCTTCAGGTGAGCCACAGGATCGCAGTATCTGGGGCATGATATGGAATACAAATGTTCCACCAAAAGTCAGAACATTTGGATGGAGAATCGCTAGTAACACCCTTGATATGAAAAAGAACAAATACAGAAGGGCTCTTGAGCTGGATGCTACATGTAATATTTGCGGCTGTGATGAGGAGGATGAGTTTCATGCTGTTGTGGAATGTGCAAAAAGCAGAGCATTGAGAGAAGCCCTAAGAAAGGAATGGGCCCTGTCCTGTGCGCATGCTTTCCGTCGAACAGGCCCTGACTGGATCCAGATGTTACTCTGCCCAGAACCTGATGAAGTTAGGGCCAGAGTTCTGATGATGTTGCGGAGGAGCTGGCATCTACGTGATGATATTGTGCATGGGAATGGCATGGAGCCGATTAGGAAATCAGTCATGTTTCTGTTGCAGTACGAGGAGGACTTGGTTAGGGTTGTTCAAATGCATATGTTTGTGGCTGGAAAAGATATTTGGCCTTTGGCCAAAGAAGCACCCCAGCAGAAAGAGCACAAATGTAGCAAATGGACTGATCCGTCTCGCGGCGCTGTCGAAATCAATTCCGATGCCGCCTTCCTGCCAGACAACGGAGAATGTTGGGAGGGCGTTGTAGCCAGGGATCATAATGGTCAGATCGTCTTGTGCATGGGGAAACGGCTGAGTCCCTCGAGCTCTGTAAAAGAGGCCGAGGCCAGGGCTACTCTGAGTGGTCTGGATGCATTGGAGACGATGTATAAGGGCCCGGTGGAGTTGGAAATGGACTGCAGGTCAGTTATCATGGGACTGACAAACACAGATCCCTGTCTATCCCCCTGTTTCGCAGTAATCCAAGACATTAAATCTATGGCAGACCGGTTTGCCTCGCACAAATTCTCCTTTGCTGGGCGAGAATGCAATGCACTGGCACATGAAATGGCAGCTGAAGCCAGGAGGGTGGGATATATGCAAGCCACTACTCGAGTGCCGGACAGGTTAAGAGACATGATGCTAAAAGAGTGTAACAACCATTTGGAGTGTTTGTTTCTGCTCTGAATTCTCAAAAAAGGTATCATCTAGACAACTGCTTCCATAATGTTGAGAATATTTGAACAATCTTCTTTTCTGGGGTCGTTTACTAACAGACATAAGACATTAAGATAATACATAGACAGTGAGTATCAGCTGATATAATATTTGTGAAACAGCCGAGCTGCATTTGCAGCACATCAATCAGAACAAGGAAAATAGGTCCTCATAAAGATATGCAACTCATGTCGCAAGCACATCAATAAGAGGTGCACCTCGTCTGACACAAACATTGGTACGCCTGCAAGTTTTAGCCGTAAACATCCTTTTTCTGCTATCCCGTGGTCCTTTTGAGCTGATGGTCGCGTGTTGATGAACGCGCGCAGGAGGATGGCATTATCTGTCGTCGTGATGGCGTCGAGTCAGTTGGGCCTGACAAGGCATATGCGTTGATCTCTCCTGAAGATGTCAGCGGAAGAAGGCGGCGGCAGATTCATCAGTGTGCGCATGGCAACATGGGGTGGCCACCGGATTAGATGGTGTGCGTGGATGCGCCAGGGCACTCCACGAGACTTGTAGGTGTAGCGATTGAGGTCGCCAGAAAGGTGGCTTTGGGTTGATCCATGTATCTACTTTGTCGAACTCTATTGAATAATTAATAAAGATGGTTATGTGCATTACTCGATGCAGAGGCTGGAGATAATCCTCATTTCGAAAAAAAGTTGTCGACAAATCATAAAGAAGCAACTCTAATTTAAGCCATCTTAATCTCCGCAAAAAAATATTGACTTGTTTTAGAAAAGTTCAGCCTTGTTTTCATAGCTAAAGTAATGATTACCTGGAGTATAGCAGATCGGTTATATTTTCCACAAGATAAAAAAAGATCAGTTATCCTTGTCACAACTAACTCCCCCTTTATCACTTTTTTTTAGCCCTGGCCGAAGAACAATCGTTCTATGGTATTTTTCATTAAATAGAATAGGTATACAGAGTTACAAAGAAACAAAAATAAAAAGAACTCCCTTTATCACTTTTGCTTGTAAACTCCCGCAAAAATGCTAAGGATATGTATGTTAGGCATCTCCAACGCGGATTACCAAACGGACATTATCAAATGTTGCCGACAGGTCCGGACATTCGTGCACATCTCACGAGGCGGAGGCCATCCAACCGTGATCACCAAATGTCTGGCCCATTTCAAACGGATCGAACACAAAGACAAACGGAATTTAAGCTAAATGAATGAAATTGAACCAAGTTCCGGACATTACATGCAAACCGATGATATATTTAACTAGTTGAACCTAAACCTAAACTAAAACTAGGCCATGCATCGGGCAGTGACTTCATAGGCATGGCCACTGAGGCCACCGGCACCTCCGCCGTCGTCTGATCCGCCTTCATTGTCGCGTTAGTGGCGGGAGCCGGGAGGCACGCCAGGCGTTGCAGCATCCCTGCCCAGCCACCCCGCAAAAAAAAGGCATCCCTGCCCAGCCACCACGGTGCGCTCGCAACGCAGATGCTGCCACATCCTCCGCCATCTCGCGACGCTTGCCTTCGGTGGCCCGGGCGAAGAGGGTATGCTCGGACTCTGCCAGCCCCACTTGGAGGAGCTGCGTGATGAGCCAGCGCCAACGGAGGGGCATCCGACTCGATGGTGGTCTTGGACCGGTCGATGGAGCAAAGCCTCCACGAGTGCAGGGTCCGCGAACACCCAGGTCGGCGCCACCTAGGTCTTAGTGAATGTCACCATGCATGTGTGCGCCGCGCCTCGGCCTAGGCTTTGCACTTGCACAACGTTGCGTCAGGACCTTGTAGTAGTGTAGACACGGGGCAGCTTCAACGATGGCGGGGAGGACGAGTGCTCCTTGTCGACACGGAGGTGTCGACAGGGAGGTGTGCCGCCACTAGCTACCAAGCTGGTGACACGGGATTTGGACGTCGTGGTTGCGCGGCGGGGGCGTTAACTCCTTCAGGCGAAGGTGGCTAGTCTGAGCAACTGCCGCCGAGCAGCTACCATGAACGCACATCAAAGTTAGAGTGGCAGACGATGCACGCTAAGATTCATGCTCAAAATCCAACGGTTCCGTAGTTTGCTGGAAATCACCTAAAAATGACGTCAGCTGAATAGCATTTCCCTTTGTTTCTCGGTTACGCCTATACCTGGCCATGGGAAGCCCGGCCCGGCCGGCCCAGCCCGATCCGGCCCAGCCCAGCCCAGCCTGACGCTGCCCCCGAGCGGGCTCGGGCCTAGATTTTGAGCCCGAAGGCCGGGCTTGGGCCCATCATTTTTGCATTTCTCTGAAGGTCGGGCCAGGCCAGCCCGAAGCCCGACGGGCTTTTATGTGTTCGGGCCGGGCTCAGGCCCAAAAAAACAGGCCCGATGGCCGGGCCGGGCTCAGGCCTGGATATTTTTGTCGGACTTGGCTAGGCCCGGCCCGAGGTATGGCCAGGTACAACTTACGCCTAATAGAAGAATGGCAAGCCAAAAACTGACGTCAGCTGAATAGCATTTCCCTTTGTTTTTCAGTTATACCTAATAGAAAAAAAAATGGCAGGCCTTGTTATTTCAAAACAGAAAGGAATCAACTAGAGTAACAAATATGACATGCAACATGCTCATTTATTCTCACTTAAAAATCACCAGCTAATCCCTCGACCGCAAAAGATCCGAAAGCAAAGTCGAAGCAACTTCCACCCGTCATGGAACTCGGGCTACATTCTAACTAAACAAGTTGAACAACATAGCCAACATTTTCATGCAGTGTCATGGTAACACAATGTATCAAAATTGAGGTGATATGAACTACATCGGCACCTTCACATCCTACAGGCTACAGCAAACCATATAGTGTCAAAGCACCAACTACACAATTCTACAGAGCGGTGACGTAAATATATATCTCAAACTTTGCTACTTCACTACTCTGACTTAGGCATGGTCGCAACCAAACCGAAACGCTGGATCATATGATGTACATTGGCAACTCAAAAACCTTGACGGCAAGGGTACATCTTTGCGCATAATGACCGAACACATGAAGTTCCTCTGTTCCTCAGCCGGTTAACAGATGCTACTGCAGCCGCTTAGGCTGGAGATGACAGGCCAAGGCAAATCAAAAACTGCAATTCCGTGGTGCACATCCACTAGCCATTAATTTGGGGGAAGATTTGCGATATCTTCATAAAAACATCCATGACCTAGCATCATAGACATCCAAGTGAAAGAGAAGCGAGGTGAGTTTGATCAAAAAGTTAACATGTGAGCTGACGACCCAACTTAACTAAATTAAAAAATACCTCTTGGTCATTTTGGTATTTTACAATATTCAGAGGGTTCTGCGAGCACTGCATCAACAAGATGCCATGTCAGAATAAGCAAATGACTAGGGATAACTGGATATATCCAATTCCAAATGCTTGCAATTTGAAAATACCATTAACTTTGAGAATGGCAAGTGGGTCCAGGTCCCACATGTCATTAAAACACCAGTGGCATTTTTTCAGCAACACAAACTTTGTAGTGGCATAAATCTAAATTTCCAAATAACTATGCAGTCCAACAAAGTTTGTACAGAACTTACATCCATGATGGCCGTTTGAATTTTTGGATTCTGGAATGCAACAGCAACTTCTGGGTTCGCCATTATTTTTGCTACAACTTCCTCTGGAGTCATGCCAACTTGCGCTGTACAAGCAATTAAAAAGCTTCAGAATTCACACGTAATCATATCATTTCGAAATCAAATTTAGGAGTCTTGTAGCAAAAATAAAAGCTGATTCAGGGAAGAATGAAGTCGTAAACTCGCAATTCAAATCTCCTTAACAACTTCCATCACCTACCAAGTAGTATAGCAATAACTCCAAAAATAGGAGCACGAGGCAAGCTATGATAGGCATTTATAGAACAAGGAAATAGTAAGGGTACAAAAAGAACTAAAAACATGGGAGCATGCATCGACACTATGCTAGGCATTTAGTAAGAAAATGGTAACGCTATTAGACACTAAATGTTCAATACTCCCTCTGTTCCCCAATCTAGTGCACAAAGTTTTTTTCACGAAAATTCCACTTTGTAGTGACTAGTGTGTATCATCACCCGCTGGCGATTCTAGTCCCGCGCCGCACGGACGCACTCGGTTTCCTCTCCCTCCTCTCTTTCCATTGTTCGCTCTATCCCCTCCTGCACGCGATGCGTCGCCTCCTGGAAGCTTGTGCCACCGTCTGAGAAGGCGACAGCCATGCAGGCCCTCAGGATTGGACCAGCGGCGGTGGAAATTCAAGGAGATGGAGGAAGAAGTTGACGGATGGCGCCATGGGCGGGAAGAGGAGTCACCAAATGATGGCGCCACAGGCAGGAGGAGCCACCTGACAATGGTGGCACTAGGGACTGGCTGGACGCCCTCAACACACAGGAGGTTGGCGTGGTCATGCCCTCTGCCAACGTTGACCTCAACGGAAGGTTGGCCGCTGCCTCCCAACCTCAAGCGTCCGCTTCGGGCGCAACCACGTCACCTCGTCCACAACCGGCATCTCAGCGTCCATGGCCGCTGCCAGCATGCCCATGTCTGTTGCCAGCATCACCATGTCCACGGCCGGCGTTCTCCGCATTCAGTGAGAACAAGTCACGAGGACACGCCACCGGCAAGACCTAGCCGCAACAGCACGTTGCCACTTTCTTCTCTACTATTACTGCTTGTGCACATGGGACTAGGACAAACCATTGGTATTCAGAATTTTCTTCATATAAGTTTAGACGGGAAAAAGGTATTGAATGGTAGATAATGGGAAATCACCCACAGAATTCATGATTTTGAATTTCCAAACAGCACCCAACTAAATGTGGAAGTGTTGAATCACTCACCAAACTGCTGCCTAACTTCAGGACTGCTAAGGTCAAAGTTCTTCAAGTGATCAACCATGCGGTTATCCCATTGACCAGGAGATGCGCCCATGTTGTTTCTGTTAATAGCCACAACAATTGTACATAAGAAGGTTAGAGAAGATATGCACACTATTACGTTCATAGATTTGTACAGTTCAACCCCACACTGCAAGAGGCATAATAGACTGTTACAGTAAGCAACATCATGGGTCATCGGTATGACTTCTTAGCTAACATAAGTTACATAAACATATAAGCAGAAACAGATGCACAGATAAGCAGTGCTAAGAATAATTGTATTACAGCATATCCTCCAGTTGCTGGCGGTACATCGGATTCTGAAGCATCGCTGCAAAATAAATTCCCACATCACCATATAAAACAGAAAATAAACTCCAATTTATGTGATACTTAAGTGTTTTAACAAATTCACAGGAGCATACACTTGAATGAATCTGGGTTCCTCATCTCCTCAGGCAAGTAGCTGCAACATGTGAAGAAATCAGCATCGTTAAAAATACTGAAGAGATATAAGTTACACTTAATTTTATATTTTTATGATATACACACTAGAATAATTTCATACTACCTCCGTCCCAAAATAAATGTCAACTTTAGTACAACTTTGTACTATAGTATAAAGTTGAGACTTGTTTTGGGACGGGGAGAGTATTACTGAAACTGGCACACACATATGTTGTCCACTATATGGGAGGCAATGCCAGTACGACCACCTCACTAAGCCATGATCGCAGCGCTGAAAAAATACCAATGCAAATTACATAGTTATCTTAAGTTATAGATTTACATCCATGCGGAACTAATCTACACACAAGCAGTTGTCCACCTATAGATTGATGCCAACTAAAGTAGTTAAGTTCAGTAATGAATTGTTCGTCTGCTAATCAAAGTGTTTATTTTAGCATAATAATCCTTAATTATCCTCATCATCCAGAAAATGAATACACGAAGAAACCCTCTACAAACGGGAGTACCACTTGTGCCATATTGAACACAGATGTTGTGATTCATTAAACCATATAGAACCACTTGGACTCATATATAGATCAGAAACCCATTTGGGCCACAAGCAGCAACATAAAACAGGAAAGGACCTAGCCACTTACATAGGTGTGCTGGGTCCAGCTGGCTCCTAAGGTGCTACATGCGACATGATAGATTCGGTGTGCAGATAGCCAGCAGGACTTATTGAGCCTTACAACCAAATGGTGAATGCATCTACTAAGGAATGAAAATATGAAGGGAAAACATGGCACAGAGTGTTCTAAAAGGCATTAGGTGCTACGCAGGTGGTGCCTAGAGCCTAGTCACAAGCTAGTCATAGGGAGTGGGGCCTAGTGCCTAGGTGGGCAACAGAGACACATTTTACAAGAGTGAGCACAAGATGTAAAGTTGAACTTGGTTGCAACTTACGGGTAAACCATCTTCTGCACAGCTGGGTCTTCCATCATTTTCTCAATTGTATCAATAGATAGCATAGGTCCTGATTTACCTGTACAGCATAATCAGGATCAATTTAGTTCACTTGTACACACATGGAAGCAACTGACAAAAAGAATATTACAACATCATTTTACGAAAATACAGATGAGCGAATAAAATACAAGTCCTAAATTTGAGTAGATAAATGTGCAATTACTAACTGGATTCAGTTGTCCAGGTAGAGGAATCTTCACTCGGCTTAAAAGCAGCACCATTTGTAGGAACCTTTAAGAACCATCGGAAAGTATTAATTACAACAAATTGTACAGGGAGCCTATTACCAAGCTTCTGAAGGGAACTTACTTGTTCAGTATCACCCTTCGTTTCACTTTCAGTGCTATCACTTTTTACATCTACCGTCTGCAATGAAGATTGAAGCTCCTTCTGTTTTTGCAACTCTTCGGGAGAAACATCAACGAAGGCTGCACACATTTTGTTAACAAAAACACAATCAAATACAGATGCCAAATATCTGAAAAATATGATGCTAAGAACTATTAAGAAAAGAAGCAGCACAGTCGAGCCCATTCAGATCATGTTCACGCTCATTAGTGGTGCGTGTTTATTTCCTAATGTTGTGCTACAAGAGGAGCCCAGAAATAGGACCACAGAAATATAAATTAAGTGCATCAAGAGGTATAAATTCAGCATGTTATAGACAATTTGGCACATAGAAGATCCCATTTGCCACTCAACTGTAGTTGGAGGGGAAAATTTCGGACATGAAAGGTCGTACCAAATTTCTTTGAAGGCTTCGATGTTTCTGCCACATCAGCTGCTTCCGAAGATCCAGTTGCTGCCACATCAGTAGCTGAAACATCAACAGTTGCACCTTTTGGGGTATTTTTCCTTGGTCCTGAGTATGGGTAACTACTTGGTGCCGTGGAACCTGCCTGTGGTGGCATGGAGAATGGGAATGGCGAGTTCGCACCAAATGTGTTTTGTGGTGCCTGGGTCATCATCGACTTGAATGCTTGTTCCATTGCATATTTCTGCAAGAAATCAGTAAAACATTAAAACAGGAATAGGCACTAGGTAGGCAAGTAAATGTTGGTCATGTACAGCTAAATACATTTTTTTATTTAAGTTGATCAACCAGGACTAGCCCTCGGTGGCCTTTGTTTAAAGAAGAGGAAACTTGTGCGGCAGGTAGAGCCTCAAACGCGCGGCAAGGCTAGAGACACCAACCTACTCAAGCTAGCAACATATGGTAGCACGCAGCTATACGAGAAATACCGTAAAGGCAACAGCAAAGTGTATATGACCAAGGCGACAAACAGAATATTGAATTACTTAAAGCCATGCAGAAACATACTAAGCCATGCAGAAAGGGATTTATCATAATATCATTTAACGAAATTTGGTGCCCAATGTCAATGAAAATCAAATCTTAAAAAATTCTTTAACATGAAAAGAAAATTAACTGGCCATCAAAGTAAAGCACATTGACACCCTTATCGGGCCAGAAACAAATCTCTGGAACAGCGAAGTGAACTGGTAGAGTATAATAAAGATGGGTCGGAAGGTTAAGCAGGTTCAAGCAAAAAACGACTCAATAATTTTACCTCCATGACTCATGCCCAATTATACAAAGGTACACCAATGGGTCATTCTGAGGAACACTGTGCAAATAATTGAGGATACATACTCTTTCTGGAGTGCAGAAACAAAGAATAACTGCGAGCTCACCTTTACCATCGAAGAGACCTGATAAACCAACCACCAAGTATTAATTTACGAAGAGAAGATATGCACAAAAATAAACTAAAGCACAAGAGGAAGCAGAATTTCGCACCATGGAAAATGCTGCAGATAATGCTACACCAACGCCAATCCAGAAAACAGGTGAACCACTGTATAGATTTTGGAACTCGCCATCATGGGAAGGTAAATTTGAGAACAGGAAATGCAGGAAAAACAAAGAGATAAACTCACATATATGATGAGGGAGGCGGCATGGGAGGCACGGTGCCAGTTCCCGTCGATGTATTCTCGGTGCTGGTTGAAGACGATATGCTTGCAAATCCCTTTGTGTTAAATCCATCTGAAACTGATGTAGCAAACAGCATATAGTATGTAAAAATAAGAACAAGGAAGATGCTCACAAGAATATCAAAATGAGTGCAAACCACAGCAAATTAACATACCATACTTATCAGGTAGTACTGAAACTGATGTAGCAAACAGCATATAAGTATGTAAAAATAAGAACAAGGAAGATGCTCACAAGAATATCAAAATGGGTGCAAACTAAAGCAAATTAACATACAATACTTATCAGGTAGTACTATAAAAAAAATATGGATGGATGAGGTGCGCATTATCTACTTAACAAGTACTCCCTCCGTCCCACTAGTGTTAAAAAACGTCTTACATTATGGGACGGAGGGAGTAGTATGTCAGAGACACGGATGGATAAACTGACAATTTCCAATCTCAAGCTATCATGTGCCCTTGCTGCAAATACAAATAGGAGAACATTGTTGCGGATGCACGATGCGACAAGGTCGAATTCTCAGCCGTGGATCTAGCTCACGAAAACCACAGCTCGGAGCCGAGTGCCGCAAACTTTGGCCGCTTGCTCCTTCCTAATCAAAGAGCGCATCGGGGGTCGCATCGCATCGCATCCAAACACAGCACAATTCGCACGGAGGCGACGGAACAAGGCGGTCCCTCACCGTTCCTAGATCCGCGGGACGCGGCGGAGACGACGAGCCTCGGCCGCCTGGCTCCCCTCCGCCCGGCGCCAGCGGAGAGCGGCGCCGCCGAGAGGGGCCGCGACGGGCGGCTGGCGGCGGAGAGGAGGGGCAGGCGGGGAGACGCGGAGCAGGAGGAGGCGAGGACGAGGCTCTCCATCCCGGGCTGGGGGAGGCGACCTTAGCTCCACTCCGGTCTCTGGGTCACGAGGCCTTGTTGCTCTCGCCTCTGGCTGGCGCTAGGGTTTTGGGTTTGCGTGCGGAGAAGCCGAACTGGATGGCGAAACCAAAGCCCTCCCCTCTCTCGCCTTTCGCTGTAGGGGTGGTTCGCGAGCAGGCAGGCTGTAGTAACATAACAGGGGAGGGAGAGCAACATCTATCCACTCGTACAATACAAGCGGGGTTTCACTCCGCACTTTCTGCTGGAAGAAAGACGGAGATCCGTGCAAGTGCACAACATTCTGCACCTTGGAATTGCTTCCCACGCTTGGAACAGGGCCTGGCGATCCCTACATTTTCTGAGCTGAGCAGGTTTTGATTGTAATATGTATGTATTCAAAATAGAAGTTGGAACTTTTGATCTAATTTTCACAAACACCTTGCAAAAATGATATTGATACACCGAAAGTTCATTTTCCACGCACCAGGTTAGCGGAGTATGCTGACATAGACGACCGAAGAGATCTGAACATGGAATAAGGATCATGAAAACTTGGAAAATCAAAAATCTGCATACATCTTTTTTATTTGAGAAAGGCATACATCATCTCAATATCTCTGATTCAACACCGACCAGTAAATAACTACCAGCTTGAGTCATTACATAGTTACAGATTACAATGGAACGAAAGGGCACAGATTGCCATCAGCCTGACTGCCAAGGTTTTTCTCTTTTTTGGCAGCGCAAAGATTCAGTAAATAGGCTCACATTAACCTCTCAACTCCTGATTATGCATAGCAGAATGGTCATTCTGATGTCTGAGTGTGCTTGCTTGTCAGCTGTCGATGTACAGATATTTTGACCACAGAAGTTGAATATATTTATGCCAGGGCAACTGAAAATGCTGCAAGTCGAAAACAAATGTCAAGTGTATTACACAGCCCTGATCTTTTGCATGTTGAGATTATATCTGCATCTTACTTCATGTTTGCTGCTCCTTTGCTCTCTTACGAGCCAGTGCTCGTTCTCTAGCCGCGGCAAGTGCATCATTACTCCTCTTGTAGTGCTCGTCGGTGATTGGTGCTGGTTGAGTATTCTGGAGAGCCTGTGAAGCAGATGTGGAAACATATGCCTCTTTCTCAGTAGATCTAGCAGATGTAGAATCTTTCTCAGTAGTTGCAGGTTCCGCCACACTTCCACTTTCATGAGCCTTCTCAGATCCTACACTGGATTCCCTCCTGCGCTTAGGAGAACGACTAGATCCTTCGGCATCAGACTTGCTACCTTGAATATCTTCTGCTTTACTTTCCAACTTTTCAGGTTCTGCGGCTTCTGTGCCCTCATGTGTCCGTGCACCGAAAGCAACATTCTTAGCAAGCCCAAAGTAAAAATCACTCAAGTCTTTCTTTTTAGTTACCTACATAAAAACAGATAACAAAATTCAGATTAGTTAGCCAAAAGACAAGATAACTGTTAAACATTAGATATATGTTTTCTTTGCAAGGGAGATAAACTTATGTACAAACCAGCTTTTATTGCATTAATGTTGTGGGCAAAGTTAATACAGATTACTCGGAGGATGTTTGTGTAAGCACAAGCCAGCATGTCAAATTTTTGCATGACAGGAGAAGGTAGAAAGTGAGGACAATCCTTAAAAACGAGGGGAAAATAAAATAGAACGTAAGGGGAAATAAAATTATAAAGTGGTACAACGCAGAATTCAAAGATACCATTGTACCAACTCCCTTCATTCTCCAACTCTTCTGGATGCACGAATGGCACAGCCACACAGCACACTTGCTTGATCAGACAAAACGGCACAATTCAGAATAAGAGTTTCATCATCATCACTCACGATCATCCGACTTTTTCAAGTTTCCATGTGTACTTTGAATATACAGACCAACCCTAGTACCTACATGGTCGTACTTCTGACAGAACAAAGAATGGCATGCCATACCATATCATATACGAACAAAGTAGCACAAAATGTGCAACTTAAAAAACATATAAACTAAGCATGAAGATGAGTAGCATATGTATAAGAAATTAAGAACAATGTATATAATGATAAACAAGTGAGCAAAACTTACATCATCCCTTTCTTCTTGAAGCTGCCGTCGTCTTTCTTCCTCTAGCCATTTTTTCTCCTCTTCAAGTTTCTTCCTGTAGGCAGATGTTACAAACTTGTCCTTGTCAGCAAACAGGTGGTCTTCCTTGCTCCTCTCTTTATGAAGCTTCCTCTCATACACTATGTCCTGTTCTCTTTTACGTTGTTCTGCTTTCTCCTTAAGTGCTTCAATGTACTTTGACTGCGAAAACAAAAGCATGGAACCAGGAACTTAAACAGTTAGATGCCCCAGTAAGAGGTCCAAATATATGTGTCCAATTTAGCTTGCATTATGTGATTCAGATTAATAGTGGGATTTGTTGCATTTGCACAACCCGCCGCACATTCTACATTATGTGCTTGTCTCTGCATAGATGTCTGTTACACATTTAACAAAACCAACAACCTCACTACGCCAACGAATAACCATAAACATACCCAAAGGCATTATACAAACCAACCATGAAGGACAATTTCAGTTAGTTCTAAGCTACATGTTTGGCCTTCAATCATGTCTCAAAAATTATAAGGCAGATGATCTCTACCTTTTACGTTAAAAAAATGTGGTGTTCCAAACATTTATCTGGCAAAAAGCAGGAACCAATCACCAAGATAGACGCCATTTCCCAAAAAACTATCTCAGGCTGATGTTTCTTTCCAGCAAACAGACAAACAAATATCTGGAAATTGCTCCTTACAAATTAAAACTTGAGTGCCCCGGATCAAACTAAGAAACTGGACACGAAACTAACCAGCAACAACATTACACCTCGCCGTGGTATATAATCTCCAGTGTATCCAATTAAGCATAAATGAACTAGACGAGGCGCCCCTAAAAAATTGCATTGGTGCAGGACGGATAATTTACCTCGCGAACAACCTTGGCCTGTATCTTGGGCCGAGCGGCCTTCTCCTTCATATCATCGTACACCTCATCATAGGCAAACACCGAGGGATCCTCCTCCATCGCCTTCTTCTGCAGTTCCTCCACCTGCGCGGTCACACCGTGATGCAAAGAAGAAATCAACCATCTAATGGCCCGACAACAGAGAAGGAGAATGCACAGCATGATTTCCAGTGGTGGAGCCAGGATTGGAGCAGATCCCGGGCTCAAAGTTTAACTGTTTAAGCGCTTATAACTAACCCGTAAAGTACCCTTGTCACGTCATCAAAAACTATAGCTCAATAGCACAGCTGTGGTAGAATTGAAATCGAAGTTTAAAGATCCAAGAAAATAGATAAACATGACAAAAAATACAAATAGTGGTACAAGAATACAAAAGATGGCACTACCAAATCAATGAGTTACTAGAGCCGACGCTATCAACAATATTATTCGGACTGAGTTGAGCATAAGGTTAATTGGTTGGTTACAGGCGCCTGTGGATAAAATCTATTCGTCGTCTACTTATATAACTTAACATCGATACAGAATGAACCAATTAATTAATTGTTTAATCCAAGACATAAAAAACAAAAAGTGATGCGTAGCAGCATGGCAAATCCAGGAGCAGCAAATGTGCATCTGCGCGAGTCAGGGAGCAGCGAGCTCGACCAACAGGCTTGGCTCGGTTCCTCTAGAATCAGGGACTGGCGGGGAGACGAGGGATCGGCGCGGCAGCCAACAGAGGCGGGGAGCAACGGCACAACACGGCAGGATAACAGAGGGAGACAACCGCGAGGCGGTGCGGCAGAAAGAGATGACGGAGCGAAAGCGCAGAGGCGGCGACCGGCGGGGACTGCGTGGCGCAGTGAGGCGGGGCAGGGAGCAGTAAAAGGGCTCGTGCAACAGAGGGCATGGGATCCGGATGGCTGCTTACCTTCTCGAGGGCGCGTTTCTTCGATGACTGGCGGAGGATGTCGGCCTCCACATCGTCATCGCTGTCGTCGGCGAAGGCCGCCAGGGGGCGCGCCGGAGGTGGCGGTCGAGACGACGAGGAGGCCGCCGGCTTTTTGCGGAGCTGCAGCCCGTACCTCTGCATCCCGGCGTCAGTGGCGAACTGTGGGCACGACGCAGAGCAAACCCTAGCCTGCGAATTTCGGTTTCGCCCCAACTGTGGTAGCTCGGAAGGGGAGCCGCGGCGCGACAAGGACCAGGCAGGCGAGATAGAAACTTTACACTTCCTTGGACAGATAGCGGTGACCCTGGGCATAGGACGCCTTCGAATTGGAAAGACGGGCTACATATTATTTTGACCTTTTCTAAAAGAGGTTGAGGTTAAACTTCAACGGAAATCTCATAAGAGCATCTCTAGCAGATCCCACAAAATGTCCGACCGCTATAATAACCACCGTTTTACGGGATCGGAGAGAAAAATCGCCATGCATAGGTCTTGGAAAAAAAATAGGAGAGCGGTATATTTCAGCCCCCCTACCGCATATACTCAGTCCTCCCCCGGATTTACTGATTCCCCAATCTCTCGCGCAAGTTAGTGGGAGGGACATTTCTGCTACTTGCTTCCTGCCCTCCCTCCCCTCGCCGTCGCCGACGATCTCCCCGACCCCGCGCCTTCTCGCGTCATCACGCCCCCAATTGATGGCATGGAGAACCTACAGTAGTCGCTCGTCGGTTTTTATGCCTCGCATACACTATCAGTGCTGCTTCAACCTTATGTGCCTCCCACGGTTGGCTTCCTCGCCGTCGTGACAACTTCTCCCGCCGCCAGCATGAAGCAGAAGCAGTAGGGCAACCACATCGTCCATGGAGTCATCTCAGCTGTCGCGCCAACTTCTTCCCCCATACTCCCTCGAGGACGGGCGCCTCCTCCACCTCCTCCGGTGGACGGACGAAATCACAGGCCAAGGGCCCGAGGAAGAAGGTAGTGGCGGCTCGAGGACGGGCACCTCCTCCCCCCCGGTGGCCCATGTACCACGTGATACCGCCCACTCCACCGGCGTCCACAACATGTTCAAGGAAATGCCGGAGAGGTAAGAAAAAAATCCCTTTCAACCAGTGCGTGCCGAATTTGGTTTGTTTGCTCAGTGTTCTGGCCTTTGGATTTTGTAGTTATGTCCATACATCATATGCGGATTTGCTGGAGGAGAACGAGGTGAACATATGAGTGCTCCACTTGACGTATTCAATTCGGGCATGGGAGCTGAGGTCGAAGCCGAGGTGGAAGAGGGGAGTGACGGCAATGATGATGTAGAAGAATTTGAGGAGTTCCATGCTAGCCAAGCAAAATTTGGAAAATGAACCGGGAACTACACGGGGATGGAGGATCTTTGTTTGGTGAGAGCTTGGGAGAGTATGTCACTTGATGCGGTGGCCGACAAAGAATATTAGCAATGCATCGAGGACAAGTAGCATAAGCTCGTGTCGATCCCATTCGACCGCTCATTGAAATCACTCCAACGCCGTTGTGATGTGATAAACGACTCAGAGCAAACCCTGGCCTTCGCATTTTGATTTTGCCCCAACTGTGGCAGCTCGGAGGGGAGCCCCCCGCGTGACAAGGACCAGGCGAGATAGAAAGTTACACTTCCTTGGATGAATAGCGGTGGCCTTGGGCCTAGGATGTCCGCCTTTGAATTGGAAAGACGGGATCCAAATTAATTTTACTTTTTCTAGAAGAGCCCGAGATCTCTATTTCGGGGGAGTACGTAGTCATTTCATTTCGTTTCCCATCGATCGAAGCCTCCTCCCCACCTACGTCTCCTTCCCTCCCCACCAATTTTTTCATGTCCAACATCAAAACGGTGGACAAAAAACTAAGAAAAACCCACACACACCTCGCTCCCAAATCCTTAACTAAGCCATCGCTCATCTTCCCTCCACCCGCAACCGTCGTTGCACGCCCACACCACATGGCCTCTATCATCGTCGCCACCGATTTCTCCCCGTGCCCCAACCTCTAAGATCCAGAAGGAGCATCCAGACCTTCAACCTTGCGAGCACCCATGAATGGCGGTGTAGCAACCACCAACACCCAAGATGGCGACCATGGCATCGACCTTGAACCCTCTCCCTCACGAGCAAATAGGAAGTAGCGGCAGTGGCGGCTGGAATTTTGGACCGGCCACGACTCTAGAGAACCAGCAAGCTACAACAATGACGCCTTGATTTGTGCAGGTATTGTCCATCTCACTTAGGCCAGGCCATCGTGGCACCGCTCTCCCCATCCCCCCACTCCCTGCCCGCCATGTCTGCTACTGGCTTGCTCCACCGCGCGGCGCACCACCCAGTGCACCTCTCCCTCCCTCGGCGGTGAGAACAGGCGTGGGTGCCCTACCCGTTCGGCCTCCTGCCCCTGCCCGTGCCATGGAGGAGCTCTGGGTCAAACTCTCTACTCGCACTGCTCAACTGCTCCAGTGCTCCTATTTCTCTCCAAATGAATCGGATAACCTCTAATTTTATCTCATGGGTCCTCACAAATATACTTGTTGAGCTCAACTTAAATTGGCAGAGTGACTAATGACAGAGTAAAATTGTCGATGATATATTTGAATGCAATCATCTCTACTCCTAAAGGGGGAGTACATAGTTGTTTCGTTTCATTTGGTTTCATTACCCATCGATCGAAGCCTCCTCCTATGTATGTCTCCCCCCTCCCCCGATTTTTTCCTGTCCAACATTAAAAAACATGCAGATCTCCCTCCCAATCCCAAGCTAAGCCATCGCTCATCTCCCCTCCATCCGCAGCTGTCGCACGCCCGCACCCCACACCACAGCCCCTCTATCATCACGGCCACTGAGTTCTCCCTATGCCCCTACCTCCATGATCCAGAAGGAGCATCCAGGCCTTCAACCTTGTTGTCGCTGTCAAAACCGGCAGATCTCGTGTAGGGGGTCCTGAGTTGTGGATCTAGGATCAATGGGGAACAAGGGACGAAGAACACAGTGTTTACCCAGGTTCGTGCCCTCTCTAAGAGGTAAAACCCTATGTCCTGCTTGATTGTATTCGATGTGTATGGTATGGTTACATAGTCGATCTACCTCGAGATCAGGTGATCTAAACCCTAGGTTGATGGGGTGTTGGATGTTGCTCTAGCCCTAAGACTAGAACCCTCTGGTTTATATAGACACTAGTAGGATTAAGGTCACATGCGATCGGTTACAACAAAGGAAAGATCACGCTAAATCTTGACTTGGAGGGCACACCACGACTCCGAAGATCTCCTGTCCGGTCACGGGTCCACGCCCTAGTTTGACTCCATTAGCCCATCAGACCGGCCCGTAAGCAATGTGCCGGCGGCCCAAGGACCCCATAATCCAGGACTCCGTCAGTAGCCCCCGAACTAGCCTCCAACGCCAGGGATTGCCACCTGGCGTGCTTCAATTCTTTGGCTTGCCAGGTGAGTTCTTCACCTTTACTCATATCGTTTGGAGCAGTGTTCCATCGTCGAATACTATCCGGAATCCAGATTAACGTCGGAGGTTCGCCACCCAGCATGATCCGGATCAATACTGCATTCGTGCCAGGCTGGTTTTGACAATCTGGAATTCAAGGACCTCACTAGAACACGGTGGGTGAGGGAGTCCTGGATTCGGGGGTCCTTAGATGTCCGGCCTAGGAGTATGGTCCAGATTGGATGGGCCGAACAAGATCAAGCTGAAGATTATCCTCCGTGTTCGGATGGGACTTCTCCATACGTAAACGGAAAGATTAGAGTCCGAGTGTTTCCTTCCCTAATGAACCGACCTTGTACAAACCCTAGGCCCCTCCACTATGTATATAAACTGGAGGGGTTAGTCTGTAGATGCCATCTTCTTTACCGTCATTGGAATACTCATAGGCTATACATTTAGGGTTTAGCCATTACGATCTCGAGGTAGATCAACTCTTGTAATCTTCATACTCGTCGAATATAATCAAGTAGGAGCAGGGTTTTACCTCCCTTAAGAGGGCCCGAACCTAGGTAAACACTGTGCCCCCTGGTCCCCTGTTACCATTGATCCTTAGAAGCACAACTTGGGCCCCCCTACCCGAGATCTGTCAGCTTTGACACCGACATTGGTGCTTTCATTGAGAGCTCTGTCGTGCTGTCTATAGAAGCAATCCATGGCTCGCCTAGTCATCAACAACAATATCACTTCTGGAGGGTGCCTAGCTTCTGGGCAGACCATCCAGTTCGTCGGTTTCACCATAGGGGCTTGAGCGACCATCGAGCCCGTGACTCCCCCCACGGCCGCCGGACACCATCTTCGCATTGGCCCCAAGTACTTTGAAAAGTTGGATCCGACGGATGTTTCGTCTTTAAACGAATTGCTGGACCGCATCGCCGCCCTGGGGTCTCAACGGACTATGATCTGATTGGGCTCAAGCATGACCAGAGGGGAATTAATCACCCGTCAATCACCCACCTCGAAGCGGTCGTTGAGGAACCGGCCAAAGACACATCCCTCCCTATATTGAAGACCAAGTATGTTCGGGTCTCCGAATCCCCTGAGCCGGATACTCCCCCTTCGAATAGGACCTCACGCCATCCGGACTCTAGCTCAAGCATAGGATTGCAGGAGCCCTTGTGCCTTCCCGGACCCGAACCGATCGTCTCGGAGACCTTTGAAGCTCCAAATACAAATGTGGGACTGGACAAGCCCTGCCCGATTCATGCCACTCCGCGCACAGTCCCAACCCATAGCCTTCAAGCATGCTGGGTACTCCGGTAAGTAGCAAAAAGTGGAGAGGCCATCCTCACCACAACTCCAGAGAAATATTCTCCAAAGGGGACAACTTTGACGTCCTCACGATCTTCGAGACCTTCTCTTTGAACAATTGGCGCAAACAAGCGCTCCGCGACCTCGCCGAAGTCCACCAAGTTATCGCACTAAGCCCATGGAACGACACGACAATAACCTTTATGTCCGAAGACGAACCAAAGGCTCGGTCAGTCCGAGCACTAGCCACCTTAGTACTAAACCCCATCGTTGACGATTTTCAGCTTACTAAAGTGCTCATGGACGGCGACAATGGGCTTAACCTCATTTATGAGGACACGCTTGATAAAATGCAGATGGACAGATCACGCATCGAGCAAAGCAATACCACCTTTCGAGGTATTATCCCCAGTCTATAAGCACGATGCTCGGGGAAAATTAAACTGGATGTGGTATTCGGCACGCCCAAAAACTATAGATCCAAAGAGCTGCTCTTTCATATGGTCCCTTCCAATAGTGGGTATCACGCCATCCTCGGCCGGGACTCTTTCTCACACTTCCAAGCTATACCCCATTATGGGTATATGAAACTTAAAATGCCCGTACCTAATGGAATTATCACAATTTCGAGCGACCCGGACAAAGCCCTTCATGCCGAAAACAAAACTGCATCCTTGGCCCTCGAGGCGCTATCTGAAGCCCTAACGGCGGAGGAATTAACCACCCTACGGTCCACAGTGAATAGCGATGGTGTGATTCTCGATAAGGGATCCAAATCCACCTCTTTCAAGCCAGCCGAGGAAATAGTTAAATTTCAAGTGCACCGGACTGACCCTAACAAAACAGCATCTATCGGAGCGCAGCTGGATCCGGCAGTGGACGCCGCCCTACGCACATTCCTATGAGATAATTGGGATATCTTTGCCTGGCACCCTTCAGACATGCCCAACATCCCACGAAGACTGGCTGAACACAGTCTCAATGTAATCAAGGGATTCAAACCCGTGAAGCAGACACTACGGCGATTCTCCGAACCGAAGCGTCAAGCCATGGAAGAGCTAGCCAAGTTGTTAGAGGCTGGGTTTATTAGGGAAATTAAACATCCAGATTGGTTAGCCAACTTGGTTATGGTACCAAAGAAGGACAAATCCTGGCACCTGTGCGTGGATTTCAAGGACCTCAACAAGGCTTGCCCTAAAGACCCCTTCCCATTACCTCGCATCGACCAAATTATTGACACAACAACAGGGCACCATTCTTTGTGTTTCCTCGACGCCTATTCCGGATACCATCAGATCAAGATGAAGGAATCGGACCAGGCTGCAACTATGTTCATCAACCCTTACGGTCCCTTCTGCTTCAACACTATGCCCTTCGGGCTAAAAAACGCCGGGGCAACCTACCAACGTATGATTCAAACTTGCCTGGAAAAACAAATTGGAAAAACGGTCGAAGCATACATGCACGACGTGGTCGTCAAGACAAAACACGTCGAGACACTGGTGGACGATATTCGCCTCACCTTCGACAACCTCCAAACATATGACATACGGCTTAATCCATAAAAATGTGTCTTCGGGGTTCCAGCAGGAAAATTGCTAGGGTTCCTTGTTTCCCATAGAGGAATTGAAGCAAACCCAGCTAAGATCCAAGCTTTGTCACAATTAGCCATACCAACAGACCTAAAGCAAGTCCAGAAACTAGCTGGGTGCGTCGCGGCCTTAAGCCGCTTTATCTCCAAATTGGGAGAAAAAGTGCTACCACTCTACAGGCTATTACGACGGACTGACAACTTCAAATGGACGGACGCTGCCACAACTGGACTGGAAGAATTAAAACCCTCCTTGCAAGCAACCAAATCCTAGTTGCACCAGTGTAACGCCCCAGATTCTATGCGCCAGGTGTCTGCCAGTTATTTGTCGTCATTCCCATGTCATTTGCTTGCGTGTTGCATTTTTCCATGTCATCATGTGCATCTCATTTTGCATACGTGTTCGTTTCTTGCATCCGAGCATTTTTTCCGTTGTCCGTTTTGCAATCCGGCACTCCTATGTTCCCCAGCGCCCCTTTTGCCTCCTTTCGTGTGCGGGTGTTAAAATTTCTCGGAATGGCCCGAGTTTTGCCAAGCGGCCTTGGTACACCACCGGTAGACCGCCTGTCAAGTTTCGTGCCATTTGGAGGTCGTTTAATACTCCAACGGTTAACTGGGTAACCGTAAAAGCCTCTTTTGTTTGCAGCCCAACACCCCCTTCAAAGTGGCCCAAAACCCATCTAAGTCATCTCCATGCTCTCGGTCGTTCGATCACGATCGCGTGGCTGAAAACCGCACTCCATTTGGAGTCTCCTAGCTCCCTCTACCTATAAATATGTGCCCCTCCCAGATTTTCGCGCAGTCCAAACCCTAGCCCCTTCTCCTCGCGCCGCCGGACGAAATCGCCGCCGCCGGACGTGTCCGCCGGACACGTCGCCTCGACCAACCACAGGCCGCCACGTCACCCCCGCTGCCTCCTGGACCAACCACCGCCCGCCACCTCACCGCGCCCGCGCCCGCCCGCCACGGCCATGGAGGCCCGCCCGCCGCCCGGCTAGCCGCGCCAGCCAGCTCCCTCCGTCGCGGGCTTCGCCGAACCCGCCGCCGGCTGGACCTCGCCGCCCGTCCGCGCTGCGCGCGCGCCCGGCCGCCGTCGTCGCCCGCGCGCCCTCGCCCCGCCGACCGCGCCCGTGCCCGTCGGCGCCTTCCGCTTCGCCACGCCTTCCCTCGCCGCCGGTCCCCGGAGTTCGTCGGAGCTTCGCCGGCCGCGCCTCTCCTTCGTCGGCCCGAGCCGCCGCCGATCCGGCGACCGCGGCTCCCCACGCCTCGCCCGCTCGCCACCGGCCGGATCCAGCGAGATCCGGCCCGGAGGAGCCTCGCCGTCACATCCCGAGCTCGCCGGAGGAGCTCGTCGCCCGCGTTAACTTCCCTCGAGGTCGATTTTCTGCCAAGTCCCCGTATCTGTAACATTATCATGCCATGTTCATCGTGTCATAACTCTGCATCCGTAGCTCCGTTTCATGCGTGTAATATATCAAATTGTTCGTTGTGAGATGCTCTACTTTTCATTCCATTGCACCATGTTCATTTGAGCTCATCTTGATGCCTGGATCATCATTGCAAGAGTGCTATATAATGTTGTCTGCTGTCTGTTAACAGAATATGCTCATTTGTCATTTTTTGCCATATTTGATGTGTGCATCCTATGAGCATGAGCTCCACATGTGTTTTGAACTACATCATGCCATCTTTGCAGAGGTGCAATACATGTATTTTTGTGAGTCTTGTAGTGAGTGCATCAAGCTCGTTAAGTAGGGTACTTGCTATTGCTGTTTTGCTAGACTGATTCTGTTATATTATGATGCTATGTAAACCTGCTTCTACAAGTCATTCTATGCATAATCTGGAGATGTTCACTAAGGATGTTTTGTTATACATATCATGCTCTATCCATCCATGTCCTTGGTTGCATTTATAGCCTGCTGTACCTTGTTGTTATCTTGCCCTCAAAACTGCTAAATAATGTTGCTGTCAGCCTGTTAACATTAAGTTCAATGTTGCCATGATTGTTGTTAGTTATCCATGCACCCTATGAACTTGTTCTTGCCATTCTTAGTTTATCAAACATGTTTTCTTACTGTTGGTTGCCTTGTCATGCCATGTATTGCTCTGTGGTGAGTGGTTCAAGCTCACCAACATGCTTACTTATTGTTGTTCCTGCCATGTCTGAAACTGTCATATCACTTGCTATGTTTACATGGGTGCCATAATATTTTCTGTGTCCTTTTGGCTCATGGTCAGTAAGAGACTTTTGTTCTATGCAATTAGTAGGTTCATGCAATCCCTTTTTTTGCCATGATATGTTCCTGTAGCATGTTGTTTGATAGCTCTAAACATTGCAACCTGATGTTATTTCTGCTAAGCCTGAAACTGTTATTATTTGCAACCTTTCCATGTCCTTTTGAGCTTGTTATAATGATTTCTGGAGATAGCTCAGTGTTCATGTTTTGTCGTGCTTTACCTGTAATTCATGACCATGCCTTTTTTTATTATGTTGAGGTGCTGTAGCATGTTGTTTTGATGCTTGCTAGATGCCTAGTTGCTGTTTTGGACAGCTTGTCCTTTAAACTGGTATAGAGTGTATGTGTTGAACCGTTGCTCCGTTTTGAGTGTGCTCTATATGAAACTTGCTTAGAATTGCATGAACTTTCATATTATCATGTTGCATCCTTGTTTTGAGGGGTTTGCTTGATGTTTGTATGCATTTTGCATCAATGCCATATTTAACTTGTTTTGCTCATATCTTCTAGGCCGTAGCTCCGAACTAAATGAACTTTATATGTAACTTGACTAGCATTTCGTGTAGATCATCTTGGTGCAGCTTAACTTGCTGTTTAACTACTTGAACTTAAGGTTTATTCAGTTTTGGACCAATTTCCAAATTTGCATACGAGGATTTACCGGAATTGTTATATGTTGTTTCCGGCCTCATTTAAACTTGCCTTGATGTGTTGCTCTTGTACGCATCATCTCTTGCCATGAGTAGCTTCATGTAGCTTGTCATGCATCATATTTGGTTGAGCATCATGCCTTGCCACGTGCGGTGTGTTTACCTTGTTGTGTGCTTCTTCTCGATAGTTCCTGTTTCGTTGCGATCGTGAGGATTCGTTCGTCTACGCTTGGTTCGTCTTCATCCGTTCGTCTTCTTCATGGACTCGTTCTTCTTCCTTGCGGGATTTCAGGCAAGATGACCGCTACCCTGGATCTCACTACTATCATTTCTATGCTAGTTGCTTCATTCTATCGCTATGCTGCGCTACCTATCATTTGCTCTTCAAGCCTCCCCAAATTGCCATGTCAGCCTCTAACCTTTTCACCCTTCCTAGCAAACCGTTGCTTGGCTATGTTACCGCTTTGCTCAGCCCCTCTTATAGCGTTGTTAGTTGTAGGTGAAGTTGAAGATTGCTCTATGATGGACAGGATTATGTTCGGATATCACAATATCTCTTATTTAATTAATGCATCTATATACTTGGTAAAGGGTGGAAGGCTCGGCCTTATGCCTGGTGTTTTGTTCCACTCTTGCCGCCCTAGTTTCCATCATACCGGTGTTATGTTCCCGAATTTTGCGTTCCTAACGCGGTTGGGTGATTTATGGGACCCCCTCGACAGTTCGCTTTGAATAAAACTCCTCCAGCAAGGCCCAACCTTGGTTTTACCATTTGCCTCACCACCACCTACTTTTCCCTTGGGAGTAATTAACCCAAGGGTCATCTTTATTTTAGCCCCCCCCGGGCCAGTGCTTGTCTAAGTGTTGGTCCGAACCAGAGCCCTTTGCAGCGCCCCTCAAGGAAACTTGAGGTCTGGTTTTAGTTGTACGAATTGCTCATCCGGTGTTGCCCTGAGAACGAGATATGTGCAGCTCCTATCGGGATTGCCGCGATCGGGCGGTCTTCTTTGGTCTTGTTTTACCATTGTCGAAATGTCTTGTAAACCGGGATTCCGAGACTGATCGGGTCTTCCTGGGAGAAGGAATATCCTTCGTTGACCGCGAGAGCTTATCATGGGCTAAGTTGGGACACCCCTGCAGTGTATAAACTTTCGAGAGCCGTGCCCGCGGTTATGTGGCAGATGGGAATTTGTTAATGTCCAGTTGTAGATAACTTGACACCAGATCCGAATTAAAATGCATCAACCGTGTGTGTAGCTGTGATGATCTCTTTTCGGTGGAGTCCGGGAAGTGAACACGGTTTTAGGTTATGTTTGACGTAAGTAGGAGTTCAGGATCACCTCTTGATCATTACTAGTTGACGACCGTTCCTTTGCTTCTCTTCTCGCTCTTATTTGCGTATGTTAGCCACCATACTTGCTTAGCCGCTGCTGCAACCTCACCACTTTACCCCTTCCTTTCCCATTAAGCTTTGCTAGTCTTGATACCCATGGTAATGGGATTGCTGAGTCCTCGTGGCTCACAGATTACTACAACCACAGTTGCAGGTACAGGTTATGCGATGATCATGACGTGAGAGCGATGTTTGCTTGTTTTGGAGTTCTTCTTCTGCTTCTTCTTCGATCAGGGGATAGGTTCTAGGTCGGCAGCCTGGGCTAGCAGGGTGGATGTCGTTTGAGTTTCTGTTTGTGTTTCATCCGTAGTCGGATGGTGGTCTTATGTAAGATGATGTTGTATTCGTGTGGCATTGTATGCCTTATGTATGTATCCCCATCTATTATGTAATGTTGATGTAATGATATCCACCTTGCAAAAGTGTTTCAATATGCGGGTCTATCCTTGGTGGGACCTTCGAGTTCCTTTTGGATAGGATCGCATATTGGGCGTGACAACCAGGCGTTGGAGAGCCCATGTTTATTATATATTTCGACAACTAACCAAGTAGTTAGTGCTGTGCTCATCGTCGAATGAGGGGAAGAGGGACATAAATTCCCCACCCAAAAAATAGTCTATTATGTATCGAAGGTCCTTACACCTTGCAAATCCTGATACCCCCACTATCAGAAGATATCCTACACAATCTTCATGGCATCCCGTAAATTGTGACATTACTTTCAAGAGTGTTCGATCACAGTGGCATCTGAAGTACCACAAAATGACATTATCAATAACAGGGACGCCACTGACCGCATAGCCAAATGGGCCATCGAGCTTTTACCGTTCGAAATAGTATACAAGCCACGCCGGGCTATTAAATCTCAGGTGTTGGCCGACTTTGTCGCTGAATGGACGGAAACCGAACTCCCTAAAGGGTATAGCTCATACTCCAATTGGATTATGTACTTCTATGGCTCTAAAATGTTGGCCGAACACTAACACCGGCTCCAAGATCACATAACGAGACAAAGAGAGAGAGAGAGATAGAGACAAAATCCAGATGCACACGCATCTCACGTATATTACATGTCTCCATCTTTCTCACAGACACTAACACCGACTCCAAGATGACATAAAACAGTTTTAACATAGTTTCTTTTAATGGAGTATGGTATAGTTGGTACTCCTGGATCTCCAAGTTTCTTTGGTATTCCACCCTTAAAAGTATAATTAGCAAGCATGGTGGAAATTTCAGCTTCCGGTATCTTTATTTTATTTGTAACAATATCTTTCATATACTTAGCATAAGGAGGCATTTTAAGCATATCAGTCAAACACATACGCAAAAAGATAGGTCTAATCATTTTAGCAAAGCACTCAAAATCCTCATCATCCTTTTTCTTGGATGGCTTAGGATGAAAAGGCATGGGTTTCTGAACCCATGGTTCTCTTCTTTACCGTGCTTCCTAGCAACAAAGTCTCTCTTATAATAACGTTGATTCTTTGGTTGTGGGTTACCAAGATCAACAACACGTTCAATCTCTACATCATTGTCATTACTAGGTTGAACATCAACATGAATGTCATCATTAACATTCTCACTAGGTTCATGTTCATCACCAGATTGTGTCTCAGCATCAGAAATAGAGATATCATTGGGATTCTCAGGTGTGTCAATAATAGGTTCACTAGAAGCATGCAAAGTCCTATCAGTATTCTTTTTCTTTTTATTAGAGGGACTAGGTGCATTAGAATTAACTCTCTGAGAGTCTTGCTCAGCTCTCTTAGGATGGCCCTCAGGGTACAAAGGTTCCTGGGTCATTTTACCACCTCTAGTCATAACCCATAACAGCGTTATCATTGTTCTTATTATTTAACTCATTGAGCAAATCATCTTGTGCCTTAAGTACTTGTTCTACTTGAGTTGTAACCATGGAAGCATGTTTACTAATAAGCTGAAGCTCATTCTTCACTCTAGACATATAATCACTCAAGTGTTCAACCATATAAGCATTACGTTTCAATTGTCTACCAACATAAGCATTGAAGTTTTCTTGTTTAACAATAAGGTTGTCAAACTCATCCAAGCATTGACTAGCAAACTTATTATGAGGAATATCACCTTCATCAAATCTGTAGAGAGAATTAACCTTTACTACCTGTGTCGGGTTATCAAGACCATGTATTTCTTCAAGGGGCGGTAAATTCTTAGTATCTTCAGCTTTAATACCTTTTTCTTTCATAGATTTCTTTGCCTCTTGAATATCTTCAGGACTAAGAAATAGAATACCCCTTTTCTTTGGAGTTGGCTAAAGGGTTGGTTTAGGAAGTGTCCAATCATTATCATTACTCAATATGTTATTCAATAGCAATTCAATTTGCTCAACAGTTCGTTCCCTGAAAACACAACCAGCACAACTATCTAGGTGGTCCCTAGAAGCATCAGTTAGTCCATTATAAAAGATATCAGGTATTTCATTTTTCTTGAGAGGATGGTCAGGCAAGGCATTAAGTAACTGGAGAAGCCTCCCCAAGCTTGTGGGAGACTCTCTTCTTCAACTTGCACAAAGTTAAATATTTCTCCTAAGGCAGCTTGCTTCTTATGAGCAGGGAAATATTTTGCAGAGAAGTAATAAATCATATCCTGGGGACTACACACACAACTAGGAGCAAGAGAATTAAACCATATCTTAGCATCACCCTTTAATGAGAAAGTAAACAACTTAAGAATATAGTAATAGCGATTTTTTTCCTCATGAGTAAATAGGGTGGCTATATCATTCAATTTAGTAAGATGTGCCACAACAATTTTAGATTCATAACCATGGAAAGGATCAGATTCAACCAAAGTAATTAACTCAGGATCGACAGAGAATTCATAATCCTTATCAGTAACACATATAGGTGAAGTAGCAAATGCAGGATCATATTGCATTCTAGCATTCAAAGACTTTTGTTTCAGCTTAGTTAACAGTTTCTTAAGATCATATCTATCATTGCAAGCAAAAAGGTCTCTAGCAGTTTCTTCATCCATAATATAACCCTCAAGTACAACATGCAATTCATATATAGCGGGATAATCTTCATCATCACTTTCATTAATATCATCAGTTTCAGCAATTTCATTCTCTCTAACCCTAGCAAGTTGTTCATCAAGAAATTCACCTAGTGGAACACTATTATCAAGCAGAGAAGTAGTATCATCATAAGAATCATGCATAGCAGAAGTGGCATCATCAATAACATGCGACATATCAGAATCAATAGCAGGTGTAGGTGTCACAAGTTTACTCAAAACAGAAGGTGAATCAAGTGCAGAGCTAGATAGCAGTTCCTTACCTCCCCTCGTAGTAGAGGGATAGATCTTGGTTTTGTTGTCTTTCAAATTCCTCATAGTGATCAACAGATATAAATCCCAAGTGACTCATAGAATAGAGCTATGTGATAACCCACAAGTATAGGGGATCACAACAGTTTTCGAGGGTAGAGTATTCAACCCAAATTTATTGATTCGACACAAGGGGAGCCAAAGAATATTCTCAAGTATTAGCAGCTGAGTTGTCAATTCAACCACACCTGGAAACTTAGTATCTGCAGCAAAGTGTTTAGTAGCAAAGTAATATGATAGTGGTGGTAATGGTAACAAAAGTAAAGACAACAAAAGTAATGTTTTTGGTATTTTGTAGTGATTGTAACAGTAGCAACGGAAAAGTAAATAAGCGAGAACCAGTATATGGAAAACTCATAGGCACTGGATTAGTGATGGATAATTATGCCGGATGCGGTTCGTCATGTAATAGTCATAACATAGGGTGACACAGAAGTAGCTCCAATTCATCAATGTAATGTAGGCATGTATTCCGTATATAGTCATACATGCTTATGGAAAAGAACTTGCATGACATCTTTTGTCCTATCCTCCCGTGGCAGCGGGGTCCTATTGGAAACTAAGGGATATTAAGGCCTCCTTTTATTAGAGAACCGGAACAAAGCATTAGCACATAGTGAATACATGAACTCCTCAAACTATGGTCATCACCGGGAGTGGTCCCGATTATTGTCACTTCGGGGTTGCCGGATCATAACACATAGTAGGTGACTATAGACTTGCAAGATAGGATCAAGAACACACATATATTCATGAAAACATAATAGGTTCAAATCTGAAATCATGGCACTCGGGGCCTAGTGACAAGCATTAAGCATAACAAAGTCATAGCAACATCAATCTCAGAACATAGTGGATACTAGGGATCAAACCCTAACAAAACTAACTCGATTACATGATAAATCTCATCCAACCCATCACCGTCCAGCAAGCCTACGATGGAATTACTCACGCACGGCGGTGAGCATCATGAAATTGGTGAGGGAGGATGGTTGATGATGACGACGGCGACAAATCCCCCTCTCTGGAGCCCCGAACAGACTCCAGATCAGCCCTCTCGAGAGAGATTAGGGCTTGGCGGCGGCTCAATATCGTAAAACGCGATGATTTCTTCTCTTTGATTTTTTCTCCCCGAAAGCCAATATATGGAGTTGGAGTTGGCGTTGGAGGGTCTTAAGGGGGCCCACGAGGTAGGGGGGCACACCCCCACCCTCGTGGACAGGGTGTGGGCCCCCTGGTCTTCATCTTTGGCGAGGATTTATTATTATTTATTCTAAGATATTCCATGGAGTTTCAGGTCATTCCGAGAACTTTTGTTTTCTGCACATAAAACAACATCATGGCAATTCTCAAAAACAACCTCCATCCGGGTTAGTTCCATTCAAATCATACTAGTTAGAGTCCAAAACAAGGGCAAAAGTGTTTGGAAAAGTAGATACGACGAGAGACGTATCAACTCCCCAAGCTTAAACCCTTGCTTGTCCTCAAGCAATTCAGTTGACAAACCGAAAGAGAAAAAGAAAACTTTTACAAACTCGTTTGCTCTTGTTGTTGTAAACATGAAAAGCCAGATTCAAGTTTCAAAGCAAATATTATGAACTAACCATACTAACAATAACACATAGGTCTCAGAATTACTCATATCAATAACATAATCAGCTAGCGAGCCATAATAATAAAACTCGGATGACAACACTTTCTCAAAATAATCATAACATGATATAACAAAATGGTATCTCGCTAGCCCTTTCTGAGACCGCAAAACATAAATGCATAGCACCTTTAAAGATCAAGGACTGAGTAAACATTGTAATTCATGGTAAAACAGATCCAGTCAAGTCATACCCAATATAAACCAATAATAATGACAGTGTGCTCTCCAGCGGGTGATTTTTAATAAGAAGGGTGATGACTCAACATGAAAGTAAATAGATAGGCCCTTCGCAGAGGGAAGCAGGGATTTGTAGAGGTGCCAGAGCTCAATTTTAAAATAGAGATTGAATAACATTTTGAGCGGCATACTTTTGTTGTCAACGCTACAACTATGAGATGGCCGTATCTTCCATACTACATGCATTATAGGCAGTTCCCAAACAGAATGGTAAAGGTTATACTCCCCCAACCACCAACAAGCATCAATCCATGGCTTGCTCGAAACAACGAGTGCCTCCAACATACAACAGCCCTGGGGGAGTTTTGTTTAATTATTTTTATTTGTTTTGATCTTTTGGATCATGGGATCCATCCTGTTCACGCCCTTTCTCGTGAATGAGGAGCGAGTCCACTCCTCTTGAGAATAACCCACCTAGCATGGAACATATAGGCAGCCCTAGTTGAAACATGAGCTGCTTGAGCATACAAAATGAATTTCATTTGAAGGTTTGGAGTTTGGCACATACAAATTTACTTGGAACGGCAGTAAATACCGATATAGGTAGGTATAGTGGACTCATATGGAGCAACTTTGGGGTTTAAGGAGTTTGGATGCACAAGCAAGATTCCGCTTAGTACAGTGAAGGCTAGCAAAAGACCGAAGCGACCAAATCGAGAGAGCGACAACAGTCGTAAACATGCATTAAAATTAATTTACACCGGATACAAGCATGAGTAGGATATAATCTACCATGAACATAAATATCATGAAGGCTATGTTGATTTGATTCAACTACATGCGTGAACATGTGCCAAGTCGAGTCACTTAATACATTCAAAGGAGGATACCATCCCATCATACCACATCATAATCATTCTAATAGCATGTTGGCATGCAAGGTAAACCATTATAACTCATAGCTAATCAAGCATGGCACAAGCAACTATAATCTCTAAATGTCATTGCAAATATGTTTACTTCATAATAGCTGACTCAGGAACGATGAATCATCATATTTACAAAAACAAGAGAGGTCGAGTTCATACCAGCTTTTCTCATCCCAATAAGTCCATCATATATCATTATTGCCTTTCACTTGCACGACCGAACGATGTGTATAATAATAAGAGTGCATGTGCATTGGACTAAGCTGGAATCTGCAAGCATTCAACTCATGAGAGAAGACAAGTAATATGGGCTCTAAGTTAAATAAACAATCATGCATATAAGAGCCACTAAGCATTTTCAATATAGTCTTCTCGACCCCAAAGGAAAGAAAAGAAAAGAAAACTATTTACACGGGAAAGCTCCCAACAAGCAAAAGAAGAACGGGAAATATTTTTGGGTTTTATTTTTAATTACTACAGCAAAGAAATAAACTACTACTAACAATTTTTTGGTTTTTTCTTAAGGTTTATTAAACACACAAGAAGAAAGCAGGAAAAAGAAAATAAACTAGCATGGATATTACAGTGAAAGAGTGTGAGCACCGACATCTAGCAACGAGTGTGTGTGAACATGAATGTAATGTCGGCGGGAAATACGTACTCCCCCAAGCTTAGGCTTTTGGCCTAAGTTGGTCTATTGCCAGGGATAGCCTAGCGGATACCCGTAGGTGAAGCTGGGGTCATACTGTGATGAAGAAGACTCTGACTGCCACTGGCTGGCAACCACCTCTGGATCCCAAGAATAAACAGACTGTCGTGGAGGCTCATCTTGTGGTTCCAGTTCCGGGGCTGGTGCGGGATTCCGATAGGTTTGAATGGACGCCCATGGAACGATGTGAGGACCTGCAGACAAGTTAAACAAAGAGGGAGCAGGCAAAGTAATAGTCTCAGGGTGATGTTTATCAAAGTATAATTTATATTTGAGCTCCCCTTCACGACTCTTAACAAGAAAGTCATGCGCTAGCATACTGTTATAATCTAAATAAGCATGTGGCAACGATGTTTCTTCTTTCTCCTCATGCCTAATAGGTATTTCAAAATATTCAGCTAGGCGCGAAGCATAAATGCCTCCAAAGATAGGGCCCTTAGTACGGTTCAGACTTAACCGTCTAGAAACAATTCCACCCATACTAACAGAGTTATTGCGGTGTAAATCATAGAACAAAATAATAATATCAGGAACACTAAGGTTTCCACAGTTCCTGCGTCCAATCAAGCAACGACTAGCAAATAAGGCAAAGTAGCGCAAAACAGGAAAATGTATGCTAATAATCCTTGCATCAGAAACCTTCCTGGTTTCTCCCATAGTGATAGTGTTAATAAAAGCTTCTACTTCGTTATGGTGTGGTTCATCCAAGGTGCCCTCAAAGGGTATTTTGCAAACCTCGCAAAATTCAGCTAATGGCATCTCCTTAACAACGTCATATAAATGAAACTCTACTGAAGGAGGTGATTTCTTAGGGAAAAAGTAGAAGTTTTGCACAAAAGTATTTGTGAGTAAGAGATACTGATGACGTTGGTCGCGGAGGAAGTCGGTGAGGCCAGCATTCTCAATCGACAAATAGAAATCCTCATAAAACCCGGCTCTCCTCAAGAAGTCATCGGAAGGCCATTCACACGGCCGGACCTCCGCGGTGCGAGGCAAATTAAATTTGGGCTTCTACTCTTCTTCCTTTTGTTTTTCCTTCGAGCTTCGGCTCGACGAGCCCCTCAAAAGTCTCTTCATTACTTCCGTAAATAATCTAAAATTTTTAGTAACTTCAAATAAAAGTGAACCAACTTCAATAAAATTGATAGCAACAACTCCCACAAGTGCCTAGAGCACTTGAAACCATATAAATTTGACATGCAAGCTCAAGAACATGGTCACCTATGCAGCACAAATTTGCAATGAATAAAGTACTAGAACAAAAACTAATTGGACCAATGGAGGATTCACATACCAAGGAATAATCTCCCCAAGCAGTTTTGCGAGAGGTGCTTTGAGCAAGGAGATCGAAAATCACAGCAACAGGGGCTGGAACTCGTGCTTGAGTTGGTTTTTCGTGTTTGTGTGAGGCAGAGGAAGAAGATGGTTTCAGGGATAAGTGGAGGAGGGCCACCGTGGGCCCATGAGGCAGGGGGCGCGCCCAAGGGGTAGGGCGCGCCCTCCACCCTCGTGGCCAGGTGGCAGCTCCCCCCGCGGTAATTTTTGCACAGTAAATCCTCAAATATTCGCGAAAAATTCATATTAAATTGGCATGGCATTCTGAGGACTTTTATTTTTGGGATATTTTTATATTGCACGGATAAGTCAGGGAACAGACAGAAAAAATACTATTTTACTTTATTTCTACTAAATAACAGAAATTATAAAGAGGGTACAGAAGGTTGTGCTTCTAGTTTCATCCATCTCGTGATCATCAAAATGAACCCACTAACAAGGTTGATCAAGTCTTGTTAACAAACTCATTCCGAATAACACGGAACCGGAGAAATTTTGAATAACACTAAGTTACATCAACAGGGATATGAAAATCCCCAACAATAAGAATATCATACTTTTTCTTGACAATAGGGAGAGGAAATTCAAAACCTCCAAATATAATCGATGGAATTTTTCCAATAGAGTTGATACTATAAACTTGAGGTTGTTTCCTTGAAAAGTGTACCTTGTGCTCATTGCCATTAACATGAAAAGTGAATTTGCCTTTGTTGCAATCAATAACAGCCCCTGCAGTATTAAGGAAAGGTCTTCCAAGAATAATAGACATACTATCATCCTCGGGAATATCAAGAATAACAAAGTCCGTTAAAATAGTAACGTTTGCAACTACAACAGCAGATCCTCACAAATACCGGCAGTATAGCAGTTGATTTATCAGCCATTTGCAAAGATATTTCAGTAGGTGTCAACTTATTCAAGTCAAGTCTACGATATAGAGAGAGGCATAATACTAACACCGGCTCCAAGATCACATAAAGCGCTTTTAACATAATTTCTCTTAATGGAGCATGGTATAGTAGGTACTCTGGATCTCCAAGTTTCTTTGGTATTCCACCCTTAAAAGTATAATTAGCAAGCATGGTGGAAATTTCAGCTTCCGGTATCTTTCTTTTATTAGTAATGATATCCTTCAAATACTTAGCATAAGGATTTGTTTTGAGCACATCAGCTAATCGCATACGCAAAAAGATGGGTCTAATCATTTCAGCAAAACGCTCAAAATCCTCATCATCCTTTTTCTTGGATGGTTTCGGAGGAAAAGGCATGGGTTTCTGAACCCATGGTTCCCTTTCTTTACCATGTTTCCTAGCAACGAAGTCTCTTTTATCATAACATTGATTCTTTGATTGTGGGTTATCAAGATCAGCAGCAGGTTCAGTCTCTACATCATTGTCTTTGCTAGGTTGAGCATCATCATGAACATTATCATTAACATTATCACTAGGTTCATGTTCATCACCGATTGTGTTTGAAGATCGCATATAGAGATATCATTTGGATTCTCGTGGTTCAAAGAATAGGTTCACTAGAAGTTTGCAAAGTCCTATCATTTTTCTTTTTCTTCCTTTTAGAAGAACTAGGTACATCAATATTATTTCTCCGAGAATCTTGCTCGATTCTCTTAGGGTGGCCTTCAGATACAAAGGTTCCCGAGTCATTCTACCAGTTCTAGTAGCCATTCTAACAAAGATAATCATTTTTCTTACTATTCATTTCATCAAGCACTTCTTTACGAGCTTTAAGTACTTGTTCTACTTGAGTGGTAACCATAGAAGCATGTTTGCTAACAAGTTTAAGTTCACCTCTAATATTAGCCATAAAATCACCCAAGTGTTTAATCATAAAGGTATTCTGTTTTAATTGTCTACCAAAATAAGCATTAAAGTCATCTTGCTTAAACATAAAGTCATCAAACTCATCCAAGCAATCGACTAGCAATTTTAGTAGGAGGGACTTCACTTTATCATATCTATAGAGAGAATTTACCTTTACTACCGTGTCGGGATATCGGGATCGGGAGGTTCTTCATGAATAAGGAATTGAGATCATATACTTCTTCAACAAAGTGTAAATTAAGACCATGTATTTCTTCAATAGGAGGTAAATTCTTAACATCTTCACTTTAATACTTTTTTCTTTCATAGATTTCTTTGCCTCTTGCATATCTTCGGATCGAGAAATAGAACACCTCTTCTTTGGAGTTGGTTTAGGAATAGGCTCAAGAATTGGCTCGAGCTGGCTCGGGAGGTGCCCAATTATTTTCATTTGTCAACATATTATTCAATAGAATTTCAGCTTCATCCGTGTTCTTTCCTGAAAAGAGAACCAACACAACTATCCGTAATCTCTGGAAGCATCGCTAGTCCATTATAAAAGATATCAAGTATTTCGTGTTTCTTAAGAGGATGATCAGCAAAGCATTATAACTTGAGAAGCCTCCCCAAGCTTGTGGGAGACTCTCTTCTTCAATTTGCACGGTTGTATATTTCCCTCAAGGCAGCTTGTTTCTTATGAGCAGGAAATATTTAGCGAGAAGTAATAAATCATATCCCGGGACTACGCACACAACCAGGATCAAGAGAATTAAACCATATCTTAGCATCACCCTTTAATGAGAACGGAAATATTTTGAGTAAATAAAGGTAGCGCGATCTCTCATCATTAGTAAACAGGGCGGCTATATCATTTAACTTAGTAAGATGTGCCACAACAGTTTCAGATTCATAGCCATAGAAAGGATCAGATTCAACCAAAGTAATTATATCTGGATCAACAGAAAATTCATAATAATCCTTATCGGGAACACAGATAGGTGAAGTAGCAAAAGCAGGGTCGGGTCTCATTCTATCTCTAAGAGATTCTTTACTCCATTTAACTACAAGCCTCTTAAGTTCGTATCTATCCTGGCAGGCAAAAATAGCCGCAGAAGATTCCGCATCAAAAAGATAACCCTCAGGAATAGCAGGCATATTCTCATCATCACTCTCATCATCGTATTCAGATTCAATAGTTTCTCTTTCTCTAGACCTAGAAATCTGTTCATCAAGAAATTTACCAAGGGGCACAATATTATCAAGCATAGAAGTAGTTTCATCATAAGTATCATGCATAGCAGAAGTGGCATCATCAATAACATGCGACATATCATAATGAATAGCAGAAGCAGGTTTAGGTGTCGCTAGCTTACTCATAACAGAAGGTGAATCAAGTGCAGAGCTAGATGGCAGTTCCTTACCTCCCCTCATAGTTGAGGGATAAATTGTTGTCTTAGCGTCTTTCAAGTTCTTCATAGTGTCCAGCAGATATAAATCCCAAATGACTCAAAGAATAGAGCTATGCTCCCCGGCAACGGCGCTAGAAAAAGGTCTTGATAACCCACAAGTATAGGGGATCACAACAGTTTTCGAGGGTAGAGTATTCAACCCAAATTTATTGATTCAACACAAGGGGAGCCAAAGAATATTCTCAAGTATTAGCAGCCGAGTTGTCAATTCAACCACACCTGGAAACTTAGTATCTACAGCAAAGTGTTTAGTAGCAAAGTAATATGATAGTGGTGGTAACGGTAACAAAAGTAAAGACAACAAAAGTAATGTTTTTGGTATTTTGTAGTGATTGTAACAGTAGCAACGGAAAAGTAAATAAGCGAGAACCAGTATATGGAAAACTCATAGGCACCGGATTAGTGATGGATAATTATGCTGGATGCGGTTCGTCATGTAACAGTCATAACATAGGGTGACACAGAACTAGCTCCAATTCATCAATGTAATGTAGGCATGTATTTCGTATATAGTCATACGTGCTTATGGAAAAGAACTTGCATGACATCTTTTGTCCTACCCTCCCGTGGCAGCGGGGTCCTATTGGAAACTAAGGGATATTAAGGCCTCCTTTTAATAGAGAATCGGAACAAAGCATTAGCACATAGTGAATACATGAACTCCTCAAACTATGGTCATCACCGGAGTGGTCCGATTATTGTCACTTGAGGTTGCGGATCATAACACATAGTAGGTGACTATAGACTTGCAAGATAGGATCAAGACCACACATATATTCATGAAAACATAATAGGTTCAGATCTGAAATCATGGCACTCGGGCCCTAGTGACAAGCATTAAGCATAGCAAAGTCATAGAAACATCAATCTCAGAACATAGTGGATACTAGGGATCAAACCCTAACAAAACTAACTCGATTACATGATAAATCTCATCCAACCCATCACCGTCCAGCGAGCCTACGATGGAATTACTCATGCACGGCAGTGAGCATCATGAAATTGCTGAGGGAGGATGGTTGATGATGACGACGGTGACGAATCCCCCTCTCCGGAGCCCCAAACGGACTCTAGATCAGCCCTCTCGAGAGAGATTAGGGCTTGGCGGCGGCTCCGTATCGTAAAACGCGATGATTTCTTCTCTCTGATTTTTTTCTCCCCAAAAGCCAATATATGGAGTTGGAGTTGGCGTCGGAGGGTCTCCAGGGGGCCCACGAGGTAGGGGGGCGCGCCCAGGAGGGGGGGGGAGGGGGCGCCCCCACCCTCGTGGACAGGGTGTGGGCCCCCTGGTCTTCATATTTGGCGAGGATTTTTTATTATTTATTCTAAGATATTCCGTGGAGTTTCAGTTCTGGGCGCGCCCCAACCCTCATGGACAGGGTGTGGGCCCCCTGGTCTTCATCTTTGGTGAGGATTTTTTATTATTTATTCTAAGATATTCCGTGGAGTTTCAGGTCATTCCGAGAACTTTTGTTTTCTGCACATAAAACAACATCATGGCAATTCTGCTGAAAATAGCGCCAGTCCAGGTTAGTTCCATTCAAATCATACTAGCTAGAGTCCAAAACAAGGGCAAAAGTGTTTGGAAAAGTAGATACGATGGAGACGTATCACTATGCTCCCCGGCAACGGCGCCAGAAAAAGGTCTTGATAACCCACAAGTATAGGGGATCGCAACAGTTTTCGAGGGTAGAGTATTCAACCCAATTTTTTTGATTCGACACAACGGGAGCAAAAGAATATTCTCAAGTATTAGCAGCTGAGTTGTCAATTCAACCACACCCGAAAGACTTAATATCTGCAGCAAAGTATTTAGTAGCAAAGTAGTATGGAAGTAACGGTAACGGTGGCAAATGTAACAGTAGCAGTTTTGTAGCAATCGTAACAGTGGCAACGGAGAAGTAACTTAGCAAAGATCAATATGAAACGAGCTCGTAGGCAATGGATAAATGATTGGTAATTATGTCGCATGGCATTCATCGTGCAACAGGTATAACATAGGGTGACACATGACTAGCTCCAATTCATCAATATAATGTAGGCATGTATTCCGAATATAGTCATACGTGCTTATGGAAAAGAACTTGCATGACATGTTTTGTCCTACCCTCTCATGGCAGCGGGGTCCTATTGGAAACTAAGGGATATTAATGCCTCCTTTTAATAGAGTACCAGACGAAAGCATTAGCACTTAGTGAATACATGAACTCCTGAAACTATGGTCATCACTGGGAAGTGTCCCGACTTTTGTCATCCCGGGTTTGCCGAATCATAACACGTAGTAGGTGACTATAACTTGCAAGATAGGATCAAGAACACTCATATATTCATGAAAACATAATAGGTTCAGATCGGAAATCATGGCACTCGGGCCCTAGTGACAAGCATTAAGCATAGCAAAGTCATAACAACATCAATCTTAGAACATAATGGATACTAGGGATCAAAACCTAACAAAACTAACTTGATTACATGGTAAATCGCATCCAACCCATCACCGTCCAGCAGGCCTACTATGGGATTACTCACGCACGGCGGTGAGCATCATGAAATTGGTGATGGAGGATGGTTGATGATGACGATGGCGACAGATTCCCCTCTCCGGAGCCCCGAACAGACTCCAGATCTGCCCTCCTGAGGAAGAATAGGGCTTGGCGGCGGCTCCATATCATAAAATGCGATGAATCTTTCTCTCTGATTTTTTCTCCCCAAACGTGAATATATGGAGTTGGAGTTGAGGTCGATGGAGGTCCATGGGGCCCACAAGATAGGGGGCACGCCCAGGGGGTAGGGCGCGCCCCCACCTTTGTGGCTAGGGTGTGGGTCCCCTTCGGCTGATTTTTTTGCTAATATTTTTTATTTATTACAAAAGTTATCTTCGTGAAGTTTCAGCTCATTCCGAGAACTTTTATTTCTGCACAGAAATAACAACATGGCAGTTCTGTTGAAAATAGCGTCAGTCCGGGTTAGTTCCATTCAAATCATGCAAATTAGAGTCCAAAACAAGGGCAAAAGAGTTTGCAAAAGTAGATACAATGGAGACGTATCAGCGTTATACTCAAGCTTTCCACTTGAGAAGGACTAGTACAATGAAGGAGTGTGAAACACGGCAGCCCAGTGCGATATGGCGATCCCACGGCACCGCTCATCGTTAGCATTCTTCTATTCGTGCCTCGAAGAGAACGTGACACATGCAACAAAACACCCGAAGCAAAAGAAGAAACACGGGAGCAAAAGAAGAAGGAAGATTCACCCCCCCAAAAGAAGGAAGACGTAGACACAAGTCTGGGGTGCTGCTCTCTACTTCATGAAGAGTTGACCATGAAGTACTAACTGCTTCTTCATTGCCTCCACGACCTTCATCTCATCGCTCGTCCCCTCCGCCATCTTCTTCATTCTGTCCATGACACAGGATTTCTTGACGCGAGCCTTCATCATCTCTTCCACGGCCGCATTACGTACCCTAATAGTAGTAGGGTGCTCGATGTGGAGCTTCGCCAGCTCCTCCTTCTGTTCCATGACGAGGGCGTGCAACATCTTCACCGAGGAACTACTCTTCTCATGCAGCTTCTTCCAGCCGGCATTCTCCTCCTTCAGCAGGTCGAGCTTGTGGCGGAGCTTTGCCTTATCCTCCTGAAGTTGCAGGATTTTGCCGGTCGCCTTCTTACTCGAGGCAATGCTCTCCTTCAGCTGCATCACCAAGCCGGCGGTCAACTCCTCCCTCTTATAGAGCTTAGCGGGCATGTCATCGAGGCTCTCCTTCAACAGCTCCACCAAGTCGTCGATGAACTTCTTCTGCTTATTGAGCTGATTGGGCATGTCGTAGAGGGATAACAACTCCAGCACCACCGGCTCGGCATGTTCGCCTTCATGGCTAGGGCGCTCCTGGGAGCCCTCGCCTTCCCGTGAGTGATCTTTCGAGATCTCTGCGAGGCGGCGAGCCCTCTTATTTCGCGGCCTTGGTCGCCGCTCCCTTGCTATGAGTAGTTCTCGATCTAGAGCTCTGCACACTAGCCATGGCAAGGACAGACGAACAAGAAACACTTACGAGGAGGAAGGTAGAGTGATTTTCGTCTAGGTAGTACCCCTTTTTATAACCTAGTACTAGTACTAGCACTAGTACTACTAAAACCTGCATAGTGGGAATATGTTCAGGTTTGATACGTACTAGGTGTGAGCAAGTTTGCACTTAATTATAGCATGGTAGTACTACTTTGGAATGTGATGGGAACAAGCTAAAGATTAATTGATGGTTTTGGTTTCGAGGACCGAAACGGCTCCCGACGAGTTTTCTGGAACACAAATTTCAAGTACTACTGCTCAAATGCAGTCGCACAAGTTAGTGATGTAACTGGCCGTACATGTCAGACCAAGCCGATGTGTGTTGCGAGTCCAACTTACTGTTTGTTGGTGTGACCGACCGTAAGTATTACGCGATGGAGACTTCTGATTGTGGCTTCGGGTGATTGTCACTACCAAGCGTTAGAAAACTAGTGATAAATAAATTACCATCTTTTTCTAAACAACCAAGTATTTTCACAGGAATAGAATACATACAGATGGAGTGATTGTCACGGTTGCAAACCGCCATGGCGTTGCAAGTTCACTGCAGCAGCAACCGAGTAGGTCACTGCATCACTGGCGGGGGAGCAGGGCAGCTCACCTCGCCTATGATGCATGCCCAGCAGCGACGCCGCAGCTGGTCCCGCGATTTGGCTTCTCCTACCGCCCTTTGAACAGTTGCACCGGCTACCCATGCCATTCCGCAGGCATGCGCGTTCTTTCCTCCGTAGTTGACTCCGTGAATATGATCTCTGCCATTAGCCCCAGCTCGAAATCAACGCGATGCTGCCAGATGCTGACATCCCTCAGCATCTCTCCCTTGAGATCGACTTGTGCCTCCGCCTTGTGCTTCGCCAGGTGCAGCTCCTTCGAACTTGTCTCCAATTGAGGCGACACTTCCTCGATACGATTTGCCCTTGTTGTCCACCACCTAAAACGCAGCCTGGCATGTCCTCTGGCGCCACTGGTCTGTGATTCCAGATAAATGGATCCCCTCTGAAACACATGTGGGTTTCTCTCAAATGCGGCAGTGCTACGGGCCGCAGCAAGAGGGCAGCCCGCGGGATCCTGGGATCTAAGGGATTCTCCATGGCGGGATCCGATGGGCGAGGCGGGGAGGTGAGCGTAGGCGCTGGGAGAGCCGTAGGAGGCTAAGATAAAGATAGTACTACTCCACTCTGTCCATATTTAAATACAAAGGCCACCAACAGTAACCCAGGCAAAAATTGATCATGTTGCCTGCGTCCTGGTTTATTGGCCCCCCTTTTTATTTTGTGCCAATTGTTGACCAAAAATTTAACTAAGAAAATGTTAATGCATATCACCAAAAATTATAACATTGGAATCACATCTGAACATAGTTTTCGATTACATTAATTTTTATGACATGCATAAATATTTTGTTACTTCAAATTATGGTCAAAATTGGCACAAAATACAAAGGAGACAAATGGAAGTAGCAACCAATGATTTAACTACTCGCATGCACGCAGTGGAGTAGTAATGCCATTCTCAATTACTTCTTCCCTCACGTCCACTCAATTTGCATACACTATATTAATTGACCATCAATGAAGTGAACGAATTTACACACGTCAAATTATCACATGGGGTGGATCTTCGTACAAAAATGTGTCCCACCGTGTAGCCGCGTGTGCGTGCGAGGGAGTGAGTACATGTGTGCACATCTTTGCTTCGTGCACGTACCTCCAGTGTGCGTGAGAGAGGACAAGTACATTCTTCTGGAACTAGCAGCATGTCACTGTGATCAATCCACACAATGACAACGCCACCACATGTGCCACGTGGCTCCATGGATGCCCTCACATCATTTTAATCATAATATATCAACTGAAAAAGGAAGATACATGGTGTAGCGTGCCATTGGAATTCTAATTTATGTGTTTTGCACATACTGGAAGTACTAGTAAGGTACACATGCATTGCGCACATGAGATTTGGCAACCAAATTATGAATAAATACCACACTATAGCATGTAAGCTTTGAGTCATATATGCATTATGTAGACGTTCGTTTAATTATTATAGTTCATCTCATTCAAAATCAATTAGTTTTTATTAAAAAAGTTAATCTATTTTTTGATTCATGGAATTGTGCGTTGTAAAGCATAAAGTAAAAACAAATAATGGCACTTGAACTAGAAAAAAAGTTTGGGCAATTGTGATACGTAAGATTCTAGAACAAAGGAGAAGTACTTGTGTTTTGAGGTTTGTGCATTATGCCTAAGTTCCACCATGGAGTCTTCTAGATTGTACATGTGGCAGAATCTGGTGGAATGTAGATGATATCCAACAGCGAGTAGTGCTCGGATTGCCATATCTGCACCGTCGGATTGGCTTCATCCAACGACCATCTTTCAAATTTATTCGCACACTATATAGGGGTGTAGATATAGATATAGATATAGATATAGAGGTATAGATAAAGACCAGAGGCACGTCATCTAAAGCCTTTCTACACGCTCATTTTTTGTACAAATGTGCTCCACCATGCACATGCGCATTTGTATGTGGGAACGAGTGCGTGTGTGCACCTCTTCTCTTTCGCACACGTAGTCCGTGTGTGAGAGAGATACTAAGATATGGTGAGGGAATACGTGTCAATGCAATTTGTGTGAAGGAGAGGCCTATATACATACATGTATGTGCATGGAGCCGGGGTGATATACGAGAAGGCAGGGGATGGGTCGACCGCGCGAGATATCGATAGAGACATATAGAGGGAAGAGCTCTACGAGCGTACAAGCACTGGGATATGGGGGGGGGAGATTGTGTGAGGGGCGAAGTGGAGGGAGACTATGAAGGAGTGCATAAGTGCGAGATCGATATTTAAAAAATGCCTAAAGTGATGAAGAGGGGGAGGTGTGTGTGTGTGTGTGTGTGTATGTGTGCATGCATGGGAGACTGACCTGAAGAAAAAGATTGCATGTGTGTGATGGATAATGCCAAGTGGTAGTGTGTGTGCATGCTTGCACGAGAGAAAGTTAGTGGTACGATTATAAAGAGAAGACGACTGTGTGGGTATAAAAGACTAGGTGAGGTCATAATTAATGTAAAGTTGAATTCAAATATTTGAATAAGAGATCATGATGTTTGAAACCCATGCATGCATGAATATAACTGAGATATGCATGGTGTGGTTTGGAAACGAGCATGCTATACTGTATACAAATTGAACAAGGTCGGACTGATTTGTCACAGCCTGGTTTTTGCCCTCTTTTCTTTGCTTGGTTTTCATCTGAGTTGGTTTTGGATTTGGAATTTTGAATCATTCCATTTGGACTTGATCACTTGGGTATCCCTTGATTTTCACCCAAGTGCCCCCTCTCCTCTTTTAATCCATCATTTCACCCCTGGCCAACCCAACAATATTATTTGGAATATTTTTCTTAAATGAAAGATATTCATTTTGCCTCTTAAACCCTAGCTAAACTCTTTGACCTCCAAAGCAACCCTCATTTCTGTTGCCCTAAAAATCCTGAGAAAAATCGCAAATATTCTTTGGACCCTAGGGCACATTTCTGAGCAAAAATATTTCACCACTTTTTGGAGTATTTTTGCTATAGAAAATATTTTCACTTCTGGGCTGAAATGGTAGTTTCTACAACAACTACCTTTTTACTAGGTCCAGTGTAGCTGGTTTTCCCTGTGCTTATTCACCTTAGTAAGAGTCAGTAAAACCCCAAAGCTCAGCCCTTGAAACCCTGTGGTTTGACCACAGTAACTGTTCAAAGTTTCTGTCCAGTAACTTAATATCTTCACCATTTCACTTCTACTGCACCTGGGGACAAACCGAGCCGTGGTAACGTCTAAGATTTCTAAGGACTACACGCCAGACATCATGATTAGTGTATATGTGGCCTGATGTCACGGTCCATGCGGTGATCATGTTCGTCCGAGCGTGCTGGCATGCCAAACACGCGCTCTGCGCGTCACCAGCTGTCGGTGTCAAAACCGGCGGATCTCGGGTAGGGGGTCCCGATCTGTGCGTCAAGGATGATGGTAACAAGAAGTAAGGGACACAGATGTTTACCCAGGTTCGGGCCCTCTCGATGGAGGTAAAACCCTACTTCCTGCTTGATTAATATTGATGATATGGGTAGTACAATAGTAGATCTACCACGAGATCATAGAGGCTAAACCCTAAGAGCTAGCCTATGATGGTATGAATGTAATTGTGATTGGCCTTCTAAGGACCAACCTCTCCGGTTTATATAGACACCGGAGAGGGCTAGGGTTTACAAGGAGTTGGTTACAAGGAAGGAAATATAATATCCGAATTGCCAAGCTTGCCTTCCATGCCAAGGAAAGTCCCATCCGGACACGGGCCGAAGTCTTGAGTCTTGTATCTTCACGCTTCAATAGTCCGGACGTCGTACATAGTCCGGCTGTCCGGATACCCCCTTATCCAGGACTCCCTCAGTAGCCCCTGAACCAGGCTTCAATGACGATGAGTCCGGCGCGCAGTATTGTCTTCGGCATTGCAAGGCGGGTTCCTCCTCCGAATACTCCAAAGTGGTTATCGAACATGTAGACCGTGTCCGGATCTGCAAGATGATCCGCATATGCCACCGTAGAGAGAATGATATTTCACAAATACAATCTGCTAACAAATTTTTCTGATGACGTGACATGTTATTACGGTCGGATCATTATTCGATCCGTTTTCCCACAACCAGCCACAACGCATATTGCGAGGCGGTTTCTTTGACACGTCTTGTCAAAACAGAGATCGTGTCCCCTTATCACGGGATTCTCATCAATATGGGTATGGGTAATCTAACCGTGCCGCTAATCGCGGCGAGTGGGAGGCAGACGGGTTCCACCAGGCAAGTGGGGAAGCACAAAAAGCCTTTATCGCCTTTATAAGGAGGTCAGGTTCCTTTCTCTTTTACCCACGCCTTCTTCTCCCGCTAGCTCATTCCCCTGTATGCGAGCCCTAACGCCTAAGCACTCTTCTTCCCCACCGAAGGGAAGTTTTCCGTAGATGTCTGGATCCGGAGCAGGAGGCAGATGGATGGCCTCAACTGTCCAGGAGAAGGACATCAAGAAGCTCCGGGGAGCCGGGTATCTGGCCCAGAAGATCGGCCACCGTCTTCCCCCGGCGGGACAGGTCATCCCCACTCTGGAATCTCATGAGAGAGTCGTGTTCCTTCCCCATTTCATTCGTGGGCTCGGGTTTCCCCTTCACCCGTTCGTTCGGGGAGTCATGTATTACTACGGGATCGATTTTCATGATCTTTCCCCCAACTCCTTCCTCAATATCTCGACGTTCATCGTCGTGCGCGAGGCTTTTCTCCGGATCCCACCTCACTTTGGCCTATGGTGAAGATCTTCAATGTGAAGCCCAAGGTGGTGAGTGGCGAACACGCCAGTCTTGGCGGCGCCATGATAAGCAAGATGCCCAAGGCTGTTTGGCGAAGGCGCTTTCAACGACTCCGTCAAGGAGTGGCGGCAGCGATGGTTCTATATCACCGAACCACGCGGCAAGAAGTGGGCGGCAGCTCCAGAGTTCAGATCCGGAGCTCCACTGCGGCTCACGTCCTGGCCCGAGAAGGGCCCGAACTGGTGCTCGTCCGACGAGTCTTTATCGCCTCGAGCGCATTCGTGGTGTGGTCGATAGGGATGTCAAACTCGTCGACGTAGTCCAGGTGATGCTAGTTCGCCTAGTTCTCCCTTGTTAGCGCCGAGCTTGTACCCTGTGGGAGTTCGATCCGGCCGAGCACCAAACCCTTCTGGAGCTTTATGATTCCTCCCACAAGGATATCTGGAAGGTGCTCTTTAAGTCCGGCAAATCATGGCCGGGCTCCGCCGAGGACCGTGGGTATCAATCATCCCATCCTCCAAGCTCGGTAAGTCACAACCACACTCTGTCTATTCATGCTCTAATTGGCATGTCATGCGGGAGACACCCTAATCGTGTTTCACTGCAACCTCAGGGATGGGTAAAGAAGGTGGAGCGGCTACATTGTCCAGCCCCATTTGGAGGAACTGCCGGACCTCTTCGGCGAAGATGTTTGGTCCCCGCACCTTACAAGGCGCCAAAGAAAGAGGCCTCCAAGAAGGTCAAGAAGACCCGGGGTGGCCTTCACCGTCGTGAGGCTTCGGACGCCAAATCCGAAGACTCCAGCGACGATCCTTCGTCCGAGGACGAAGAGGAGGAAGCAGAGGAGGATGAGCCTCACTCTGATGGTGGGAGGAAGAGGACGACCTCCACATCTCTGGAGGCCGGATCGCCCAAGAGGGGGAAACATTCCCTCCTAGGGGCATCCCCCACGGCTGCCGATAGCAGCCCGGAGTGGGATCCCAGGGCCCAGCCCCTGGAGAAGTCATAAGTATCCGAACACACATATGCGTCCGGGATCGTTTTTGGGTATAGTGGTTTTGACTGTTGCCTACATATTGCACAGTCCGGCAAGGTCCTGCGCCGACCAGTCCTCGTCGGAGGATTCACTGGACTCGGATGCTTTGGCGAGCGAGACGCCGCCACGGGCCCCTTCCCCCAAGTCTGGGCACGACACTGAGGTGTCATCTCGACAAGACCCGGACCAGGGAGGACATATCCCTGGTGCCGAACACGCGGGAATGGATACGGCCCCCGGGACCTCTAGGGTTCCAGGATCGAGCGAGCAGCCACCCCTGATGGCGGGGGGCTTGCCTACCCCGCCGGCATCCCCTGTTCAAGCAGAGCTGCCTGGCGGTCTATCGACAACGTTGAAGAACGCGTCTATTGTCGATGAGCATCGGGCCCTTATGGGCGAGGTGGTTGAAAGGATTAGTCCATCGAGAGCGGGCTGAACGCGTCCTGCCTTAGCCTTATAAAGACTTTTGAAGTATGTTCCTAGGAAACCCTTGAGGAATTGTCATAATATGAGTAGTAGCCCCTGATGCACTGTCCGGCGAAGGAGACAGCGCTGGGCAGGGGATCAAACCCCCTGCCTTCGCAGGAGCCTATGTAAATAACGTATACCCTTTGGTGTGAAAACAGGCATCCGCGGAGAGGACATCCGCTTTCAATGCGGAAGTGTCCAAACTGAAGCAGAGCCTTGCACGGGCCGAGGAAGAACTTGGCCGTGTGAGAAAGCAACTGGAGGACAAGCAAGGTATGTTAAAAAACATTTGTCTTGGAGTTGGCACGAACGAATGGTTGTGCAGAATAAAAAAATATGGTATTGTATGCTCTAGGAGCGGGTGCCGAATGCGAGGCACTAAAGAAAGCTTTGGCTGATGCCAACAAGAAGGCTGAGGACGAACATGCACTTCATGAAAAACACGAGGCCAGGGTTATTACAGCTGAGCGGGAGCTTCAGGAAGCTGTGAAGAAAAGCGAGGGCTTGGAGCAGAGTCTAAAAGGGAAAGAATCCGAGCTCGCCCAAGCTCTCGAGGATGTAGAAGGTGCTCGGGAAGAAGCCCGAGGTGCTGCACGGGACATTCAGGAGGCCCGGAAAGTGGCGGCTGGTAAGGCCTTCTGTATTCTTAGCTTTGTATATGTTAGAATGTGAAGAATCCAAGTGGCAGGCTAAATTCTTATTTTTCCAGGGGCTTTTGCGGATCTTCCTCATAGCATATCAGATGCCGCTCAATTCTACCACACCGAGGAGAAGAAGACTGCGGAGAGGGATTTCTGGTCGCAGTATCTGGCGCCGAACTATCCGGTGCCATTTATCGATCAGATGAAACAGCTGGTCGAACTGCACCAGGCGGCCGAACTAGCCATGAAGGACTTAGTTGTCCGGCTATGGCCTGCGGAACCGATCCCAAGCAGCTACTTTGCACTTGTCAAGCGGATTGTGGGCGCCTGTCCTCGGCTTGATGCTATCAAGCAATTAGCCTGCATAGAAGGCACGCGTATGGCGTTTGCCCATGCGAAAGTGCATTGGGGAGGCTTGACGCGGAGAAGCTAATAACTGAGGGGCCGCCGGAGGGTAAGGAGCACCGCAAGCCCGAGCTATATTATGAAGGTGTGATGAAAGGGGCCCGCCTTGTGGCGGACAAGTGTGCTAAGGACATCATATTTCCCTGAGGGCATTTGTGCCGCTTGTTGTAAAATGGGATAATGGCGTGTTTATTATATATTGCCTGTTTCTTCCTGTGCGGATGTTTTATTGTATGCAAATTCTGGGAGTTGGCCAGTCATCGGCTTCTACCCCCTCGTAAAAAGGATACGGGGGCGTTCGGGATATATCTGAACGCTCTTTATCCCATAGTTGGGTCCTTTTAAGGAGGTGTATCTTTCCGCGAACCAGGCAATCGGACTATAAGGCTTTATTACTCTCACTTAGCCAAAGGAATTTGAGTATGGTCGGCGCAGCCCCTAGTGTTCGGAAGGCCGAACTAGGGGCTCTATTGGCGCCTGATCGGAAGACCGATCCGTCGCACTTAGCATTTATAATGGCGTTGTGCAGAATAAATCTTTAAGGATTTTATAACCTCTCGAACAGCGGACCGGCTCTTGCTTCATCATGACAGTCGGTTTTCGGCTTTCTCTACTGAGGTGCTCGTCCGGCTGGACCGGGACACAATCGCAGTAGTTCTCCCAGTGCTACCTTAGCCGATAGAACGGAACGTAAGGTACCAAAACATGGGAGCCGGGCAAACCCAACCAATGACCCAAGACATGATTCGGAGCAGATGCATATAGTGCTATAAGTTCGGGGTGCCAAACGACTGAAAAGGTGGTCGGACTTTATTGTCGTATTGTGGAGCCCCTGGTACAACCAGACGAACGCGAAGCATGGCTGTCATTGTCGGCAAAGAGGCGCCGGCGATAAATGATAGCCGGTAATTGCTATTTGAGTCTACGCATTGTAGTAGGGTGATATGTCTATGCATATTAGTATGATGTATGGAAAGAGGTGTTATTTGGCGGAACCTGTTATGGCCAGACTAGAGGGAGTTGTGAGTGGATCGAGAATGAATCCGAACTGCCTTCTACCTGCATGTTCCTTCCTTTGTGTGTCCGGGATAATTCCATGCCGCCAGTTCTGTTCTGCGTCAATCGTTAGTTTGCAAATGCGAAATGCTTGAAGGCAGCTAGGTGTCCTCTTGTTGTTGCTACCAAGGTCTCTAATCGGGCCCTGGTGTGCCCAGCCGTTAGACCGTGAGGTAGTGCGGACTCCGCAATGGATGTCCAGATGGTTGGTGTCGGTGTCAAAACCGGCGGATCTCAGGTAGGGGGTTCCCGAACTGTGCGTCTAGGCGGATGGTAACAGGAGACAAGGGACACAATGTTTTTACCCAGGTTCGGGCCCTCTCGATGGAGGTAAAACCCTACGTCCTGCTTGATTAATATTGATGATATGGGTAGTACAAGAGTAGATCTACCACGAGATCAAGGAGGCTAAACCCTAGAAGCTAGCCTATGGTATGATTGTTGTAATGTATGTTCGTCCTACGGACTAAGGCCCTCCGGTTTATATAGACACCGGAGAGGGCTAGGGTTACACAGAGTCAGTTACAATGGTAGGAGATCTACATATCCGTATTGCCAAGCTTGCCTTCCACGCCAAGGAAAGTACCATCCGGACACGAGCCGGAGTCTTCAATCTTCTATCTTCGTAGTCTAGGAGTCCGGCGGATATTGATAGTCCGGCTGTCCGGACACCCCCTAGTCCAGGACTCCCTCAGTAGCCCCCGAACCAGGCTTCAATGATGATCAGTCCAGCGCGTTCATAGTCTTCGGCGTTGCAAGGCGGGTTCTCCCTTCAAATTCCATGTACCAGCCGAATAGTGTCCGGCTTCATCTTGAATCTTGTGTTCCTCGGCTTCTCGCCAAATAATGGCCCTCTTCCACACGCCACACGAATCTGAAAAGCCGGGTGTCTTTTGCATTTCGCCCCTAATTGTGCGAGTCGTCCGCCTATAAAGAGGCAAGAATCCAGATCCAAACCGCACCATCTTCCTCCAGCGTATACTCCATCGGCGCCTCGGACCTAGAAATCCATTCCACCATGGATCGTCAGCGCGGCTCTTCTTCACGCGCTCCCAGCCCACCGCCGGAGTTGGAGGAGGTGCTCTATTTCGCACAATGAGCTAGTGAAGCTCCAAGCGGAGGGTTTCTCCTCCGGCCTTCATAGTTCGAAATCCGAGCGGACTGGTCACTTATCAAGGTGGGAGGCAGGCGGAGGACACTCCAAGCCCCAATAAGGGGGCGAGTGTGCTTTGTCCCCTATCGATAAGGGGCTCGGATTTCAATACATCCGTTCCTCCGCGGGCTCTGAAGTTCTCGGACTCCAGCTCCACCACCTCACGCCCGCCTCATGCTACACATCGCGGGCTATGTAGCTCTTTGTGAGCTATTCACGGCATCGAGCCCCATTTTGCATTGTGGAAGAGGCTGTTTTGCCTCGTACCCGTTCTCACCAGGGGTCCATATATCAATTGGTGGCGCCAAATATGGCGATCGCCGGGACGGATACCTATCCGGCACTCCCAAGAAGGCGTCCAAGATCGGCCCTCGAGTGGTTTTATATTGGAGACGCCCCATCGCCGGATCCATCCGGATCGGCCTCCGGAGTTTAGTCTTGCTCCCTTGAAGAAACGCCTCGGTGGCGCCCGTGGAGCCCGTTTGGAGGAAGACAAGAGCGTCCATTACTTGATGGGCGGATAAGATTAATGGCTCATTCGGCTTGACCATGATCGGAGTCATGGCGGCGTGCATCAGCGAGGGTGCAGCCACTGCAATCTGAGGCCACCCCATGTGGGATTTCAGCGGGAAGACGGCGCTACCGGCACGGCCGTAAGGGCGGATTCGACCGAGGATCTGGTGAAGATCTGTCCGCCTGTACAAGGGGAGAAGGAGGACTTCCTTCGCCCGAACCCTTTGGAGGGTTTTCCATGATCAACCCTAGAGGATGGGTGTTTAACACCTCGAAGGGCTCTACCGTGCTTTCAAGTTTAAGCTTCTTACATTATGTCTTGGTGCAGGTCTACGCCGGGACTGTGGAGGACATGGTGAGTCTGCTCCACAACCCGAGGATCCGAAGGATCTCGGGTCCGCCTCCGAGGAGGATCCGGACATCGAGGTGGAGCTGATCGACGGGGTGTATCACCAGCTCAGCATGGACAATGCTTTGGTCGCCATTACGGTGGACTACCCCGGACTGAGTTTGGCTTCACAGGTGACTGCGACCGAAGTCTGGACACCAGTATCTCTTCCCTGCCCATTTCTGACCCTCGCGAACGATGGTATTTCGCAGGAAGCGCCTTTACGGCAGGAAGCCGAGCGCGCGTCGGCTGACCAGCAGAGGCCAGTCCGGACCAGCAGGCGGAAAAGGAGTGTAGTGCGGACGGAAACGTCGCCGCAAAGGTATAGCTCATATTCGAATTTTCAGAGCAACGTTTCGAGGAAACGCCTGAGTGCTCATGATCTCTGCAGGAGGAAAAGCGCTCGCCGGACTGCGAGCGCAGGAATTGCTGATCCAACCAACACCGGCCAGCTCCAACGCCCGGAGGGGGGGCAGCGCAAGACGCGAACCCGATCCTGCTCCAACGGAGGATACCGGCTGCATCGTCCGCCACCAAGTGCGAGGTGGAGAGCGCTATGAACCATAGGCGCCACGAACAAGATTTCAAGAAGCGTGCTTTTCCTGAGGCATTGGATGCCTTTAGCGAGGGGACGCGCATCTCCGTGCTGCTCAAAATGGTTTTACGAGCCACGGAGCGGTATGTTAAAGACATACGGGTAAGGGAATTTTAATGGTTCTATACACCAAGAGCCCAGAGACTTAAATTAGTTATGCTAACTGATTTAGGATCATTATAAATTCGAGGCACTTAACTAGAAGAACGCCCAGCTGTCTCGGGAGCTACAAGATTGCAAGGCCCAACTTGAGGCCGCACTTGCTGCCGCAGGAGGAGATGGAAAAACCCCCCTGGTAACACATTTTTATTAATAAATATAAGCGCTGTGCGGCGTGCGCGTGAGTCTAATAATGACATTGCAGTACCGCGGACAAGATCCGGACGAGCAAGCATTGCTGCGCTTGACTAAAGGCGGCGAGAGTGTGCTGAATAGGGTTCAGCAGGAAAGGAACAAGCTCCAAGATGCCAACGCCAAGCTCGGAGAAGAGCTGAAAGGCACACATGCCGAGCTGTCCGGCTCCGTCAAGGAGAATCAGCGGCTTCGTCGCGGCATATATAGTAAGTGCTTGAGCGAACTCTTTTGAAAAGAAGAGTTCAATGAGGAAGCAATTGACATGATATGTCTTGTAGGTATACTCACGGGTCGTCCCGCGGAGGAGATGCCCATATCAATGGGTGATCAACTTCCGAACTGTTGCGGCTGCTCAAGCGAGTTCGGCAGTAATGAATGGCGCCGTTCGGGCTTTATGGCCAGCCCTCACCCCCCAGAGGGCCTCGGGAGCTTATGGAGAAGCTGCGAGTCTTGGCGCCTTCCGTTTGTGGAAGATTTCGCTTGCCGTCAAGGTGCCAGGGAGGCTTGGGCCATGGTGAAGACGCTGTACAAGAAGGCGGATCCCAACCATATGGCGAGTTGGACGGTGGGGCCCGATGGGAAGGAGATCCTGTGAGTTTAGTGTACTGCCAAGTAGAGTTGCTCGCTAAATTTTCCCAACGGGATCAGAAAGCTGGACAGCCTGTTAGGCGGGATTGAGGAGGAATACAATCAATAAATTTGACAATGTATGTTATCCTTTAAAGTGACATATGAAATGCCTTCTAGCGGATTGTAGATCGTTTGTCTTTGCTTGACCTTTTAAGCCCGACCTCGGGACCCTAGAGTCCTGAGTGTGTCCGAATACCTTCTCGGTTATGAAAAAACCGGGGTATGCATGGAGACCAAAGCGTAGGGTCATTAGTGCTTTATCGCACAAGTGCCCAACTAGTTATGTTATATTACATGGTTAGTAAGAAACATCTTCGGGGAGAATAGTTCCGTTAAGGGTTCCTTTCATCGGGAGGCATGCCCTAAAGTGCATGTCCGGACTGCAAAGAAAGCAAAAAACATCTGGGGCAGATGGATAAAATAGGTAAAATTCATCTTTTAAATCACCGACCGAATATTCCCTTAAGAACGCTAGCTTCGGCTTCACCCGATGTGAGGTACACATCCGGTGACCGGCGAATAATCGCAGAGGTGCTCCTTTACCTCCTAGCCAACAATCGGGAACGTGGGGTAAGCACAGGAGCCAGGCAACCCAGCTTGGCCAAAACTTAAGTCATATCGATGCATATAATGGCGAGTAAAAGGTACATGTGGAAGCTTGACACATGTGTTGGGTATGAAACCCGTGCAATTGAGCTTCTGTAAAAGAAGCCCCGAGGAATAATGAGTGCGGATGGCACATCATGCATATCGAAGAATGCAAAAATAGGCCCGAAGGGCTTAAAAGGATAAAAAGAGAAACAAAAGACAATGAAGTATAAAAGTGTGGGCGGAGAAGGGACAAACTCTTAGTCCGCGCTAGGCATAGAATCGTCGGAGGCGGGCTGCGTTCCATGGGTTCGGCTCGAGTCGGTTATCCGACGCATTTCATGACGGTATGCTCCGCCAACGAGACTTGATCGATAATGAAGGGCCCTCCCATCGGGCTTGAGCTTGTCCTTTTTCTTGTCCAGCGAAGCGTAGAACTAGTTCGCCAACGTTGTAAGTCTTGGCCTGTATTTCTCGCTTTGATATCTTGAGCCTGCTGGCGATAGAATGCGGAACGAGCCTTCGCGACATCACGTTCTTCCTCCAATGTGTCCAAGCTGTCCTGCCGATCAAGCTCGGCCTCTCTTTCCTCATACATGCGCACTCGAGGTGAGTCATGAATAATGTCGCAGGGCAAGACTGCCTCTGCGCCTATACCATAAAAAATGGTGTGAATCCGGTAGTACGGTTAGGCGTTGTCCGTAGCCCCCAGAGTACAGAGTCAAGCTCCTCGACCCATTGTGCGTCGGATTTAGTGAGTGACCTCACTAGTCTGGGTTTAATGCCGCTCATTATTAGACCGTTTGCTCTTTCCACTTGACCGTTGGTTTGAGGGTGATAGACTGATGCATAGTCGAGCTTGATGCCCATATTTTTGCACCATGACTTGACCTCATCGGCCGTGAAGTTCGTGCCGTTGTCAGTGATGATGCTGTGGGGGACTCCGTAACGGTGTACCACCCCTGATATAAAGTCTATCACTGGTCCGGACTCTGCCGTTTCGACCGGTTTGGCCTCTATCCATTTGGTGAACTTATCCACCATGACCAATAGGTACTTTTTCTTGTGGGTTCCCCCTTTAAGGGGTCCAACCATGTCAAGCCCCTGACCGCGAACGGCCGTAATGGGTATGGTTTTGAGGCGGTGGGTGGCATATGGCTCGATTAGCAAAGAGTCGACAACCAACGATCGCCGGACCAAGTCTGTCGTCTGCCCGAGCCGTCGGCCAATAAAATCTGTGACGGAATGCCTTTCCTACAAGGGCCCGGCTCTCGCGTGGTGTCCGCCTAGTCCGCATGAATTTCAGCCAGAGGTTTCGCCCTTCTTCTTCGGAGATACACCTTTGAAGGACTCGGTGGCACTTTTCTTATAAAGTTCTCCTCATGGACCTTGTAGGCCTTCGATCGCCGGACTATGCAGCGGGCCTCATTTTGGTCTTTGGGAAGTTCCTGCCTAAGTAAGTAGGCTAGGAAAGGTTCTGTCCACGCGGCGATTACTGCCATTATGACGTGGGCGGAGGGTGTTATGTCATCTGCCGAATCACCGGTTAGTGCGGTTTTCTCCGGTTTGTCGCTGCCGGGCTCCTCTTCCCATAGTACGGATGGCTTGAAGAGCCGTTCCAGGAAGATATTTGGGACAACATCACGTTTCGCACCGATGCGTGCCAGGACGTCGGTCGCTTGGTTATTATCTCGGGCTATGTGATGGAATTCGAGTCCTTCAAACCGAGCTGACATTTTTAGGACAGCGTTGCGATATGCTGCCATTTCCGGATCCTTGGCGTCGAAGTCTCCGTTTATTTGGGATATTGCAAGGTTTGAGTCCCCGCGCACCTCTAGGCGCTGGATGCCCATGGAGATCGCCATCCGAAGACCATGTAACAGGGCCTCGTATTCGGCTGCATTGTTGGAGTCCGTGTACATTATTTGAAGTACGTCTTCGGATCAGTATCTCCGTGGGGACGTCGATTATAACGCCAAATTTCCCGATCCGCCAACATTTTGGAGCCATCGAAATGCATAGTCCAATTGGAGTATCGCCGTACTCTTTAGGGAGTTCGGCCGTCCATTCGGCGACGAAGTCAGCCGAAACTTGTGACTTTATAGCTCTTCGAGGTTTGTAAGTGATGTCGAATGGTAAGAGCTCAATGGCCCATTTTGCTATCCCGCCTGCTATCGTCGCAGATTATTTATAATGTCATTGAGTGGTACTTGAGAGGCCATCATTATCGAGCACTCTTGAAAGTAGTGCCGAGCTTTGAGACACCATGAACACCGCATATGCTATCGTGCGATAGTGCGGTAACGGATTTGCGGGGGTTAACACGTGGATACATAATACACTGGTTTTGAAGAGGGAATTTATGCCCTTCATGCCGCTCGTTCGACGACGAGGACAAGCTTACAACTTGATGCGTTGCTGCGATGTATAACAACATTGGTTCGCCCAGAGTGGGCGCAGCCAGGACCGGATTTGTTGCCAGTATGGCCTTTATTTCTTCGAGTCCAGCAGTGGAAACATCCGTCCACTCGAAGTGTTCGGTGCGCCTGAGGATGCGATAGAGGGGCAACGCCTTTTCTCCTAAACGGGAGATAAAGCGGCTTAAGGCCGCCACGCATCCTGTTAATTTTTGTATTTGTTTGAGGTCTTTTGGAATATCCAACTATGACAGAGCTCGGATTTTGGCCGGATTTGCTTCAATTCCTCTACCGGATACGATGAAGCCCAAGAGACTTTCGGTGTATGCGCCCAACGCATTTTTCCGATTCACTTGATGTCATATGCTCACGAGGTTGTCGGATGTGAGCCTCAAATCGTCTACTAAAGTTTCAACGTGTTTTGTTTTGACGACTACATCGCCTCACGATGCCTCATTGCTTTGCCGATCTGGGTGGCGGGCATGTTTGAATCATCGCCGGTATGTTGCGCCGCGCTTTTAAGTCCGAAGGGCATCGTGTTGAAGCAGAATGGTCCATATGGAGTGATGAATGCCGTTGCGGCTTGGTTCGCTTCCGCCATCTTGATTTGATGATAGCGAGTATCGTCCGGGAAGCACAACGAATCGTGCCTGCCGTGGCATCGATAATTTGATCGATGCGAGGGAGAGGAAGGGATCCTTTGGGCAAGCTTTATTGAGGTCTTTAAAATCGACCGCAGGCGCCAGATTTATCCTTCTTTGGTACCATCACCAAATTAGCTAGCCATCCGGATGTTTGATATCTCTAATGAATCCGCTTCCAATAGTTTGGCTAGCTCTTCTCCCATTGCCTATCTTTTGGGCTCGGAAAATCGTCGAAGAGCCTGTTTGATCGCTTGAATCCTTTTAGGATGTTTAGGCTGTGTTCGCCAATCTGAGGGATTCGGGCATGTCCGAAGGATGCCAGCGAAGATATCCCAATTTTCCCGAAGAATTCACGCGATCTTGGCGTCAACTTCGGTTCAACTGCCTCCGATGGAGGCCGTCTTTGTTGGGTCCGTTGGATGGACCTGGAATTTTACTATCTCATCTGCTGGTTTGAAGGAGGTGGACTTGGATCTTTTGTCGAGTATCACATCGTCCTGTTCACCGTAGAGCGCAGTTGTGATGAGTTCCTCTGCCGCTAGGGCTTTGGATAGTGCCTCGAGGGCTAGTGCGGTGTCTTATTTTCAGCGCTGAGTGCTATGTCCGGATCTCTAGTGAGAGTGATTATTCCGCCGGGCCTGCATTTTGAGCTTCATGTACCCGTAATGAGGTATTGCTTGAAAATTGTGAATGCCTCTCGTCCTAGTATGGCGTGATACCCATCGCTGAGCAGGGCCACCTCGAACATGACTTCTTGGATCTGTAATTGTCCGGAGAGCCGAACACCACATCGAGTGTGATTTTTCCGGTGCAGCGCTTCACAGCTAGGAATTATTCCTCTAAAGATTGTGTTGCTTCGCTCAATCTGGCTCCAATCGATTTCCATTTTTCGCAGTTTCCTCATAAATGAGGTTTAGTCATTGCCGCCATCCATGAGGACTTTTGTCGGTTGAAAGCCGTCCACTATGGGACTAAGTACCAGTCTTGGCCGGGCTCTGGTTGTTCGGAATGTGGGCTCGTCGCTGGCATTGAAAGTAATAGTTGTGTCACTCCATGGATTTGCTGTTGCTACTTGGTAGACTTCGGCGAGTTCGCGGATTGTTCGTTTTCGCATATTACTTGATGCGAAAGTCTCGAAGACTGTTGATACCGTGCTGGTATTGTTGGAGTGGCTTCCCGGAGCTAGGAGCTCTTCGCCACTTTTGGCCACCTGCCGTAATATCCAACATGCTCGAAGGCTATGTGTTGGGACGGCTCCCTCTGTACTATGAAGTTTATAGGGTCCATTGAGCCATCCCTCCAGTACGGTTCCGTTTCCCTTATTGGGTTTTTGTTTCTTCGTTTTTGCATCTGGGGCCTGAGTATAAGATGTCCTTTTGCTGCGGACTGGGTTTGGGGCGTGATTATCCCAAAATTGGTTTTCGGTCTTCCGGAAGCTCTCCATCGCACAGTACTTTCGCACAATGGATGCCAGATCGGTGAAGCGCGTAATTTTGCGATGATCAATGGCGTTTAGTATTCCCTTGTCCGTGCAGTTATTGCAGAAAATTGATATTGCGTTTTCCTCTCGGCAGTCCTTTATCCTGTCCATAACCAGGAGGAATGTGGCCCAGTAGTGATGTACTGTCTCAGTAGGCTCTTGCCGTCTTATAGATAGATCACATATGTCTGGGCGGGTGGGTGGAATAAAATCCGGATCCCTGCCCATCTTGAGGCTCAAAGGCCAAGGAGTTTCCGAATTCGGAAGTTTGGTCTGTTGGACACAATCCAGCGAGTCCGGGGCGATGCATGATTTTAGGTTCAATGCTCGATCGAAGTCCGTCTCTCCGCGGGAATTCGGCATGGAGGGTTCTGGAATCCGGACATGAATTGTCTTCAACACTGGCAAAGAGTTGCCGTGTTGTTCCTCTACCACTGCGACGTGGTGGGTGGCCTGGGGAGAGTTAATCTCTCTCAGATCGGTTTTAAGACCAATCCGGTTGTAGTCCGTAGCGACTCCCAGGGCGGCGATGCGATCCAAGAGCTCGTTAACAGACGAGAGCTCAATCGGATCTAACTGTTCGGCAGCTTTAGGCTGACGCGAAGATTGCTTCCGACGACTTGAGAAGTCATTGCCGAAGCGGCGGCCGGACAGGCGGTCATAAGAAAACCACCAAGCCGGATAGTTTGGCCGGCGGCCAAGGCCCCTCCGGTGAAAACACCGTCTTTGAAGACGGGTGGAGGCATCCGCTCTATCGGCGACGACACAGAGGAACTCTCAATGAAAGCAGCAATGTCGGTGTCAAAACCGGCGGATCTCGGGTAGGGGGTCCCGAACTGTGCGTCTAGGCGGATGGTAACAGGAGACAAGGGACACAATGTTTTTACCTGTGTTCGGCCCTCTCGATGGAGGTAAAACCCTACGTCCTGCTTGATTAATATTGATGATATGGGTAGTACAAGAGTAGATCTACCACGAGATCAAGGAGGCTAAACCCTAGAAGCTAGCCTATGGTATGATTGTTGTAATGTATGTTCGTCCTACGGACTAAGGCCCTCCGGTTTATATAGACACCGGAGAGGGCTAGGGTTACACAGAGTCGGTTACAATGGTAGGAGATCTACATATCCGTATTGCCAAGCTTGCCTTCCACGCCAAGGAAAGTACCATCCGGACACGAGCCGGAGTCTTCAATCTTCTATCTTCGTAGTCTGGGAGTCCGGCGGATATTGATAGTCCGGCTGTCTGGACACCCCCTAGTCCAGGACTCCCTCAGTTGGCCTGCGTAATTTACCACGTGGAATCTAGTCGACGTGGTTTTTCCCGTTAGTATACGGTAAACTATCGTATGGTGGGAAGCTGCCGAGGATTTATTCTTTGGCGTAGCATTTTTTGGGTAATCCGAAGACAACCGCTTAGAGTGGTGGGCCAATAGAACTTGGCCTTTGTGCCTTACATCTTTTAGGAGATGTTTTCCGTGGCGTCATACCCTTGTGGGCTTTGTGTGTTATGGAGCCCCCGGACTACTAGGTCTAGAGGCACTGCAATTGACTTGCCGTGGTTTATGTGGTCCTGGGCGGTCGGCCGTACTGTTACGCTCTTGGGGGGTCTTTGACGAGGCATCTCCCCTTATTGCTTCCGGCGTGCGACCAGCCGCTTTGTTTTGAGGATCCTGCATTCTCTATTGGTATGCTTTGCCGTCCTTCTAGGGGTACCGTGAATTTCATACGGCTGATCCAGCATGTGGCTTCGGTCGAGTAGGCTTGTGCTGCTCTTTGTCTGTTTAGCGGACTGAGCGTTGCCGGACTTGACACCAGCTTCCTTGTCTTGATGTTTATGACCTTTGTGTCGAGGCCTGAGGGTGCCTCTTCGTGTCTGCTTCTTGCCGCCTTGGACCATAGTGATGCGTGGGCGTCTGTGTGCGCGCCCGTGGTTTTCTTGCTCGAGTTGAGGTAGCCAGTTGTGCCGTGTGTGCCCTTTATTGGGGCTGTCGAGTTCGTACTTTTCGGCGACCAGTATCTTGGTCCACCTATCCTCTAGAACATCTTGGTCAACTGTAAGCTGCTCTTGCTTCCTTTGCAGGCTCCTTACGGTAGCCATGAGCCGTCACTTGAAGCGAACTTGTTCCACTGGGTCTTCCGGTACGCCGAATTCATCATTGCCGAGGCTTGCCTCGTCGTCGGAGGGGGGCGTGTAGTTGTCCCTCTCCTAGCATCCCATCGTCATTGGTCCGGCCTGCTTAAGTGTAGGCTGACTAGGGTTGTATTCCTCTTTGGCACCGTCCGGACTGCTCTCGTTTCCGGGGCCGTTTTTGGTGTGGCGGGGCTTGGAGTGGTGCCGATAACGCACATGTTTTGTTTTTCTCCCTGAGGGGTTATCCTTCGTTGCCTCGCCGCCACTGGTTTCCGTTGGGGTGTCCACCATATATATATTGTATGAGGAGGTGGCCGCCCACTGTCCTGTATGTGGTGGCTCTGTAATTCTCCTACATCGTCGTCCATACCGTCGATGTCATCGGAGTCGAAGTCAAGCACGTCGGTTAGATCATCGATCGTGGCAATGAAGTGGGTGGGGGGTGGGCAATGAATTCCGTCGTTATGCGCTTCCCTCTCGGCGGACATAGTTCGCCCGAGTCTCTGACAAAGAGAGACTTCAACAAGTCGAAAGATGTCGCCAAAGGGCGAGTGCTGAAAGACGTCCACCGCGGTGAGCTCTATCACCGGAGCCCAACCAGGATCGGCGGGCTCGGGGGCGTGCGGACTGGAGCCTACAACAGGACACGAGTTCGGGGGTCCGGAGTCACGGGCTTCCTCATAAGCGAGGCCTGTGTTCGGCTCCATCGCCGATGAGGGTATGGCCTACGGGGCGGGGTCTAGCCCTCCGTCCTTGGGCAACGCAACCTTCCCCGGATTCAAATCCGAGGCTTCTGCCAGGATGATGTCCCGAGCATCGTCAGACAGTAGGTCTAAGCCGTGCTCATAGTGACTATTCGGCACTCCTGGTGCTGGCCCGAACCCGTCGAAGATCAAGTCTCCGCGGATATCCGCCGTGTGGTTCAGGTTTCTGAACCTGATTAGATGGCCGGGGGTATATCTGTCGATCTGCTCCAGATGGCCAGGCGAATTGTCCCGCAGTGCGAAGCCGCCGAACACGAAGATCTGTCTAGGGAGGAAAGCCTCGCCCTGGACGGCGTCGTTGATGATGATCGAAGGAGCCATCAAGCCTGACAGCGGCGACACAGAGGAACTCTCAATGAAAGCAAAAATGTCGGTGTCAAAACCGGCGGATCTCGGGTAGGGGGTCCCGATCTGTGTGTCAAGGCTGGTGGTAACAAGAAGTAAGGGACACAGATGTTTACCCAGGTTCGGGCCCTCTCGATGGAGGTAAAACCCTACTTCCTGCTTGATTAATATTGATGATATGGGTAGTACAAGAGTAGATCTACCACGAGATCGTAGAGGCTAAACCCTAAGAGCTAGCCTATGATGGTATGAACGTAACTGTGATCGGCCTTCTAGGACCAACCTCTCCGGTTTATATAGACACCGGAGAGGGCTAGGGTTTACATGGAGTCGGTTACAAGGAAGGAAATATAATATCCGGATCGCTAAGCTTGCCTTCCACGCCAAGGAAAGTCCCATCCAGACACGGGCCAAAGTCTTGAGTCTTGTATCTTCACGCTTCGATAGTCCGGACGTCGTACACAGTCCGGCTGTCCGGATACCCCCTTATCTAGGACTCCCTCACCAGCGCCTCTGTGGCGCGCGTGCCCGCTGCTCGGCCAGCCAGAGTGTGTCCCCCCGCGCCACCATCCTCGTCTCCACCTCCTTTACTCCACCCTACCGCTCGCCAATGCCGGAGCTCGCCGCAGCGAGCACGGGCACGGTCCGGCCAACGGCACAGTGCCCGTGCACTGTGTTCGTCCCTTTCCTCCTCGCTCCTGTGCTCGTCCGCGTCCGCGCACAGCTCCCGTGTGACCTCGTCTCCTTCCTCCCTCTCTCGCTGGCACCATTCGTTGCCGGGCGCCGGTGACAGCTGTCCTCCGGCGGAGCCCGAGCCCTCCTCGCCGGCCCGCCTATATAAACCCCCCTCCATAGCCTCCTAGAGCATCGCATCTCACCACCACTCCCTCCTATAGCCACTAGAAGCCGCAGCCCGGCCGGGCAGGCCGCAGGCTGCCGTCCCTGAGCCGAGCTCGCCGGCGATCCCCTCTGGATCGACCCCGCAGCTCCGGCCGCCCCCAAGCCAAGGCGACCCCGCCAGGGCCTCCGCCTCTCCTCCGTGAAGCTAATGCGCCAACCCCGAGCCCCGGGAGCCGCCCCTAGCCGTCATCTTCCTCATCTCCGGCGACCACCGTGTTCTGCCTCCGCTTGCGAGGAAGAATCCGACGCCGTCCAGTAACCGCTTGCCACGCCATGGGTACGGGCAGGTGCGCAAGAGCCTTCTCCATCAATCCCTCCCTCTCGTTTTCCTCCAAGATGCCTCAACACCGGCGTAAGCTCCGACGAAGCACATCGCCTCTCTATTTCTTTCCCCTCCCTCCGGCCTGACAAGCGGGGCCCGCTAGTCGACCACTCATCTGTGTGCCAGTATGAGTGGTAGCGCCACAGGAAAATCGCCATCGATGTCACCCCTCTCTGTTTTCTTTTTCAAATTTATTTAAATTCCAGTAGCATTCAAACAGCCATAACTTTTATTCTACAAGTCCGAATGCAGTGATTCGTTTTGCATTGTGTTCTTTGTCCAACAATCTAACAGCTCCCAAAAGATGGGATTTTCCCTTGCTGTCTAGATTTTCTGGCAATTTTCAGAAGGTTTCTTGATATTTTCAATTGTGGTTTTTGATTGTTTTTCAGAGGAACCAGCTTGTCTTGAGGATCACCAGGAGCCTTGTGAACCTCATCAGTGCGAAGGCAAGCCACAACAACATATTCATGGTGCCACTTCAATATTTATGATTTTCATACTTGAACTTATGAATATTGATGCATTTAAATTAGTTATATAATAAATATATTCTGTTATATGCTTGTTATGTTAAAATTCTTGAACTTCAGTATGATTAAAGTAAATATTGTTGGTAAGATCATGAGAACTTAGTTGTAAGAGTTAAATAAATAATATGGTCATAAGATTTGATGGGTAATTTAAATATTATTTTGCATGAGGTATAATGATGGTTATTGCTAGAAATAGTTCTGGTATGAGTAAAGAGAGATTTTAACTAGTATAGTAGCATGAGTTTATGTTGGCTCCGTGGGAGCGTAGTTGGTGCAGTCTTTGCACGGTTATGTGATGCATATGTTAAGTGATGCTTGGTATGGCAATATGACACTGGTTATTTTATTTTCACATTAAAGTTGAACCTGATTAATAATTCAACCTGAACATGTTGTTGACCGGGTCGTGGTGCCGCTGAAGCGAGTCTTTCCCAAAGGCAACCACATTTGCGGTATGGGACGACCTTAATGCATTTCATTGTCGTGCCTCTGGTCGGTACCTCAATTTAGGGAAGGTTATGGGCGTGCTGTACCCTGGCCCGGTAGGCAAGCATAACCTTGTGAGCCCGTTGTTAAGTTGATTTTGGTACCGGATCCCAGTGTGGATCGTGGCCACGACGGTGGTCGAGGTGTCTGGAGGTAGACACGGGGCCACCCAGGACTAGCCCAGTGGGGTCTAAGTCGGAGGGGCCAGGAGAGTGTCTTGACAAGGAAATGGTTTCGTCAGAACGCTGTTGGTCCACTCGGATGGGAGAGTGAGGCCATGGGTTCCGTAGTGTGGGTACAATGTACTAACCTCTATAGAGTGTATTTAATCTATCGATAGCCGAGTCCACGGATACAAACACGCTCGAAAGTAAGGTACACCATGGGTCAACACTTAATAAATATGCACACTAAATTGCACTAAGGATGACAGTGAGGTCATCGTGTTGAGTTGGACACGGGTTGTCGGGTTGTGATCGCCGTAAGGATCATGGGCCACGAGTTGGTCGGGTTGTGATCGCCGTAAGGATCATGGGCCATGAGATGGTCGGGTTGTGATCGTCGTAAGGATCACGAGTATGTGTTGGTAACATTATGTTTGTTGGTCACACCGGGTAAGCAAGTCGAGAGAATGAGTATCTGTTAAGCACTGTCACAACATGTTGGTTATATAGTTGCATTGTTGATTAAATTGGATAAATATCATAATATTGTCTGTCATCTTGTTCATGTTTATTGTGAGCTTGCAAGTACATTCAATGTACTGACCTGGCGTGTCATGCCAGATTTCAGGAAAGTTCCGTTGGAAAGGAGTGCTGTTCGAGTCTAGACCGTGTCCACGTCGGTGTCCTTGTGCTATGGAGTCCCGCTACGACGTTGTTCCGCTGCCGAGTAGTTGTCATGATCGAGGCCCTTTGTGTTCACTAAATAAGGTACATATTGTTCAGCCGCACCGTGTGTGCCGCTTGGCCTCGCTAACTGTGGTAATATGAACTATGTTCCGCTAGCATGAATAAAACGGTTGTTTTCTGTACCATGTTGTGGTGTGTTGTCAGAAGACAAGGTCTCTGGGCTGGCAATGCAGGGTAAACCGGTCGCTCTGAGCTGGGGTGCCTGGCGCAGTATCGAGCCACATCGATCGTAGGCCACGCTAGACTAAGCCGAGTTAACTGGACGCTAGATACGAGTTGTAGCTGAGTTTCGGTAATAACTGTAGTTGGTTGTTGCATTGCATGCACTGATTATATTTTTCCTATGCTAACCTGCTAATGGTTGTGAGTGTAGATGGCCTCTGTGTTGTATCCGTGCCAGTTGCAGCTGATGCCGTACACGTCGCCGCATCTCCTTCGTAACGTGTGGCGTCGGCTGTACCCTCACGGAGATGATCTAGTCTATCGTGTGTACCGGGAGCGCCTAGCTGACTCAGTGTATGAGTATCACGCCATGGTTACTCTGCGCACCAGTTCCGATTCCAGTTCTTACACTCGTACCTCTCGTAGCGGCTATGCTTCTTCCGCTTCTCAGGGTGTCCAGTTTGCTGCATTCGAGGTACTTATTGAGCTCCGCTACAACGAGGTCCGAATGCAGAATCACCCAGGTTTCCTCTACTACCCTTCTCTCCACGATAATGGTAGTGTCCGTTTCCCTGTCATTAATCCGGAGTCTGATAGTGTCGCTAGCCACCTTTCTCGCTACATCACTACTAGCTATCTTCTGATCTATGTGCTGGCTCGTGAGCTGAGTCGTGCCTGTACTGCTTTAGCCTCTACTTTAGTCACTGCTCACTCAGCCACCGCCTCTCCATCTGTGGGATTTATTCCCTACGTTCCTGCCAGCTCTAGATCCCCTGTTTCTCCGGTTACTCCCCCGAGTAGCTCGGGCACCGCGACTGCGAGTCCCCTTAGTGCTCCTGCAGAGTGGGTTTCACTCCTCGCCACTCCTGCAGCCCCGATGATCTTCCCTCCACCTGCCCCAGAGGGAGAGCCCTCGAGGCAGCGTCGTCGTGTCACTTTTAACCCGGAGGTCTCCGTTAACCCTGTTAGTTCTGGATCCGAGTCCGCATCAGGAGAGGACCCGTGGCGCCAATGAGCAATGAAACTTCAGTATTCTCAGTTGTCGGGATGGAGTATGGTTGTAATCATACTAGTCATGATGTTTTGTTTCATGTATGAGGGTAGCTGGACCTGGCATGCTGTTATCTTTCATGTATGAGTCTATGTATAATTATGTTGGACTTTATTTTATTCGCCGTATTTTCTTCGTCTTTTCGGTTTCGCTTGGTTTTTGTTGCTGGCTTCTCCCCAGTTTTTGTTGAATGCTTCTCATCTCGGTTGCGTTGACTTGGGAAAAATCATATTAGGATGACGCGGGGAGGCTGCAGTAGCAACATTCGCGAGGGTTCTCCTGTTTGGCGTTCCGCACGACAGGCTGGACAATCACCCGAGCCGTACGTTCCACCACCGCCTCCACCGAGCAAATTATGCGTATGTTCAAGGAACGACAAAACAATGATCTAATGGAAATATTCAAAAGTATTCAAGCAATGATTGGGCAGAATGGAAATCAGCCTGCCTCTCACTCCAAGCTATCTGATTTTCAAAGGACTAAGCCTCCCAGTTTCAGTCAGGCTGTTGATCCCTTGGATGCAGATGATTGGTTAAGAACTATGGAAAAGAAACTTGAGGTTGCTCAAACTGATGAAGAAGATAAAGTTCCATTTGTAACGCATTGTCTGGAAGGCGCTGCTGCCATATGGTGGGAAAGTGAGAAAGCCATAGGGGTTGAGAATGAAGCAATTACCTGGTCAAGATTCAAGGAGCAACTCCGAAAATATCACATCCCTGCAGGAATTATGAAGACTAAGAAGCGTGAATTTCTCGCGCTCCTCCAAGGAAGTCAGTCAGTGGGAGAATATTTACAAAAATTCAATCACCTGTCATGTTACTCTCAATATGACGTGGCCACTGAAGAAAGGAAGATGGACCGCTTTCTTGGTGGATTAAACCCGCAACTTTGCTGTGCTCTCAGTATGTTCGATTTTCTAGATTTCCAAACCCTGGTGAACAAGGCTTTCATTGCTGAAAGGGAACACAAGCTCGTGTCAGATACTAAGTCTGCCCATAACGATCACAAGCGCAAGTTTGAGCCCAAGAAGGAAATGCAACCAAGTCGCGAAGGTTCACTTTGGCAGCCAACTCCGATGGCATACCAGCCCAGTTGGCAACAAAATGTTAACAAGACCACCACCCAAGTGAAGAACGATGTGCTCAACCCAGTTATGGAGAATCGTCTGTGCAACAATCCCTGCTATAGTTGTGGACAGACCGGACATTATGCCAAACAATGTCCCAAGAAAACCCGGACCAATGCTACGTTCAAGCCCTAAATCCATTATTTGGAAGCCGGTCCAAGTCAGCACGACGTCACGGGATATGTTCATCACATTTCAGCCGACGAAGCTCAAGAAAATCCCGAAGTCGTCATTGGTATGTTCCCTGTTAATAACATACCGCGGTAATTTTATTTGACTCGGGGCTTCCTCTTTTATTTCTCAGAGTTTTGTCGCCCAAAACAAATTTCCTTGTTCGCTTTTGGGCAAGAATATGCTGGTACAAACCCCGAGATCTAGTATTCAAAGCAATCTTGTCTGCCGCAATCTGGAAGTCAGGATCAACGAAATCCGTTTCCCGACGTCTTTGATACCGATTGAGTCTGAAAAATTGGATGTTATCTTGGGTATGAATTGGCTGACTCGGTACCAAGTATGCATAAATTGTGCGACCCAGGAAGTCAATTTGACCGGACAAGATGGACAAGCTACCAAGTTTATTGCTCGTAGAAGCATACCCTCCAAGGAAATGGTTTTTACAGCAATAGCAGAAATGGAATTAATTCCAGTGGTCAGTGAGTTTCCCGATGTATTCCCAGAAGAAATACCAGGCATGCCACCTGACCAAGAGCTTGAGTTTGCAATAGAACTTGTGCCCGGAACCACACCAATACACAAGAAATATTATCGAATGTCGTCATCCGAGTTGGTGGAGCTAAAGGAATAGCTTGATGAAATGCTCCAAAAAGGATATATCCGCCCCACTTCCTCGCCATGGGGATCACCCGCTATTTTTGTGGACAAGAAAGATGGCAGCCTTCGTACGTGTGTGGATTACCGACAGTTGAATGATGTCACGATCAAGAACAAATACCCTCTACCAAGAATTGATGATTTGTTTGATCAACTCAGTGGAGCCAAGGTATTCTCAAAGATTGATTTGCGGACTGGATATTACCAGCTCAAAACTAAAAAGGAGGATATTCCCAAGACCGCCTTCACCACTCGCTACGGTCTTTATGAATATACCGTCATGTCCTTCGGCCTCACCAACGCCCCTGCCTTCTTCATGCACATGATGAACAAAGTGTTCATGGATTTCCTTGATAAGTTCGTGGTCGTCTTCATCGATGATATAATTATTTACTCAAGAAATGAAGAAGAGCATAAAGGACACCTCTGCGCAGTGCTACAACGACTCCGTGAGCACCAGTTGTACGCCAAGTTCAGTAAATGCGAGTTTTGGCTCAGGCAAGTTGGATTCCTCGGGCATATATTATCCGCTGAAGGAATAGCCGTGGACCCAAGCAAAGTAAAAGACATGCTCGACTGGTTGCCACCCGCCACCGTGTCTCAGATCCGGAGTTTTCTTGGATTAGCCGGATATTACCGTCGATTTATTGAAGGGTTCTCCAAGATTGCTAAGCCCATGGTGGAGTTGCTTAAAAAGGATAAGAAGTTTGAATGGATGTCAGACTGTGAGAAAAGTTTTACCGAGTTAAAGAAGTGCTTAACAACTGCGCCGGTATTGACACTTCCAGATATCTACCGCAGCTTCGACGTATATTGCGACGCTTCCTGGCAAGGACTTGGGTGCGTGCTTATGCAAGATGGCAAGGTAGTCGCCTACGCCTCACGGCAGCTACGACCCCATGAAGGCAATTACCCCACTCATGATTTGGAATTGGCCGTGGTAGTTCATGCTTTAAAAATTTGGAGACACTATCTCATTGGAAAAAGGTGCCAAATTTTTACCGACCACAAAAGTCTCAAATACATATTTACTCAGCTGGATTTAAACCTACTCAGCGAATATGGCTGGAGTTGGTCAAGGATTATGATCTTGGAATAAATTACCATCCGGGTAAGGCCAACGTGGTTGCTGATGCACTCAGTCGAAAGCCCGTCAGTTTAAACGTCATGCTGGAATCTCTGCCTTCCAAACTTAAAGAAGAAATTGCTCAGCTCAACCTGGTCATTGTTGAGGCTGGTCTTGCCAACATTCTGACGGTCACTCCTACTCTTGAGGAAGAAATCCGCAAGGCCCAGCCAGGCGATGCCAAACTGCAGAAACATATCAAGTCATCCGATTTCTCGAAGGATCAGTACGGTACCCTCTGATTTAGGGGAAGGATTTGTGTACCTAATCAAGCTGACCTAAAGCAGAAAATTTTGTCAGAAGCCCACGAATCCTCGTATTCAATCCACCCTGGAGGCACAAAAATGTATGAAGACCTTCGACAAATATTTTGGTGGGATGGAATGAAGAAGGACATTGCTTATTTCGTGGCCTGTTGCGATGCAACAAGGTTAAGGCGGAATACCAGAAACCAGCCGGACTTCTCCAACCACTGCCTGTGTCACAATGGAAATGGGACGATGTCTGTATGGATTTCATCACAGGATTACCTAGGACTCGACGAGGCAATAATGCGATCTGGGTCATAGTGGATACATTAACCAAGGTGGCTCACTTCCTCCTAGTCAAAACCACATACTGAGTAGATGAGCTTGCCCGACTATATGTATCCAGGATCGTCAGTTTACATGGAGTTCCCAGAACCATCAGTACTGACCGAGGATCACTGTTCACCTCTGCTTTCTGGACCCATCTCCATCAAGCCCTTGGGACGGAATTAAAATACAACACCGCTTATCATCCTCAAACGGATGGGCGAACGGAAAGAGTAAATCAGATACTCGAAGATATGCTCCGAACCTGTGTTTTAGCCCAAGGACAACAATGGGAAGATTGCTTGCCGTACGCTGAATTCTCGTATAACAATGGGTTCCAGACCAGTTTAAAAATGTCACCTTATGAAGGTTTGTATGGCCGTAAGTGCCGCACTCCATTAAATTGGTCTCAAACCGGAGATAGCCATATTTTCGGAACAGATCTCATGCTGGAAGCTGAAAAGCAAGTCAAAGAGATAGACAGATTATAGCTGGCCAAATCGCGACAGAAAAGTTATTATGATGCAAAGCACCGGCAGATCAGTTTTGAACCCGGAGAACATTACCTTCGAGTCACACCCATGAAGGGAGTAATAAGGTTCCAAACCCGTGGAAAATTGGCACCCACGTTTATTGGTCCATTTCCCATCATGACACGAGTAGGTGCTGTGGCATATCAGTTGGAGCTGCCGCCGGAACTGTTCGACGTGCACAACGTGTTCCACGTTTCACAACTACGACGGTGCATCTCACCACCCGAGAAAAATACCAATTTGGCAGAGATAGAGCTGGCAAAGGATTTGACCTACGAAGAGATGCCAGTGAAAATTTTGGATCAGATGGAAAGAATCACTCGCAGTAAGTCACGGAAGTTTTACAAGGTTCAATGGATGCATCATACCGAGTCAGAATCAACCTGGGAATCAGAAGAATTTCTAAGGGCATGTTATCCAGAATGGTTTTCCCAAGCAATTGAATCTCGAGGATGAGATTCATTCTAAGTGGGGGAGGTTTGTCACAGCCTGGTTTTTGCCCTCTTTTCTTTGCTTGGTTTTCAACCGAGTTGGTTTTGGATTTGGAATTTTGAATCATTCCATTGGGTATCCCTTGATTTTCACCCAAGTGCCCCCTCTCCTCTTCTAATCCATCATTTCACCCCTGGCCAACCCAAATGAAAAATATTCATTTCGCCTCTTAAACCCTAGCTAAACTCTTTGACCTCCAAAGCAACCCTCATTTCTGTTGCCCTAAAAATCCTGAGAAAAATCCCAAATATTCTTTGGACCCTTTTACCACTTTTTGGAGTATTTTTGCTACAGAAAATATTTCCACTTTTGGGCTAAAATGGTAGTTTCTACAGCAACTACCTTTTTACTAGCTCCAATGTAGCTGGTTTTCCTTGTGCTTATTCACCTTAGTAAGAGTCAGTAAAACCCCAAAGCTCAGCCCTTGAAACCCTGTGGTTTGACCATAGTAACTGTTCAAAGTTTCTGTCCAGTAACTTAATATCTTCACCATTTCACTTCTACTGCACCTGGGAACAAACCGAGCCATGGTAACATCTAAGATTACTAAGGACTACACGCCAGACATCATGGTTAGTGCATATGTGGCCTGATGTCACGGTCCATGCGGTGACCGCGTTCATTCGAGCGTGCTGGCATGCCAAACGCGTGCTCTGCGCGTCGCCAGCGCCTCTGTGGAGCGCGTGCCCGCTGCTCGGCCAGCCAGAGCATGTCCCCCTGTGCCACCATCCTCGTCTCCACCTCCTTTACTCCACCCTGCCGCTCGCCGACGTCGGAGCTCGCTGCAGCGAGCACGGGCACGGCTCGGCCAACGACACAGTGCCCGCGCACTGTGTTCGTCCCCTTCCTCCTCCCTCCTGTGCTCGTCCGCGTCCGCGCACGGCTCCCGCATGACCCGGTCGCCTTCCTCCCTCTCTCTCTGGCACCATTCGTCGCCGAGCGCCGGCGACAGCTTCCTCCGACGGAGCCCGAGCCCTCCTCGCTGCCCTGCCTATATAATCGCCCCTCCGCAGCCTCCTGGAGGATCGTAGCTCACCACCACTCCCACCTATAGCCACTAGAAGCTGCAGCTCGGCCGGGTAGGCCGCGGGCTGCCGTCCCCGAGCCGAGCTCGCCGGCAATCCCCTCTGGATCGACCCCGCAGCTCCGGACGCCCCCAAGCCAAGGCGACCCCGCCAGGGCCTCCGCCTATCCTCCGTGAAGCTAACGCGCCAAGCCCAAACCCCTGGAGCCGCCCCTAGCCGTTATCTTCCTCATCTCTGGCGACCACCGTGTTCTGCCTCCGCTTGCGAGGAAGAATCCGATGCCGTCCAGTCACCGCTTGCCACGCCACGGGTACGGGCAGGTGCGCAAGAGCCTTCTCCGTCGATCCCTCCCTCTCGTTTTCATCCAAGATGCTCAACGCCGGCGTAAGCTCCGGCGAATCGCCGCGCCTCTCTGTTTCTTTCCCCTCCCTCCGGCCTGACTAGCGGGGCCCGCTAGTCAGCCACTCATTACGCGCGCGAAGCGGTATGAGTGGTAGCGCCCTGGGAAAATACGCCATCGATGTCACCACCTCTCTGTTTTCTTTTTCAAATTTATTTAAATTCTAGTAGCATTCAAACAGCCATAACTTTTATTCTACAAGTCCAAATGCAGTGATTCTTTTTGCATTGTGTTCTTTGTCCAAAAATCTAACAGCTCCCAAAAGATGGGATTTTTCCTTGCTGTCTAGATTTTCTGGCAATTTTCAGAAGGTTTCTTGATATTTTTAATTATGGTTTTTGAATGTTTTTCAGAGGAACCAGCTTGTCTTGAGGATCACCAGGAGCCTTGTGAACCTCATCAGTACTAAGGCAAGCCACAACAACATATTCATGGTGCCACTTCAATATTTATGATTTTCATACTTGAACTTATGAATATTGATGCATTTAAATTAGTTATATAATAAATATATTCTGTTATATGCTTGTTATGTTAAAATGCTTGAACTTCAGTATGATTAAAGTAAATATTGTTGGTAAGATCATGAGAACTTAGTTGCAAGAGTTAAATAAATAATATGGTCATAAGATTTGATGAGTAGTTTAAATATTATTTTGCATGAGGTATAATGATGGTTATTGCTAGAAATAGTTCTTGTAAGAGTAAAGAGAGATTTTAACCAATATAGTAGCATGAGTTTATGTTGGCTCCGTGGGAGCGTAGTTGGTGCAGTCTTTGCACGGTTATGTGATGCATATGTTAAGTGATGCATGGTATGGCAATATGACACTGGTTATTTTATTTTCACATTAAAGTTCAACCTGATTAATAATTCAACTTGAATATGTTGTTGACCGGGTCGTGGTGCCGCTGAAACGAGTCTTTCCTAGTGCAACCACATTTGCTGGTATGGGACAGCCTTAATGCATTTCATTGTTGTGCCTCTGGTCGGTACCTCAATTTAGGGAAGGTTATGGGCGTGCTGTACCCTGGCCCGGTAGGCAAGCATAACCTTGTGAGCCCGTTGTTAAGTTGATTTTGGTACCGGATCCCAGTGTGGATCGTGGCCACGACTGTGGTCGAGGTGTCTGGAGGTAGACACGGGGCCACCTAGGACTAGCCCAGTGGGGTCTGAGTCGGAGGGGCTGGGAGAGTGTCATGACAGTGAAATGGTTTCGTCGGAACGCTGTTGGTCCACTCGGATGGGAGAGTGAGGCCATGGGTTCCGTAGTGTGGGTACAATGTACTAACCTCTGTAGAGTGTATTTAATCTATCGATAGCCGAGTCCACGGATACGGACACGCTCGAAAGTAAGGTACACCATGGGTCAGCACTTAATAAATATGCACACTAAATTGCACTAAGGATGACAGTGAGGTCATCGTGTTGAGTTGGACATGGGTTGTCGGGTTGTGATCGCCGTAAGGATCACGGGCCACGAGTTGGTCGGGTTGTGATCGCCGTAAGGATCACGGGCCATGAGATGGTTGGGTTGTGATCGTCGTAAGGATCACGAGTATGTGTTGGTAACATTATGTTTGTTGGTCACACCGGGTAAGCAAGTCGGGAGAATGAGTATCTGTTAAGCACTGAGCATGTTGGTTATATAGTTGCATTGTTGATTAAATCAGATAAATATCATAATATTGTCTGTCATCTTGTTTATGTTTATTGTGAGCTTGCAAGTACATTCAATGTACTGACCTGGCGTGTCATGCCAGATTTCAGGAAAGTTCCGTTGGAAAGGAGTGCTGTCCGAGTCTAGACCGTGTCCACGTCGGTGTCCTTGTGCTATGGAGTCCCGCTACGACGTTGTTCCGCTGCCGAGTAGTTGTCATGATCGAGGCCCTTTGTGTTCACTAAATAATGTACATATTGTTCAGCCGCACCATGTGTGCCGCTTGGCCTCGCTAACTGTTGTAATATGAACTATGTTCCGCTAGCATGAAGAAAGCGGTTGTTTTCTGTACCATGTTGTTGTGTGTTGCTAGAAGACAAGGTCTCTGGGCTAGCAATGCAGGGTAAACCGGTTGCTCTGAGCTGGGGTGCCACATGATTTGAATTTCAGATACCGATGGCAGGCATCGTTTTGCCACATTGCATCCATGCATGGACACACTATTCAAATTGCAGATGATGGGTGGCTTTCGCATCACATATTTATACCCCTATATAGTGTGCGAATAACTTTCAAAGATGGTTGTTGGATGAAGCCAATCCAACAGTGCAGAGATGGCAAATCCAAGCACTATTGGCCGTTGGATATCATCTACATTCCACCAGATTTTACCACATGTACAATCTAGAAGACTCCATTGTTGAACTTAAGCACAATACACAATCCTCAAGACACAAGCACTTCTCCTTTGTTCTAGAATCTTCCTTATCATAATTACCAAGTTTTTCTCTAGTTGAATTGCCATTAGTTGTTTTTACTTTATGCTTTACAACGCACAATTCAATGAATCTTAAAATAGATTAGCTTTTTTATAAAAACTAATTGATATTGAATGAGATGAACTATAAAAAATTAAACGAACATCTACATCATGCATATATGACTGAAAGCTTACATGCTATAATGTGGTATTTATTCATAATTTGGTTGCCAAATATCATGTGTGCAATGCACGTGTACCTTACTAGTCTAAATGGTGTGTGTGTGTGTGTGTGTGTGTGTGTGTGTGTGTGTGTGTGTGTGTGTGCGTGTTGTGCGTGTTAAACACATTGTACTTAGTATCATACATGGTTTAGATTCCGAACATCTAGCTAGAGCATACATGTACTATGATTTGAATTCAACATAAAATGGATACATATATTTGAATTCGAGATCGTATGTACATGTAGTTCATATTTATATGGGCATTTACTACTCCTATATTCATGTCATGTGTTGTGAAGATAATATTTAGATGGTTGTATAACTAAACCGAGTACAATCCCATTCAAACATAGAAAATGTACTCAAACTTAGTTCATATGCCAGACAACACAAATTGTTTTTTATTGTTGAGGGAAGTGCTAATTGATTTAGTACTGTACACGTTAAGCTTGTTGTCCCTTTTTTAGTTTGTTGTCATTGTTTTCGAATGCATTTCTAGTAATATAGTAAAATGGGACATGCCTATCTCTAGTGGGGTGCGAATTATCTTTTCTTGTACACTAGCTTGTTCTTCCAAATTTCAAGCCATGCCTTGTTATGCCGAAATTTCAAGCTAGCATCTCTGTCTATTGTGCTGCGAAACTCCCGCCTCTTCAACCCGTGCCTTGTTACCCCCAAATTTTAAGATATCTCTTTGTCTCGTTATGCTTTGAAAACTCCCTCCATCTCAACTCGCGCCTTGCTATCCCAAAATTACAACGCGCGCGATAACTCTGACCTCCTGTGAAATCCTGACACGCGAAATTCCCGTGATACCCCTAAACCGAAAGAACCGCCCAGCTCAAATCAGTGGGGGGTACTTTCATAACTTACCCCACATTTCGGACAAGCGCATCCCTATGACATGGTTCCCCCCTCCCATCCCCTTCCCCCCATTCATACACCAAGGCCGCGAAGACCCGCTAAGCCCCACACCCTCCTCCATCTGCCACCCAGCCGGAGCCTCTTCCCTGACGACGTCGTCCACAGCAACACCTCGATGTCCCTCATCCACCGCACCGGATGAGGATCTGTCGTCGATCTCGTCATCCCGCTAGTTCAGCCACCCCGTCCTCCACCTTCAAGGAGCTGCCCGACGTTCCCCTCGTCTTTCGCGCCACCTCCATTCCCACACTGCTGTCTTCACCTGCACCACCAGTAGAGCATCATCATCACTGATTTCTCGGATGAAGCTGAGGCCTAATCGGCACCACCAAAGAGGTTCTACACTAATCTCTGCATTTTCTTCTTGATTCGATCTCAGGGTGCTGCCGACGCTCGGTCCTGAACCGACATGGCGCGGCTCCATCTACGACAGCGTCGCCGGCACTTCCTCCACGACGTCGCTTCCTCGGTCGCGACGTCCACATCAGTAGGTGTTGCTGCTGCTTTGGCTCTCGCTCGCTCTGCTGCTCTTCTCTTGCTCTTGGTCCCTTGCCTGGTCTACTCTTGTTCTTGCTTGTGCTGCTGCTCTTGCTTGCGTTGTTGCTCTACTCTTGCTCACCATGTTGCTGCACGAGCAGCAGATCCCGCTCTTGCTTGAGCCCCTGTAGCTGCTACCCGAGATGCTGCTACATGACCAGCTGCCCCGGCTCTCGCTCGCGATGCTGCTCCGGGCGCTGCTGCTGTTGCTACTAGTTTTCTGCTACTAGTGCGTTCAGTTTTGACAGCAAAATTTAGTTTCAACAGTAAAATTCAGTTTCGATAGTTAAGTTCAGAGATGAGCGGCTGATGTATTTTACATCTAGCACTTTGTGGTTATGTATTTTACATCATCTATTGGAGATGCTATTAGAGTTCCACTCAGGTTAACATTGTCTCTCTTGTCCTGCTTCAGCCTCGCCGTCGTACAACTCACCGGAGCTGCTCCAACGACGAAACCCTCCATCATAGCGGAGCAGTACCGTCGGCTCCATCTCCAGATGCCTAAGATCTTCTTCCCCTCCTCCGACAGACACATCAGCCGGAGCATCCTAACCGACCAACCCAAGCATGGTGAGATCGACATGGCTTCGCCAAAGAGGTTGTACACTTGTTGCATCACTTTTTTAATCTACATGTTATAAATATTATCCACTAAGCACACGTAGTAGCGTGAAATACGATTAGTTTCTCCTACTATATCACAAGCAGTGAGGTACCAGGCAACTTAGCTATCTGTGATGGACTCTCTTGAACACCATCATTATTTATTTCTGCGTGTTTGAGCTGTGCATTCATAGATGGGCCTGGGAGTTGAGCTAGTATGGTAGTGGCCTGGGTCAAAAGTAGTAGAAGTAGCACAAAAACATTTTTTGAGTGTAGCCTTTTCCCTGTTCAAGCCTGCCTACTAGAATCGCCAGTGCTTGAAAGGAAAAGTGAAGGAAAACATAGGAATTGGAAAGTTTCCTATGGTACTACTATTCATGCATTTGGTTCAAAGGAATGGAGCAAAGGAAAACTGTAGGATTTGTTCCTTTAGTGTCTCCTTGAAAGAAAAACAGTAGGAATTTTAATATCCACTTGTCCTCCTTTTCAAATTCCTATTCATGAAGCACAAGACTAAGGGCCTCTTGATTCATAGGATTGCGAAAACACAGGAATAGGAAAAACATAGGATTGGAATGGCATGTCCATCGGATCCCTATAGGATTTGAGTTTGTTTGATTGTGTCACGGGAAAAACAAAGGATTTCTTCTAGGAGGTTGGAGTAGATGTTAGAAATTTTGTGAAATGTAGTACAAATAAATCCTTAGGAAAAAATCCTACAGGATTCAATCCTATGAATCAAACGACCAACATGGGGAAAATCCTAAGGATTCTAATCCTTCAAAGATCCTATGAAAATCCTTTGAATCAAAGAGACCCTAAGAGATAGTAGCATAATAGCATTATAACCATACATTTTCTTATCGCTTGACTTAATCTCACCATACTTCTTTGCATCCTGTGATCTTCCAATTCTTGTGAACCAAACACCTAGATTGGCCGAAATCCTGTGTTTTTTGACATGCATTCCTATCCTATTCCTATGTATTTCCTATCCCTGCAATGTTAGTCCTCCAATTCAAACAAGCCCTTACAAAATTACTTCTGTTACAGATATGTGTCAAAGAATACCTTGTGTGGTTTGTCCCTCTCCTGTTGCGTTGTGGTCCACCCCAGCTCAGCCACTCCAACGATGGAAGGGTTCACCACGACAGGGATCCGCCCTCCAGAATGTCTTTCGCCGCCTCAGATCTTCTTCCCTTCCACCGGCGGCCATGACAACTGCATTACCATCGTCAACTGAGAAGATGACCTTGAGGACTGCATGGGTCCGCAAGAGAGGTCGCACTCTTTCGTGTCTGCTTACATTATGCATCACTCAATATGATGACATGCTACCTTATCGTCTTGTTCACCAATTAGACTCCGAGTCACGTCCAAACTAATGCTCAAACTTGAGTTTTTAAATGGTTATGGGGTACATATTGGGGCAACAATCAATACTATCTGTCTACTATCTGGTTAATCTCGGTTGTCTACTATGAGTTTCATGTTGAGTGGAAACAAACATTAAAGGATCCATTATCTGTATTTTTTAACTGAAGCTATTATCTGCCTGCTATCATTGGTTTTGAGTCTATCCACAGTTTTCTACCATCACTCTGGACGTGTGCATGCACTCCTTATATAATCTCACTATGTGTTTATTCCTATGCATGTCAGTTATTGTACAAAAAGTTACTGAACATGTAGAGCAAAAGAGACGAGCCTTGCGTGGCAATAAAATTTCATGCAGACGTCGCTCCATGGTGGGCGCAAAAGCAACCCCCTCCCCCCATTCCAGACTGTAATCAAGAGGAAGATAACTGTTTAGAGGGGGATTCAGAGGGAGCAGACCACTCCTATTTACCCCCTGAGGCCTTTTGCTCTAACTTGCCATGCTGATGTTGGTCATATCATGCATATGGTGCCTTGCGTTGCTTACTTTATACTTAAAATATGTCATCTGCGTAGTTTAGACATGCATTGTGTGAATGCCATTTGTTCAGTTTATATATCATATATGTGAATCATGCAATGCCATCTTGTTTAGCCAGGTATCATATATGTGAATTTTGCAATGTCATCCTGGTTAGCCAGTCATCTTATATGTGAATTATATCATGCCATTCTTTTTTTGTTATGTATTAAATTTGTCAACAATTTTAGTACATTCATTTACTCTTATTGTGCATCAGCCATTCAACACGGTCATGGAAAAATCTGGAGTGAAAACAAGGTCTTCAGAGCAAACAATGCTATCTCACGAAGCGCATGTCTTGCTAGTTACGGATAGCTCCTCAGAGGAGGATTCAGAGACAGATGACCAGTCCTATCCCCCCCCCCCGAGGTGCATGCTCTAACTTGGCAGGGTTATATTGCTCATATCATGCATATGGTGTCTTGCATTGGCATGTCATTTGCTTAGTTTAGACATGCTTTGTGTGAATGCCACCTGTTTAGTGTCTAATTACCATATATGTGAATTTTGCAATGTCATCTTGTTGCAAGACAATATATATGTGAATTATGCAATGTTATCTTGTTGCAAGGCATTATGTATGTGAATTATGCAATGACATGTTGTTTAGCCAAGCGTCATATATGTGAATTATATCATGCCATCCTTTTTTGTATTACTCATTCCACTTGTCGACAATGTTTGTATAATCAACTGCTCTTCCTGTGTATCAACCGAATTGGTGATGGAAAAATCTAGAGTGAAAACAGGGTCTTTAGAGCAGACAATGCTACCCGCTGAAGCAGATATCTTGCTGGTTACAGATAGCTCCTCACAGGAGGATCCAGAGGCAGATGACCAGTCCTAGTTTCCCCCTGAGGTGTATGCTCAAACTTGGCAGGGTTATATTACTCATATCATGCATATGTTGTCTTGAAATGCTTAGTTTTTACATCATATACACAATATTGAATGCCATCTGCTTAGTTGACACATCTTATATGCGATTGCCCTCTGCTCACTTGCTTAGTATATAAATAATATATTTGAATTATATCATGCCATGATGTTTACATAGACAACATGTATCTGAATTATGGCATGCCAAACCCTTTTCTAAAGACATAATATAGTTATATCATCTCATCATGTTTACATAGTCATCATATTTTGAATTATGTCATTCTATAGGTGAATTATATCATGCCATCATGTTTCCATCGACGGCATGTTTGTGAATTATGGCATGCCAACCACTTTAATAGACACATCATATAGTTATATCATGTCATCCTATTTACATAGTCATCATATTTTGAAGTATGTCATTCCATCATGTTTAGTTAGCCATCATATATGTGGAATTGTGTCATGCTATCCTGTTTAATTAGCCATCATATATGTGAAATTTTGCCATGCTACCCTATTTGGTTAGACAACATAAATGTGAATTATTTCATGCCATGTTTTCTTCCCTACTATCCATTGGACCTGTCTATCTTACAATGTCTGTACATTCAACTACTTTTCTCTTATCAGCCATTTGAATAGGAGGGGGTGATGGCAGTATCTATGGGAGTAAAAACATGGTCTTCAGAAAAGATCGTGCTACCCGTCGATGCAGATAGAACCACGATTGTACTTGCCCAAGAACCAATCCCACAACACATAACCTAGACTCACGCGGATTGTACCCCTACCCAGTTGGACAGAGAACCAGCTACACCCCTTCTAACCCCAACCCCAGTAGATAGTAACCCAGTTCCAGTTGACACAACACCATCTCCACCACAGAGCACCCAAACACGAGCAGTTAGAAAGGCAACTGCAGTGCTCAAAGCACGAGGACCACCACCTTGAACTCCAAGTCAACGCTTAAAGTAGAAGAAGAATTGTTCTCAGGTCAGGTTCCGTAGCTATGGTTCATACTCCTTTTCTCTTGCATCACTATATTTACTCATACCAACTAATTTCAAATTTGAAGGACGCAATTGAAACTCCAATGGCGCAACAGGTATGTTTTAAACCTGTTTTTTAACGTGTTTGCTGTTGTAACTTGCTCTATATTGATTTTAGTTTCAATTGAATAAACGGTTATGCTCTCATGCCATGCACATTACAAGTGTTGTTAGTGTTGTGTAGTTTCCCGCACTTATATTCTGTCGATGCTGATTTGTCTTAAACATATATGATTTGAATTGTCTATATCTTGATTTGACAACATAAACTAGAATGATATAGACCATACTACATAGATACATGTTTGTTTCATGTTGTTATCCTGTCCACCTTACTACTGAACTGGTTTACCAAAAAAAGTTTCATATACAACATGGTAAACCTGTGATGTGTCTGCTTGTTTCTCTTTGAGAATGCGGACAAAATATTGGAGAAGAGTACCCCTTTATGCAATGGTAAAGGAAGTAATGCAGATAAGGTTCAATATAGTGAGACATCCCTGTTGGACTCCAAGAATGCTGGTAAAAACTATCTTGAAGACAGTGAGACAACCCAAAGTCCTGTCTTGATGTAGTGTTCGAGTTACTGGCCACTACTACTAGCACCAACTCTTCGAACTCGTTGCCTGAATCAGTTCGACTTCTTGAGTCTCACCTTCAAGTTGAAAGACATCGATCAGATGTGCTACAACACGAGGCTGAAGGACTGACGAAGTCCCTGTAGAATTTAGATGCATACTTTCCGGTGCAACAGCAAGCGCTGGAGGATTTAAGCACCAAACAAGATAAAGCTAATAAGCTTGCTAAGCGTCTTTCCAGCATGGTGGATACCCAGGATATTGTTTCTCGAGCTCTTGTGAAGTGGTTTTAGTGCTAGACTTGTTTTTTTGCGGCGTTTATTTGCACTGGTCGCCAACTTTGACAACCAGTGTATGTAATATGTTGCTTTGTTCCCCATATTCGCACTGGAGGCAAACTTTGATGCCCAGTGGATGTAATATGTGTAATAGCCGCGATAGCCTAGCGTAAGTTGCTTGCTTATTTATTTCCTTGTTGTCTTGTTTATTTGTTTCCTTGTAGTTAGTTCAGTTCTTTTTCCGCGGTTTGCTAGTGTCCGCAATAACCTATTTTTTAAAACTAGGCCACAATAACCATGGGCTACATATCTATTGTAGTGACCATGGGCCTTCTACGGGCCGTAGTGTAAGTGCATCTAGTGCCCCTTAGTGATTTTGGTGTATTGAAGACTTATAGGTTAAGGGATTGATGCGTTTGTGAGTGTACACGGGTCTATAAGTCTATGAGGAGTTTGATATTTATAGAGAAAGTCAACACCTAAAAATGAAGTTCTTCAACTGAAGACTTTCTGAAGACTTTGAAAGTGAAGAAATTGGTGTGACCTTGAAGACTTGGAATTCATTTGAGGAACATGAAGTGTGAAGACTTTTGTTTTCGTAGTTTCATTTTCTCTTTCTTGAGTCATAGGAAACACCGTACAGTTAAAGGGGGCCAAGGAAATACTAAGGAAAATTTTCCATGTGATGCTCAACTCAAAATCCTACACCTACCAATCCCTTTGAGTGAAGCCATTGGAAATCTCATACAGTTCAGTCAATTTCTTCAGTGATAGAGACGAAGTTCTTCTGGTCGCTGAGGAATTTGTTCTAACTAAGGAGTTAGGAATTCGCTAGTGCGGATTGCCTACACAGTGAGGAACATGATAGCCCTGAGGAATTTGAGAGTCAAAATTCCGACCGTTGCTGTGCTATGCGCTAGCTGTCCCAAAATATCTACCCACCTAACGGTCATATCATTAAAGGGCATTTATGTCTTATCATGTCGGGCTGCTCCCTAGGATATAAATAGCCGCCCCCTACAACCACAAGCTTGTTGGATGCTCCGAGAGAAACTGACACTTGTCATTTGAGAGCATCCCATCCTCCGAGGACTTTGAGCGAAAATCATCAAGTGAGGAAAACCCAAACCCAACACACCTACAAACCCAAAGTGATTGAGCATCACTGAAGAGATTGATCATGCGTGGATCCGACGCTTGTTACCTTTGAAGACTGTGCTTCTTCCAGACGGTTAGGCGTCATGGTCAAGAGCATCCAAGAGGAATTGTGGATCGCCGAGTGTTTGAGTCTGTGAAGGTTTGGGAGTCACCTAAAGACTTACCACGAGTGATTGGGCGAGGTCTGTGTGACCTTAGATCAAGGAGAATACGGTGAGGACTGTGTGTCCGAGACTGTGGGTCCTCAGGTTTAAATACCTAGCCGCTCAACCCAGACGTACAACTGAGACAACAGTTGGAACTGGTCTACCAAATCATTTTCTTCACCAAGCTTACTGGTTCTATTTCCTCAACTCTTTAATTTCCTCATTTCAGTTGTTGTGTGCCTGTTCATATCTGTGTGAAGACTTTGACTGAAGACTTTCTCAATTTCCTGAGTTCAATTTCTTCAGTCTGTCCGTCTTCATCATGTGTTATCCCGTGCTTACGCTTTCTGTACTCTGTGCTTGTCTTCATTTCATTATGATGACTATGTTCATGTTCTACTGTGTTTACTTTCGAGTACTTATTCCGCTGCAAGTAGTTCTTCATTTAGAAATTTTCTCACCAGCAAATTCCTCAGTGGAGAATTCATAAAAAAATCGCCTATTCACCCCCCTCTAGTTGATATAACGCACTTTCAATTGGTATCAGAGCAAGGTACTTCCTTGTTCTGTGTGATTTTGGTTTAACCGCCTGGAGTTTTAGTTATGTCGACTACAGGAATGAGGAATGTATCCTGCCCCATCTTTGACGGTCATGAATATCCTCGATGGAAGGCCATGATGAAGAAGCGACTCATGGCTATGGACAGCGAACTGTGGACCATCACTGAGATTGGTCTTACCGATCTATGCAAGATGGCGGAGGCTGATGACATTTGCAAGTACACTCTACTCAACCTCACAGCGAAGGATGTCATCTGCTCCTCTTTGTCCCAAAATCAGTTCAGGAACGTCATGCATCTCAATCACGCGAAGCTAATCTGGGACCGGCTCTCTGAGGTCTATGAAGGTCATCGAACATGTCATGATCCTTCGTTTGAGGATTACAAGGAATCTCTCAATGCGATGACATTCGAACCAGAATCATCATCTTCTTCACCATGCCTTATGGCTAAAAGTGCTAAGGTAACCGAATGCTACCTATCCAAGTCCAGTGATGATGAATCTGGAGATGAATTTGGACCCAGCTATGTCAAACTTGCTTCCCTTGCCACTAAATAACAAAGAGCTTTGGAAAAAGTTCAATACATGCTAAATAAGAGCGATGATATGTTGGGTGAAGAAATGGATCAGTCAAAAGCTTTGGCTGAGAGTCTTCAGAGACTTCAGTCCAAGTTTGACAACCTTGAAGGTCATCATAACACTCTCTTATCTGATCACGAGAAGCTTTCTTATGAATTTCTTCAAAGAAAGAAAGATCTTGAGAAGCTAAGAGTGAGTTATGAAGATCTTCAAAAGGAGCGCGATTCATTACTTGCTCAATAAATCAGCGCTACTCAGGAAGAATTTGTTCCTCCATGTCTGAAGTGCATTGAACGTGAAACTGCTAATTCTTCACCTGAATGTTCAAATGCTTCTAATGCTACAAATTCTTCATTTGTCTCTGCTATCACTAATTCTTCATCTGAGGACATTGCTAGTATCACTGATGATGCAGGGCTGACGGAATTGTACATGACAGGCATGTACAAAAGCCTCAAAGGGCATAAAACTCTTTGTGATGTGCTTAAAAAGAAGATCCTCAACAGGAACCCTAGGAAAGAGGGTATTGCCTTTGAGAGGAAACTCAATGCTGATGGAACATATTGGAAGCCTGAGTAGTACCCCAAAACCTCATGGGTTGCTGCAAAGGGACCTCCAGCTGACCCATCCAATTTATCTGGCTTTACATGTGAATCTCCTCATTCTTCTGATGAGTCATTTGACTCCAACTATAAACTGTTCAAAAATCAGAATGGTGAAGTATTTGCTAGATATGTTGGTACTAACTGCAGGAACGGTTCCTCTATGAAGAAAATCTGGGTTCCCAAAAGTTTCCTTGAAAGTCTTCAGGTGAATGTCCTCATGACACCATCTGTGAAGAATAGGAACTCTAGATCAAATTCTTCATATGGACCAAATTCTTCATATGGATCCAAGTCCTCATACGGACCAAATTTCTCACGTGGATCAAATTCCTCAAAAGGATCAAAATCCTCATATGATAATCATCATGTTAACCCCTCTGTTTCGCAGGGAAGGGCTAAGGGCTATGAATATGAGCACTATTCTTCTAACCATTATGTTCATAAGTCCTCGTAGAATTTCTCTGCTTATTCATATGCTTATCCTAACTCCTCTTATGTGAAGCGAAGTGGACTGGCTTCTATGCCACCTTTCTCATATGGTGCTCACAGAGTGATGAATTCTTTGCCACCCCTTCAGATGTGGGCGGTGAAGAAAAAGAACTAATCTCCTATCCAGGGTCAGGTCTCCAGACGTGCTTAAACGTCTGAAGAATTTGCTGGAGACCTGAAGAATGCCTGAGAGGACGCAGGCTAATCATGAAGAAATGACCTTTCATCTCTCACGTCCTCATACTGCTTTATCTGTTCTATTGCTTGATGAAATTGATCTGATGATATTGATGTCATATTCTTCACTGATGAAGTATATGAGTTCATAAGTTGCACTAATTCATCTGCAGGATGATCAACCCAAAACCAATGAGTGGGTCCTCGATAGTGGATGTACGAACCACATGACTGGTGACAAGAATCTATTGATGGATGCTCCCTTATCACCATCGCATCTAAAGCATATCATCTTCGCTGACAAAGGCAAAAGTCAGGTATTGGGTCTAGGCCAGGTTGCGATCTCAAAGGATCGACACATGTACAAAGTCATGCTTGTCGAGTCCTTAGGATACAACCTCATGTCTGTCTCAATGCTTTGTGATCTTGATATGGTTGTTATCTTTGGCAAATATCATTGTGTTGTGATCATGGAAGCTGACAATTCCAAAGTCTTCGAAGGCTTTAGGAGAGGAGATTTGTACATTACTGATTTCTCTATAGGACCACAACCGGCCGTATGCCTACTTGCAAAAGCTTCAGAAGGATGGCTATGGCATCGATGACTTGGTCATGCTGGTGTCGGTGTCAAAACCGGCGGATCTCGGGTAGGGGGTCCCAAACTGTGCGTCTAGGCGGATGGTAACATGAGACAAGGGACACGATGTTTTACCCAGGTTCGGGCCCTCTTGATGGAGGTAAAACCCTACGTCCTGCTTGATTAATATTGATGATGTGTATTACAAGAGTGGATCTACCACGAGATCAAGGAGGCTAAACCCTAGAAGCTAGCATATGGTATGATTGTTGTAATGGATGTTGTGTCCTACGGACTAAAACCCTCTGGTTTATATAGACATCGGAGAGGGCTAGGGTTACACAGAGTCGGTTACAATGGTAGGAGATCTACATATCCGTATCGCCAAGCTTGCCTTCCATGCCAAGGAAAGTCCCATCCGGACACGGGACGGAGTCTTCAATCTTGTATCTTCGTAGTCTTGGAGTCCGTGGACGATGATAGTCCGCTGTCCGGACACCCCTAGTCCAGACTCCTCGGTAGCCCTCGAACCTGGCTTCAATGACGATAAGTCCGGCGCGCATAATGTTCGGCATTGCAAGGCGGGTTCTTCCTTTGAATAATCCATAGAAGATTGTGAACACCAGGATTGTGTCCGGCTCTGCAAAATAAGTTCCACATTCCACCGTAGAGAGAATAATATGTGCACAAGTTCAATCTGCTGACGTATTTTGCGGCATGACGTCACACCACTACCAAGCCTTTACTTGAATCGTTTTTTATTATACCGCCTCAGCGCGTTTAGCGAAGTGGTTTCGTTGGCACGTCTTGTCGAAGCAGAGATCGTGTTCCCCTTATTCCGGGATTCTCATCAATACGGACGTGGGTAACCCAACCGCGCCATTGATGGTGGCGCTTGGGAGATAAGCGAGTTTTACAAGGCCGATGGGGACGCATAGTCTTCGTCTGCCTATATATAAGGGGATAAGGATCCACCTTTTCACCCACGCCTTCTTCCTCCTTTGCTTATCCATCTTTGTGCACTCTCGAGCTCCAACGCCCAAGTCCGTGCATCTCGTCTCAACCTTCTCCGACCATGTCCGGAGCGGGAGGTAAATGGTTGGCCTCCACCGTTAAGGAGGAGCACATCGCCAAACTGCGCAGCGCCGGATACCTTTCCGGCGACATCGCGCACCGGCTGCCCGACAAGGGGCAGCTCATCCCCACCCCCATGACCCATGAGAGGGTCGTATTTCTCCCCCACTTCCTCCGCGGACTGGGCTTTCCTCTTCACCCCTTTGTCCGGGGGCTCATGTTCTACTACGGCCTGGACTTCCATGATCTGGCGCCGAACTTCATCCTCAACATCTCGGCGTTTATCATCGTCTGCGAGGCCTTCCTCTGCATCCAGCCCCACTTCGGCTTGTGGCTCAAGACCTTCAATGTCAAGCCGAAGGTAGTGAAGGGCACGCATGCGGAGTGTGGAGGCGCCATGTTGGGCAAGATGCCCAACGTCCTCTGGTTCGAAGGGGCCTTCGTGGAGTCCGTCAAGGGGTGGCAGTCGGGGTGGTTCTACATCACCGAGCCGCGTGACCCTAAGTGGGCAGCGGCCCCCGAGTTCAGATCTGGTATCCCTGCGCAGCTCACCTCCTGGAAAGAGAAGGGCTTGCTATGGGGTAGTTCGAAGGAGCTGACGGGACTCCAAGCCTGTATCCAGAAGCTGGTGAACAAGAAGCTCAGGCTTGTTAATGTGGTCCAAGTCATGCTCGTCCGCCGGATTCTCCCATGCCAAGAACGGGCATTCAACCTGTGGGATTTTGATCCGGCACAGCACCAGGCGTTGAGTGGGCTCTTCGACACGATGTACGAAGGCGCCTGGAGGGTGCTGTTTAAGGGCGCTGGTTTCCCCGATCCGCGACGGAAGATCGCGGATTTCACTCGCAGCGTCCAGCTGACGAGGTAAGTGATTCTACCCCTTTACGGGACACTTGTTGTTAATAGTTCGACCCTAAGCGGGTTTCAATCTCCCTTTTCCTTTGACACGAATGGATGAAGAAGGCCGAGCAGCTCATCTGCCCGGCTCCCATGCCAGAAGACCCAGTGGACACCCTGTTGACGCTCAAAAAGGGCATGATCGCAAAGAGTGACTTGAGGCTGTAGCAAGATGAGGTCAAATTTATGAGTTCATGTCACCATTTGATGGCTCTCTTCAAGATAATCAAAGTAAATGTGAAGATGGATCAAAACGGAGCTCAAGTGTAAAAGATATGCCAATTTCGGAGATACTCGTGTTGACACCAGATTAGAAAATGGCATGAAACCTAACCAAGATGGCCTCTGATGGAAAAAGTTACAACAGAAAAGTTCTTCGTCTCCTCGAGACGGACGATTTTGATATTAAGATCGTCCCCATCCGAGTTTGTATGCAAAAGTTACAGCCAAAACCGTGCGCTGCAGCACTGTATAGCCGGATCATCCGGACCGGGGTCCAGATCATCCGGCCGAGGACCGAAAAATTGACCAAAACAATAGAAGCTAAAAGTTGAAGCCGGATGATCTGGATCAACTCCCGGATGATCCGGGTAAAGGCCGGACAATCCGGGCAATCGTCCGGGTGTCCGGACACGTTTTTCTGCTGCAGACTTTAGAAAACGGCCAGAAACACCCTCAAGGTGGCCTCGGATGAAAAAGTGTTCAACATGAAAGTTGTGCGTCTCGTCGAGACTGTTGATTTGGATATAAAAAACGTCCAAATGCGAGGTCATATGAGGATTCTAGAGCCAAAACAGTAAGCTGCTGTCAAGAAACTGGGCTAGGCCGGATCATCCGGGCCTTGAGCCGGACATCCGGGCCGGGGGTCGTGAATAGTCCGTGTTTTATTAGGTTTTGATGATTTGGACGGCTAGGCAAGTCCTTTTTTTGTACGGGAAGTCCAACCGCCTCTTATATAGACAAGAGGTGACGGCCGATTGAACAACAACACACAATCGCAAAACTCATCTACGTTTTACCCTAGTTTTACATCCCTCCCTTGTTCTTTCTCTCTCGTTCTTCGTTCGTTCTTCGTATTGGAGGCAGCGATCCTCGAGGCTCTAGGGGCGGCGAACCGACCTAGGGCAGCCCATAGCCGCCAAGGCCCAGACGGGTCCCTCCCGGCGCGTGGGGTTTCGGTCCCAAAAGCACCCGCGGATTGTCTTATGCATCGCTTCTCGCTGGTCTCCTTCGACGTGAGCTGCGGTGCATCACCCTCGGTGTTGGAGGTACACGGTGGCGTGTTCGTATCGCGGACACACTTTTGGCGACTCGGCTGGGGACGAAAGATCAAGAATCATCATCAACCATGTCTAATCTCCCCAAGCCCTCAGAAGTTGACGCCGATAACATCATTAAGCCCGGTCTTGATGAACTATCGGATGAACATCGCCAAGCCTACGAAGCGCGCAGGAAGCAGCGTGAAGAGGCTTTTGAGTCACTCAAGAAGAAGCGCGAGGAGGAGGATTTGGAAGCGTTTCTTTCAAGTTTCAAGAAGGACCGTCAAGGCAACATCACTCCAGTTGGAAACGTCAATTTTCCTCCCCTCATCGACGAACAAGATGTAATCACTGTGAGTAAAATTTTTTCTCCAGAGCAAGTGGCTGTGATTGAAAGTCTTGTTAGTAAGGGTAATGTGATGGCATACAATTCTTTTGTGGCTAGTGCTAATGCTCAGAAAAATATGCCTCCATCATCTAGTGGTACTGTTGGTATATCTGAAAACCCTAGTCCAATTTTACCTATTTCATCGGCACCACCTATGCAACAACAATATAATATGCTGTTGAATTTTTGCCCTACTCAAACCAACCAGCTTGTGACTGCATCTACATACCCTAATCCTATTATGAGTATGCCCAATTCGGCGTCAACGCCGAATCACTTTGTCACACCACCCATAGGTGCAAGCATGTTTGGTCTTCCGCCGAATTATGGTTCGGCGCCCATCCCACAAGTTGCACCAATAGCTAGTACTCAGGTTGCTCCTATGTCATTGCCACAAACATCTTCATCTACCTTGGATCCAATTTTAGCTAAATTAAGGAGGATTTGCATAAGATGTTTCAAGAAACTTTCGAAACGAGCAGAAAGTAAAGAGTCGTGTATCAAAAGCCTTATCCTGAACACTTCGATGCAATTTCTTACCCTCAAGGTTATAAGGTTCCTGATTTTGCTAAATTTAGTGGTGAGGGTACGAAAACAACTTGGGAGCATGTGAGTCAGTATCTAGCACAGTTGGGTGAAGCAAGTTCCATGGAAGAATTGAAAGTGCGTTTATTTCCATTACCTTTAACTGGTACCGCATTTTCATGGTTTGCGGCTTTACCACATGGCTCAATTCTCTTATGGTCGCAATTAGAGCAAAAGTTTCATGATCACTTTTATAGCGGCGATAATGAGCTAAAGTTGTCACATCTTACATCGGTTAGGCAGAAACATGATGAATCGGTCACCGATTATGTCAAGAGATTTAGAGATATAAAAAACCGATGTTATAGCTTAGTGATAACTGAGAGAGACTTGGCAGATCTTGTTCTTAATGGTTTGAAAACTCACATTAAAGAGAGGCTAGAAAGTTATGAGTTTTTGAGCATTAATCAAGTCTTACAAAAAGCTTTGGCCCAAGAGAGTCGAAGTAAAGAGGTCCATAGGTCTACAACCGATCGTCCTAGAATGCATATGGTTGAACACAATGATGATAATTCGGACGATGGGGTTGATGTCTATACTACTGAATTTGTTTGGTCCTCAAAGGCCAAACCCTATATGTGCAATGCTCTTAAGCCGATTCGCAAGAATCGTGATGAGGAGATGAGGTTTACTTTTGATATATCAAAGTGTGATAAAATATTTGATGCACTCTTGCAAGATAAGATGATTAGAATATCACACACCATACCGCCGTTTGAGGAGCTGAAACGGCGTGCTTATTGCAAGTACCATAATTCATTTTCTCATGCTACTAATGATTGCAATGTTTTCCGACGACAGATACAATCGGCCATTAATGATGGACGATTGAATTTTGCTGAGATGCAAGTTGATAAACAGCCCTTCCCGATAAACACCATGGACTTGGAGGGAAAGAAAATGTTGATTTGGCCTAGCATAGCTGAATCTGCTAGTAAAGATAATGTTGTTATTGGTGAACCCAGGAATAGCAAGGAGGGCGACAAGGTCTTGGGAAGAAAGATTGTGCTTGAGAAGCAACCCGATGGCAAGGAAGTGTTGAAGATCACTATAAAAAATGCCACACTCGGGGGGCAACCACAAGTACAAGAGGATGCTCATGTTAAATTGATCAAGCCCAAGAATTCAGAAGTTGGCAAGTGGAAAAAGAATGAAACTAAGAACAAGAGAATCAAGCCAACTTTTGATATGTTGCTATCCAAATATGCAAGTCAAGCGGCCGGTTCTAGCTCTAATCGGCCATCACATTCAAAGCGTTCAAGATTGCCTCCTGAGCAAGAGCTTCAACGATATGCAAGGCCATATGTGTCGAGGCACCGACACCATGGATGTCACAACCCTCCTATCGCCATATTACATGAGAGGCTTCGTGGAGGATGGGGCAGCCCCAATGGCTCCTTATGCTTTCCATATGGGGTGGGCAGCACCTAGAAGGCCTGCTCGTGAGAGGCTTTATTATCCCACACAAGGCCGTTTGAGATATGGTGCTAATCGGCCAACAAAAATTTCTCCAAGTAAGGCCAATAAAAAAGTGTGGCGTCTTAAGTCATCTAGTGCGGAAATTTCAGAATGCGACAAGCAAAAGGAGATCAAAAAGCCGGTTGTTGGTAATCTGGCTACTTCTAATGGTGATATTGTTATTGTTCAGTAGGGTTCCATGCTTAGTGATCATGAGGCGAGCACAAGCATGGCCAAACCAAGGGATCCCAAATATACTCAACCTAAGTGGTGTCCTCCCGGTTTAACCAAGAACATGAAAAGGAGATTACAACGCATGAGGAACCACGAGAAGGTAGAGCACAAAGAGGAGAGGCAAATGGACGAATTGTTAAGTGAAATTCAGCCCATGGCACTCACAAAACAAGTGTGGAGACCTAAAGAAAAAGAAAACACAGATGCTTCTACATTAGCTACAGCAACACATTCACCACCAAAAGAGGATGATGCAACCCCTATTACATCGTCCACACCACCTGAAACATCCCCTTCAATTGAGGAATCTTTGAGCCCAATATTCATATTGGGAGACGAAGATGAGATGGTGGATTATGAATATACGCCGGTTCGGGAAGGTATGAATATTAATATGGTATATTACTTACCTGCCGAGTTTCGTGCTATAGGTGAAGAAGGGGAGGTAGCCCAGCTGAATTTTGGTCCTAAGAATGCTATTTTCGAGAAGCCAAGAGAACCGGTGACACACTTGAAGCCATTGTACCTCAAAGGTCATATTAACGGATCGCCGGTTGCTAGGATGCTCGTTGATGGTGGTGCTGTGATAAATCTTATGCCCTACTCGGTCTTCAAAAACTTGGGGTTAGATGATGATGCATTGATGAAGACCAATATGGTACTTAATGGATTCGAGGGTAAAGAAAAGACAGAGGCCAAAGGTGTGATGTGCATGGAACTCACCGTGGGAAGCAAAACTTTGGCCACCACATTCTTCATCGCCAAGGTGCAAGGTAACTATAATGTTATATTAGGTCATGATTGGGTTCATGCTAACCAATGTGTGCCATCTACCATGCATCAATTTTTAATATAATGGATCGATGATGAGGTAGAAATCATTCACGCGGATAATTCGGCTTGTGTTGCTTTGGCCGATGCATCGGTGGATTGGAATCATCCCGATGTTACTTGCTTAACAGGGCGTGACCTCTCGGAGTTTGATTTCCTTAGTGCTACAAGGAACGGGTTCATTCCCATCTCTTTAAAACCGATTGGTGGTAATCAGTTACAAGGTATGATGTGAACCAGAAGTTAAAGTCAATGGCCGATATAAAGTTATCACCCTAAGCATAAACATGGTCGATATAGAGATTATCGCCCTAAGCGCATATAAATGGCCGATGGAGTGTTGACATCGTCCTTAGACAAACGTTTTGCAAGTTATTTTTCGGCGCGCTAGCTTTGCCGAAAAACAGGGGGGCATGTGTTGACGCTTAAAAAGGGCATGATCGCAAAGAGTGACTTGAGGCTGTAGCAAGACGAGGTCAAATTTATGAGTTCATGTCACCATTTGATGGCTGTCTTCAAGATAATCAAAGTAAATGTGAAGATGGATCAAAACGGAGCTCAAGTGTAAAAGATATGCCAATTTCGGAGATACTCGTGTTGACACCAGATTAGAAAATGGCATGAAACCTAACCAAGATGGCCTCTGATGGAAAACGTTACAACAGAAAAGTTCTTTGTCTCGTCGAGACGGACGATTTTGATATAAAGGTCGTCCCCATCCGAGTTTGTATGCAAAAGTTACAGCCAAAACTGTGCGCTGCAGCACTGTATGGCCGGATCATCCGGACCGGGGTCCAGATCATCCGGCCGAGGGCCGAAAAATTGACCAAAACAACAGAAGCTAAAATTTGAAGCCGGATGATCTGGATCAACTCCCGGATGATCCAGGTAAAGGCCGGACAATCCGGGTAATCGTCCGGGTGTCCGGACACGTTTTTCTGCTGCAGACTTTCGAAAACGGCTCGAAACACCCTCAAGGTGGCCTCGGATGAAAAAGTGTTCAACATGAAAGTTGTGCGTCTCGTCGAGACGGTTGATTTGGATATACGTCCAAATCCGTGGTCGTATGAGGATTCTAGAGCCAAAATAGTAATCTGCTGTCAAGAAACTGGGCTAGGCCGGATCATCCGGGCCTTGAGCCAGACATCCGGGCCGGGGGTCGTGAATAGTACGTGTTTTATTAGGTTTTGATGATTTGGACGGCTAGGCAAGTCCTTTTCTTGTACGGGAAGTCCAACCGCCTCTTATATAGACAAGAGGTGACGGCCGATTGAACAACAACACACAATCGCAAAACTCATCTACTTTTTACCCTAGTTTTACATCCCTCCCTTGTTCTTTTTCTCTCGTTCTTCGTTCGTTCTTCGTATTGGAGGGTAGCGATCCTTGAGGCTCTAGGGGCGGGCGAACCGACCTAGGGCAGCCCATAGCCGCCGCGCGTCCAGACGGGGTCCCTCCCGGGCGCGTGGGGTTTCGGGTCCTGAAAAGCACCCGCCGGATTGTCTTGCGTACCGCGCTTCCGGCGGGTCTCCTTCGACGTGAGCTGCGGTGCATCACCCTCGGCGTTGGAGGTACACGGTCACGTGTTCGTGTGTGAACACACCCGTCTAGTGGGGCTGCTGGTTCCGGCACCGCACGTGGTGCCAGAGAAGAAGGCCAAGAAGGTGGCCACGGGTACTCGAAAGAGTTCCCGTTTTCAGGTGTCCGACGACTCCGAGGCGGATTCCTCCCCCGAAGATGAGGAGGAGGAAGAAGACTCTCTCCTGGAGGAGGGAGAGAGAAAGAGGAAGGCCTCCCCAACAGGGGAGGCCGAAGGGTCCAAGAGGGGAAGAACTATTCCCCCGGACAGCTCCGCCAACACCAACGTTGGCGATGAAGAGTGGCCCTCAAGGGCCAGGCCTCCGGCGAGATCGTAAGTATCCAGATTCCTGAATGATCTGCAATTTCTTTTCATGTCACATAGTGTCCTTCTAATGCCGCATACTGCCCGCAGTCCGGCCGACGATGATCTCCCCGCTTCGTCGAGCGGGTCGTTGGCTCCGTCGGATGTGGATTCCATTCCGACTGCCTCCACCCCTCGCGCCACTGAGGACGCCGAGGTGGGATCCCAGGAGAGGACCCATCAGGAGGAGGCTCCAGAGGCGCTGTCGGTGTCAGAACCGGTGGATCTCGGGTAGGGGGTCCCGAACTATGCGTCTAGGCGGATGGTAACAGGAGACGAGGGATACAATGTTTTTACCCAGGTTCAGGCCCTCTCGATGGAGGTAATACCCTACGTCCTGCTTGATTAATATGGATGATATGGGTAGTAGAAGAGTAGATCTACCACGAGATCAAGGAGGCTAGACCCTAGAAGCTAGCCTATGGTATGATTGTTGAGATGTAATGTTGTGTCCTACGGACTAAAGCCCTCCGGTTTATATAGACACCGGAGAGGCTAGGGTTACACAGAGTCGGTTACAATGGTAGGAGATCTACATATCCGTATTGCCAAGCTTGCCTTCCACGCCAAGGAAAGTACCTTCCGGACACGAGCCGGAGTCTTCAATCTTCTATCTTCGTAGTCTGGGAGTCCGGCGGATATTGATAGTCCGGCTGTCCGGACACCCCCTAGTCCAGGACTCCCTCAGTAGCCCCTGAACCAGTCTTCAATGACGATAAGTCCGGCGTGCATAATGTTCGGCATTGCAAGGCGGGTTCCTCCCTTGTATAATCCGGAGAGAACAATGAACACCAGGATAGTGTCCGGCTCTGCAAAATAAATTCCACATTCCAACGTAGAGAGAATAAAATACACACTTAGTTCAATCTACTGACGTATTACGCAGCGTGATATCACACCGCAGCCAAGCCCTCGTTTAAATCGTTTTTATTATTCCGCCTCAGCACGTTTAGCGAAGCAGTTTCCTTGGCACGTCCTGTCGAAGCAGAGATCGTGTTCCCCTTATTCTGGGATTCTCATCAATGCGTGCGTGGGTAACCCAACCGCGCCATTGACGGTGGCGCTTGGGAGATAAGCGAGTTTTACCAGGCCGGTGAGGGACGCATAGTTTTGTCCGCCTATATATAAGGGATAAGGATTTACCTTCTCACCTACGCCTTCTTCCTCCTTTGCTCATCCATCCCCGCGAACCCAAGCTCCAACGCCCAAGCTCGCGCATTCCGCCTCGACCCTTCTCCGATTATGTCCGGAGGGGGAGGCAAATGGATGGCCTCCACCGCCAAGGAGGAGGACATCACCAAGTTGCGCGACGCCGGATACCTTTCCGGAGACATCGTGCATCGGCTGCCCGACGCGGGGCAGCTCGTTCCTACCCCAGGACCTCATGAGAGGGTTGTCTTCCTTCCCCACTTCCTCCGCGGACTGGGCTTTCCGCTCCATCCATTCGTTCGGGGGATCATGTTTTACTACGGCCTAGATTTCCACGATCTGGCGCCGAACTTCGTCCTCAACATCTCGGCGTTTATCGTCGTGTGCGAGGCCTTTCTCTGCATCCGGCCCCACTTCGCCTGTGGCTCAAGACCTTCAACGTCAAGCAAGGTTGTGAAGGGGCATAAGCGAATGCGGAGGCGCCATGTTGGGCAGCCGCCCAACGTCCCTTAACTAGAAGGGACCTTCGGACTCCGTCAAGGGGTGGCAATCGGGGTGGTTCTATATCACCGAGGCGCGCCAGCCACATGGGCGGCGGCCCCGAATTTAGATCTGGAATCCCGCAGCTCACCTCACGGAAAGAGAAGGGCTTGCGGTGGGGTGATCCGTGGAGGTGACGGGACTTGAGCCTGCATCAAGAAGCCGGTGAGCAATGGGCCCGGCTCGTCGGCGTGGTCCAGTCATGCTCCTCCGGTGGATTCTCCCATGCCAAGAAAGGGCATTTAATCTGTGGGAGTTTAATCCGGAACAGCACCAGACGTTGAGCGGGCTCTTCGATACAACGTACGAAGGTGCCTGGAGGGTGCTGTTCAAGAGCGCTGACGCGCCCGCATCCGCGACCGAAGACCGTGGATTCAGCTTGCAGTCTCCGACTGATGGGGTAAGTGATTCGACCCCTTTTACGGGACACTTGTAGTAATTAGATTGACTCTAGCGAGGTTTTTTAATCTGCCTCTTCCTTTGACAGGAATGGATGGAGAAGGCCGAGCTGCTTATCAGCCCGGCTCCCATGCGGAAGAACCAAGGATGCCCATTTAGCAAGGCTGCTGGTTCCGGCACCATACGTGGTGCCGGAGAAGAAGGCCAAGAAGGTGGCCGCGGGGACTCGAAAGAGTTCCCGCAATCAGGCGTCTGATGATAACGACGAGGAATCCTCCCCCAAAGACGACGAGGAGGAGGAGGAGTACTCTCTCCCGGAGGAGGGAGAGAAGAAGAGGAAGGCCTCCCCAATCGGGGCGGCCGAAGGGTCCAAGAGGGGGAGAACTATCCCCCAGACAGTTTTGCCAACATCAATGTTGGCGAGGAAGAGTGGCCTCCAAGGGCCCGGCGTCCGGCAAGATCGTAAGTATCCGGATCATTCATATGCCATATATTGTATGTCACGTAGTGTCCTTCTAATGCCGCATTGTTCCTTTAGTCCGGCCGGTGACGACTTTCCCGACTCGATGAGCGGGTCGTTGGCGCCGTCGGATGTAAATTCCATCTTGACTGCCTCTACCCCAAGCGCCGAGGACGACGAGGCGGAATCCCACAGGGGGACGCGCCAGGAGGAGGCTCCGGAGGCGCCGTCAGGCAGCCCCCCGGACTTTGTGCCGGACTCTACTCCGGAACCCGTAGCGGTTCCAGAGTCCGGCAAGCAGCCCCCTCGAAAGAGGGGCAGGACCGTGACGCCGGCGGCCTCCGTCCAACCGGAGGCACCGGACAACCTGCTGGAGGCGCTCAAAGGCGCCTCCATCGAGGAAGAACACCGCACTCTCATGAGTGCGGTGATTGAGAAGGTCCAGCTCAAAGGGCGGGCTGACCGAAAGCTCGCAACAGCCTTCTAACAGGCTTTGAGGTAAGAAGGTTAAAATTAAGTAATATAATACCGCATAGACAAGAGTCTCGATGCTTAGTCCGTGTTCGGAAAGAAAAGCGGACTATGGATCTAACAAGATATCTGCAGGTTGTTAAAAAAATATGTCGATATGGGTTTGCAGGCTGCGCTATTGACCTTTGCCGCATTAACGGCGGAGGTCGAGGCGCTGAAGAAAGATCTTGAGCGGTCGGAGCAAGAGCTCGGCCAAGCCAAGAGGCAGCTCAAGGAAAAAGAAGGTGAATAACACCACTTTAAATATGTACCTTACAAAAAAGGGTTTTGGTTGCAAACAAGATTAACAAGGATAATATATGTGATGCAGGGGCCACTAACAAGGTGGCAGCCCTGAAGGATGTCGTGTCCGTGGCCGAACGCAATGCGGCCAGAGAACGGACTGAGCGAGAAAAGCAAGCGGCCGGTGGCGGAAGTTGGCAAGAGCTCCGTGCTCTCATGAAAAAACATGAGAGTTTGGGCGTGATTCCAAGACTTCGAGAGTCCGAGCTTGCCTCGGCTCTTGATAGGGCCGAGTCCGCCAAGGCCGAGGCCCGTAGGCCCATATGGAAATAGAGGACATGAAGAAGATAGCGGCGGGTAAGGCGTTTTCATGCAGAGCAAGCATGTTAATGTAAATTACCGGATACTTACCCGAATTCGAGCTCTCGGGGCATTTGCAGATCTGCGCCAGAGTGCGTCGATGCTGCTGCATTCTATCGTGGCGAGGAGGGAGCTCCACGGAGAAGGTCTTCGGTCTCAATCTGCCGAGGCCGCCATCCGGCTGCTAAGCGACCAGTGAAGCAATGGTCGAACTCCATAAGGTAGCCGAGGAGGCCATGAAGGGCCTCACACGGTCCGGTGTGGCTGGGCAGGCCATGCACAGCAGCTACTTTGGCCTAGTGCGGCGGCTAGTGGATGCATGCCCAGTGCTGGATTTGATCAAACGCTCACTTTGCATTGAAGGCACTCGTCGGGCTCTTGCCCGCATAAAGGTGCAATGGGCAAGCTGGATGCGGAGAAGCTTCTCACGGATCCGCCGCCACGAGCAAGGAGCATCGCACGCGGAGCGATATTATAAAGTTGTCCTGAAGGGAGCCCGTGATATTGCGGACGAATGCCCCCTTAATGTAATCCTTGAGTGAACTTGCTGTATATTTATCCTGTGCGCTGAGAATTTCGTTTATATGCGCCATGAGCAACGCTTTGTTTGATTTAAAATATTACCTTCTGTGCGGCCGTTTATAAAATCTAAGAGATGGCAAGTCGTCGGCTTCAGCCCCCAAGCCGCGAGTGCTGGGGTGTTTGGGATAAACTTGAGCACTCTTGTTCCCATTCTTGGGTCCATCTAGGGAGGCGCTCAACACAACGAACAAGGCAACGGGACTTATAATGCTTGAACACTCTCACTTAGCCATAGAATTCTATACTTTTAAATTTCGGCGAAGCCCCTGGTATTCGGAAGACCGAGTTGGGGGCACTATCCACGCCTTGGCCGGACATTATCCGTTCTTAAGCTGACGCGCATAAGTCTTTAAGGACTCGAAAAGACCTCTCGAACAACGACTAGTCTCTCGCCTTATCATGACAGTCAGTTTTAGCTTTCTCCACTGAGGTGCTCGCCCAGCTCAATCGGGCACAATCGCAGTGGTTCTCCCAAGTGCCACCTTAGCCGACGAGCGGGCGTAAGGTACCAAAACGTGGAGCCGCAAACCCAACTATTAACCCAAGACATGATTCAGAGCCGATTCATATAATGCTATAAGTTCGGGTGCCGACTTGTGAAAGTGTTCGGACTTATCACACCATAATGCGGGGAACATAAGCCCTGGTGTATTCGCCATACCAAAATATCTGGTGCAAGATGTCATTAGTGAACATATATGTAAAGTAATGCAATAACAGGCAAAAAGTGCTGCATTATTTATTCAAGGGATTCTGCTATGAGTGTGGAATGATACAAATAGTGCGGTAAGCAAGGGATTGGACTAATTAAACATGTCCCCCTCCAGGGGTGGGCTGTGGACTGGTGTATATAATCAAATTTAATGCTCGTAATGGAGACCACCTGAGTGTTCGTAGCAGCCTTCTTCCCTCCCTGGCTGTTGCATCGTGAGTTCGGCGGGTTCACCGCCGGACAGGGCCTCTGGTGAACGGAATCTGTATATAAAGAAGGAAAATAATAAAAAGAGCGACACACTTGTGAGCCCCGGTGTGGTCGAGCCGCACTGGTCTGTTGTGGTCGTGCCCTCCCCTAGGCCCATGGTATCTCCAGGCGTAATGATGTACGCGGAGGGTTGGTCTTGCAATTATGCAAGGGCTGGGGTTAGCCGCATTGCTCTGGCGATGCTCGATCGTGCCAGTGCTCTTGGTTGATGTTGCTTCGGGCGCGTTTGGCCGTATCCGGCCGTTTAACGGCCGGACTCAAAAATTGCCTTAGAAGGCTGGTCTGTACTCCTGCCACGAGAGCCGCCGTGTGTTCATCCGTTCGGAGGGAGCGTTCCGTATTTCCGTTGACTGTGATGACTCCACGAGGGCCTGGCATCTTGAGCTTGAGGTATGCATAATGCGGCACCGCGTTGAACTTTGCGAACGCGGTTCGTCCGAGGAGAGCATGATAGCCGCTGCGGAACGGGACTATGTCGAAGATAACTCCTCGCTCCGGAAATTGTCCGGGATCCAAGACCACTTCGGTGTGGTGAGCTCGCATAATTGGCCTCAACACTGGTATGACGCCTTTGAAGGTCGTCTTTGTAGGTTTAATCCTTGAGGGTCTATGCCCATCTTGCGCCTTTGTATCTGATAAAGCAGGTTCAGCTCTGCCGCCGTCCATCGGACTCTCGTGAGGTGAAATCCATCGACGATTGGGTCTAAAACCAATGCGGCGAATCCGCCATGGCGGTTACTGGTCGGATGGTCTCTTCGATCGAAAGTGATCGGGCAAGAGGACCATGGATTGAACTTAGGGGCGACTGGCTCCATCGCATATACGTCCCTTAGTGCACGCCTTCGCTCCCTCTTGGGTATATGGGTTGCGTATATCATGTTTACCGTCCGCACTTGTGGGGGGAAACCCTTCTGTCCTCTACTATTCGGCAGTCGGGTCTCATCCTCGTCGTCGTTGTGCAGCCCCTTGTCATTGTTTTCGGCAATTAACTTGCCTGCCTACTTGAATACTCAACAATCTCTGTTGGTGTGATTAGCTGGCTTTTCGGGGGTGCCATGTATCTGGCATGAGCGGTCGAGTATTCGGTCCAAATTGGACGGACCCGAAGTGGTTCTTTTGAACGGCTTCTTCCGTTGACCGGGTTTAGAGCCTCGGAATCCGGTGTTGACTGCCGTATCCTCATTGTTGTCGCCGTTAACGTGGCGTTTGTTTTTGCTTCGACGCGACCTGCCGTTGCGGTCCTTAGTATCCGGACTGCCAGCATTTTTACTGAGGTTGTTGCTGCGAGCTAGCCAGCTATCCTCTCCCGCGCAGAAGCGGGTCATTAATGATGTGAGGGCTGCCATGGATTTCGGCTTTTCCTGTCCTAGGTGCCGGGCTAGCCATTCGTCGCGGATGTTATGTTTGAAGGCTGCGAGGGCTTCGCATCCGGACGATCGGCGATTTGATTTTTCTTTGTTAAGAACCGTGTCGAAATTGCTCGCCGATTCGTCAGCTCTTTGGATTATGTGGCTTAGGTCATCGGCGTCTGGTGTCCGCACATATGTGCCCTGGAACTTGTCGAGGAATGCGGCTTCTAGGTCCTCCCAACACCCAATTGACTCTGCGGGCAGGCTGTTAAGCCAATGCCGAGCTGGTCCTTTAAGCTTGAGCGGGTGGTATTTGATGGCGTGGAGATCGTCGCCACGGGCCATATGGATGTGAAGGAGATAATCTTCGATCCAAACTACAGGGTCTGTCATGCCATCGTAGGATTCAATGTTTACGGGTTTAAACCCTTCAGGGATTTGATGATCCATTACTTCGTCAGTGAAGCATAGCGGGTGTGCGGCGCCTCTGTATTGAGCAATGTCACGACGTAGCTCAAGGGAGCGTTGTCTGCTGTGTTCGGCCCTGCCGGAGTTGTTGTATCCGGCTCGACGGTATTTGTCGTGGGTCGTGGGGCGCCCACGTGATCCATAGATAGATCTGGATTGTCTTGCCTTATCCTCCAATATGTCCCGCAAGTCCGCGCGTTCCTCGTGGCCGTGATTTTCGAGCGATGCGGCGTCACGGTCTTGATGGAAGGCCCGGATGCCTCCTGTCGCGACCACGGGTGGTCGGTCGGCGTACAGCGCTGGTGATGAAGGTATGTATGCTTCCTCCTCTAATCGGGGGAGCAACTTGCGTTTTGGGTAGCTTTTGGAGGGGCATTCGAATTCATACTCTTCGGCCGTGAGGACCTCGGTCCATCTGTCGGCCAGCAGGTCTTGATCAGCTTAGAGCTGCTGCTGCTTTTTCTTTAGGCTATTTGTTGTGGCCATTAGCCTGCGTTGAAACGCTCTTGTTCGACGGATCCTCGGGCACGATTTAATTCGTCGTCGTTGAGGCTTGCCTCGCTCTCGGAAGGAGGTATGTAATTATCATCCTCGACCTCTTAAATGCCCGCCGCCTCGTGAGGGCTTGCTTCGCATCCTCCTGCGCTGAATCTTCTTTGGAGGGATTGTCTTCGGCACTTTCGGGGTGTTATTATCTCCGTGCCGGAATCTCCATTCTTGCTTTGTGGCGGGATTTAGAGCGGCGCCACGACGCCGGCGCTTGGGCTGTTTCTTTAAGGAATCTGCCTCCGCTTCTTCTTCGCCATCCCCATCTTTTGGGGTGTCCACCATGTATATGTCATATGACGAGGTGGTCTTCCAAAGGCCTCAGAGGCGCTGGTTCTTGTTCGTCTCCGGCATCGTCGTCCATACCGTCGATGTCTTCAGAGTCATAGTCTAGCATGTCGGTTAGATCGTCGACAGTGGCTACAAAGTGGGTGGTGGGTGGGGCTTGAATTTCTTCGTCGTCCGCATCCCAACCATCTTGGCCATAATCCGGCCAGGGCTCTCCGGCTAGCGAGAGATGCTTCAGCGAATTTAAGATGTCGCCAAAGGGTGAGTGCTGAAAGATGTCAGCAGCGGTGAACTCCATGATCGGCGCGAATCGGTTTCGATTGGCAGGGGCGCAGGAGGTTCGGAGTCCGGCAGGGAGTCCGGCACCTCGGAGTAACGAGCTGTATAGGGGACAAGGTCAGTGTTCGGCTCCATCGCCGCAGATGTTGCAGCCCCCGAGGCGGTGTCCAGCCACCGGTCCTCGATCTGGGCGATCGGCTCGGGCCGAGGGCCGGGCGGATTCGTGTCGCCACCAAGGCACTTTGTCCGCTGCAGAGCTAAATCATGCCCATCGTGATAAAGGCGGCATGCTCGGCCGTGGCTCGAGTCCATCGAAGATCAAGTCCCCGCGATGTCGGCCGTGAAGTTTGCTTCCAACTCGACTGACGGCGGGCGAAGCTTCGATCTGCTCCAGATGGCCAAGTGAATTAGCCCACAGTGCGAAGCCGCCAAATACGAAGATCTGTCCGGGGAGAAAGGTCTCACCCTGGACGGCAATCTTTGTTGATTGAAGAAGCCATCGAGCCTATCGGTGACGACACAGAGGAAATCTCAATGAAAGCACCAATGTCGGTGTCAAAACCGGCGGATCTCGGGTAGGGGGCCCCGAATCGTGCGCGCCTAGGCGGATGGTAACAGGAGACAAGGGACACGATGTTTTACCTGTGTTCGGGCCCTCTTGATGGAGGTAAAACCCACGTCCCGCTTGATTAATATTGATGATGTGTATTACAAGAGTGGATCTACCACGAGATCAAGGGGCTAAACCCTAGAAGCTAGCCTATGGTATGATTGTTGTAATGGATGTTGTGTCCTACGGACTAAAACCCTCCGGTTTATATAGACACCAGAGAGGGCTAGGGTTACACAGAGTCAGTTACAATGGTAGGAGATCTACATATCCGTATCGCCAAGCTTGCCTTCCACGCCAAGGAAAGTCCCAACCGGACACGGGACGGAGTCTTCAATCTTGTATCTTCGTAGTCTTGGAGTCCGGCGGACGATGACAGTCCGGCTGTCCGGACACCCCCTAGTCCAGGACTCCCTCAGCTTACATGAGGAATTTGCACACGCTCGCGAAGAAGAAGCATGTCATTGGCATTGAGAATGTCAAATTCCTCAAGGATCACTTATGCGGAGCCTGTGAAGCTAGAAAGATGACAAAGGCCAAGCATCCAGCGAAGACTATCATGACTATCACTCGACCATTTGAATTGCTTCACATGGATCTTTTTGGTCCTAATCATTATTCTTCAGTTACTAATGATGCATCTCTATATGGCTTCGTTATTGTTGATGATTATTCTTGTTACACATGGGTGCACATTGTCACTTACAAACATGAGGTGAAGGAAGTCTTCAAACAATTTTCCTCGAGGGCTTCAACCAACTTTGGTGTGAAGATCAAGCACATCAGAAGTGACAATGGGACTGAGGTCAAGAATTCCGGTCTTGATGACTATCTTGATGAACTTGGTATTACTCATGAGTTATCTACTCCTTATACTCCTCTACAGAATGGCGTCGTGGAGCGCAAGGACAGAACTCTTGTTGAGATGGCTTGCACTATGCTTGATGAATACAAGACGTCTCGTCGCTTCTGGATTGAGGCAATTGATACTGCGTGCCACATCATCAACAAAGTATATCTTCACAAATTATTCAAGAAGACTACTTATGAACTCCTCACTGAAAAAAAGCCCAATGTGAGTTATTTCAAAGTCTTCGGTGCTAAATGTTGGATTAGAGATCCCCGTCACAATTCTAAATTCTCACCGAAAGCACATGAGGGTTTTATGCTTGGTTATGGAAAGGACTCGCACACCTACAGAGTCTTCAACAACGTTCTTCACAAAGTTGTTGAAACTGTAGATGTGCGGTTCGATGAAACTAATGGCTCGCAAAGAGAGCACCTACCTTCTGTGTTAGCTGAACTAGCACCTGACGAATCTATCAAGTTCAAGGCTACTGGGGATGTCAATTCTACCGAAGAATCTGTTGGGGAACGTAGTAATTTCAAAAAATTTCCTACGCACACGCAAGATCATGGTGATGCATAGCAACGAGAGGGGAGAGTGTGTCCATGTACCCTCGTAGACCGAAAGCAGAAGCGTTAGCACAACGCGGTTGATGTAGTCGTACATCTTCACGATCCGACCAATCAAGTACCGAACGCACGGCACCTCTGAGTTCAGCACATGTTCAGCTCGATGATGTCCTTCGAACTCCGTTCTAGCCGAGCTTTGAGGGAGAGTTCTGTTAGCATGGCGGCGTGGTGACGATGATGATATTCTACCGACGCAGGGCTTCGCCTAAGCACCGCTTCAATATTATCGAAGTGGATTATGGTGCAGGGGGGAACCGCACACAGCTAAGAGATCCAAGGGATCAATTGTTGTGTCTATGGGGTGCCCCCTGCCCACGTATATAAAGGAGCAAGGGGGAAGGCGGCCGGCCTAGGAGGAGGGCGCGCCAAGGGGGGAGTCCTACTCCCACCGGGAGTAGGACTCCTTCCCTTGTTGGAGTAGGTGAGAAGGAAGGAGGGGGAGAGGAAGAAGGAAAAGGGGGCTGCACCCCTTGTCCAATTCGGACCAGAGGGGGGGGGGCGCACACCTCCTTCCTTTTAGCCTCTCTCCTCTATTCCCGTATGGCCCAATAAGGCCCATATACTCCCCGGTAAATTCCCGTAACTCTCCGGTGCTTCGATAAATACCCGAATCACTCGTAACCTTTCCGATGTCCGAATATAGTCGTCCAATATATCGATCTTTACGTCTCGACCATTTCGAGACTCCTCTTCATGTCCGCGATCTCATTCGGGACTCCGAACTACCTTCGGTACATCAAAACACATAATTCATAATATAACCATCATCGAACTTTAAGCGTGCGGACCCTACAGGTTCGCGAACTATGTAGACATGACCGAGACACGTCTCCGGTCAATAACCAATAGCGTAACCTGGATGCTCATATTGGCTCCCACATATTCTACGAAGATCTTTATCGGTCAAACCGCATAACAACATACGTTGTTCCCTTTGTCATCGGTATGTTACTTGCCTGAGATTCGATCGTCGGTATCTCAATACCTAGTTCAATCTCGTTACCGGCAAGTCTCTTTACTCGTTATGTAATGCATCATCCTGTAACTAACTCATTAGCAACATTGCTTGCAAGGCTTATAGTGATGTACATTACCAAGAGGGCCCAGAGATACCTCTCCGACAATCGGAGTGACAAATCCTAATCTCGAAATACGCCAACTCAACATGTACCTTCTGAGACACCTGTAGAGCTCCTTTATAATTACCCAGTTACATTATGATGTTTGGTAGCACACAAAGTGTTCCTCTGGTAAACGGGAGTTGCATAATCTCATAGTCATAGAAACATGTATAAGTCATGAAGAAAGCAATAGCAACATACTAAACGATCAAGTGCTAAGCTAACGGAATGGGTCAAGTCAATCACATCATTCTCCTAATGATCTGATCCCGTTAATCGAATGACAACTCATGTCTATGGCCAAGAAACTCAACCATCTTTGATCAACGAGCTAGTCAAGTAGAGTCATACTAGTGACACTATGTTTGTCTATGTATTCACACATGTATTATGTTTCTGGTTAATACAATTCTAGCATGAATAATAAACATTTACCATGAAATAAGGAAATAAATAATAACTTTATTATTGCCTCTAGGGCATATTTCCTTCAGAATCTGCTGAAGAATTCACCAGAACATGAAGAACGTCGAGCTGGGGCACCTGAAGAAAATGGTGCTGAGGAAAATGGTCCTGAAGAAAATGCGGATCGAATTCCTCGACGACAACCCGCTCATCCTCGCGTTGCAAATGAAGTGCAAATTGAGAGAATCATCAATGACATTGAAGCACCAGGTCCTCTCACATGCTCACAAGCTTCACATTTGTCTAACTTTTGTGGGCACTTTGCTTTTGTCTCTATCACAGAGCCCACTAAGGTAGATGAAGCATTTCTGGAGCCTGAGTGGATTCAAGCTATGCAAGAAGACAAAGCACATCCAGATTCCTCATCATTTTCTTCTTGATCATGTGTTGAAGGGCGACATCTCCATCGACCACGCAAGCACTGAAGACCAGCTGGCCGATATCTTCACTAAGCCCTTGGATGAGAAGAGATTTAGCAAGTTGCGGTGTGAGCTAAATATCCTAGAATCTTCGAATGTTCTGTGAAAAGGACACTCATCCTAACACTTATGCAAAATTGATGACTTAGATGTGCAACACACAAAGTAACGTTTTTCTTCAATCAATGAAGACTAACCCTCTAAGTGTGAAGAAATTAATGAAGAAGTTGATTCTCAGAGCCCTACGACAATTGTACGCGGTGTATGAAATCAGCTCTCTTATACGGTGGGTTACGCCACCAACCAAAGTTGAAAATCTTCAATTTGAGTTTTTCTTTGTTTTCGAAATCCCTCAGTTTTTCAAATTCTTCAACTTTGCATTGTCTTCACTCTTTCCGTCATTGTTCTTATACACACACACACACACACACACACACACACACACACACACACACACACACACACACACACACACACACACACACACACACACACACATATATATATATATATATATATATATGAGTTTATGTCCTCTACAGCATTCACTTACTGCTAATTCTTCAAGTTGATTTTTCTGCTAAGTGAATGTGATCGGACCCTTCCCCCTCTATGCTAAACTCAACTCAGTCTGTTCACAAATTCTTCATGTGCGTTCTATTTGAAACTCGTTCAAAATCTTCACTGTGTCCTTGCCAGCTGAAGAATTTGCGAATGGAACTTTTAACTTATCTTATCTGAATTTTTGGCTTTGCCGCTCAAACCATTCCGCATCCCATGATAATACTTATCTATTCACCCACAATCTCACACGATCGCCACCTCTCAGTACGTGGGTGACACATGTCAAGCCAATGAGAAGGGTCAGGGGCACGTTCGTCCAATTTCTTTGGGCGTACAGTTTGTTTCACTCCGACTATAAATACCCCCTTCCCTTCCTCACTTCGTTTTTACTCTGCTCGTTCTCACTCCCGCTCGAGCTTCTCAAACCCTAGCACCGTCGCTACTTCATCTTCACTGGTGAGGAAGATCTTCACTGCCTCGACCTCGTCACCGTCGTACTCGCGCCGGTTGCGGATTTCTTCACTCCGCCACCGCCGTAGTTGTCTTCCTCTGCCGAGTTAGGGCATGGAAGATCTGAACTGACGATCTTCACATCTACACTTCCCAGTTCATCGCGTTCTTCATCAAGGGTAATTAAAAGTTACTTTTACTGCCCTCTTTGATTCAAATGTTTTCTTGAAAATCTTCAAAGGTGTTTATTCTTCAAATCTTCACACACTGAACACCTCACATGTCATCTGCTCTTGATTCGTTTCTCTAAGCAATAATTTTTAGTCAAGATTCCTCAATTGTGTGGATCTTCGATCTATACAACTCTGGAACCTAAGACAAAGAACGCTTAGTGAAAATTTTCAAGACTCATCTGGTCAAATTCCTCAAATTTATTCTTTTTGAAAAGCCTTCTGAGAACGCATATGACCTCTCCAAATTCCTCGCAACTATACTCTGTTCACAGGTATACATGTCCGCTGCTGAATCACTAGGTTCTCATCAACTTAACTCATTTGCAGCGTTCCTCGAAGAAAATTTGCACACCTCTTCAGAAACTTCAGTTGTTCATATTCCTCAGCTGAAGAAAATGGCTGACGGTAAGAAGCCACAGAAGGGTGGAAAAAGGCCTGAGGTTAACACAACATTTGAGATCCCTGATGATATTTATGATGGATACTGCACACACCCCGAGGAAGATAAAAATCAGTGCAAGATGTGCATTCAAAAGATTGAGAGGATATGGGCACGGGAATGGAGGGAGTACAGATATGTTACTCCCAAGTATATGAAGAAATTCGCTCTCAAACCTCCATGCCCAAGACCTCCGTTGGCACCTGGCAAATTGGCAAATCCCACAAGCCTCAAGTGCGGTGAGGATTATCCTGATGAATGGCCAAAGCGCCAGGCCAAACTGGCCAAACAGTCAAGAGAAGCAGTGAGAAAATTCAATGAAGACTCTGCTGCTGCTGCTACCGATGTTGAGGCCTCTGCAAGCAAGCCGAAGAAGGCCATGGCTAAGAAGCCTGCTCACAAGCCAAGTGCTTCTCCCTCAATGCCCTCACGGCCAAGTTCCTCAGCAATGCCCTCACGGCCAGATTCTTCAAAGCCCTCACAATCAACTCCTAAAACTGCTCCTCCTCCTTCAAAGTCCTCAGCTCCTCCGACAAATTCCTTAGCTGCTCCAACTAAATCCTCTGCACTTGTGCATCTCACCACGTGCCAAAGGACTACAGGCATCTCAATTGCCTCAGGAGCTTTTGCGAGTTCCTCAGCTGCACCAAATTCCTCAACTGGCCCCTCTCTGCTGAAGAAAAAGGCCACTGCTGGACGAGGCTCTTGACCAAGTCTTCACCAGAAGCAGGTCGCCTTTCAAGTGCCATCTGATGATGACGAGGCTGATGATGAAGAACTTGTCGAAATTATCAGAGACAAGCAGGCCAGGGCCGCTAGAGCCAAAGGCAGCAATGTGCCAATGTTACTGGATCCGAAGTTGATCATGGCACAAGGACCCAAACACGCCTTTGCCGGAGATGAACCTCACTCCTGGTCAAAGTCATGTTTTGACTGCCTTCATTGAAGAAAAAAAATGGAAATTTGACGAAGAAAGAAGGGTGAAGAAAGCACAGTACAAGAAGCATGCTACCTAAAGGACAACGTCCTCAATCTTTCCCCTGAACAACTTGTTGCCTTACAAGCTGAGATCAAGCAACTGAGTGATGAATTTGATTGCTACTATGCTGACTGGCTTGGAGCCAAAGTCATATTTGTGAAGATTGCTAATAAACTCACTTCAAATGTTGCAGCCCCAACGCAACAAGAAAATCCTCAGGCTGAAGCATCTGCACAGCCTACTGAAGAACATGCCAGCACCGCTGATGACAATCAGGCTGCTGAAGAAAATGAAAGTACCAGGCTGATGACTACATTCCACCACCGAAGAAATTGCCGTGGCATCCACTAGTGGTGCGCCTAAAGAAAATGAAGAAGTCGTGGCAATCGCATCGGTTGTGCTCAAGAAAATGAACCAAATTCCTCTGCACCAACGCCAACTCCAGTCCTTCCATCTGCATCAGATGTGAAGAAGACCAAGGCTGCAGAGCATGCCGCTGTGAAGAAAAGGAAGGCATCAACTTCATCAGATTCTTCAGCTCTGAAGAAGATGAAGCCTTTGACAAGCTCAATTGACAACCCAATTGATGCCGTTCCTGTCTCATTCATGCCATCAAAGGACCTTGTTCCTTTTGATGAAGATTATGTGATTCCAAGTGAATTAGATGAAGAAATTCCTTCTGCTGCTTCGTCGGAGTAGTTGGGTGAAGAAATTGAAGTAGATGCAATCCCTTCAACACTAGTTGTCTCCTCGCCTATGCCTCAGTTTACTGCTGAAGAGGCCGGCGTTGAAGAAATGGAAGATGAAGATGTGGACACTGGCTGCACCACATCCATGCTGAATGATGACTTTTGGAAAGTCGGCACCCCAACTCTCCAATGTTCACCCCACTTCAATCAATTCCTCAGTCCCCTATTGCTACTGAAGTACAAATGGGATCTGAAGAACCTCGTGCAACCCCATCTGTCCATGAAGAAATTCCAGCCGCTAGTGCTGATGAAAATGTTAATGAAGAATTGAAGACCCAGGCTGCAGCTGAAGAAGAACCTGAAATTCCTCAGCCTGTGGATCCTGAGATTGCGATTCCTGAGGTGGTGATGCAATTGACTGATACTCCTCAGTCCAAGCCAAAGGATCCCTTCTCGAAGAAGCAGAAATTCAAGGCTGATGATTTCTTCGGCGAGCATGTTTTCTTCACTGAATTAAATCCTTATGACTCTACTCGTCTTGGAAGGAAGCGTTTTTGGACTGCCAGCCAGGCGAACTTCTATTCTTCACTACTATTCAACAAAGACAAAGTCTTCGACCACGAGCATATTCCTCACTTGGACATGGAATCAATGCCTTGCTTCTCGCCAGTCCTCAGTGTGCTTAATGATGCAGGATTGCTCAACTTTTGCTCTGACATTGTTGATTGAGATGAAGAGCTTATTCTTCAGTTCTACGCAACTCTGCACATCATAGGTGATGCTGATGATATCAACACTTGGGTACTCGACTGGATGACCGAAAACACTCATTACAAGGCACCGGCCTCTGAATTACTTCATGCCCGGCTGAAAGTGCGTTATATCGACTAGAGGGGGGTGAATAGGCGATTTTTATGAATTCTTCACTAAGGAATTTGCTGGTGAGGAAATTCCTAAATGAAGAACTACTTGAAGCGGAATAAGTACTCAAAAGTAAACACAACAGAACACAAGCATAGTCATCATAATGAAATGAAGACAAGCACAGAGTACAGAGAGCGTAAGAACAAGATAACACAGGATGAAGACGGACAGACTGAAGAAATTGAACTGAGGAAATTGAGAAAGTCTTCAGTCAAAGTCTTCAAACAGAAATGAACAAGCACACAACAACTGAAATGAGTAAATGAAAGAGTTGAGGAAATAGAACCAGTAAGCTTGTTGAAGACAATGATTTGGTAGACCAGTTCCAACTGCTGTCTCAGTTGTACATCTGGTTGGAGCGGCTGAGTATTTAAACTCGAGGACACACAGTCCTCACCGTAATCTCCTTGATCTAAGGTCACACAGACCTTGTCCAATCACTCGTGGTAAGTCTTCAGGTGACTTCCAAACCTTCGACTAGGTCACTCGGCGATCCACAATTCCTCTTGGATGCTCTAGATCATGATGCCTAACCGTCTGGAAGAAGCAAAATCTTCAAAGGTAACAAGCGACGGATCCACGCAGGATCAATCTCTTCAGTGATGCTTAATCACTTTGGGTTGTAGGTGTGTTGGGTTTGGGTTTTCCTCACTTGATGATTTTCGCTCAAAGTCCTCGGAGGATGGGATGCTCTCAAATGACAAGTGTCAGTTTCTCTCGGAGCAGCCAACCAGCTAGTGGTTGTAGGGGGCGGCTATTTATAGCCTAGAGAGCAGCCCGACATGATAAGACATAAATGCCCTTCAATGATATGACCGTTAGGTTGGTAGATATTTTGGGACAGCTAGCGCATAGCACAACAATGGTTAGAAATTTGACTCTCAAATTCCTCAGGGCTATCATGTTCCTCACTGTGTAGGCAATCCGCACTGGCGAATTCCTAACTCCTCAGTCAGAACAAATTCCTCAGAGACTAGAAGAACATGACTAAACTGTATGAGATTTCCAATGGCTTCACTCGAAGGGATTGGTAGGTGTAGGATCTTGAGTTGAGCATCACATGGAAATTTTTCCTTAGTATTTCCTCGACCCCCTTTAACAGTACGGTATTTCCTATGACTCAAGAAAGAGAAAATGAAACTACAAAAACAAAAGTCTTCATGCTTCATGTTTCTCGAATGATTGCCAAGTCTTCAAGGTCACACCAATTTCTTCACTTTCAAAGTCTTCAGAAAGTCTTCAGAAATCCAAAGTCTTCAGTTGAAGAACTTCATTTTTAGGGGTCGACTTTCTCTGTAAATATCAAACTCCTCATAGACTTATAGACCTGTGTACACTCACAAACGCAACAGTGCCTTAACCTATAAGCCTTCAATACACCAAAATCACTAAGGGGCACTAGATGCACTTACAATCTCCCCCTTTTTGGTGATTGATGACAATATAGGTTAAGTTTTCAATGGGGATAAACATACGAAGTGTAAATACTGATATTGAGGAATTTGATTGCAAGATATAGAAGAACTCCCCCTGAAGCTGTGCATAGTGAGGAATTTGCTTTTGAAGTAATGCACACTTGAAGAGTATAATCATGGAGATCTCCCCCTATATCTTGTAATTCATACACATTTGACATATAATATGCAGAATTTGAAATGCATGATGAAATATGGTGACTGATGTAACTCAGCATGCGTGCATTGACATTAATGAGGAATAAGCATGCAGAAGAACTCAGCAAAAGTATCTGGACACCATAGAGTTTAAGTTTACAACTCGATCCAGCAAATTCATCAGAAGAACGAGAGTTGTAACTTAGCAAAAAAAACCCCATATAAGATAGACCCGCTTGAAGACTAACTCAAATTTCTCCCCCTTTGTCATCGAATGACCAAAAGGGTTGAAAATGAGGACTAACGCCCCTGAAGAATATCATGATGATGGAGGAGCGCCAGCATTGTTGGGGTCGTGTGTCGTTGTAGGGCTCGCCACAAGTGTCGCCCAAGTCTTCATACTCGTCTGTGTCGCGTGATGAAGAATATGAACTGTCTACCAAGGAAGGAACCTTGACCTTCTTGTATTTCTTCGGTGGAGGAGCAGACCAGTCAAAATCTTCCTTGAAGCCCATTTGCTTCAAATCTTCTTCACCATAGAGATGTGACAGAATAGCCCAGGTGCGATCGAAGACTTCATGGAGGTAGTAATGGTTTTCTTCACTGCATTATGTGTAGCAGTCATGTTGTGAAGAATAGAACCAAACTGACGCTTAACCCAGATGCAGCTTTGCGGAACTGACCATCCAATGGACGAATACCTTCATCGATAACAGCTGGTGCCTTGCCCTTCTCATCAGCTGAGGAATATGTCCACTTGAGGACTTCAATCGGTGGCAAGTAGCTGAGGTGATTCTGAAAGTCAGCTTTGTAGTTGAGTGAATACCTTGTTCTGAGGAATCTCATGATCCAAGGAGCATAAGGCTTCAGCTCAAACGGAGAAAGTGCAACATTTTCCAGAGTCCTCATGAAGAAATCATGATAATTGACAGGGATGCCATGCATGATGTTGAATAGCATATTCTTCATGATGCCAACAATTTCCTCATCGGATGAGTCGTGGCCTTTGATAGGACTCATAGTCTTCGTCAGAATGCGATAGACGGTTCTTGGCACATACAACAATTCCTTCACGAGGAATTTGGCCCTTGGGGCTTGACTAGGCTTCAGAGGCTTCATGAGCACTTGCATGTAATGAGCAGTGAGTTCAGGCTCTTGGTACAGACAACGAGCACCTTCAGGTGGAGGACTGATTGACAGGGCATGAAGCAATTCAGAGGCCGGTGCCTTATAATGAGTGTTTTCGGTCATCCAGTCCAACACCCAAGTGTTGATATCATCAGCATCACCTATGATGTGCAGCGTTGCATAGAACTGAAGAATAAGCTCTTCATTCCAATCAACTATGTCAGAGCAAAAGTTGAGCAGTCCTGCATCATGAAGCATACTGAGGACTTGAGAGAAGAAAGACATTGATTCCATGTCCACATGAGGAATATGCTCGTGGTCGAAGACTTTGTCCTTGTTGAAAAGCAGTGAAGAATAGAAATTGGCCTGGCTGGCAGTCCAGAAACGCCTCCTTCTAAGACGAGCATTGGCATAAGGGTTGAATTCAGTGAAGAAAACATGCTCGCCGAAGAAGTCATCAGCCTTGAATTTCTGCTTCTTTAAGAAGGGATCCTTTGGCTTGGGCTGAGGAGTATCAGTCAATTGCATCACTACCTCAGGAATCACAATCTCAGGATCCACAAACTGAGGAATTTTAGGCTCTTCTTCAGCTGCAACCTGGGTCTTCAATTCTTCATTTACATTTTCTTCAGCACTAGTGGCTGGAAATTTTTCATGGACAGATGGGGTTGCATGAGGTTCTTCAGATCCCACTTGTACTTCAGTAGCAGCAGGGACTGAGGAATTGCTTGAAGTGGAGTGACCATTGGAGAGTTTGGGTGCTGGCTTTCCCATAAGTCATCATTCAGCACACATGTAGTACAACCAATGTCCACATCCTCATCTTCCATTTCTTCAACGCCGGCCTCTTCAGGAGTGAACTGAGGCATAGGCAAGGAGACAACTGGTGTTGAAGGGATTGTATCCACTTCAATTTCTTCATCCAACTGCTTTGAGGAAGTAGCAGAAGGATTCTCTTCATCGGATTCACTTGGAATCACATAATCTTCACCAAAAGGAACAAGGTCCTTTGATGGCATGAAGGAGATAGGAACGACATCAATTGGGTTGTCAATTGAGCTTGTCAAAGGCTTCATCTTCTTCAGAGCTGAAGAATCTAATGAAGTTGATGCCTTCCTTTTCTTCATAGCTGCACGCTCTGCAGCCTTGGTCTTCTTCGCATCTGATACAGATGGAAGGATTGGAGTTGGTGTAGGCGTAGGAGGAGCAGAGGAATTTGGTTCAGTTTCTTCAGGCGCAACTGATGCAGTTGCCCTGACTTCTTTCCTTTCTTCAGGTGCACCACTAGTGGATGCCATGGCAATTTCTTTAGTGGCTGGAATGCAGTCATCAGCCCTGGTACTTTCATTTTCTTCAGCAGCCTGATTGTCATCAGCGGTGCTGGCATGTTCTTCAGTGGGCTGAGCAGATGCTTCAGCCGGAGTGACTTCAATGTGCACAGGAGCAGCATCACTTGAAGTGAATGTCTTTGTCAGCTTGACGAACCGGACCTTGGCGCCCTTCCAATCAGCATAGTAGCGATTGAATTCATCACTCAGTTGCTTGATCTCAGCTTGCAAGGCAACGAGTTCATCAGGGGTAAGAGTGAGGACATTGTCCTTTAGGTAGCGCTGCTTCCTGTACTGTGCTTTCTTCAGTCTTCTTCCTTCTTCAAATTTCCACTTCTCTTCTTCAATGAAGGCAGTTAAAACATGACTTTGACCAGGAGTGAGGTTCATATCCGGCAAAGGCGTGTTTGGGTCCTTGTGCCATAGATCAATGAAGTCTAGGATCAACTTTGGATCCAATAACAGTGGGACATTGCTGCCTTTGGCTCTAGCGGCCCTGGCCTGTCTGTCTCTGATGATTTCGGCAAGTTCTTCATCATTAGCCTCATCATCAGAAGGCACTCGAAAGGCAACCTACTTCTTGTGAGGACTTGGTCGAGGGCCTCGTCCAGCAGTGGCTTTTTTCTTCAGCAGAGAGGGGCCAGTTGAGGAATTTGGTGCAGTTGAGGAACTCGCAGAAGCTCCTGAGGCAATTGTGATGCCTGTAGTCCTTTGACATTGTCAGGACCCCGACTCAATGCCACATCGATCTAGCATGTAACACCTCATATCACTTTGCGGCCTCACGCACGGTATTCCCATGGGTGTCGCCTTACCTTTGCCCGGGACTGTTTGCGCCTTTTGGCACACGTATATGATAGTGTCGCTAGCATCCATATGATAAGGAGCCCGGCTGACATGGCTAGTCGTAAACCCAGAGTGGCACAAACTTACAGGACAGCATCCATGACCCAAAGATCGAACGTGTCGGTCATCACGAGTGAATCCAGTCAGTAGCACTGGGCTAGCAGACTCGTGAACCGGGCAGAAGCGGCTAACAGGACTCCGGTATTCATCGCGTGACATTTCCCGAAGGGATGTATACGAGAACGAAGAAGGACACATGCCGCCAGCCTAAGTGTTCCGAGCAAGAGTAAGCTACCATGGCTCAAAGGAGACACTAGGAGACATTTCCGTAAGAGAGGCTACTAAAGATAAACAACTAGATAGTCGATCCCACACATACCAAGCATTTCAATAACATACACACAATATGCTCGATATGTGCAAATACAACATGGCATCACAACATGACTCTACGACTCAAATATTTATTCATTAGGCCCGAGGAGCGAGATATTACAAACATAGGTCTCATGACCCAACATTCAGAGCGCATAAATCAAAGCACATGCGAAGCTTAACATGTCCGAGTACGACATCTACAAATGAGAAAGGCTTGAAAACCTGACTATCTACCAGATCCTGCCGAGGGCACAAGATCGTAGCTGAGGTAACAAGCTAAACGTCAAGTCCACGTGGAACTACTAGCGAGACTCAAGTCTCTCTGCAAAAACATAAAATAGGCAAACGTGAGTACAAATGTACCCAAAGAAGACTTACATCGTAACTATCTACATATGCATCATTATCAACAAAGGGATGGTGGGGTTTGACCGCAGCAAGCCAGCTTTGACTCGGTGGCTATCCCGAACTACGATCGCAATGTAACTCTTTTGAGGTGGCGCACGAGTCCACATATTCACCATATCAATACACCACTATGGATCCGCTTCGCCTCCCTCACGAGAACGCCATCCATAGCACTCACGCTTATCTTGCGTATTTTAGAGTATCCACTTTCACTTGTCTATGAACTGCATAAGGGTCCAAGTTTCCATATCCGAGGAATCCGCTATTCAATAGATAATAATAACCCCGCAAGGGTGTACTTCTTCACACACGCCTCGCCACTTATAGCCCTCAGACACGCCATGTACCTCGGCAACCTTCAAGCGAAGCCGGCGAGGAGTCGGCCACGCCTACCTAAACACTCAAGTCTCTCGTCCGTGTTTATCGCCTATTCGGGTTCCATCCGCAAGGAGATCCGCCGGGTGTCGCCACGGCCCCAAACGATGTGAGCAGGTTCCCAAGCCCACCATCCGGTGCCACTTGGTACACCGTACATCAGGCCTAGTCTGTCCCAAGCCCACTGCACGGGTGCCACTTGGTAGACTACTAACACTACCTACAAACACCGTAAACTAGTTGCAACTCCCGGACAGAGAACAAGGGTGATTAAGAAGCCGAGAGGGGTCGAGTTACCGGAACCCAATGTGTGGTAGTAACTGGTCATGGATCACAAACACAGAACTCAGTTCCTGAGGACGGCTGCAATGAGACAACCCACCATGTACTCCTACATGGCCTCTCACCGCTACCTTTACCAAATCGTGTTCACACACTTAGCTCACACACAGTAGGACATGTTTACACACCTCTGATTCACCCCCGATGAAACAGACCTGACTCAACTCTAAGCAATAGTAGGCATAACAAACAAACATGAATGAGTAGGCACATCAGGGCTCAAACAACTCCTACTCATGCTAGTGGGTTTCATCTATTTACTGTGGCAATGACAGGTCATGCAAAGGATAAAGGGGTTCAACTACCGCAGCAAATAGCAGTTGTATTGTTGTTGTCCTAATGCAGTAAAATAGAGCAGGAGCGAGAGAGTGGGATTGTATCGGAATGAACAAGGGGGTTTTGCTTGCCTGGCACTTCCGAAGATAATATAGCTCTTCATCAGTGTCATCGATCTCATCGTCGGAACCATGTCTATTGAGAGGGGACAAATACCGGCAAACAAAGAGGAACACAATCAATGAAGTGCATAATATGATGCATGATCATGACATGGCAAAATGAGTGTGTTGGGCTAATGCAACTATAATCGGATGAATTTGAGTTAGTTAGAACCCAAGGTTCAAGTTCAAATTGAAACTATGACTTAATAAAGTGCATTATCATGTTTTGATATAAACAGCAGGTTTAAGTTGCTTAAACATGCATGAAACCAATGCAGATGGATAGATTGGATTTTTCTGATCATTTTTCATATATAACTTATTTCATTTGGAGTTACGGTTGAATTACTATGAATTTTTGAAGTTTTGGATATTTTCTGAAATTAAATAAATCAAATAGATTTATTTAAAATCCAGAAAAGCATTACTGCGTCAGCTTGACATCAGAATGACATCATCAGGTCAACAGCGTCGGCCCAGGTCAAACCTGACGCCGGGACCCACTGGTCGGTGACTAGGCTAATTACCAGAGACTGTTAGTGCTAATTTAATCCTAACTAAAAGTGTTTAGTGTGCGTGGGCCCAGATGTCAGTGACCCAGGGGTTAATTAGCCGGGTCATTAGCCCCTAATGACGTGCCACGTCGTCATGGCCGGGGTTAGGCCGCCGGCGACCATCCAGTGCGGCGGCGGCTCGCCGGGGTGGTGCTAGGGGCAGCGGCTGAGTGCGCTGAGGGCACCATGAGGGAGCCCTCGCTCGTCCGCATCTAGGGGCGCAAGCTAAAGGAGCCGGGGCGGCGTGTAACTGCGGCGGCGACGAGCCGGGCGGCGGCCGGAGCTCGGAGGTGCTTCGAGACGGCGCTACGGGGCACGACAGGACAAGTGATTGGGTGCGTTCGGCTCCTGGGGGCTTGCTGAGCACGAGGGTGGCTCGGACGCAAGCGGAGGCGACTAGAACGGCGACGACGACATGCGCGGCGGAGCCAAGCTCTCGGCCATGGCGGAGATGCATCCTGGAGCTCGCAAATGCAAGGGAAAAGAGAGGGGTTCGGATAAGGAGCTCACGGCGAGGTCGTTGGTGATCCCAGCGTGCTCGGGGACGGCTTGGTGACGACGAATCGGTCGACGGCGGCTGTCGGTGCAGAGGACGAAGCTGGCGTTGATGAGGACGCTCCAGGGTGTCCGGCGTCGTGTGGCTCGGCGGGGAGGAAGACGACGTCGTTTCGGAGCTCGGGGTTGTGTCGGTGAGGTTCGGGGATGGCTGTGGCCGTGGTGGCAGCGGACGGCGGCGACGGGCTCGTTCGGCCGAGCTCGAGATCGAGCGGGGAGAAGGGGGAGAGTGACCAGAGGAGAAGGGGGTCGGCTCGGGGCTTCGTCCACGTCTCCTGGGCGTCGCGAGAAGGGCCGGGAAAGGAGGAAGCAGACAGGGAGGTGGCCACGGCGATCAGGCACAGCGTCGACACGCCTCGCCAATGGCGAGGTTGAAGACAACGGTGCCCCTGGTGGGCTGGGCCGCCAAGTGGACAGGCCAGGTGGGCTGCCCAGGTGGGCGCGGGTAGGTTTCAGGTAAACTCTCTTTTCCTTTTGTTTCAGTTTTCTATTTTCTGTCTTTGTTTTTGAATTATTAAAAATACTAAACCTTTCCTAAAAATACTGAGATAAGTTGTGGGCACTGTTTAAATATTTTTCAGCAGCCCTCAAACATTATTAGTATTATTTGGGCAATTAAAATATATATATGAATTAAATGCCCAAATGCAAATAATTAATGCATTAATTCAAAAATCCAGAGTGACCTAGAAAAATGTGCACCATTTTTGGCAGAGGTTCTAGACCAATTCAAAAATGATGAACTTTTCTAAAAGCATTCGGGTTCATTGAAAATATTTCTGTCGACCCTATTTGATTTAATTTGGTGCTAGGGTTTGTCATCCCCATTTCAAATTAAGCAAAGTTTAAATATGATGCACACATGAAGCTAGCCTAGAGCATTACCAGAAGCTAGGGATGTGACAGCTCACCCCTACTAAACAAGAATCTCGTCCCGAGATTCAAGCGTAAGGTAAGATGAAGGGGTATCGCAAACTAACATAATCTTCACGATCCAGGTGGCACGTCGAAGAACGTTGAATCGATCACTATTATTATCTCAAAGTCTTGCTCTGAGGACTCCAATTAACACGACAACAAGAGGAAAGGGAAAACTCTAAAAGAATTGATCTTCTCGAAGACCGAACAACTCAGGATCAACTCATGGGATGGGACATAGCAACATCTCCCGAGCTGAGACACGAAACACACATCTAGAGGGATGGAGTGGAACAAATGATGAGAGTTCACTAGGTAGACAATAATTCCACGCTTAAAAAGGTGGTGAACGGTTGTCAATGTAGCGAGGAGTTGAGTTGCCATGATACCATAACGATGCACCCTAGGGAAGGTGACTCGTAGAAATATCCCCTTAAGTGGCAAAAAGAATTACATTTGATTCAAAGATCATTGAAACTCTTTATACCAGCTTAAGGCAAATCACAAACGATCATTTGGCGGAGTACGAAAGAATGGCATACTCGGACTAGGATGGACGATGTGGATTACCTTGTTGAAAACAACATAAGAGATGATCTTAGTAACTGGGGAGAAGCTCAACAGTAGAGAGTGATTCCACTATTGGAGTGGTTATAGCATAACCGAAAAGACTAGGAGCAATTCCGGTTAGTGCCGGTGATGATACATAGCGCTTGTGCGTGCTCTCAAGAACTTGAGCATTTCCATATTCATCAAGGTTTTACCAATATCCGTGTCAAGGATCCTGGCAACGCAACGTACTACCATGATGAATAACGGTGGCAAATGCAGATGCGAAGGAAGATAACACTTTCTCAGATTTCACCTTAGCGGGACCAAGGGATCAAAATCTGGATGATCGACCGAGAGACATTTAGCACTCTGCTTCTAATGTTCTCCTTGATGTGCTAGCATATCCCATTCATTGAAATGGTTTGGTAATTAGAACATCAAGTAACAGATCGGACTTCAGGAACACAAAAATCCATAAAGAACAACTTCTAGAATAAGTCACGCGAAATCCTCATGGGTAGTGTCTAAATGACTTAATCAAGATACTATAATAATAGTGCTTCCAGCTAGGTGCGTCCACTTCACTAGAACCTATATCATAGTTCTTGGAAGAAGTTCCAACCATCATATCTGCCTAAGATTCAGATCCGGTTGGTGTCAGGATATTCCAGACTCGTCGAGTCTAGAAAGAGAAATGAAAGTTTGCAAAACAAATCGACGAGATGACGTTGCGAGATTCTCAAGAAATGAACCACAATAGCAAGCTCCAAAACATGAGTTGGTTCTGCTACAAACCTGTGAACACGCTGTCCCAGACAAGCATGACCACGTAGTAGTCTTATAAATAAAACACTACCGAGTTCATGTGGGGAACCATCAACAAGGATTTCGAAGTATTTACGCAAGTCCATGGATTAGATCCCAAGCATAGACTTCTCTTCCTTGAACAAATCAATCAGTGGCTTGGTGTGCTAGGAGTGCATATAGAATGAAGGTTGCAAATCCCCAGACCACAGAATACTTCGCACGTATGCATGACTGACTTGGGATGATTCCAGAGGAAGCAAAAACAATCTTTCTCGGATCCACGGCGACAACTTACATCAAGTGCACGTGAATTAAAGAAAGTCACTTCTTTCATCCAAACATATCCTTCATGAGATAGTATGAAGAAAATGCTTTCAAAAGTCTCCAACACTAGCTTAATGTTCAACAAAAATCATGGAGGGGATAAGGATGTTGTCGATGGGCTCAACAACAATTTGTCCAGGTTTCCATGAAGATGGAATTCCATAATTATGTGAACAGGTGATAGCATTGGTCAGATCCAAAAGATGTAATGGTGTATGCTCGAGGGATCAACCACGAGTAAGACAACATTATGAACATCGTTGGTTCTGATTTGATTTGACGATAGCCCATAATCAAATCAAGGATTGGATAAGACATAGCACCGACAACTGATCACGAAGATCAATCGATGAAGATATCATCTTTCTTCAACACACACACACACACACACAAAGATATCCCTTTAAATGAACTAAGTTGGCAAGCTTCTATCTTCCAACTCTCCAAGTTGTTGTTTAGCTTAACCAACTAGCTCAGGGGTATCCAACACAGATTCTTGGAGAAGGGGGTGGTTACAAGGAACCAACTTGATCACGAGCTCAACATAGCGGTCAGGTGACAACCTGGTAATACTTCCGAGAAGATATTCGGGAAATCACGAACCACCGACATGTTACTAAGCTCGAGAACAATCTTTCTTTTCATGGCAAGACGATATGATCAACAGAGCGAGAGGTTGGCAAAATCCTATCTCATTGATCAAAGAGTGCACCAGGAAATAAGGACTAGGTAGCACAATCTATCTTAATTAGAATGATGATTCAAGAACCAACACACTAAGAATGAAATTATTATCCATTAACTACCAAGCAACAGAGTTGCTAGGAGTATAGATTTCACACATCACGGTTCACTTGCCGGCGTTCCGGTTGCAACAACACGGAACCGAGAAATGAAAAATGATGGCAAGAAGTATCACTGCGTCAAGAATTCACAAGAGATGGTGCAATTCTCATGATATTCTTGATATAAATATGGTAATACTCCAGGGTAGAATAGACCAGAAGCTGGATTGGCACTTGATCTGCGGAATACAACTGCTTTGACCCAATCCTAGGAATGGATGAGGTACTGGAGTTTGTTTCTCCTAGTCATTCTGAACTAGAATGGCTTGATGGACCACAAGAGTAATAGGCATTGATGAACGAAGGCACGCATACTCTTGACTATCAATTGATAGACGAGGGTCAGAGGACGACTAAGGGGGCAACTCAAAAGAACATACGATTTCCTGAGTTGTGGACGCATAGATTAGTATGTCGAACTAAGTCCAACAGGTTTCTTCCGGATAACCCATGCAGAAAGGTAGAATTGGCGGAGTATCAACATAGAAGCGAGAACTCGTCAAGAGCACTCTGGTTGTGATCTTTCGGTTCAGGAGGAACTTCCGCCATAAGAAGTTCATGGTATTTGGAAGAACGATATACCACGAACCTCGAGACTATCACAAGGTTACTAATATCCTGAAGGGACTAGCAAACACTATCAACACGAGGTGAGTAGGGTGAATCTCGGGTTCAAAATCCAAGGAGTAGAATACCTACTACTAAGTGGCATCACGGGATGCTTTCAAGAATAAAGGCCAGAATCATCACACTGGGACACAAAGCATGGCTAGATTACTGGATGATCCCCTAAGACACCTAGAGTCATAATAAGAACTCCAACATATATGTCGAGGCAATAGAATACCTCAACTCAGCAATTATTGTGATTAACCTAGCCCAAGGAACATCGGAACGGTAAGAAGGGATTTGCAAATGCATCAGACTGTTTAGAAATCTGGGATGACTCGGACAGCATAACGGCTGTAAATGCTCAGAAAGATTTGAGACATCATGCAAAATGGTGGCATAACCACTCGATCATCACAATATCAAGGTTTCGAGATCAACAATCAACATACGGAAGTAGTAGGAACTTAACTGAGGCTTGAAACCAACAATGTACAAGTCTCCTCTCCTAAAGCCTTCGAAGACTTTGGAATTGTCAGCTTCCATGATCACAACACAACGATATTTGCCAAAGACAACAACCATATCGAGATCACAAAGCATCAAGACAAACATGAGGTTGTATCCTAAGGACTCGACAAGCACGACTTTGTCCATGTGTCGATCCTTTGAGATCGCAACCTTACCTAGACCCAATACCTAACTTTTGCCTTTGTCAGCGAAGATGATATGCTTCAGATGCGATGGTGATAAAGGAGCATCCATCAATAGATTCTTGTCACCAGTCATGTGATTCGTACATCCACTATCGAGGACCCATTCATTGGCTTTGGGTTGATCATCCTGCAGATGAATTAGTGCAACTTACGAACTCATATACTTCATCAGTGAAGAATATGACATCAATATCATCAGATCAATTTCATCAAGCAATAGAACAGTTAAAATGGTATGAGGACGTGAGAAATGAAGGTTCATTTCTTCATGATTAGCCTGCGTCCTTTCAGGCAATGTTCAGGTCTCCAGCAAATTCTTCAGACGTTTTGAGCACATCTGGAGACCCGACCCTGCATAAGAGATTAGTTCTTTTTCTTCACCACCCACATCTGAAGGGCTGGCACAGAATTCATCACTCTGCGAGAACCATATGAGAAAGGTGGCATAGAAGCCAGTCCACTTCATTTCACATAAGAGGGGTTAGGATAAGCATATGAATAAGCAGAGAAATTCTTCCAGGACTTATGAACATAATGATTAGAAGAATAATGGTCATATTCATAGCCCTTAGCTCTATCCTACGAAACAGAAGGGTTAGCACGATGATGATCATATGAGGACTTTGATCCTTTTGAGGAATTTGATCCACGTGAGGAATTTGGTCCGTATGAGGACTTGGATCCATATGAAGAATTTGGTCCATATGAAGAATTTGATCTGGAGTTCCTATTCTTCACAGGTGGTGTCATGAGGACATTCACTTGAAGACTTTCAAGGCAAATTTTGGGAACCCAGATATTCTTCATAGGGGAACCGTTCCTGCAGGTAGTGCCAACATATCTAGCAAATACTTCACCATTCTGATTTTTGAACAGTTTATAGTTGGAGTCAAATGACTCATCAGAAGAATGAGGAGATTCACATGTAAAGTTAGATAAACTGGATGGGTCAACTGGAGGTCACTTTGCAGCAACCCAAGAGGTTTTGGGGTACTGCTCAGGCTTCCAATATGTTCCATCAGCATTGAGTTTCCTCTCAAAGGCAATACCCTCCTTCCTAGGGTCCTATTGAGGATCTGCTTTTTAAGCACATCACAAAGAGTCTGATGCCCTTTGAGGCTTTTGTACATGCCTGCCATGTACAATTCCGTCAGCCATGCATCATCATGATACTAGCAATGTCCTCAGATAAGGAATTAGTGATAGCAGAGACATATGAAGAATTTGTAGCATTAGAAGCATTTGAACATTCAGGTGAAGAATTAGTAGTTTCACGTTTAATGCACTTCAGACATGGAGGAACAAATTCTTCCTGAGTAGCGCTGATTTGTTGAGCAAGTAATGAATCGCGCTCCTTCTCAAGATCTTCATAACTCACTCTTAGCTTATCAAGATCTTGATTTCTTTGAAGATATTCATAAGAAAGCTTCTCGTGATCAGATAAGAGAGTGTTATGATGACCTTCGAGGTTGTCAAACTTGGACTAAGTCTCTGAAGACTCTCAGCCAAAGCTTTTGACTGATCCATTTCTTCACCCAACATATCATCACTCTTATTTAGCATGTATTGAACTTTTTCCAAAGCTCTTTGTTGTTTAGTGGCAAGGGAAGCAAGTTTGACATAGCCGGGTCCAAATTCATCTCCAGATTCATCATCACTGGACTCGGATAGGTAGCATTCGGTTACTTTAGCACTTTTAGCCATAAGGCATGGTGAAGAAGATGATGATTCTGGTTTGAATGTCATTGCATTGAGAGATTCCTTGTAATCCTCAAACCAAGGATCATGACGTGTTCGATGACCTTCATAGACCTCAGAGAGTCGGTCCCAGATTAGCTTCACGTGATTGAGATGCATGACTGTCACGCCCAAGATGCGACCCTATCCTAAAGGAACTCGAAGGTCCCACCAAGGATATAAGCGCATCTTGAAGACACTTTTGCAAGGTGGATATCATTACATCAACATTACATAATAGATGGGGATACATACATAAGGCATACAATGCCACACGAATACAACATCATCATACATAAGATCAACATCCGACTACGGATGAAACACAAACAGTAAACTCAAACGACATCCACCACGCTAGCCCAGCTGCCGACCGAACCTATCCCCGATCGAAGAAGAAGCAGAAGAAGAACTCCATAACAAGCAAACATCGCTCTCGCGTCAAGATCGTCGCATAACCTGAACCTGCAACTGTTGTTGTAGTAATCTGTGAGCCACGAGGACTCAGCAATCCCATTACCATGGGTATCAAGACTAGCAAAGCTAAATGGGTAAGGAAGGGGGTAAAGTGGTGAGGTTGCAGCAGCGTCTAAGCATGATATGGTGGCTAACATACGCAAATGAGAGCGAGAAGAGAAACAAGCGGAACGGTCGTCAACTAGTAATGATCAAGAGGTGATCCTGAACACCTACTTACGTCAAACATAACACAGAGACCGTGTTCACTTCCCGGACTCCGCCAAGAAGAGACCATAACGGCTACACACGCGGTTGATGCGTTTTAATTTGGATCTGGTGTCAAGTTATCTCCAACCGGACATTAACAAATTCCCATCTGCCACATAACCGCGGGCACGGCTCTCGAAAGTCTATACCCTGCAGGAGTGTCCCAACTTAGCCCATGATAAGCTCTTGCGATCAACGAAGGATATACCTTCTCCCAGGAAGACCCGATCAGTCTCGGAATCCCGGTTTACAAGACATTTCGACAATGGTAAAACAAGACCAGCAAGGCCGCCCGATGCGCCGACATCCCGATAGGAGCTGCACATATCTCGTTCTCAGGGCAACACCGGATAAGCGAAGCGTCTGGTACGAAGCGAATCCAAGTTGCCAAGGAATGGTCCCAAGACGGTGCTCTAGTTTGGACCAACACTTAGACAAGCATTGGCCCGGGGGGGCTAAAATAAAGATGACCCTTGGGTTAATTACTCCCAAGGGAAAAGTAGGTGGTGGTGAGGCAAATGGTAAAACCAAGGTTGGGCCTTGCTGGACAAGTTTTATTCAAAGCGAACTGTCAGGGGGGTCCTATAAATCACCCGACCGCGTTAGGAACGCAAAATCCGGGAACATAACACCGGTATGACGGAAACTAGGGCGGCAAGAGTGGAACAAAACACCAGGCATAAGGCCGAGCCTTCCACCCTTTACCAAATATATAGATGCATTAATAATATAAGAGATATTGTGATATCCCAACATAACCCTGTCCACCATGGAGCAATCTTCAACTTCACCTGCAACTAGCAACACTATAAGAGAGGCTGAGCAAAGTGGTAACATAGCCAAACAACGGTTTGCTAGGAAGGGTGTCAAAGGTTAGAGGTTCATGGCAATTTGGAAGGCTTGAAGAGCAAAAAATAGGTAACGCAGCATAGCGATAGAATGAAGCAACTAGCATAGCAATAATAGTAGTGAGATCCAGGGTAGCGGTCATCTTGCCTGAAATCCCGCAAGGAAGAAGAACGAGTCAATGAAGAAGATGAAGCCACGAAGACGAACCAAGCGTAGACGAACGAATCTTCACGATCGCAACGAAACGGGAACTATCGAGAAGAAGCACACAACATAGTAAACACACCACACATAGACAAGACATGATGCACAACAAGCATGATGCATGACAAAGCTACATGAAGCTACTCATGGCAAGAGAAGATGCATACAAGACCAACACATCAAGGCAAGTTTAAATGAGGCCGAGAACAACATATAACAATTCCGGTAAGTCCTCATATGCATATTTCGAAATTGGTCCAGAACTGAATAAACATTAAGTTGAAGTTGTTAAACAGCAAGTTAAGATGCAACAAGATGATCTACACGAAATTCTAGTCAAGTTACATATAAGGTTCATTTAGTTCGGAGCTACGGCCTAGAAGATATGAGCAAAACAAGTTAAACATGGCATTGATGCAAAATGCATACAAACATCAAGAAAACACACCAAAACAAGGATGCAACATGATAATATGGAACTACATGCAAAAAAACAAGCAAGTTTCATATAGAGCACACTCAAAACGGAGCAACGGTTCAACACATGCACTCTATACAAGTCATACCAACAATCTGTCCAAAACAGCAACTAGGCATATTGCAAGCAACAAAACAACAAGCTACAGAATCCCAACATAATAACAAAAGGCATGAGCATGAAGTACAGGTAAGGCATAACAAGACATGAACACTGAGCTATCTCCAGAAATCACTAGAACATGCTCAAAAGGACATGGGAAGATTGCAAATAATAACAGTTTCAGACTTATCAGGAAATAACATCAGGTTGCAATGTTTAGAGCTATCAAACAACATGTTACAGGAACTTATCATGGCAAACAAAGGCATAGCATGAATCTACTAATTGCATAGAACAAGAGTCCCTTACTGGCCATGAGCTAAAAAGGATCAGAAGATATGAGGCACCCATGTAAACATGGCAAGTTATATGACAGATTCATACATGGCAGGAACAACAATAAGTAGGCATGTTGGTGAGCTTGAACCACTCACCACAGAGCAATACATGGCATGGCAAGGCAACCAACAGTAAAATACATGTTTATGAAGCTAAGCATGGCAAGAACAAGTTCATAGGGTGCATGAATCACTAGCAAAACACATGGCCAAAACTGAACTTAATGTTAACAGGCTGACAGCAACATTATTTAGCAACTTTGGAGCAAGATTACAACATGTTAAAGCAGGCTATAAATGCAACCAGAGGCATGAACGGATAGATCAAGACATGTATAACAAAACATCCTTAGTGAACATCTCCAGAATAATGCACGAAATGACTTGTAGCAGTAGGTTAACATAGCAATAACATATAACAGAATCTGTCAGGAAAACAGCAACATCAAGTACCCTACTTAGCAAGCTTGATGCACTCAGCACACAACTCACAAAAATACATGGTTAGCACCACTGGAAAGAAGGCATGGCATAGATCAAAACACATGTAGACATCAACCTCATAGGATGCACACATCAAACATGGCAAAAATGACAAATGAGCAAGTTATAACAGTTTCAGCAGATTAACAGCAACATGCACTCTTCCAACAGCATTTCGGGCATCAAGATGAGCTCAAATGAAAAAGATGCAATGTAACGAAATGAAGTACTCGTCGAGTCGAACAATTTGATATATTACACGCACGAAACGGAGCACTATGCATAGAGTTATGATGCGATGAACATGGCATGATAATGCAAAAATCTTGTGGACAGAGAAAAATTCGGGGTCAACCTTCTGCACGGATATCGAGGCGAGACGGATCTCGCTGGAGTGGAGGCCGAGGAGGTCTACGGCGAGGTCGGGGATGGTGGAGGAGGCTCGGGACAAGGCCGGGGAGGCATGGCGCCGAGCTCCGGCGGCTCCTGGTGGCCGGAGCAGGTTAGGAGGCGGCGAGGCGAGCGCCGGCGAAGGTCGGCGGGCGGCTCCGCGCCGAAGGCGGCGGCGGCGCTGAGGCTCCGGCGTGGAGCTCGCAGGGACGGCGCGCGGGCGGCTTGGCCGGGAGGCCGGGCGACGGCGCGAGGGGAGGCCGGCAGGGAGCCATCGGGCGGCGGGGCGGCGGCGGCGCCGGCGGCGGAGAGCGGCGGCGGCGCTGGGCGCGATCCGGAAGCGGTGGCGATCCGGGCCGGGCGGGCAGCTGCGGGCAGGCAGGCAAGCGCGCGCTGGGAACGGCTGCGGGACAGTGGCGGGCGGTGGTTGGAGCAGGAGGCGGCGGGGGTGACGTGTCGCGCCCTGATTGGGCCGGGCGACGTGTCCGGTGGACATATCCGGCGCGGATGGACATCTCCGGCGGCGCGGGGAGGAGCGGGGCTAGGGTTAGGGGTGGATTTGATTCGGAATTTCGGGGGAGGAGGTGTTTAAATAGGTAGAGGGAGCTAGGAGTGTCCAAATGAGGTGTGGTTTTCGGCCACGCGATCGTGATCGAACGACCGAGAGCATGGAGGGGAGTTTGCTGGGTTTGGGCCACTTTGGAAGGGGTGTTGGGCTGCACACAAAAGAGGCTTTTGCGGTTACCCGGTTAACCGTTGGAGTATCAAACGAACTCCAAATGGCACGAAACCTTACAGGCGGTCTACCGGTGCTATACCAAGGCCGCTTGGCAAATCTCGGACCATTCCGAGAAAGTTTAACACCCGCACATGAGAAGAGGTAAAAGGGGGCGCCAGAGGACATAGGAGTGCCGGATTGCAAAACGGACAATGGGGAAAAAGCTAGGATGCATGAGACGAACACGTATGCAAAATGAAATGCACTTGATGACATGATATGAAATGCATATGATGACATGGCAAAATGCAACACGCAAGCAAATGACATGGCAATGACGACGAATAACTGGCAGACACCTGGCGCATCGAATCCGGGGCGTTACAACACTCCTCCACTAACAAGAGATCTCATCCCGAGATCTTAGGACCGAGACGGAAGGGAAAAAGGAATGAGGTGAAACAAGAATTCAAGAGAAAAGATGAACAAAGTCAAGAGCAGTCGGTTAGAAAAGATGAAAACACTTGGAACTAGAATTTATTCCTCAAGAACAAACTCCGAAGGAAAAGATTACTCACTTTGAGGAAAATAAGAATAAGATTTATTGTATGCTTATCCTTCATCAAATTAAATTGATGACCAGCAATGGATTTGCATACTACTTATTCTTCTTGAAAAGGATTAAGGGGAATGTGGCACAAAACTTGAGAAAGTCTTCATGAACCACCGGTAGGATTGGAAAGAACGAATGAATTAATATGATAAACAAGGAAAAGAATCTTGAACGAACCACCGTAAGAAAATTCGAAAATGTCTAGTGAAAGAGAATGAATCACCGGGAAGAATTAGGAGAACCAATATGCTAGAGGGGATTTAGATGCAAAAGAACAAAGAGATAATGAGCTGATTAAAGAACACTCGAATGAAGCAGCGAAAGAATACTGTGGTGAACGAAGGGGCACAATTATAGAATAATTGGAGATCGAATCTGAAAAACTTAGAATGAAGAAATCTTCCGAAAAAGATGGCCTCCGGATGATTGAGAGAGAAAGCAACTCCTGAAATGCTCCGGATGGATGAAAAGAATTTGCATGACTTGAAACAATTTGATAGGATAACATCGAGCTAGCACCGCGAATCTCCGGGAGAACGGACAAGATTTAAGAGAAATCTTCTTCTTTGGTCTTCAAATGATGACGAGAAACACCACCAAAATTACTAAGATACTCCGGTAGAATGAAAAGCAAAGGGGTTTAGCCAACAATGAAAAGAATTTGAAAGAGATCTTGGGGAAGGCATGTGACTGATGGAATCCATTCTTACGTCACACTTGAAAAGAATTGAGAATAACTCCGGGGGAATTAGAAGAGTCAGGTAAGATCCTGGGAAAAGACCTGTGGGTTAGGGCCCACTAAAAGAAAACACCGTTGGAAAAGATGTTGAAGAGATAGATGATGCTCCAGAATGATTGACATATTTAAATGAGGTGACCACCTCGAATTAATTGGAACACGGACGAATATCCTGAGATGTCTTCCGAACTCCGGAATGATAAACTGGCGAGAGTTGAACAAGCAAGGGGAATACATTTGAGCCGAGAAGAAGAATGTGATCAACATAAAAAAAACTTGAATTGAATCCACCGGACAAGAGATGAAGAATGTCAAACAAAAAAGAATTCACCGGTTGAGATAATTTACGAAAGACTGAAGAGGCTCTGCATGAATGAAATTGATGGTCGAAACAGACTCAAACTCCTGGAAGAAAGAGGGTGGGAGGGTGGGAAAACAAAAGCAACTTGGAAGGGAGAACTGACGAATAACTTGAAGAGAAAACACCGGTTGAAATAATTGAGGAAAGAAATCAAAGACTTCGCACGAGTAGGATGGATACTCGATTACGGACTCCGGTTCCGAGAAGAAAAAGGGTGGGCGGGTGGGAAAAGAAAACAACTGAGGATTGAACTTGGCAAAGATGAAGAGGCTCGAGTCAACTTGACGAGAAATGCACCGGACAAAAGAGGATGGACAACTCACGAAACTAACCACGTGATCCTAAAGAAAAATTTGAAGGGGAAGAGGAGTAGTTCAAAACACCTACGTCAAGATTCCTCACCAGAGCGATGAAGGGGCTGAGGAGTAAAAAGAATTCCTACTCTACGATATAACTAGACTTCGAAAACAGTTTTCTTCTAGACTCAACAACGGCAAAACTACACGATCAATCAAGGGGGCTCCTAAGGTCGGTCGAGGCTCTGATACCAACTTGTCACGCCCAAGATGCGACCCTATCCTAAAGGAACTCGAAGGTCCCACCAAGGATAGAAGCGCATCTTGAAGACGCTTTTGCAAGGTGGATATCATTACATCAACATTACATAATAGATGGGGATACATACATAAGGCATACAATGCCACGCGAATACAACATCATCATACATAAGATCAAATCCGACTACGGATGAAACACAAACAGAAACTCAAATGACATCCACCCTGCTAGCCCAGGCTGCCGACCTGGAACCTATCCCCTGATCGAAGAAGAAGAAGAAGAATAACTCCATAACAAGCAAACATCGCTCTCACGTCAAGATCGTCGCATAACCTGAACCTGCAACTGTTGTTGTAGTAATCTGTGAGCCACGAGGACTCAGCAATCCCATTACCATGGGTATCAAGACTAGCAAAGCTAAATGGGTAAGGAAGGGGGTAAAGTGGTGAGGTTGCAGCAGCGTCTAAGCATGATATGGTGGCTAACATACGCAAATGAGAGCGAGAAGAGAAACAAGCGGAACGGTCGTCAACTAGTAATGATAAAGAGGTGATCCTGAACACCTACTTACGTCAAACATAACACAGAAACCGTGTTCACTTCCCGGACTCCGCCAAGAAGAGAACATAACGGCTACACACGTGGTTGCTGCGTTTTAATTCGGATCTGGTGTCAAGTTATCTACAACCGGACATTAACAAATTCCCATCTGCCACATAACCGCGGGCACGGCTCTCGAAAGTTTATACCCTGCAGGGGTGTCCCAACTTAGCCCATGATAAGCTCTCGCGATCAACGAAGGATATACCTTCTCCCAGGAAGACCCGATCAGTCTCGGAATCCCAGTTTACAAGACATTTCGACAATGGTAAAACAAGACCAGCAAGACCGCCGGATGCGCCGACATCCCGATAGGAGCTGCACATATCTCGTTCTCAGGGCAACACCGGATAAGCGAAGCGACAGGTACCGACGAATCCAAGTTGCCAAGGAATGGTCCCGCACGGTGCTCTAGTTTGGACCAACACTTAGACAAGCATTGGCCCGGAGGGGCTAAAATAAAGATGACCCTTGGGTTAATTACTCCCAAGAGAAAAGTAGGTGGTGGTGAGGCAAATGGTAAAACCAAGGTTGGGCCTTGCTGGACAAGTTTTATTCAAAGCGAACCGACAGGGGGTCCCATAAATCACCCGACCGCGTTAGGAACGCAAAATCCGGGAACATAACACCGGTATGACGGAAACTAGGGCGGCAAGAGTGGAACAAAACACCAGGCATAAGGCCGAGCCTTCCACCCTTTACCAAATATATAGATGCATTAATAATATAAGAGATATTGTGATATCCCAACATAACCCTGTCCACCATGGAGCAATCTTCAACTTCACCTGCAACTAGCAACGCTATAAGAGAGGCTGAGCAAAGCGGTAACATAGCCAAACGACGGTTTGCTAGGAAGGGTGTCAAAGGTTAGAGGTTCATGGCAATTTGGAAGGCTTGAATAGCAAAAAATAGGTAACGCAGCATAGCGATAGAACGAAGCAACTAGCATAGCAATGATAGTAGTGAGATCCAGGGTAGCGGTCATCTTGCCTGAAATCCCGCAAGGAAGAAGAACGAGTCCATGAAGAAGATGAAGCCACGAAGACGAACCAAGCGTAGACGAACGAATCCTCAGGATCGAAAGAAAACAGAACTATCGAGAAGAAGCACACAACATAGTAAACACACCACACATAGACAAGACATGATGCACAACAAGCATGATGCATGACAAAGCTACATGAAGCTACTCATGGCAAGAGAAGATGCATACAAGACCAACACATCAAGGCAAGTTTAAATGAGGCCGGGAACAACATATAACAATTCCGGTAAGTCCTCATATGCATATTTCGAAATTGGTCCAGAACTGAATAAACATTAAGTTGAAGTTGTTAAATAGCAAGTTAAGATGCAACAAGATGATCTACATGAAATTGTAGTCAAGTTACATATAAGGTTCATTTAGTTCGGAGCTACGACCTAGAAGATATGAGCAAAACAAGTTAAACATGGCATTGATGCAAAATGCATACAAACATCAAGCAAACACACCAAAACAAGGATGCAACATGATAATATGGAACTACATGCAAAAAAACAAGCAAGTTTCATATAGAGCACACTCAAAACGGAGCAACGGTTCAACACATGCACTCTATACAAGTCATACCAACAATCTGTCCAAAACAGCAACTAGGCATATTGCAAGCAACAAAACAACAAGCTACAGCATCTCAACATAATAACAAAAGGCATGAGCATGAAGTACAGGTAAAGCATAACAAGACATGAACACTGAGCTATCTCCATAAATCACTAGAACATGCTCAAAAGGACATGGGAAGATTGCAAATAATAACAGTTTCAGACTTATCAGGAAATAACATCAGGTTGCAATGTTTAGAGCTATCAAACAACATGTTACAGGAACTTATCATGGCAAACAAAGGCATGGCATGAATCTACTAATTGCATAGAACCAGAGTCCCTTATTGGCCATGAGCCAAAAAGGATCAAAAGATATGATGGCACCCATGTAAACATGGCAAGTTATATGACAGATTCATACATGGCAGGAACAACAATAAGTAGGCATGTTGGTGAGCTTGAACCACTCACCACAGAGCAATACATGGCATGGCAAGGCAACCAACAGTAAGAATACATGTTTATGAAGCTAATAATGGCAAGAACAAGTTCATAGGGTGCATGAATCACTAGCAAAACACATGGCCAAAACTGAACTTAATGTTAACAGGCTGACAGCAACATTATGTAGCAACTTTGGAGCAAGATTACAACATGTTAAAGCAGGCTATAAATGCAACCAGAGGCATGAATGGATAGAGCAAGACATGTATAACAAAACATTCTTAGTGAACATCTCCAGAATAATGCATGAAATGACTTGTAGCAGCAGGTTAACATAGCAACAAAATATAACAGAATCTGTCAGGAAAACCGCAACAGCAAGTAACCTACTTAGCAAGCTTGATGCACTCAGCACACAACTCACAAAAATACATGGTTAGCACCACTGGAAAGAAGGCATGGCATAGATCAAAACACATGTAGACATCAACCTCATAGGATGCACACATCAAACATGGCAAAAATGACAAATGAGCAAGTTATAACAGTTTCGGCAGATTAACAGCAACATGCACTCTTCCAACAGCATTTCGGGCATCAAGATGAGCTCAAATGAAAAAGATGCAATGTAATGAAATGAAGTACTCGTTGGGGCGAACAATTTGACATATTACACGCACGAAACGGAGCACTATGCACAGAGTTATGATGCGATGAACATGGCATGATAATGCAAAAATCTTCGGGACTTGGAGAAAAATTCGGGGTCAACCTTCTGCATGGATATCGAGGCGAGGCGGATCTCGCCGGAGTGGAGGCCGAGGAGGTCTCCGGCGAGGTCGGGGATGGCGGAGGAGGCACGGGACGAGGCCGGGGAGGCATGGCGCCGAGCTCCGGCGGCTCCTAGTGGCTGGAGCAGGGTAGGAGGCGGCGAGGCGAGCGCCGGCGAAGGTCGGCGGGGCGACTCCGGTGCTCGGAGGCGCAGCGCGCTGCTCTCGCGTGGAGCTCCGCCCAGGGACGGCGCGCTGGGCGGCTTCGTGTTGAGGCCGGGCGGCGGCGCGAGGGGAGGCCGGCAGGAGCCATCGGCGGCGGCGCCGCGCGGCGGAGAGCGCGGCGGCGCTGGGCGCAGATCCGGCAATGACGAGCGATCCGGGCAGGCGGGCAGCAGGCCTTGGGAAACGGCGGCGCGAGGGACAGGTGGCGGGCGGTGGTTGGAGCAGGAGGCGGCGGGGGTGACGTGTCGCGCCCTGATTGGGCCGGGCGACGTGTCCGGCGGACATGTCCGGCGCGGATGGACATGTCCTGCGGCGCGGGGAGGAGCGGGGCTAGGGTTAGGGGTGGATTTGATCCGTAATTTCGGGGGAGGAGGTGTTTAAATAGGTAGAGGGAGCTAGGAGTGTCCAAATGAGGTGCGGTTTTCGGCCACGCGATCGTGATCGAACGACCGAGAGCATGGAGGGGAGTTTGCTGGGTTTTGGGCCACTTTGGAAGGGGTGTTGGGCTGCACACAAAAGAGGCTTTTGCGGTTACCCGGTTAACCATTGGAGTATCAAACGAACTCCAAATGGCACGAAACTTGACAGGCGGTGTACCGGTGCTATACCAAGGCCGCTTGGCAAATCTCGGACCATTCCGAGAAAGTTTAACACCCGCACATGAGAAGAGGTAAAAGGGGGCGCCAGAGGACATAGGAGTACCGGATTGCAAAACGGACAACGGGGAAAAAGCTCGGATGCATGAGACAAACACGTATGCAAAATGAAATGCACATGATGACATGATATGAAATGCATATGATGACATGGCAAAATGCAACACGCAAGCAAATGACATGGCAATGATGGCGAATAACTGGCAGACACCTGGCGCATCGAATCCTGGGCGTTACAATGACGTTCCTGTACTGATTTTGGGATAAACAGGAGCAGATGACATCCTTTGCTGTGAGGTTGAGTAGAGTGTACTTGTGAATGTCATCAGCCTCCGCCATCTTGCATAGATCGGTAAGACCAATCTTAGTGACGGTCCACAGTTTGCTGTCCATAGCCATGAGTCGCTTCTTCATCATGGCCTTCCATCGAGGATATTCATGACCGTCAAAGATGGGGCAGGATACATTCCTCATTCCTGTAGTCGACATAACTAAAACTCCAGGCGGTTAAACCAAAATCACACAGAACAAGGGAGTACCTTGCTCTGATACCAATTGAAAGTGCGTCATATCGACTAGAGGGGGTGAATAGGCGATTTTTATGAATCCTTCACTGAGGAATTTGCTGGTGAGGAAATTCCTAAATGAAGAACTACTTGCAGCGGAATAAGTACTCAAAAGTAAACACAGCAGAACACAAGCATAGTCATCATAATGAAATGGAGACAAGCACAGAGTACAGAAAGCGTAAGCACAGGATAACACAAGATGAAGACGGACAAACTGAAGAAATTGACCTGAGGAAATTGAGAAAGTCTTCAGTCAAAGTCTTCAAATAGATATGAACAAGCACACAACAACTAAAATGAGGAAATGAAAGAGTTGAGAAAATAGAACCAGTAAGCTTGGTGAAGACAATGATTTGGTAGACCAGTTCCAACTAGTGTCTCAGTTGTACGTCTGGTTGGAGAGGCTGAGTATTTAAACTCGAGGACACACAGTCCCGGACACAGAGTCCTCACCGTAATCTCCTTGAGATAAGGTCACACAGACCTCGCCCAATCACTCATGTTAAGTCTTCAGGTGACTTCCAAACCTTCACAGACTAGGTCACTCGGCGATCCACAATTCCTCTTGGATGCTCTAGACCATGACGCCTAACCGTCTGGAAGAAGCACAGTCTTCAAAGGTAACAAGCGTCGGATCCACGCAGGATCAATCTCTTTAGTGATGCTCAGTCACTTTGGGTTGTATGTGTGTTGGGTTTGGGTTTTCCTCACTTGATGATTTTTGCTCAAAGTCCTCGGAGGATGGGATGCTCTCAAATGACAAGTGTTAGTTTCTCTCGGAGCAGCCAACCAGCTAGTGGTTGTAGGGGACGACTATTTATAGCCTAGGGAGCAGCCCAACATGATAAGACATAAATGCCCTTCATGATATGACCGTTAGGTGGGTAGATATTTTGGGACAGCTAGCACATAGCACAGCAACGGTCGGAAATTTGACTCTCAAATTCCTCAAGGCTATCATGTTCCTCACTGTGTAGGCAATCCGCACTGGAGAATTCCTAACTCCTCAGTCAGAACAAATTCCTCAGAGACCAAAAGAACGTCGTATCATCCTTTGAAGAATATGACTGAATCAGTATGAGATTTCAATGGCTTCACTCGAAGGATTGGTAGGTGTAGGATTTTGAGTTGAGCATCACATGGAAATTTTTCCTTAGTATTTCCTCGACCCCTTTAACGATCACGGTGTTTCCTATGACTCAAGAAAGAGAAAATGAAACTACGAAAACAAAAGACTTCACGCTTCATGTTCCTCGAATGATTGCCAAGTCTTCAAGGTCACACCAATTTCTTCACTTTCAAAGTCTTCATAAAGTCTTTAGAAATTCAAAGTCTTCAGTTGAAGAACTTAATTTTCAGGGGTCGGCTTTCTCTGTAAATATCAAACTCCTCATAGACTTATAGACATGTGTACACTCACAAACGCATCAGTCCCTTAACCTATAAGTCTTCAATACACCAAAATCACTAAGGGGCACTAGATGGTTTTACACATGCCAATCAGTCCTCCACCTGAAGCCGCTCGTTGTCTGTACCAAGAACCTGAACTCATTGCTCATTACATGCAAGTGCTAATGAAGCCTCTGAAGCCCGTTCAAGCCCGAAGGACCAAATTTCTCGTGAAGGAATTGCTGTATGTGCCAAGAACCGTCTATCGCATTCAGACAAAGACTTTGAGTCCTATCAAAGGCCACGACTCATCTGATGAGGACATTGTTGGCATCATGAAGAATCTGCTATTCAACATCATGCATGGCATCCGTGTCAATTATCATGATTTCTTCATGAGGACTCTGGAAAATGTTGCACTTTCTCCGTTTGAGCTAAAGCCTTATGCCCCTTGGATTATGAGATTCCTCAGAACAAGGTCTTCACTCAACTACAAAGCTGACTTTCAGAATCACCTCGGCTACTTGCCCCCAATTGAAGTCCTCAAGCGGACACATTCCTCAGCTGATGAGAAGGGCAAGGCACCTGCTATTATCGATGAAGGCATTCGTCCATCGGATGGTCAGTTCCGCAAAGCTGCATATTATTCCACCAATGATGACTCTACCACTCATGACTCTGCTGCAAATGCATCCAAGCCAAATCCTCAAGCCACTGCTCCTCGTGTGATGACTGACCGTGAGCTACTTCTTAGTCTTCACCAGAAGGTGGATCGAAACCACAAATGGGTTAAGCGTCAGTTTGGTTCTATTCTTCACAACATGACTGCTACACATAATGCAGTGAAGAAAACCATTACTACCTCCATGAAGTCTTGATCGCACTGGCTATTCTCACACATCTCTATGGTGAAGAAGATTTGAAGCAAATGGGCTTCAAGGAAGATTTTGACTGGTCTGCTCCTCCACCGAAGAAATACAAGAAGGTCAAGGTTCCTTCCTTGGTAGACAGTTCATATTCTTCATCACGTGACACAAACGAGTTTGAAGACTTGGACGACACTGCGGCAGGCCCTACAACAACACACGACCCCAACAATGCTGGCGCTCCTCCATCATCATGATATTCTTTAGGGGTGTTAGTCCTCATTTTCAACCCTTTTGGTCATTCGATGACAAAGGGGGAGAAATTTGAGTTAGTCTTCAAGCAGGTCTATCTTATATGGGCGTTTTTTTGCTAAGTTACAACTCTCGTTCTTCTGATGACTTTGCTGGATCGAGTTGTAAACTTAAACTCTATGGTGGCCTGATACGTTTGCTGAGTTTTTCTGCATGCTTATTCCTCATTAATGTAAATGCACGCATGCTGAATTACATCAGTCAACATATTTCATCATGCATTTCAAATTCTGCATATTATATGTCAAATGTGTATGAATTACAAGATATAGGGGGAGATCTCCATGATTATACTCTTCAAGTGTGCATTGCTTCAAAAGAAAATTCCTCACTCTGCACAGCTTCAGGGGGAGTTCTTCTATATCTTGCAATCAAATTCCTCAATATTAGAATTTACACTTCGTATGTTTATCCCCGTTGAAAACTAAACCTATATTGTCATCAATCACCAAAATGGGGAGATTGTAAGTGCATCTAGTGCCCCTTAGTGATTTTGGTGTATTGAATACTTATAGGTTAAGGGACTGTCGCGTTTGTGAGTGTACACAGGTCTATAAGTCTATGAGGAGTTTGATATTTATAGAGAAAGTCGACCCCTAAAAATGAAGTTCTTCAACTGAAGACTTTGGATTTCTGAAGACTTTCTGAAGACTTTGAAAGTGAAGAAATTGGTGTAACCTTGAAGACTTGGAATTCAATGAGGAACATGAAGCGTGAAGACTTTTGTTTTCGTAGTTTCATTTCCTATTTCTTGAGTCATAGGAAACACCGTACTATTAAAGGGGGTCGAGGAAGTACTAAGGAAAAATTTCCATGTGATGCTCAACTCAAAATCCTACACCTACCAATCCCTTCGAGTGAAGCCATTGGAAATCTCATACAGCTTCACCAATTTCTTGATGTGAGAGACGAAGTTCTTCTAGTCATTGAGGAATTTGTTCGACCGAGGAGTTAGGAATTCGCCAAGATCGGATTGCCTACACAAAGGAGGAACATGATAGCCCTGAGGAATTTGAGAGGCAAAATTACGACCGTTGCTGTGTTATGCGCCAACTGTCCCAAAATATCTACCCACCTAACGGTCATATCATTGAAGGGCATTTATGTCTTATCATGTCGGGCTACTCCCTAGGCTATAAATAGCCGCCCCCTACAACCACTACCTGGTTGGCTGCTCCGAGAGAAACTGACACTTGTCATTTGAGAGCATCCCATCCTCCAAGGACTTTGAGCGAAAATCATCAAGTGAGGAAAACCCAAACCCAACACACCTACAAACCCAAAGTGATTGAGCATCACTGAAGAGATTGATCCTGCGTGGATCCTACGCTTGTTACCTTTGAAGACTGTGCTTCTTCCAGACGGTTAGGCGTCATGGTCTAGAGCATCCAAGAGGAATTGTGGATCGCCGAGTGACCGAGTCTGTGAAGGTTTGGAAGTCACCTGAAGACTTACAACGAGTGTTTGGCCGAGGTCTGTGTGATCTTAGCTCAAGGAGAATACGGTGAGGACTGTGTGTCCGAGACTGCGTGTCCTCAGGTTTAAATACCTAGCCGCTCCAACCAGACGTACAACTGAGACAGCAGTTGGAACTGGTCTACCAAATCATTATCTTCACCAAGCTTACTGGTTCTATTTCCTCAACTCTTTAATTTCCTCATTTCAGTTGTTGTGTGCCTGTTCATATCTGTTTGAAGACTTTGACTGAAGACTTTCTCAATTTCCTCAGTTCAATTTCTTCAGTCTGTCCATCTTCATCCTGTGATATCCTGTGTTTACGCTTTCTGTACTCTGTGCTTGTCTTCATTTCATCATGATGACTTTGCTTGTGTTATGTTGTGTTTACTTCTGAGTACATATTCTGCTGCAATTAGTTCTTCGCTAAGTTATTTCCTCACCAGCAAATTCCTTAGTGAAGAATTCATAAAAATCGCCTATTCACCCCCTCTAGTCGATATAACGCACTTCACGTAGAAATAATGGACCTTCTACGGGCCGTAGAAACAATGGGCCTTCCATGGGCCATAGAATCAATGGGCCTTCTATGGGCCTTATGATCGATTGGCCAAACATGGGCCAATAACGGACCACATTATGGGCCATAAACGGGCTAGAGTGGGAATCGTCCGTTCATGGGACGATCATAACGAGCCATTAATAGGCCGATGAGTATAACGGGCTTGTTTCTATCAACGGCCATAACAGGTTGTTAATGAGCAGCATTTGATGACGCTATGAAACGGATTAACGGGCCACAAACGGGTCGACTTTAACCACAGGCTGAATTTGGCCCACAACCAAAACAGGCCAGTAACGGACCGTAAGTAATCGAATGATGCAAATCAGCCCAAGAATAAATGGGCCCTCAAAAGGGCGAAAGATAACATGGGCTGGAAACGGCCCAATGGAATAATGGGCCGCTAATCAGTATAAAGCGATACACTGTTCATTACGGGCCAGATTCACCATGGGTCGTTAATGGGCCAAGAGTTACAAATGGCCTCACATGGGCTGAAAGACGTCATGGGCCATACATGGGCCGGAAGTTGCAACGGGCTGGAATCATATTGGACGGCCCAGATGACTCTACTAGGCCTAGTTCGGATAGGCCATAATGGGTCGTGGGTTAGCAGGTTGTAAATGGGTTATATGCGAACATGTCGCTAACATGCTTTAAGTGGACCGTCATTTACCTTTTGACCAGGTCAAATGGGCAGCCTTTTGACCTGAATGGGCCACTGTTGGACCGAGCCACGTGTCGACATATCATAGGCGCGTCCCGTCCATTCGCTGGATGACAACTGTCCCAACATTGGGCCGATGCGTGGATCCATCGGTGAATGAGAATTTTACACGTGGAAAATCCCCATTGGTCCGGGCTATTAACGGGTTATCAGATCCAAACTGGAACCTGATAGCTTAACAGTGACCCATTATGGTGGATTCCACATGTCGGTTACCCTTGATGAAAGCGCTTCCATGACGCACCATTTCTCGTCATGGAAGTGGACACTTCCGTGATGATAATTTTGGTATTGTCATGGAACACTTCTACGATAGCACAGGTATGACTATCTTGATTATGTCATAAAATCATCATGGATGTACATGCATGACAGAAAACGTGACCTACTGTGACAAACACGTATCATCATGAAAGTGGTTTTTTTGTAGCGCAATCCGAGTCCGAATAACCCATGAGATCAAAGCTTGCTCCTTTGGGGTATCATAGGCCAAAGTTTGGGGTATGAGCCAAATATCAAAAGAATTGCTTGACCGCCACATAGTGACTTTCCTTAGGTGCGGCTTGGAACCTTGCACACATTCCCACACTCAACATAATATTCGGTCTAGATACACAAAGGTAAAGCAAGGAACCAATCATAGAGTGATATACCTTTTGACCAACCACTTTACCATTGGTATCAATGTCAAGCTTGCATTTGGTAGGCATAGGAAACTTGACTGGCTTGACATCATCTAGCTTGAATCTCTTGAGCATGTCTTGGGTATATTTGGCTTGTTTGATGAAGGTTCCTTCTCTTCTTTTGATTGACTTCGAACCCCAGAAAGAACTTCAACTCTCCCATCATAGACATCTCGAACTTCTCGGTCATTAGTGCGGCAAAGTCAGCATTGAATTATTTGTTAGGAGAACCAAATATAATAGCATCAACATATAGTTGGCATATGAACAGATCCCCTTTGACCCTCTTAGTAAAAAGAGTGGGATTGATTTTCCCAATTTCAAATCCACGATCTTGCAACAACTCAGCAAGGTGCTCATACCATGCACGTGGGGCTTGTTTAAGGCCCTAGAGTGCCTTGTTGAGTTTGTATACATGATAAGGGAGCTTGGGAACCTCAAATCCTGGGGGTTGTTTGACATATACCAACTCATTTAAAGGACCATTAAGAAATGCACTCTTCACATCCATTTGTTGCAATTTCAAATCGTGATGAGATGCATATGCAAGCAACATTTGAATAGATTCAAGACAAGCAACAGGGGCGAAGGTTTCACCATAGTCGATACCCTCAACTTGGGAGTAGCCTTGTGCCACCAATCTTGACTTGTTTCTAACGACCACACCGTTTGCATCTTGTTTGTTCTTGAAGATCCATTTGGTCCCAATGACATTGTAGCCCTTCGTTGGCCTTGGCACTAATTCTGAAACTTGGTTGCGCTCGAAGTTGTTGAATTCATCATGCATGGCTTCAAGCCAATCCACATCATCGAGCGCCTCATGTACCTTTTGGTGTTAAACACACGAAACAAACACATGATGCTCACAAAAGTTTGACAATTGTCTATGAGAAGTTACCACTTTCCTCAAGCTTCCAAGCATATTATCCATGACATGTTGTTGATGCTTGAGCTTAGAAGCCACCTTGGCGGCACTGCGCTCCAAAAGTTCCTCAATGGGAATTTGAGGATCGTCATCTTGAGCACCGTCTTGAGCTTGCTCTTGATCTTGAGCTTCCTCTTGATCTTAAGCTTGCTCGGCATCATGAACTTGATCTTGGGCATCACTTGGTGAACCACCGTCATCATGAGGTTGATCTTGCCCTTGATCTTGTTCACTTGGTTGAGGGCCTTCACTTTTTTCTTTGAAAGCGTGTGGGTCTAGCGTTGGTGATGGCTCCACTTGAGTAGAGCATTGTCCTTCTCCTTCGGCTACAAGGGGTTCTTCAATGAGGAGTATTTGACCAATACCCATTCTTCTTATGGATTGAAGGGGAATTTCATCACCTACATCAAAAAAGACCACTTTGCTCCACTTGGGAGCCATTATTTTCATCAAACTCCACGTTACACATCTCCTCGATGAGTCCATTGGACTTGTTGAGAACATGGTAAGCATGAGAATTTCTAGCATAACCAACAAATATGCCCTCTTGAGATCTAGGTTCGAATTTAGACAAATGAACACCTTTCTTGAGAATGAAACACTTACAACCGAACACCCGGAAGTACTTGAGGTTGGGCTTGTTATCGGTAAGTATCTCATATGGAGTCTTGTTCAAGACTTTGCGGAGGTAGAACCGATTGGATGCATGACAAGCGGTGTTGAAGGCTTCGGCCCAAAAGTTGTATGTAGATTTGAATTCTGCCATCATGGTCCTTGCTGCATCCATCAATGTCTGGTTCTTCCTCTCTGCAACTGTAAGTGCATCTAGTGCCCCTTAGTGATTTTGGTGTATTGAAGACTTATAGGTTAAGGGAATGATGCGTTTGTGAGTGTACACAGGTCTATAAGTCAATGAGAAGTTTGATATTTACAGAGAAAGTCGACCCCTAAAAATGAAGTTCTTCGACTGAAGACTTTGATATTCTGAAGACTTTGAAAGTGAAGAAATTGGTGTGACCTTGAAGACTTGGTATTCATTCGAGGAACATGAAGCGTGAAGACTTTTGTTTTCGTAGTTTCATTTTCTCTTTCTTGAGTCATATGAAACACCGTACTGTTAAAGGGGGTCGAGGAAATACTAAGGAAAAATTTCCATGTGATGCTCAACTCAAAATCCTACATCTACCAATCCCTTGAGTGAAGCCATTGGAAATCTCATACTGATTCAGTCAATTTCTTGATGGATGAGACGCAGTTATTCTGGTCACTAATGACTTTGCTCGATCGAGGAGTTAGGAATTCGCGCCAGTCTGAATTGCCTACACAATGAGGAACATGATAGCCCCGAGGAATTTGAGAGTCAAATTTCCAAGCGTTCTTGTGTCTTCTTGGCCGCTGTCCCAAAATATCTTATCCACCTAACGGTCATATCATTGAAGGGCATTTATGTCTTATCATGTCGGGCTGCTCCCTAGGCTATAAATAGCCGCCCCCTACAACCACTAGTTGGTTGGCTGCTCCGAGAGAACTTGACACTTGTCATTTGAGAGCAACCCATCCTCCGAGGACTTTGAGCGAAAATCATCAAGTGAGGAAAATCCCAAAACCAAACCCCACAAACCCAAAGTGATTGAGCATCATCAAGAAATTGATCCCACGTGGATCCGACGCTTGTTACCTTTGAAGACTGTGCTTCTTCCGGACGGTTAGGCGTCAAGGTCTAGAGCATCCAAGAGGAATTGTGGATCGCCGAGTGACCAAGTCTGTGAAGGTTTGGAAGTCACCAAGACTTACCACGAGTGATTGGGCGAGGCTGCGTGGTCTTAGTTCAAGGAGAATACGGTGAGGACTGGGTGTCTGAGTTGTGGCTCGAGATCGGGTGTCCGGACTGCGTGTCCTCGAGTTTAAATACTCACCGCTCCAACTGGGACGCATAACCGAGACAAAGCAGTTGGAACTGGTTTACCAAATCATTGTCTTCACCAACTAACTGGTTCTACCTCCTCAACCCTTTCATTTCCTCATTCTTTGTGTTGAATGTTTGTTCATATCTGTGCTTGAAGACTTTGACTGAAGACTTTCACAAATTCCTCGCCAAGTTCTTGATCATTTTGTCTTCATCTTGTGTTATCCTGTGACTACGGTTTCTGTACTCTGTGCTTGTCTTCATTTCATCATGATGACCATGCTAGTATCCTGTTATGTTTACTTCTGAGTACTTATTCCGCTGCAAGTAGTTCTTCGCTAAGGAATTTTCTCACCAGCAAATTCTTTAGTGAAGAATTCATAAAAATCGCCTATTCACCCCCCTCTAGTCGATATAACGCACTTTCAATTGGAATCAGAGCGAGGTACTGCCTTGTTCTGTGTGATTTTGGTTTAACCGCCTGGAGTTTTAGTTATGTCGACCGCAGGTATGAAGAAAGTGACATGCCCTATCTTTGACGGTCATGACTATCCCAAGTGGAAGGCCATGATGAGGAAGCGCCTCATGGCAAGGAACAGCGAGCTGTGGACCGTCACCGAGATTGGTCTTACTGATCTATGCAATATGGCGAATGCTGATGATATTCGCAAGTATACTCGACTTGACATCATAGCGAAGGATATCATCTCTCCTGCCTATCCGAGATCAATTCGGCGAATTATGCATCTTGGCAATTGAAGCTCATCGGGACCGAATCTCGATGTCTCTGAAGGTCATCGAACTCGTCATGATCCCTGGTTTGAGGACTTCAAGGAATCTCTCGAGCGATGACTTTCGAGCCGAATCATCATCTTCGCATCATGCCTTATGGCAAACGGTGCTGAGGTAACCGAATGCTCCTCATCCGAGTCTTGTGATGATGAATCTGATAATGATGAATCTGATAATGATGAATCTGATGATGATATTGAATCTTGTTATACCAAACTTGTTTGCATTGCCACTAAACAACAAACAACTTTAGAACAAGTTCAAGATATGCTAGACAAAAGTGATGATATGTTGCATAAAGAAATGGATCAGTCAAAAGCTTTGGGTGAATGTCTTCAGAGAATTCACTCCAAGTTTGACGTCCTTCAATATCAATATAATACCCTCTTGACTGATCATGAGAAGCTTTCCTCTGAATCTCTTCAACGAAAGGAAGATCTTGAAAAGTTAAGAGTGTGTTATGAAGATCTTCTGAAGGAGCGCGATTCATTACTAGCTCAACAAATCAGCGCTTCTCAGGAAGAATTTGTTCCCCATGCTTAAAGTGCATTGAGCGTGAATCGCTAATTCTTCACACAATGTTCAAATGCTTCAACTGTTACAAATTCTTCATCTGCCTATGCTATCACTAATTCCTCACCGAGGACATTGCTAGTATCATTGACAATGCAGGGCTGAAGGAATTGTACATGACAGCATGTACAAAAGCCTCAAAGGGCATCGACACTTTGTGATGTGCTTAAAAGCAGATCCTCAACGAAACCCTAGGAAAGAGGGTATTGCCTTTGAGAGGAAACTCAATGCTGATGGAACATATTGGAAGCTTTGAGCGGTACACCAAAACCTCATGGGTTGCTGCAAAGGGACCTCCAGTTGATCCATCTAACTTATCTGGCTTTACATGTGAATCTCCTCATTCTTCCGATGAGTCATTTGACTCAACTATAAACTGTTCAAAATCGAATGGTGAAGTATTTGCTAGATATGTTGGCACTAATCTGCGAGAACGGTTCCCCTATGAAGAAAATTTGGGTTCCCAAAAGTTATGTTGAAAGTCTTCAGGTGAATGTCCTCATGGCACCACCTGTGAAGAACAGGAACCCCAGATCAAATTCTTCATACGGACCAAATTCCTCACATGGATCAAATTCCTCAAAAGGATCAAAGTCCTCATATGATTATCATCGTGCTAACAACTCTGTCTCGCAGGGTAGAACTAAGGCCTATCAATATGTGCATTATTCTTCAAACCATTATGTTCATAAGTCCTCGAAGAATTACTCTGCTTATTCATATGCTTACCCTAACCCCTCTTATGTGAAATGAAATGGTTTGGCATCTTTGCCACCATTCTCATATGGTGCTTGCAGAATGATGAATTCTTTGCCACCCTCCGGATGTGGGTGGTGAAGAAAAGAACTAATCTCTTCTGCAGGTCGTCTCCTGGCGTGCTTTAACATCTGAAGAATTTCTTTGGGGACTGACGAAATTGCTCGAAGGACGCAGCGAATCATGATGAAATGAACTTTCATTTCACACGTCCTCATCTTGCTATATCTGCTTCTTGCTTGATGAAACTCATCGATGAACTTGATATCATATTCTTCACCGATGAAGCATATGAGATTGTAAGCTACACCAATTCATCTGCAGGATGATCAACCCAAAACTCTTGAATGGGTCCTCGATAGTGGATGTACGAATCACATTCTCGGTGACAAGAATCTATTGATGGATGCTCCTTTAACACCGTCACCTCTGAAGCATATCATCTTTCTTGACAAAGGCAAAAGTCGTATTGGGTCTTGGTAAGGTTGCAATCTCTAAGGATAAACACATGGACAAAGTCATGCTTGTTGAGTCCTTAGGATACAATCTCATGTCGATCTCAATGCTTTGTGATCTGGATATGGTTGTTGTCTTTGGCAAGTATCGCTATGTTGTGATTATGGAAGTGACAATTCCAAAGTCTTGAAGGCTTTAGGAGAGGAGATCTGTATATTGTTGATTTCTCTCTGGGACCACAACCAGCCATGTGTTTACTTGCAAAAGCTTGAAAGGCTGGCTATGGCATCGGCGACTTGGTCACGCAGCATGAGGAATTTGCACACGCTTGCAAAGAAGAAGCATGTCATTGGCATTGAGAATGTCAAATTCCTCAAGGATCACTTATGCGAACTGTGAAGCTGGAAAAATGACCAAGGCCAAGCATCCAAAGAAAGACTATCATGACCACTACCGTCCATTGAATTGCTTCACATGGACCTCTTCGACCTAATCATTACTCAGCGGTCACTAATGATGCATCCCTATATGGTTTTGTCATTGTTGATTATTATTCTCGATATACATGGGTACACATTGTTACTTACAAACATGAAGTGCGAAGTCTTCAAGCGATTTTCCTCGAGGGCTTCAACCAACTTTGGTGTGAAGATCAAGCATATCGAAGTGACAATGGGCCTGAGTTCAAGAATTCGGTCTTGATGCCTATCTTGATGAACTTGGTATTACTCATGAGTTATCTGCTCCCTATACTCCTCGGCAAAATGGCGTCGTGGGCGCAAGAACAGAACTCTCGTTGAGATGGCTCGCACTATGCTTGATGAATACAAAACGCCTCGGCGTTTTGGATTGATGCAATTGATCTGCGTGCCACATCATCAACAGAGTATATCTTCACAAATTCTTCAAGAAGACGCCTATGAACTCCTCAGCGACAAGAAACCCATGTGCGTTATTTCAAAGTCTTGATTGCTAAATGTTGGATTAGAGATCCTCACCACAACTCTAAATTTGCACCGAAAGCACATGAAGGTTTTATGCTTGATTCTGGAAAGGACTCGCACACCCACGAGTCTTCAACATTGTCCTTCACAAGATTGTTGACCTTTGTAGATGTGCGGTTCAATGAAACTAATGGCTGCAAAGAGAGCACCTACCTTCGTGTTAGATGAACCAGCACCGAGGATTCTATCAAGTTCAAGGCAACCGAGGATGTCATTCCCTCTTGAAGAATCTGCTGAAGAATTCATTCCTGTTCATGAAGAACGTCGAGTGATGCACTGAAGAACATGATGAGGAAAATGGTCTCAAGAAGAAAATCTTGATCAAATTCCTCGGCGACAACCAGCTCATACTCGCGTTGCAAAAGAAGTGCAAGTGGAGAAGATCATCGATGACATTAGCGCACAGGTCCTCTCACACGCTCAAAAGCTTCACATTTATCTAACTTTTGTGGGCACTATGCTTTTGTCTCTATCACAGAGCCCACTAAGGTAGATGAAGCATTTACGGGCGGAGTGGATTCAAGCTATGCAAGAAGAATTACATCGATTCGAGCTTAACAATGTCTGGGAATTGGTCAATCGCCCAAATCCTCGCAAGCATAATATCATTGGCATAAAGTGGATCTACCGCAACAAGCAAGATGAAAATGGCCTTGTGGTGAGGAATAAGGCACGACTTGTAGCTCAAGGCTACACACAGGTTGAAGGAATTGATTTCGATGAAACTTTTGCACCTGTTGCTAGACTTGAGGCTATTCGCATATTACTTGCTTACGCTAACCATCAAGATATCACCTTATATCAAATGGATGTGAAAAGTGCATTCCTCAATGGTAAGCTTGAGGAAGAAGTATATGTTGCTCAACCCCGTGTTTTGAAGATCCAAAGAATCGACAAAGTCTTGAGACTCAATAAGGCCCTCTATGGCCTCAAGCAAGCCCCTCGGGCGTGGTATGATACATTGAAGGAATTCTTCGTGAAGAATGGCTTCACACCCGTTCACTCGACCCTACTCTCTTTACTAAATCTTATGATGGTGAACTGTTTGTGTGCCAAATATATGTTGATGATATTATCTTTGGCTGTCTTGAGCAACGTTATAGTGATGAATTTGCCTATATGATGAGTGAAGAATATCAAATGTCTATGATGGGAGAATTGAAATTCTTCTTAGGTCTTCAAATCCGTCGACACAATGGCATATTCATATCTCGGAGAAATACCTCAAAGATGTCTTGAGGAAATTTGGCATGCAAGATTGCAAAGGCGTCAAAATTCCTATGCCCACAAATGGCCATCTATGCATTGATGAAAATGGTATTGACTTGATCACAAGGTATACCGCTCCATGATTGGTTCTTTATTGTACTTATGTGCATCTAGGCGGATATAATGCTTAGTGTTTGCATGTGTGCCCGATTTCAAGCTGCACCAAAGGAATCACACCATAAGGTTTGTGAAGCATATTCTTGATATCTAGCTCACACACCAACAATAGGATTATGATACCCCAAGGGCTCGCTTTTGATCTCATTGGATATTCGACTCGACTATGCTTGTGATCGTGTGGACCACAAGTCAACATCTTGCACTTGTCATTTCCTCGGACGATCTTTGGTGCATTGGTCCTCGAAGAAACATAACTGCGATCACCGCTCTCTTTGAAGCTGAATACATTGCTGTTGGCTCTTCTTGTGCTCAAGCGCTTTGGATGAAGCAAACCCTCAAGGACTATGGCGTCAACGTGAAGAATGTGCCTCTCCTATGCGACAATGAGAGTGCCATCAAGATTGCTCACAACCCAGTTCAGCACTCGAAGACAAAGCACATTCATTTCGTCATCATTTTCTTTGTGATCATGTGTTGAAGGCGACATCTCCATCGAGCATGTGAAGATCAAGAACAGCTAGCTGATATCTTCAATAAGCCCTTGGATGAGAAGAGATTTAGCAAGTTGCGGTGTGAGCTAAATATCTTAGAGTCTTGAATGTTCTTTGAAAAGGACACACATCCTAACACTTATGCAAAATTGATGACTTAGATGTGCAACACATGAAGAAACGTTTTCTTCAATCAATGAAGAATAACACTCTAAGTGTGAAGAAATTAATGAAGAATTTGATTCTCGAAACCCTCGACAATTGTACACGGTGACTGAAATCATCATTCTTATCTGATGGGATCGCCACCACAAAAGTTGAAAATCTTCAATTTGAGTTTTTCCTCGCTTTTTGAAATTCTTGAGTTTTAAAATTCCTCAACCTTGCAAAATCTTCCTTTGTTTCCGTCGTTTTTCTTCATTGGCTATATATATATATATATATATATATATATATATATATATATATATATATATATGAGTTTATGTCCTCTACAAAGATTCACTTATGGCTATTTCTTCACGTTGCTTTTTCTGCTAAGTGAATGTGATCGGACCCTTCCCCCTCTATGCTATACTCAACCCAATCTATTCACAAATTCTTCATGTGCATTCTATTTGAAACTCGTTCAAAGTCTTCACTGTGTCTTTGTCAGCTGAAGAAATTGCGAACGAAACTTTAAAACAAATCTTATCCAGATTTTCGGTTTTACCGCTCAAACCGTTCCGCATCCCACGATGCATTATTATATTCACCCACGATCTTACGATCTCATCTCGCACGATGCGTGGGTGACACATGTTGCGTGAAGGAGAAAGGGCGGGGCATGTTAGTCCCAAAATCTTGAGCGAACAGTTTTACCGTGGCTATAAATACCCTCTCCCTTCCTCACTTCATTTATTCCGCTTCGGTCGCTCTCTCTCGCTCGAGCTCCTCAAACCCTAAGCGCCCGCTACTCCATCGCCGCCGGTGAGGAAGAGCTTCACCGCCTCGACCTTGTCGCCGTCAGTACTCGCTACCGCTCATGGAAATCTTCACTCCGCCGCCGTAGCTGTCTCCCTCTGCCAAGTTAGGGCGTGGGAGATCTAACAGACGAACTTCACCGCTGTTCATCTCGGTTAAATCGTGTTCTTGATTCGGGTAATTAAAAGTTACTTTTATTACTCGCTTTGATTCTCAAACTTTACTGAAAATCTTCAAAGGTGTTTTATTCTTCAAGTCTTCACACATATGAACACCTCACACACTGTATGCTATTGATCCATCTCTCTAAGCACTCATTTCTTCAAGATTCCTCAATTGTGCGGATTTTCGATCTGTACAACTTTGGAACCTAAGACAAGAACGCTTAGTGAAATTTCTCAAGGCTCAACTGGTCAAATTCCTCAAAACTTGTCTTTTCGAAAAACCTTCTGAGAACGCATATGACCTCTCCAAATTCCTCGCACCTACACTCTGTTCACAGGTACTCATGTCCGCTACTGAATCACTAGGTTCTCATCAACTTAACTCATTTGCAGCGTTCCTCGAAGAAAAACTGCATACTTCTTCAGAGTGCTCAATTGTTCAAATTCCTCATCTGAAGAAAATGGCTGAAGGAAAGAGATCGCGGAAAGGAGGAAAGAAACCGGAGGTCATGACCGCTTTCGAAATCCCTGATGACATATACAAAGACTATTGCACACTTGATGAAGCCAAATTTGGCAAAGAAAACAAAAATCAGCGCAAAGTGCGCATTCAGAGGATTGAACGAAGATGGGCACGAGAATGGAGGGAATATCGATATGTTACTCCTAAGTACATGAAGAAATTCGCCTTAAATCCTCCATGCCCAAGAGCTCCATTGGCACCTAGCCAAGTAGCTGATCCCACCAGCATCAAGCGTGGTGAGGACTTTCCTGAAGAATGGGCTAGGCGTCAAGCAAAATTGGCAAGACAAGCCAAGGAGGCAGTGAGGAAATTCAATGAGGATTATGCCGCTGCTGCTGCTGCTGCTGAGACCTCGGTCAAGCCAAGGAAATCAATGCCGAAGAAGCCTGCTCGTAAGCCAAGTGCTTCACCAACAGCGCCCTCACGGCCAAGTTCCTCAGCTGCGCCCTCACGGAAAATTCCTCAGACTACTACTGCTCCACCAAAGTCCTCAGCAGCTCCCTCAAAGTCCTCAACTCCTGTGCATCTAGCTACATGTCAAAGGACTCAGGGTTTCTCAATTGCTTCTGGTGTCTCAGCGAGTTCCTTAGCTGCACCATTGTCCTCATCAGGCCCCACTCTGTTGAAGACTAAAGCAACAGCTGGACGCGGTCCCCGGTCAAGTCCAAGGAAGAAACAGGTTGCATTCCAAGTGCCCTCTGATGATGAAGCTTCTGATGAAGAACTTGCAGAAATCATCAGAGATAGACAAGTGAAGGCCGCTAGAGCCAAAGGCACATCTGTGCCACTGCTTTTGGATCCGAAGAAGATCCTAGACTACATTGACCTCTGGCACAAGGATCCAAACACTCCAATGCCTGATCTGCCTCTGACACCCGATCAAAGTCACATGATGACCCATTTCATCACTCAAGAGAAATGGAAATATGAGAAGGCAAGAGAGATAAAGAGAGCTCAAGCTAGAAAGGAGAAGCTTCTGAAGAAGAACGTTGTCAAACTGACACCTGAAGAACTTCTCAAGGCTCAATCTGAGATCCAAGCCCTCAGCAAGGACTTCGATGCATATTATGCTGATTGGCAAGGAGCCAAAGTGAGATTCGTCAACCTGACGAAGAAAATGACAATTTTTGCAGCCCCATCGCAACAAGAAAATCCTTAGGCTACAGACTCTGCTCGGCTGTTTGAAGAACATGCCAAGACCGCTGATGACTTTCAACTGGCCGATGAGAATACATGTTCTAGGGCTGATGACTCCATCCCAGCCATGAAGAAATTGCCGGGGCATCCACTAGTGGTGCGCTGAAGAAATCGAAGAGATCAGGCAACTGCATCGATTCTTTGAAGAAAATCAACCATAGTCCTCAGCTCCTCCCGCGCCTACACCAACTCCAATTCTTCCTTCTACCTATGAAGTGAAGAAGACCAAGGCTGCAGAGCGAGCTGCAGTGAAGAAAAGGAAGGCATCAGCTGCGTCAAATTCCTCGGCTGCGAAGAAAATGAAGCCAATGACCAGCTCTCTTGAAAATCCTATTGATGCCGTTCCGATTTCCTCCATGTCATCAAAGGAAATTGTTCCTTATGGAGAAGACTACAAGATCCCAAGCGGATCTGATGAAGAAAATCATTCTGCTGCTACGTCAGAGCAGCTTGATGAAGAAATTGAAGTGGAAGCATTCCTTCAACGCCAGTTGTTTCCTCACCTATGCCTCAGTTCACAGCTGAAGAGGCTGGTGTTGAGGAAATTGAAAATGAAGATGAAGATGTGGATATTGGATGCACTACACCAGTGTTGAATGATGACTTTTGGGAAAGTCAGCATCCCACTTCACTCCTATTCAACAGATTCCTCAGTCCTTGGCTACAACTGTTCAAATGGGCTCTGAAGAAACTCATCCCACTTCATCTGTTCATGAAGAAATTCCAGCCGCTAGTGCTGAAGAACCTGCTGTTGTTAATCCTCAAGTTGCACAAGAAGAGGAACCAAAATTCCTCGGCTGAAGTACCTGAGCTCGCGATTCCCGAGGTTGTGCTGCAAATCACTGACACTCCTATGCTCAAGCCGAAGAATCCGTTCTCAAACAAGCAAAAATTCAAGGCTGAAGACTTCTTTTCTGAGCATGTGTTATTCACTGATTATAATCCATATGACTCTGCTCGCATAAGGAAGAGGCGTTTCTGGACAACTAGTCAAGCCAACTTCTATTCCTCAGTGCTCTTTGACAAGGACAAAATCTTCGATCATGAACATATTCCTCATGTGGATATGGAATCTCTGCCGTGCTTCGAGCCAGTCCTCAGTGTTCTTCATGATGCAGGATTGCTCAATTTATGCAATGAGATCTATGATTGGACTGAAGAACTCATTCTTCAGTTCTACGCCACTCTGCATATCACTGGAGACGCTGAAGATGTTAATTCATGGGTACTGGATTGGATGACCGAAAACACTCACTACAAGGCACCGGCAACTGAATTGCTTCGTGTCCTTCCTCTTGATCCTCCCCATGATAGTGCACGTTGCCTCTACAATGACCCTGAATTGTCAAATCATTATATGCAAGTGCTCATGAAGCCTTTGAAGCCAGGGCAGGCCCCACAAACCAAATTCCTCGTCAAGGAATTGCTCTATGTGCCCCGGATTGTCTATCGAATCCTGACGAAGACAATGAGTCCTATCAAAGGCCACGACTCAAACGATCAAGATGTCGTTGGCATCATGAAGAACATGCTTTTCAACATCATTCATTGCGTTCCCGTCAACTTCCATGATTTCTTCATGAGGACTCTAGCTAATGTTGCTATGTCACCTTTCGAGCTGAAGCCCTATGCGCCTTGGATTATGAGATTCATAAGGGCAAGATCTTCACTGAATTACAAGGCTGACACTCTGAACCATGGTAGCTACTTGCCTCCCATTGAAGTCCTCAAGAGGCCGTTTCATCATCGATGATAAAGGCAAAGCGATTCTTGTGGTCGATGAAGGCACTCGTCCATTGGATGGTCAATTTAAATGCGCTACATCTTACTCCACCAATGACGACTCTGCTACACATGACATTGCCAAAAATACCTCAAATGAAGCAAAATCCTCAAGCCACGGCACCGTGGTGATGGTGATCGAGAGTTTCTCCTCAGTCTTCATCAGAAGGTTGATCGCCATCATAAATGGGTAAAGCGTCAGTTTGCTGCCATTCTTCACAACATGACCTCAACACATAATGCAGTGAAGAAAAACCACTATCACCTTCATGAAACCCTCAACCGCACTGGCTGTTCTCACTCATGTATATACTGCGGAAGAAGCGAAGACTATGGGTCTCCGGGAAGCATTTGGTAGTCTACACCACCTCGAAGAAATTCAAGAGAGTCAAAGTTCTGATCGGTGGCGGCTCTTATTCTTCATCGCGTGGCCGATGAGCATGAAGATTTGGACGACACTGCGGCAGGCCTTACTTCAACAAACAACCCCGACAACGCTGGTGCTCCTCCATCGACTTGAAATTCTTCAGGGGCGTTAGTCCTTAGTTTCAACCCTTTTGGTCATTTGATGACAAAGGGGGAGAAATCTGAGTTAGTCTTCAAGCGGGTTTATATTATGGGCGTTTTGTTAAGTTACAACTCTCGTTCTTCCGAAAGTTTTTACTAGATCGAGTTGTAATCTTATACCCGATGGTGCCCTGATACTTTTGGATGGTGCATGGTGCTCTGATACTTTTGATGCACTGTGCTCTGATACTTTTGATGTGTTATTCTGCATGCTTATTCCTCATTAATATTATTGCACGCATGTTGAATTTCATCAGGCACCATATTTCATCATGCATTTCAAATTCTTCATATTATATATCAAATGCGTGTATGAATTACAAGATATAGGGGGAGATCTCCATGATTCAATTCTTCATATGTGCATTGCCTCAAAAGCAAATTCCTCACTATGCACATATTCAGGGGGAGTTCTTCTATATCTTGCAATCAAATTCCTCAATATCAGTATTTACACTTCATATGTTTATTCCCATTGAAAACTTAACCTATGTTGTCATCAATCACCAAAAAGGGGGAGATTGTAAGTGCATCTAGTGCCCCTTAGTGATTTTGGTGTATTGAAGACTTATAGATTAAGGGACTGATGTGTTTGTGAGTGTACACAGGTCTATAAGTCAATGAGGAGTTTGATATTTACAGAGAAAGTCAACCCCTAAAAATGAAGTTCTTTGACTGAAGACTTTCATATTCTGAAGACTTTCTGAAGACTTTGAAAGTGAAGAAATTGGTGTGACCTTGAAGACTTGGTATTCATTCGAGGAACATGAAGCGTGAAGACTTTTGTTTTCGTAGTTTCATTTTCTCTTTCTTGAGTCATAGGAAACACCGTCTTCGTTAAAGGGGTCGAGGAAATACTAAGGAAAAATTTCCATGTGATGCTCAACTCAAAATCCTACATCTACCAATCCCTTGAGTGAAGCCATTAGAAATCTCATACAGATTCAGTCAATTTCTTGATGTGAGACGCAGTTATTCTGGTCACTAATGACTTTGTTTCGACGAGGAGTTAGGAATTCGCCAGGTCTGAATTGCCTACAAATGAGGAACATGATAGCCCCGAGGAATTTGACATCAAATTTCCGACCGTTGTTATCTTCTTGCTACGGCTGTCCCAAAATATCTTATCCACCTAACGGTCATATCATTGAAGGGCATTTATGTCTTATCATGTCGCTGCTCCCTAGGCTATAAATAGCCGCCCCTACAACCACTAGTTGGTTGGCTGCTCAGAGAGAACTTGACACTTGTCATTTGAGAGCAACCCATCCTCAGAGGACTTTGAGCAAAAATCATCAAGTGAGGAAAATCCCAAAACCAAACCCCCACAAACCCAAAGTGATTGAGCATCATCAAGAAATTGATCAGCGTGGATCCGACGCTTATTACCTTTGAAGACTGTGCTTCTTCCAGACGGTTAGGCGTCAAGGTCTAGAACATCCAAGAGGAATTGTGGATTGCCGAGTGACCAAGTCTGTGAAGGTTTGGAAGTCACCAAGACTTACCACAAGTGATTGGGCGAGGCTGCGTGGTCTTAGTTCAAGGAGAATACGGTGAGGACTGGGTGTCTGAGTTGCAGCTCGGAGACGGGTGTCCGGATCTGCGTGTCCTCGAGTTTAAATACTCAGCCGCTCCAACCAGACGTACAACTGAGACAGCAGTTGGAACTGGTTTACCAAATCATTGTTTTCACCAACTAACTGGTTCTATCTCCTCAACCCTTTCATTTCCCTCATTGCTGTGTTGAATGTTTGTTCATATCTGTGCTCGAAGACTTTGACTGAAGACTTCCACAAATTCCTTAGTTCAAGTTCTTCATTTTGTTTGTCTTCGTCTTGTGTTATCATGTGATTACGCTTTCTGTACTCTGTGCTTGTCTTCATTTCATCATGATGACCATGCTAGTATCCTGTTATGTTTACTTCTGAGTACTTATTCCGCTGCAAGTAGTTCTTCGCTAAGGAATTTCCTCACCTGCAAATTCCTCAGTGAAGAATTCATAAAAATCGCCTATTCACCGCCCTCTAGTCGATATAATGCACTTTCAGCAACACCATTTTGTTGAGGGGTATATGGTGCGGAGTATTGATGCTTGATCCCTTCATCACTAAGAATCTCATCCAAGGTGCAGTTCTTCAACTCGGTGTCGTTGTCGCTTTGGATCATCAAAATCTTTGCTTCATATTGACGTTGAGATTCATTTGCAAAGTCGATGAAGGTTTGTTGAGTCTCACTCTTCCTCTTGGAGAAGTATACCCATGTGTATCTTGAGTAATCATCTACAATCACCAAGAAAAATTTTCTTCCCCCAAGACTATCGAATGATGGAGGACCAAAGAGATCCATGTGTAGGAGCTCCAAGGGCCTCTTAGAGTAGATGATAGTCGTCGGTTGGTGAGCCGTTTCGTGAAGCTTCCCTTTGATACAAGCACTGCAAACACAGTCTTTGGCAAAGCTCACATTTGTTAGTCCATGAACGTGATCCTTTTTTAGGAGACTTTGCATAGATCTCATATTGACATGGGCTAGTGCGTGATGCCAAAGCCATCCTACATCAACTTTAGCCATTAGGCACGTCGTGGTCTTAGTGGGTCGCTCCAAAAAGTTAACCACATAGAGACCGTTCTCAACATGCCCAACAAAAGCTACTTTAAGAGTCTTGCTCCACAAAAGGGCCACTGTATTAAGATCAAAGAATGTTGCAAATCCCATGAGTGCAAGTTGATGAACGAAAAGTAAATTGTATGCAAGGGACTCAACAAGCATGACCTTCTCAATAGATAAATCTTCAGAGATGGCCACCTTGCCAAGACCCAATACCTTATATGTTGAAGCATCACCGAATTGGACATGAGTGGGCATGGATGGAATAGGTTGTACGTGCACCACCAAGTCCTTGCTCCTGGTCATATGATTTTTTTGCTCCACTATCGAGCAACCATGACACCCCACCGGAAGCAAACTCCTACATGAAATCAATGCTTGGTTTTAGGTACCCATTTTCAATGGGTCTTTTGAGGTTAGCAACAAGGTTCTTAGGAATCCAAATATACCATTCAATGTACTCATAATAAGAACCAAAAATTTTGGCATAAACATGCCCATCACTAGCCCAACACAAAATATAGGAAGGATTGAAGTCACTAGCTTTGTTAGAAGGGGTGGTCTTGCCCCTCTTGGCATTACCACCCATTCCCAAGTTCTTCTTCTTCTCATGAGCACCCTCTCATGCCTTTATGAAGACTTGTTTGATTGATAGAGGTTGCTTGTCCTTGTTCTTCTTCTTCTTCTTCTTCTTCTTATTCTTATTCTTCTTCTTCTTTGACTTAGGTACAAACCCAAGGCCTTCCTTTGCCACAAATTCCTTTTGATTACTCAAAAGGTCACTAAGGTTCTTATCACCTTGTAAACAAGTCACAAGGACTTTCTCTAGTTGTTTTTTCAACTTGGCATTCTCCTCCACAAGGTGCACATGCTCACAACAAGGGTTAGTAGCATTTTCATTATCAATTAAAACAAAAGGAGGACACTTTGCTATCTCCTTGGTTAGCTTCACTTGGAGTTGATCATGAGGATCCTTGAGGGAAGTGTGGGAACCCTTCAAGACCTTGTGAGCCTTGTCGAGTATGTCAACTCCTCTTTGAGTTTCTCATGGCCAATCCCAAGTGCAACTTTCTCAGATTTAAGCACACGCGTAAGAACATTTGCATGGTCAAGATCTTTTTGCAATTTAGCAAGAACAATGTTGTGTGATGCCTCAAGAGTCAAACGAAGTCCTTGCTCTTCCTCAAGAGCAATGGAAAGATCCGCAATCTCGTCGGCATAATCATGACTACGCCCTCCAACTTGGAGATCGTATCCTCATGAGACTCAATGATATCACTGGCCTCACCAAGTTGTTCCAAGAGAGCAACAAAGTGCTTCTTAGTTTCACCCTTGAGCTTATTCAAGAACTTTTTAAACTCATTCTCGTCAACTTTCACCACCTCACTATCATCTGCACAATCTAACAAAGAAGGGAGTAGTAGTGATGGTGGTTTTGATGTTGGGGTTACCTTGTTGATACCTTTGTCCATGAGGCACTTGGCAATAAGGTTCTCGTTGGGGGCTCCGAAGAGAGACACCTTGGAAGGGGAAGAGGTGGCAATGGCCACGGTTGCCGTTGCCATTCCTTCACCACTTGTATCTTCATCATCATCATCGGAGGTGTACTCTTCATGTGCCACCAAGCCCTTTTGAGGTATCTTCTTGGTGAAGTTGTTATCTTTTGGAAATAACTTGGCTTTTTCTTTGTGAATGAGCCTGCCACCATTGTCCTCCCTTTTTCATAGGGACAATCCACCATAAAGTGACTGACATTGCCACAATTGTATCAATTCCTCACTTGTTGCTTGGTATTTGAACCACTTCAGTTGTTCTTGGAGAAGTTGGGCCTTGAGCTTCTCTTGTTGCCCCAAAGTTTCCTTGAAGCAACAGCCATGTGCTCGTGGTAAGCATATTTGGTGTCTTCGGGGCAACACTCTTCTTCTTCCTCTTCTTCTTCTTCTTCTTCTTCTTCTTCTTCCGAAATGACCTTAGCCTTCAAGGCAAGGTTGGGAGAGGCTTTATTTGACCGAACATGAGCTAGCACATTGTCAGCGTCTTGTTCATGATGTTCATGGCAATAAACTCATCCAACACTTCACTTGAAGACAAGGTGTGGAAATCCGGCCTTTGACGAATCACTAAGGACATGGCCTTGTTGAATGGCATGATGGCCTTGAGAAACTTGCGCTTGATCCAGTTGTCATCCATATCCTTGCTCCCATGATCTTGGAGAGCAACCGCAAGAGTTGTCAATCTCCGGTGGATATCATGAGGGTCCTCATCTTCATTCATCACGAATTCATCGGCCTCATCAAGAACCACCTAAAAGTTGGACCGTTGAATGCTTGAGCTCCCCTTTTACAAAGATATGATGTGTTCCCAATAATCCTTTGCACGAGAGAAAGGACACATGTGAGATAAGTCTTCGGGAGGCACCACAGATTGAAGGATGAACAATGCGGAGTGATTCTATTGATTGTGTGCCTCTTCTCTTGGAGTGAGGTTGTTTGGATCATGCGCATAGAAACTTGCTCGATGATTCTTCAAAGATTTGTTGAGCTATGATTCAAATGAGACTTGATGCTAAAACCCCAATCAGTGAAATCACCATTTACAAGCTTAGGAGGAGGACCAAGGTTGTTAAAATGAGGTGTAGGGACCGGTCCTCCATAGACCGAGGGAGGGGGAACCAAGGCAAAGGTTCCCGTCCCATTCTTGTTTTGAGGGGAGGAGGTTTGAGTACCTTTAGCCACTTCCTTGCCGGAATTGGCCCCCGACTTAGATGCGGTGGGATTAACCACAAACAATGGATCGGGAGTAGATTTCAAACCCTCAAGTAATTATTTTAGCATGGACTTGACCTTGGCCGTCATAGATGTCTTAAGTGAAGCCATTACTTCATTTAAGTCGTCTCGGGTGATCGAGTTCAACTCCACGGCCTCAGGCACTTCCTCCTCTCTGTCAACCATACTCTTCAGGTGGTGAAACCCTTAATAAAGAGACAAGACCCTGATACCAATTGAAAGGATCGATATGGTTGACTAGAGGGGGTGAATAGGCAACTACCAATTTTTAGCTTTTCTTAACAAATTAGGGTTAGCAACAAATAGGTTGTCTAGATATGCAACTAAGTGAACAACCTATATGATGCTAGCAATTACAAAACCACAAGTAAGCAAGATAAGCAACACAAGTAAAGCAAGCACATGGTAAAGATAAGAGATAACCACTGTCGGGGAACGTAGCAGAAATTCAAAATTTTCTACGCATCACCAAGATCAATCTATGGAGATACTAGCAACGAGAGAGAGGGGAGTGCATCTTCATACCCTTGATGATCGCGATGCGGAAGCATTACAAGAACGCGGTTGATGGAGTCGTACTCGCGGCGATTCAAATCGCGGAAGATCCGATCTAGCGCCGAACGGACGGCGCCTCCATGTTCAACACACGTACAGCACGGGGACGTCTCCTCCTTCTTGATCCAGCAAGGGGAGAGGATAAGTTGAGGGAGAGCTCCGGCAGCACGATGGCGTGGTGGTGGAGCTTGCGCCTCTCCGTGAGCCGCCAAGCACTACGGAGGAGGAGGAGGTGTTGGGGAGGAGAGGGCTGCGCCAGGGAAGGGTGAAGCTCCCATGCGCCTCCCACTATATATAGGGGTGGAGGGGCTGGTTTCTTGCCCTCCAAGTCCATTGGGGCGTTGGCAAAGGTGGGAGGAAAGAAATCCCATCATTTCCTTCCCCACCGATTGTTATCCCCCTTTTTTAGGGATCTTGGTCTTATCCCTTCGGGATATGATCTTATTCCTTCTAAGGGGGGATCTTGGTGCACCTTGACCAGGGGTGTGGGGCCTTGACCCCACTACCCACGTTCATGTGGGTCCCCCCATGCAGGTGGGCCCCACTCCGGAACCTTCTAGAACCTTTCGGGTACAATACCGAAAAATCCCGAACATTTTTCGGTGGCCAAAATAGGACTTCCCATATATAAATCTTTACCTCCGGACCATTCCGGAACTCCTCGTGACGTTTGGGATCTCATCCGGGACTCCGAACAACATTCGGTAACTGCACACTAATTCCCATAACAACTCTAGCGTCACCGAACCTTAAGTGTGTAGACCCTACGGGTTCGGGAATCATGCAGACATGACCGAGACAGCTCTCTGGCCAATAACCAACAGCGGGATCTAGATACCCATGTTGTCTCCCACATGTTCCACGATGATCTCATCGGATGAACCACGATGTCAAGGATTCAAGCAATCCCGTATACAATTCCCTTTGTCAATCGGTACGTTACTTGCCCGAGATTCGATCGTCGGTATCCCAATACCTCGTTCAATCTCGTTACCGGCAAGTCACTTTACTCGTTCCATAATGCATGATCCCGTTACTAACTACTTAGTCACATTGAGCTCATTAGGATGATGCATTACCGAGTGGGCCCAGCGATACCCCTCCGTCACACGGAGTGACAAATCCCAGTCTTGACTCGTGCCAACCCAATGGACACTTTCGGAGATACTTGTAGTGCACCTTTATAGCCACCCAGTTACGTTGTGACATTTGGCATACCCAAAGCATTCCTACGGTATCCGGGAGTTGCACAATCTCATGGTCTAAGGAAATGATACTTGACATTAGAAAAGCTTTTAGCAAACGAACTACACGATCTTGTGCTATGCTTAGGATTGGGTCTTGTCCATCACATCATTCTCCTAATGATGTGATCCCGTTATCAATGACATCCAATGTCCATGGTCAGGAAACCATAACCATCTATTGATCAACGAGCTAGTTAACTAGAGGCTCACTAGGGACATGTTGTGGTCTATGTATTCACACATGTATTACGGTTTCCAGTTAATACAATTATAGCATGAACAATAGACAATTATCATGAACAAGGAAATATAATAATAACCATTTTATTATTGCCTCTAGGGCATATTTCCAACAGTTTCCCACTTGCACTAGAGTCAATAATCTAGTTCACATCACTATGTGATTGTAATGAATCCAACACTCATTGGGTTTGATCATATCTCGCTTGTGAGAGAGGTTATTAGTCAACGGGTCTGAATCTTTCAGATCCGTGTGTGCTTTACAAATCTCTATGTCATCTCCTAGATGCAGCTACCACGTGCTATTTGCAACTATTCCAAATAACTGCTCTACTATACGAATCCGGTCTACTACTCAGAGTCATCCAGATTAGTGTCAAAGTTTGCATCGGCGTAACCCTTTATGACGAACTCTTTTACCACCTCCATAATCGAGAAAATTCCTTAGTCCACTAGTTACTCAGGATAACCTTGACCGCTGTCCTGTGATCCATTCCTGGATCACACTTGTACCCCTTGACTGACTCATGGCAAGGCACACTTTAGGTGCGGTACACGGCATAGCATACTGTGGAGCCTACGTCTAAAGCATAGGGGACGAACTTCATCCTTTCTCTCTCTTCTGCCGTGGTCAAGTCTTGAGTCTTACTCAATACTCACACCTTATAACACAGACAAGAACTCCTTCTTTGTCGATCTATTTTGAACTCCTTCAAAATCTTGTCACGGTGCGTATTCATTTGAAAGTACTATCAAGCGATTTTTGATCTATCCTTATAGATGTTGATGCTCAACGTTCAAGTATCTTAATCCAGGTTTTCCATTGAAAACACTTTTCAAATAACCCTATATGCTTTCCAAAAAATTTACATCATTTCCGATCAACAATATGTCAACAACATATACTCATCAAAAATGCTATAGTGCTCCCACTCACTTCTTTGGAAATACAAGTTTCCAATAAACTTTGTATAAACCCAAAATCTTTGATCATCTCATCAAAGCCTATATTCCAACTCCGAGATGCTTACTCCAGTCCTTAGAAGGATGCTAGAGCTTTGCATACTTGTTAGCATCTTTTAGGATTGACAAAACCTTCTGGTTGTATCACATACAACCTTTCCTCAAGAAAATCATTGAGGAAACAATGTTTTGACATCCTATCTGCAAGATTTCATAAATAATGCAGAAACTGCTAATATAATTTCAACAGACTCTTAGCATCGCTACGAGAGAGAAAGTCTCATCGTAGTCAACTCCTTGAACTTGTCGTAAAACATCTTAGCGACAAGTCGAGCTTTCTTAATGGTGACACTTACCATCATTGTCCGTCTTCCCTTTTAAAATCCATCTGTACCCAACAACCTTACGACCATCAAGTAGTTCTTCCAAAGTCTACACTTTGTTTTATACATGGATCCTCTCTCGAATTTTATGGCCTCGAGCCATTTGTCGGAATCCGGGCCCACCATCGCTTCTCCACAGCTCGTAGGTTCATTGTTGTCTAGCAACATGACCTCCAAGACAGGATTACCGTACCACTCTGAAGCAGTACGTGTCCTTGTCGACCTACGAGGTTTGGTAGTGACTTGATCCAAAGTTTCATGATCACTATCATCAGCTTCCACTTCAACTGGTGTAGGCACCACGGGAACGACTTCCTATGCCCTGCTACAGATTGGTTGAAGTGATGGTTCAATAACCTCATCAAGGCTCCACCATCCTCCCACTCAATTCTTTCAAAAGAAACTTTTCCTCGAGAAAGGACCCGTTTCTAGAAACAATCACTTTTGCTTTCAGATCTGAAGTAGGAGGTATACCCAACTGTTTTGGGTGTCCTATGAAGATGCATTTATGCTCTTTGGGTTTGAGCTTATCAGGCTAAAAAATTTCCACATAAGCTTCGCAGCCCCAAACTTTTAAGAAATGACAGCTTAGGTTTCTCTAAACCATAGTTCATACGCTGTCATCTCAACGGAATTACGTGGTGCCCTATTTGAAGTGAATGTGGTTGTCTCTAATGCCTAACCCATAAACGATAGTGTCAATTCGATACGAGACATCATGGTATGCACCATATCCAATAGGGTGCAGTTATGATGTTCGGACACACCATCACACTATGGTGTTCCAGGCAGTATTAGTTGTGAAACAATTTCCACAATGTCTTAATTGTGTGCCAAACTCGTAACTCAGATATTTATCTCTATGATCATATCATAGAAATTTTATCCTCTTGTCACGACGATCTTCAACTTCACTCTGAAATTACTTGAACCTTTCAATAATTCAGACATGTGTTTCATTAAGTAAATATACTAAGAATCTACTCAAATCATTTGTGAAGTAAGAGCATAACGATATTCACTGCGTGCCTCAGCACTCATTGGATTGCACACATCAAATGTATTACTTCCAACAAGTTGCTCTCTTGTTCCATCTCACTGAAAACGAGGCCTTCCAGTCATCTTGCCCATGTGGTATGATTTGCATGTCTCAAGTGATTCAAAAACAAGTGAGTCCAAACGATCCATCTGCATGGAGTTTCTTCATGCGTATATACCAATAGACGTGGTTCGCATGTCTCAATCTTTTCAAAAACGAGTGAGTCCAAAGATCCATCAATATGGAGCTTCTTCATGTGTTTTATACCAATATGACTTAAGTGGCAGTGCCACAAGTATGTGGTACTATCATTACTATCTTATATCTTTTGGCACGAACATGTGTATCACTACGATCGAGATTCAATAAACCATTCATTTTAGGTGCAAGACCGTTGAAGGTATTATTCAAATAAACAGAGTAACCATTATTCTCCTTAAATGAATAACTGTATTGCGATAAACATAATCCAATCATGTTTATGCTCAACACAAACACCAAATAACAATTATTTAGGTTTAACACCAATCTCGATGGTAGAGGGAGCAGGCGATGCTTGATCACATCAACCTTGGAAACACTTCCACACACATCGTCATCTCACCTTTAGCTAGTCTCCGTTTATTCCGTAGCTCTTTTATTTCGAGTTACTAACACTTAGCAACCGAATCGGTATCTTAATACCCTGGTGCTACTAGGAGTACTAGTAAAGTACATATTTAATACAATGTATATCCAATACACTTCTGCCAACCTTGCCAGCCTTCTCATCTACCAAGTATCTAGAGTAGTTCTGCTTCAGTGACCGTTACCTCATTACAAAAGCACTTAGTCTCGGGTTTGGGTTCAACCCTGGGTTTCTTCACTAGAGCAGCAACTGATTTGTCGTCTCATGAAGTATCCCTTATTGCCCTTGCCCTTCTTGAAACTAGTGGTTTTACTAACCATCAACAATTGATGCTCCTACTCGATTTCTACTTTCATGGTGTCAAACATCGCGAATTGCTCAAGGATCATCATGTCTATCCCTGATATGTTATAGTTCATCACGAAGCTCTAATAGCTTGGTGGCAGTGACTATGGAGAACCATCACTATCTCATCTGGAAGATTAACTCCCACTCAATTCAAGTGATTGTAGTACTCAGACAATCTGAGCACATGCTCAATGATTGAGCTTTTTCTCCCTTAGTTTGCAGGTTAAGAAACTTGTCGGAGGTCTCATACCTCTTGACGTGGGCATGAGCCTGAAATCCTAATTCCAGCTCTTGGAACATCTCATATGTTCTGCGACGTTTCAAAAAATGTCTTCGCTGCCTCAATCCTAAACCGTTTAACATTATGCACTGAACTATCACGTAGTCATCAAAACGTGTATGTCAGATGTTCGCAACATCCACAAACAATGCTCGAGGTTCAGCACACCGAGCGGTGCATTAAGGACATAAGCCTTATGTGCAGCAATGAGGACAATCCTCAGTATACGGACCCAGTCCGCATAATTTCTACTATCAACTTTCAACTAAAATTTTCTCTAGGAACATATCTTAAACAGTAGAACTAAAGCGCAAGCTACGACATAATTTGCAAAGTCCTTTTGACTATGTTCATGATAATTAAGTTCATCTAATGAACTCCCACTCAGATAGGCATCCCTCTAATCATCTAAGTGATACATGATCCGAGTCACCTAGGCCGTGTTCGATCATCACGTGAGACGAACTAGTCATCATCGGTGAACATCTCCATGTTGATCGTATCTACTATACGACTCATGTTCGACCTTTCGGTCTCTTGTGTTCCGAGGCCATGTCTTTACATGCTAGGCTCGTCAAGTCAACCTAAGTGTTTTGCGTGTGTAAATCTGGCTTACACCCGTTGTATGTGAACGCTAGAATCTATCACACCCGATCATCACGTGGTGCTTCGAAACAACGAACTTTCATAACGGTGCACGTTAGGGGAACACTTTCTTGAAATTTTAATGAGGATCATCTTATTTATGCTACCGTCGTTCTAAGCAAATAAGATGTAAACATGACAAACATCACATGCAAATCATAAAGTGACATGATATGGCCAATATCATTTTGCTTCTTTTGATCTCCATCTTCGGGGCGCCATGACCATCATCGTCACCGGCATGACACCATGATCTCCATCATCATGATCTCCATCATCGTGTCTTCATGAAGTTGTCTCACCAACTATTACTTCTACTACTATGGCTAACGGTTTAGCAATAAAGTAAAGTAATTACATGGCGTTATTCAATGACATGCAGGTCATACAATAAATTAAGACAACTCCTATGGCTCCTGTCGGTTGTCATACTCATCGACATGCAAGTCGTGATTCCTATTGCAAGAACATGATCAATCTCATACATCACATATATATCATTCATCACATCTTTTGGCCATATCACATCAGACGGCATATGTTGCAAAAACAAGTTAGACGTCCTTTAATTATTGTTGCAAGTTTTTACGTGCCTGCTATAGGTTTCTAGCAAGAAACGTTTCTTACCTACGCCAAAACCACAACGTGATATGCCAATTGCTATTTACCCTTCATAAGGACCCTTTTCATCGAATCCGATCCGACTAAAGTGGGAGAGACAGACACCCGCTAGCCACCTTATGCAACTAGTGCATGTCAGTCGGTGGAACCTGTCTCACGTATGCGTACGTGTAAGGTCAGTCCGGGCCGCTTCATCCCATGATGCCGCCGAATCAAGATAAGACTAGTAGTGGCAAGTAAATTGACAAACTTGACGCCCACAACAACTTGTGTTCTACTTGTGCATAGAAACTACGCAATAGACCTAGCTCATGATGCCACTGTTGGGGAACGTAGCAGAAATTCAAAATTTTCTACGCATCAGCAAGATCAATCTATGGAGATACTAGCAACGAGAGAGAGGGGAGTGCATCTTCATAACCTTGAAGATCACGATGCGGAAGCATTACAAGAACGTGGTTGATGGAGTCGTACTCGCGGCGATTCAAATCGCGGAAGATCCGATCTAGCGCCGAACGGACGGCGCCTCCACGTTGAACACACGTACAGCCCGGGGACGTCTCCTCCTTCTTGATCCAGCAAGGGGAGAGGAGAAGTTGAGGGAGAGCTCCGGCAGCACGACGGCGTGGTGGTGGAGTGGCGATTCTCCCAGAAACCGCCAAGCACTACGGAGGAGGAGTAGGTGTTGGGAGGAGAGGGCTACGCCAGGAAGGGTGAAGCTCCCATGCGCCTCCCACTATATATAGGGGTGGAGGGGATGGTTTCTTGCCCTCAAGTCCATTGGGGCGTTGGAAAGGTGGGAGGAAAGAAATCCCATCATTTCCTTCCCCACCGATTGTTATCCCCCTTTTTTAGGGATCTTGGTCTTATCCCTTCGGGATATGATCTTATTCCTTCTAAGGGGGGATCTTGGTGCGCCTTGACCAGGGGTGTGGGTCCCTGACTCCACTACCCACGTTCATGTGGGTCCCCCCATGCAGGAGGGCCCCACTCTGGAACCTTCTAGAACCTTCCTGGTACAATACCGAAAAATCCCGAACATTTTTCGGTGGCCAAAATAGGACTTACCATATATAAATCTTTACCTCCGGACCATTCCGGAGCTCCTCGTGACGTCCAGGATCTCATCCAGGACTCTGAACAACATTCGGTAACTGCACACTAATTCCCATAACAACTCTAGCGTCACCGAACCTTAAGTGTGTAGACCCTACGGGTTCGGGAATCATGCAGACATGACCGAGACAACTCTCTGGCCAATAACCAACAGCGAGATCTGGATACCCATGTTGGCTCCCACATGTTCCACGATGATCTCATCGGATGAACCATGATGTCAAGGATTCAAGCAATCCCGTATACAATTCCTTTTGTCAATCGGTACGTTACTTGCCTGAGATTCGATCGTCGGTATCCCAATACCTCGTTCAATCTCGTTACCGGCAAGTCACTTTACTCGTTCCGTAATGCATGATCCCGTGACTAACTACTTAGTCACATTGAGCTCATTAGGATGATGCATGACCGAGTGGGCCCAGAGATACCTCTCCGTCACACGGAGTGACAAATCCCAGTCTTGATTCGTGCCAACCCAACAGACACTTTCAGAGATACCCGTAGTGCACCTTTATAGCCACACAGTTACGTTGTGACGTTTGGCACACCCAAAGCATTCCTACGGTATCCAGGAGTTGCACAATCTCATGATCTAAGGAAATAATACTTGACATTAGAAAAGCTTTTAGCAAACGAACTACACGATCTTGTGCTATGCTTAGGATTGGGTCTTGTCCATCACATCATTCTCCTAATGATGTGATCCCGTTATCAATGACATCCAATGTCCATGGTCAGGAAACCATAACCATCTATTGATCAACGAGCTAGTCAACTAGAGGCTCACTAGGGACATGTTGTGGTCTATGTATTCACACATGTATTATGGTTTCCAGTTAATACAATTATAGCATGAACAATAGACAATTATCATGAACAAGGAAACATAATAATAACCATTTTATTATTGCCTCTAGGGCATATTTCCAACAACCACAAGTAGAGTTGGGGGAGAAAAGGATGTGTTACCAAAGTTCCTTCCCTTTGAGAGGAAGTACGTCTCCGTTGCAGCGGTGTGGAGGCACAATGCTCCCCAAGAAGCCACTAGGGCCACCGTATTCTCCTCACGCCCTCACGCAATGCGAGATGTCATGATTCCACTTGTGGTGCCCTTGAAGGCGACAACCGGACCTTTACAAAAAAGGTTGGGGCTCTCTCCACAACCGTTGGAGGCTCCCAACAACACCATGAAGCTTCACCATAATGGAATGTGGCTCCAAGGTGACCTCAACCGTCTATGGTGCTCAAACACCCAAGAGTAACAAGATCTGCAAGGGATTAGTGGGGAGAACCAAATTTATCTTAGTTGAAGTGTAGATCTAGGCCTTCTCAAGCAATCCCTAAAGAATCAACAAGTTTTGATTGGCTAGGGAGAGACACCGGGCAAGAATGAGCTTGTGAGCAACAATGGAGCATGGGGAAGGAAGAGGTAAGTCAACTTGGGGAAGATGACTCCCTTATATAGTGGGGGAATAAATCCAACCGTATGCACCCACGGCCCGTGCACAAGCAGTAGTACTGCTCAGGAGAGAGGCACTTCTGCTGGCACAGAAGTACTGGCAGCTGCGAACAACTGAGCAAGTCAGGGAGGCGGTAGTTCCGCCGGCGGTACTACCGCTCCCACCAGCGGTACTTCTTCTCGGTGTTGAACAACAGCCAGGAACCGCAGTAGTAGAGGGGGGCAGGGCGGTAGTGCCGCCCGGGGCGGCACTACCGCTAGCAACTGCCATTCTACTTCTGCCCGTGGAATAGACCAGTCCAGAACACAGAAATTAAGTCGTACTCCCGCTTAGCCTGACAGTGCCCAGTAAGCATCCGGTAGTAGAGGCAGTTAGGCCCGTAGCACCATAGGAGTGGTACTACCGTGCAGAACCGCCGCTCTACTACCACCCATTTACAGAACCCTCAAAATCGGCAAAAGTAGGAGATGTACTGTTGCTGCACTGCACAACAGTAGTACAGCTGGAGCGGTACAACCGCAAGGCAGAGCGGTACTGCCGCTTAGGCTGTTAGGACAAGGTCCAAGCACAAAGGAGGGACAAGCTCACATGATGGGAAAGAAATAGGGTGCAGGGTGATACTGTACGTGTTGATTCCACCCAAACCTTTCCAAAGCGGACCCCCTCTTAATAGTACGGTGATCCTACGACTCAAGTCCACCAAAAAAGAAACGCAAGAGAAACAACGTCTTCATAAATATCTAGAGGGGTTCAAATCGTCTTCCGGCCATATGATAGATTATCTAAAATGCTCAATGCACACGATTAGTCCGCAAAAGCATTGTCATCAATCACAAAAACCATTGAGGGGGAAATATGCTCTAACATGAGCGACACTTAATAGGGGACCATAGGAATACTAATTATTTTTCGTGGTACTCAATGTGATTTTGAAAAAGGGACTCAACAGAGGGAAAAAGAGAAAGGAGCCATAAGGAGAAGTTCATAACAAGAATAAGCTTCAAATTAACTAATATTTGAAAATCAGTATTCTTTTGATGATTGTCATGGATGAAAAATATTATAACGTTATTTTGATATTGACATAGCACAACTTAGTCGTTCGCACCAGCTAACATTGGATTCTAGAGGTCATTTCATTGGAAACACTTTGGTACAAGTTTCTTCACCATTGAGCACAAAAATTATCACATTCTATGGCCTAGTGACTTGATATGCTTGGCTGGTCATGCACGCACCTTTGCAACTAAAGAATTACAAGATCTTCTGCTTGTTATATGTCTTTTTGGATAGTTGTGTGCAAGATTCTTCATGGAGCCTTAGTAGGAGTTCCCAATAGACCATTTTCTACAAGAATATTTCTTTGGAAATCCATGTAAGTAATATTCATGTAAAGAAGTAGATGTTAATGCCATTCAACACCTTAGAATTGGTTCATTGTTTCATTCGAGTTATTTTCTGGCCTGTTTTCTTGCAGCAATCATAATTTTATGTTTGTTTGTATCCTTGCTCATGTGTTGATTGTATTTGTGTTCTTTCATGGGGTGTATGATGGACTATTGATGGTGCTATCCTTGTTTGGTATGGTGAGACTTAGACAAAGGACCGAGAAAGAAGAGTGATTTATAAGGTACAAAAAAGTATACTATGTCCCCCTAAATAATTTAAGCTTGATATATCCATGTGCAAATTCTAAAGATATATGCTTAGACAATTGGTGTGGAACCACCAAATGTTTACACCCATAGCAACGAGCGGGCATTTTCCTAGTCCTTAGAAAAATCGGCTGATTCAAGCAAGTGATGAATAGGTGGCCCCAGAGACGTACGACTTTTCGTAGCCACAGAAATTTCGTAACTGTCGTTGGAGTTGGAGACGTGCCCCTCCCTGCCCTTGTAGTGATAAATGGTTTTTTTCTCGAATATGCATGAGTGTGCATATTATACTTTATAGAAGGGGGGTAAAGAAACCCAAAATTCTACAATTGGTATTACAACACCGTGAGCCTCAGCTCCAACCCACCACACACGTCCCTAATACACACTACTCATGCCTCGCCCACCTTTGAAGCTCTACAGCGATGGTACTCCAATCTCCTTTGAGTAATCCCGCTTGATGCCACGCATTTCCCTCTGTCATGGTCCCCCGTATTACTCCGTCTAACAAGGGTGAGCCTCCATAAAAACAATAGCGTTTAGATGCTTCCACAGTTCCCACAACACCAGGATCATCATGGCCCGTACGCTCTTTGGTTTTGTCTTGAACCAAGTGTTCAGAGAGTCATTCATGTGTGGTGTCCATTGTGGGTTGTCGATTACCGTGCATATCGTCCTCCATACCGTCCTAGCGAACACACATGTGAGCTTAATGTGATTTAGCGTCTCCTCCTCTTGATCGCAGAACGGCCAGGTGTCGTTGTGCGACAAACCTCGGCGTGCTAGACGATCCGCTGTCCAGCACTGATTCCTCAAGGCCAACCACACGAAGAACCGACAACGCTGAGGGGCCTTGGACTTCCAAGTGAATTGTGTCGTCGGCTCCACTTCTTTGGCCGCAAATAGAGCGGCGTAAGCTGATTTGACCGAAAATCGTCCCTTTACCTCCCGTGCCCAAGATAGGACGTCTTCTGTATCCCCCTCAAGTGTGGTTGCCTGTATTCTATGCCACGGGTCAAGGTACTGAATGAGAGCGTCGAAGCTAAAGTTTGGCTTTACGTCCGTGGCCCACATGCCTGCATGGAGCGCATCGCCCTCACATGCGGGCTGACAGTTTCATAGATTAGAGGTGCAACCTCCACAAGCCGAGCTCCGTCCAGCCAACGATCCTCCCAAAAAAGAATGTGGTTCCCATTGTTGGGGAACGTAGTAATTTCAAAAAAAATTCCTACGCACACGCAAGATCATGGTGATGCATAGCAACGAGAGGGGAGAGTATTGTCTAAATACCCTCATAGACCGAAGCGGAAGCGTTGACACAACGTAGAGGAAGTAGTCGTACGTCCTCCCGGTCCAACCGATCCAAGCACCGTTACTCCGGCACCTCCGAGTTCTTGACACACGTACAGCTCGATGACGCACCCCGATCTCCGATCCAGCAGAGGCGCGGGGAGGAGTTCCGTTAGCACGACGGCGTGGTGACGATCTTGATGTTCTCTGTTGCGGGGCTTCGCTTAACTTTGCTACAATATGACCGAGTGTAATATCGTGGAGGGGCACCGCACACGGCTAAGGAACGATCTCAATGATCAACTTGTGTGTCTAGGGTGCCCCCCCCCCTCATATATAAAGGAGGGAGGGAGGAGGAGGCCGACCTAGGAGGAGGCGCCATAGGGGGGCAAACCTACTCCAAGTAGGTTTGGCCTCCCTTTCCTATTAGGAGTAGGAGAAGGAAGGAAGAGGGGAGGAGAGAAGGAAGGGGGCGGCCCCCTCCCAGTCGGATTGGGCTTGGGGGCGCGCCTCCCTTGCTCCTTCTCCTCCCTTCCAAGAAGGCCCAATAAGGCCCATATACTTACGGGGTTCCGGTAACCTCCGGAACTCCGGTATATTCCCAATCTCACCCGGAACCTTTCCGGTGTCCAAATATATCCGTCCAATATATCAATCTTTATGTCTCGACCATTCCGAGACTCCTCGTCATGTCTGTGATCACATCCGGGACTCCGAACAACCTTTGGTACATCAAAATACATAAACTCATAATATAACTGTCATCGAAACCTTAAGCGTGCGGACCCTACGGTTCGAGAACAATGTAGACATGACCGAGACACGTCTCGGTCAATAACCAATAGCGGGACCTGGATGCCCATATTGGTTCCTACATATTCTACAAAGATCTTTATCGGTCAAACCGCATAACAACATCGTTGTTCCTTTGTCATCGGTATGTTACTTGTCCGAGATTCGATCGTCGGTATCCAATACCTAGTTCAATCTCGTTACCGACAAGTCTCTTTACTCGTTCCATAATACATCATCTCGCAACTAACTCATTAGTTGAAATGCTTGCAAGGCTTAAGTGATGTGTATTCTTGAGAGGGCCCAGATACCTCTCCGACATTCGGAGTGACAAATCCTAATCTCGAAATCGCCAACTCAACAAGTACCTTCGGAGACACCAGAGAGCACCTTTATAATCACCCGATTACGTTGTGACGTTTGGTAGCACACAAAGTGTTCCTCCGTAAACAGAGTTGCATAATCTCATAGTCATAGGAACATGTATAAGTCATGAAGGAAGCAACAGCAACATACTAAGCGATCGGTGCTAAGCTAACGGAATGGGTCATGTCAATCGAGATCATTCAACTAATGATGTGACCTTGTTAATCAAATAACAACTCCTTGTTCATGGTTAGGAAACATAACCATCTTTGATTAACAAGCTAGTCAAGTAGAGGCATACTAGTGACACTCTGTTTGTCTATATATTCACACATGTATTATGTTTCCGGTTAATACAATTCTAGCATGAATAATAAACATTTATCATGATATGAGGAAATAAATAATAACTTTATTATTGCCTCTAGGGCATATTTCCTTGATCTCCCACTTGCACTAGAGTCAATAATCTAGATTACACAAAATGATTCTAACACCCATGGAGTCTTGGTGTTGATCATGTTTTGCTCGTGGAAGAGGCTTAGTCAACGGGTCTGCAACATTCAGATCCGTATGTATCTTGCAAATCTCTATGTCTCCCACCAGGACTAGATCCCAGATGGAATTGAAGCGTCTCTTGATGTGCTTGGTCCTTTTGTGAAATCTGGATTCCTTCGCTAAGGCAATCGCTCCAGTATTGTCACAAAAGATTTTCATTGGACCCGATGCACTAGGTATGACACCTAGATCGGATATGAACTCCTTCATCCAGACTCCTTCATTGGCTGCTTCTGAAGCATCTATGTATTCCGCTTCACACGTAGATCCCGCCACGACGCTTTGCTTTGAACTGCACCAACTGACAGCTCCACCGTTTAATGTAAACACGTATCCGGTTTGCGATTTAGAATCGTCCGGATCAGTGTCAAAGCTTGCATCAACGTAACCATTTACGATGAGCTCTTTGTCACCTCCATACACGAGAAACATATCCTTAGTCCTTTTCAGGTATTTCAGGATGTTCTTGACTGCTGTCCAGTGATCCACTCCTGGATTACTTTGGTACCTCCTGCTAGACTTATAGCAAGGCACACATCAGTCAGTACACAAGATTGCATACATGATAGAGCCTATGGCTGAAGCATAGGAACACTTTTCATTTTCTCTCTATCTTCTGCGGTGGTCGGGCTTTGAGTCTTACTCAACTTCACACCTTGCAATCTGAGGCAAGAACCCTTTCTTTGCTTGATCCATTTTGAACTTCTTCAAAACTTTGTCAAGGTATGTGCTTTGTGAAAGTCAATTAAGCGTCTTGATCTATCTCTATAGATCTTAATGCCCAATATTTAAGCAGCTTCACGAGGTCTTTCATTGAAAAACTTTTATTCAAGTATCCCTTTATGCTATCCAGAAATTCTATATCATTTCCAATCAATAATATGTCATCCACATATAATATTAGAAATGCTCTGAGCTCCCACTCACTTTCTTGTAAATACAAAGCTTCTCCAAAAGTCTCAGATAAAACCAAATGCTTTGATCACACTATCAAAATGTTTATTCCAACTCCGAGAGGCTTGCACTAGTCCATAAATGGATCGCTGGAGCTTGCACACTTTGTTAGCTCCTTTGGATCGATAAAACCTTCGGTTGCATCATATACAACTCTTCTTCCGTAAATCCATTCAGAATGCAGTTTTACATCCATTTGCCAAATTTCATAATCATAAAATGCGGCAATTGCTAACATGATTCGGACAAACTTAAGCATCGCTTCTGGTGAGAAGGTCTCATCGTAGTCAACCCCTTGAACTTGTCGAAAACCTTTTGCAACAAGTCGAGCTTTGTAGAACGATAACATTACCGTCGTCGTCAGTCTTCTTCTTGAAGATCCATTTATTCTCAATTGCTTGCCGACCATTGGGCAAGTCAACCAAAGTCCATACTTTGTTCTCATACATGGATCCCATCTCAAATTTCATGGCTTCAAGCCATTTTCCGGAATCTGGGCTCACCATCGCTTCTTCATAGTTCGTAGGTTCATCATGATCTAGTAACATGACTTCCAGAATAGGATTACCGTACCACTCAGTGCGGATCTTACTCTGCTCGACCCACGAGGTTACGTATTAACTTGATCTCAAGTTCTATGATCATCATCATCAACTTCCTCACTAGTTGGTTTTGACGTCCACGAAACCGTTCTGTGATGTATTATTTTCCAACAAGGGGTAGATACAGCTACCTCATCAAGTTCTACTTTCCTCCCACTCACTTCTTTCGAGAGAAACTCCTTCTCTAGAAAGGATCCATTCTTAGCAACAAATGTCTTGCCTTCGGATCTATGATAGAAGGTGTACCCAACTGTCTCCTTTGGGTATCCTATGAAGACACATTTCTCCGATTTGGGTTCGAGTTTATCAGGTTGAAGCTTTTTCACATAAGCATCGCAGCCCCAAACTTTAAGAAACAACAACTTTGGTTTCTTGCCAAACCATAGTTCATAAGGTGTCGTCTCAGCGGTTTGAAGGTGCCCTATTTAACGTGAATGTGGCCGTCTCTAAAGCATAACCCCAAAGCGATAGCGGTAAATCAGTAAGAGACATCATAGACCGCACCATATCAAGTAAAGTACGATTCTGACGTTCGGACACACCATTACGTTGTGGTGTTCCGGGTGGCGTGAGTTGCGAAACTATTCCACATTGTTTTAAGTGTAGACCAAACTCGTAACTCAAATATTCTCCTCCACGATCAGATCGTAGAAACTTTATTTTCTTGTTACGATGATTTTCAACTTCACTCTGAAATTCTTTGAACTTTTCAAATGTTTCAGACTTATGCTTCATTAAGTAGATATACCCATATCTACTTAAATCATCTGTGAAGGTGAGAAAATAACGATATCCGCCACGAGCCTCAACATTCATCAGACCACATACATCTGTATGTATGATTTCCAACAAATCTGTTGCTCTCTCCATAGCACCGGAGAACGGCGTTTTGGTCATCTTGCCCATGAGGCACGGTTCGCAAGTACCAAGTGATTCATAATCAAGAGGTTCCAAAAGTCCATCAGTATGGAGTTTCTTCATGCGCTTTACACCGATATGACCTAAACGGAAGTGCCACAAATAAGTTGCACTATCATTATCAACTCTGCATCTTTTGGCTTCAACACTATGAATATGTGTATCACTACTATCGAGATTCATCAAAAATAGACCACTCTTCAAGGGTGCATGACCATAAAAATATTACTCATATAAATAGAACAACCATTATTCTCGATTTAAATGAATAACCGTCTCGCATCAAACAAGATCCAGATATAATGTTCATGCTCAACGCCGGCACCAAATAACAATTATTTAGGTCTAATACTAATCCCAAGGTAGATGTAGAGGTAGCGTGCCGACCGCGATCACATCGACTTTGGAACCGTTCCCACGCCAAGATCGTCACCTCGTCCTTTGCGGTGTTAAGCAATCCGTAGTCCTGTTTTGAGTTGCAAATATTAGCAATGAACCAATATCAAATACCCAGGTGCTACTACGAGCTCTAGTAAGGTACACATCAATAACATGTATATCACATATACCTTTGTTCACCTTGCCATCCTTCTTATCCGCCAAATACTTGGGGCAGTTCCGCTTCGGTGACGATCGCTTGCGGTAGAAGCACTCGATTTGAGGCTTAGGTCCGGACTTGGGTTTCTTCTCTTGAGCAGCAACTTGTTTGCTTTGTTCTTCTTGAAGTTCCTTCTTCTTCCCTTTGCCCTTTTCTTGAAACTAGTGGTCTTGTTAACCATCAACACTTGATGCTCCTTCTTGATTTCTACCTCCGCAGCCTTTAGCATTGCGAAGAGCTCGAATCGTCTTATCCATCCCTTGCATATTATAGTTCATCACGGAGCTCTTGTAGCTTGGTGGAAGTGATTGGAGAATTACATCAATGACGCTATCATCCGGAAGAGTAACTCCCGGTTGAATCAAGTGATTACAATATCCGGACATCTTGAGTATGTGCTCACCGACGTAACTATTCTCCTCCATCTTGCAGCTATAGAACTTATTGGAACTTCATATCTCTCAATCCGGGCATTCTTACGGAATATTAACTTCAACTCTGAAACATCTCATATGCTCCATGACGTTCAAAACGTCGTTGAAGTCCCGGTTCTAAGCCGTAAAGCATGGCACATTGAACTATCGAGTAGTCATCGACTTTGCCTTTGCCAGACGTTCTTAACGTCGTCGGTTACATCAAGCAGCAGGCACGGCACCCAGCGGTGCTTCGAGCGTAATTTTTCTATGCAGCAATGAGGATAATCCTCAAATTACGGACCCGATCCGCATAGTTGCTACCATCATCTTTCAACTTAGCTTTCTCAAGGAACGCATTAAAATTCAACGGAACAACAAAGACGGGCCATCTATCTACAATCAACATAGACAAGCAAGATACTATCGGTACTAAGTTCATGATAAATTTAAGTTCAATTAATCATATTACTAAAGAACTCCCACTTAGACAGACATCTCTCTAGTTATCTAAGTGATCACGTGATCCAAATCAACTAAACCATAACCGATCATCACGTGAGATGGAGTAGTTTTCAATGGTGAACATCTTATGTTGATCATATCTACTATATGATTCACGCTCGACCTTTCGGTCTCCGTGTTCCGAGGCCATATCTGCATATGCTAGGCTCGTCAAGTTTAACCTGAGTATTCTGCGTGTGCAAAACTGGTTTGCACCCGTTGTAGATGGACGTAGAGCTTATCACACCCAATCATCACGTGGTGTCTGGGCACGATGAACTTTGGCAACGGTGCATACTCTGGGAGAACACTTCTTGATAATTTTTAGTGAGAGATCATCTTGAAATGCTACCGTCAATCAAAGCAAGATAAGATGCATAAAGGATAAACATCACATGCAATCAATATAAGTGATATGATATGGCCATCATCATCTTGTGCTTGTGATCTCCATCTCCGAAGCACCATCATGATCACCATCGTCACCGGTAGCGACACCTTGATCTCCATCGTAGCATCGTTGTCGTTTACACCATCTATTGCTTCTCGACTATCGCTACCGCTTAGTGATAAAGTAAAGCAATTACTGATGCGTTGCATTTCATATAATAAGCGACAACCATATGGCTCCGCCGATTGCCGATAACCGGTTACAAAATATGATCATCTCATACAATAAAATATAGCATCACGTCTTGGCCATATCACATCACAACATGCCTGCAAAAACAAGTTAGGCGTCCTCTACTTTGTTGTTGCAAGTTTTACGTGGCTGCAATGGGCTTAAGCAAGAACCAATCTCACCTCGCATCAAAACCACAACGATAGTTTGTCAAGTTGATGTTGTTTTAACCTTCGCAAGGACCGGCGTAGCCACACTCGGTTCAACTAAAGTTGGGAAACCGACACTCGCTAGTCACCGTGTGCAAAGCACGGCGGTAAAACCAGGTCTCGCGTAAGCGTACCGTAATGTCGGTCCGGCCGCTTTATCCAACAATACCGCCAACCAAAGTATGACATCTTTGGTAAGCGGATGACTTATATCGCCCACAACTCACTTGTGTTCTACTCATGCATATAACATCAAACCATAAAACCTAGGCTCTGATACCACTATTGGGGAACGTAGTAATTTCAAAAAAAAATCCTACGCACACGCAAGATCATGGTGATGCATAGCAACGAGAGGGGACAACTCACTTGTGTTCTACTCGTGCATATAACATCAAACCATAAAACCTAGGCTCTGATACCACTGTTGGGGAACGTAGTAATTTCAAAAAAAATTCCTACGCACACGCCAGATCATGGTGATGCATAGCAACGAGAGGGGAGAGTATTGTCTACGTACCCTCGTAGACCGAAGCGGAAGCGTTGACACAACGTAGAGGAAGTAGTCGTACGTCCTCCGGTCCAACCGATCCAAGCACCGTTACTCGGCACCTCCGAGTTCTTGACACACGTCAGCTCGATGACGCACCCCGATCTCCGATCCAGCAGAGGCGCTGGGAGGAGTTCCACAAGATGACGGCGTGGTGACGATCTTGATGTTCTCTGTTGCGGGCTTCGCTTAAGCACCTTTGCTACAATATGACCGAGTGTAATATCGTGGAGGGGCACCGCACACGGCTAAGGAACGACCTCAATGATCAACTTGTGTGTCTAGGGTGCCCCCGCCTCGTATATAAAGGAGGGAGGAGGATGCCGCCTAGGGAGGCGGCGCCATAGGGGGCAAACCTACTCCAAGTAGGTTTGGCCCCCTTTCCTATTAGGAGTAGGAGAAGGAAGGAAGAGGAGGAGGAGAGAAGGAAGGGCGGCCCCCTCCCAGTCGGATTGGGCTTGGGGCGCGCCCTCCCTTGCTCCTTCTCCTCCCTTCCACTAAGGCCTAATAAGGCCCATATACTTACCGGGGTTCCGTAACCTCCGGAAGTCCCAGATATTCCCAATCTCACCCGGAACCTTTCCGGTGTCCAAATATATCCGTCCAATATATCAATCTTTATGTCTCAACCATTTCGAGACTCCTCGTCATGTCCGTGATCACATCCGGGACTCCGAACAACCTTCGGTACATCAAAATACATAAACTCATAATATAACTGTCATCGAAACCTTAAGCGTGCGGACCCTACGGTTCGAGAACAATGTAGACATGACCGAGACACGTCTCTGGTCAATAACCAATAGCGGGACCTGGATGCCCATATTGGTTCCTACATATTCTACGAAGATCTTTATCGGTCAAACCGCATAACAACATACGTTGTTCCCTTTGTCATCGGTATGTTACTTGTCCGAGATTCGATCGTCGGTATCCAATACCTAGTTCAATCTCGTTACCGACAAGTCTCTTTACTCGTTCCGTAATACATCATCTCGCAACTAACTCATTAGTTGAAATGCTTGCAAGGCTTAAGTGATGTGTATTACCGAGAGGGCCGAGATACCTCTCCGACATTCGGAGTGACAAATCCTAATCTCAAATCGCCAACTCAACAAGTACCTTCGAGACACCTATAGAGCACCTTTATAATCACCCGTTATGTTGTGGCGTTAGGTAGCACACAAAGTGTTCCTCCGTAAACGGAGTTGCATAATCTCATAGTCATAGGAACATGTATAAGTCATGAAGGAAGCAATAGCAACATACTAAGCGATCGGGTGCTAAGCTAACGGAATGGGTCATGTCAATCGAGATCATTCAACTAATGATGTGACCTTGTTAATCAAATAACAACTCCTTGTTCATGGTTAGGAAACATAACCATCTTTGATTAATAAGCTAGTCAAGTAGAGGCATACTAGTGACACTCTGTTTGTCTATATATTCACACATGTATTATGTTTCCGGTTAATACAATTCTAGCATGAATAATAAACATTTATCATGATATGAGGAAATAAATAATAACTTTATTATTGCCTCTAGGGCATATTTCCTTCACCCATTTCCAATTTTTGCCTTAGTTGCAGCAGAGAAAATGGCCATCGAAGCTTTAGGAACCGAGATGTTGAATTCATGCCAAGGCCTTAGCTGATCTACTCTCTGTAGCCATGCCCATCTGGCCTGTAAATCCACGTTCAACCTGCAAGGTTTGGGACACCGATGCAGCTTGCCCCCTTGGGCATGCAGACCGTATCCCAAGCGACGGAACCGTTTTTGTCGTTCGCCTGGGCCTTGCTGCACCGCAGAAATCCCTAGATGACCTTGTTCATTGCATGTATAGTCTTCATGGGGAGGGCCAGAGAAAGCATGGCATGAATAGGGATCGAACAAAGAACTGATAGGACCAAAGTGAGTCTTCCACTCTTCGGAAGGGTAGCTGATTTCCATGTTGGTAAGCAATGCGCCAGGCGCACCACCAAGTATTGGAGCTGAGCCACGGATGGCTTCTTGAGACAGAGAGGGAGACCAAGATATCTACAAGGGAAGGCCCCAATTTGGCAACCCAGACTAGTCACAGTTAGCAGTTTCTCCTCCTCCGAGCAGCGGATCGGAATGGATGCCGTCTTGCCGAGGTTCACATGTAAACCAGAAGCGGAACCAAACAACTGCAGAATGCGTACACAAGCGCTCAAGTTCGGTGTGCTTGGCTTGAGGAAGACAATTACGTCATCCGCAAAAATGGAGAGCCGTTGCTTGATTCCATCCCGCGCGAGGGGGGATAGGACCTGCATGTCCACGGCCAATTTGAATAGCTTTTGTAATGGCTCCATGATGATGATAAAAAGCATGGGAGATAGGGGGCCGCCCTGCCGTAGTCCCTTGCAGCTGTGGGTTGGGGCACCAGGCGTTCCATTGACCATGATGCGGGCGGGAGGAAGTGGCCAGGAGCCCAGCGATCCAGTTCGTCCATGTTCTACCAAAGCCCATCACATGCAGTATCTCAAGTAAGAATGGCCATTGTACAGTGTCGAAGGCCTTTGAAATGTCCAGCTTGAGCATGATGGTAGGATGGAGTGCATGGAGACGCCTTGCCATGCTCTGGACAAACATGAAATTATCATGTAGTGCTCTCCCCTTGACAAACGCACTCTGGTGGAGGCCGATCAAGTTTGGCAATTCCTCTGCTAGCTGGCACGCTAGTACTTTGTCAAAAAAATTGATTGCATCATGCATCAAGCTAACGGGTCTAAAGTCTCGCAACTCCTCTGCGTCGTCTCTCTTCGGCAGCAGGGTGACAAGTGCTTTATTGATGGAGGCCAAACCCCTCACCTCCACGATGGAACATCAAGAAAGCAGCCAACAAATCGTCCTTAATGATGGGCCAGCAGGAGACATAAAATCGTGTTGTGAACCCATCCGGTCTCGGAGCTTTGTCGAGTGGCATGGACTTGATTGTATGCAGAACTTCCTCCTCCGAAATGGCCCCTCCAGTCCACTTAGATCCCGCACAGGAAGACCAGGAGCGTCCAGGTTGAGATGGAATTGGCGCGGAGTTGTCGTGCCCAATAGTCTGTTGTAGTAGTCATCCACAATGGACGCAATGTTCTCTTGGCCAGTAATGTGCTCGTTGTTGTGCGCCAAAGACAGCAACACATTCTTTCTCTGTCGATATCGCGCATGTTGGTGAAAGAATCTGGTATTGGCATCTCCATCTTTAAGGTGAAGAATACGGGATTTCTGTCTCGCAATCATTCGTTCCAGCGACAAAAGCCCAAGGAGCTTTCTCTTCAACCTGCGTCTGAGCTCGTTCTCTGCCGTGCTGAGAGGCCTAGATTCCATGGCCACATCTAGCCAGAGTATAATTTCGAGGGCAATTGCGATTTGGAGGCGAACATTACCAATCCACTTGGAGGTCCATGCTTGCAGGTGGCGGGCCGTGGGTGGCCCTAAGTTTGTCGTTGAGAGTCAAGTACGGATTATCAGTCAAAGGTGTAGAGCTCCACGCCTCTTGCACAGTCTCGAATTATATTCTCTTCTACCTATCAATGGAAAGATACACCCTTGAGCCTATTCACGAAAAAAAGATCTTTTCCATGGTTGCTAGCCCCTCTCATTGGACCAAGTATATGTCCTCCTGTTTAGGTATATTTTCTTCGGTGCACCCGCAAAAGAAAAAAAAAGACTAATAAGTGAGGTGGAAACTCTGGCACACGATTTGCTCCAACGTGATCCTGAAGCATGGGCCGTCGCCTCGCTTTGGCCGGTTCTGATCGAATTCTGACATGATGATACGCAACGCGTACGCGCTATATGGCATCATCTAGCGGCCGCCCTATTTTGGGTAGCTACCACTTGCGTTGCCCCTATACTACTATGTTTTTGAACATCAGTACAGACACAAGCGCTCATATACACGCGCATACACTCACCACTATAAACGTACACACGCACACCCTACCCTTATGAGCACCTCCGAAAGACTGAGCTGGCATATCATCTTGAAATTTACGAAGTCACCGTAGGCACCTCGTCGTCGACGGGAACGTCTTCTCTCACTGAATGTGCATCACCGGAAATCCTGAAATAAATTCAAAAATAAATGCGAGCACCAGGACTTAAACCCTGGTGGGCTAGGGATACCACAGTCCTCTAACCATCCAACCACAGGATCACGATGCTTGCGGTGCTGACACGTCCTGCCAAAAGAAATCCAGTGACGCTCCTCACATCGCGCGGGCGCAGCCCCCACCAAAAAAACCAACTCCCCTGCACAAAATCTCATGCAAACTCTCTCTTTTCTCCAGCCGCTGCTGCTACACGCCATGGCCTAGACGGGGAGGGAGCTCCTGTTAAGCAATAACACCAATAACACCAGGAAAACCCGGCAATAAAATCTACTCCCTCCGTTCCTAAATATTTGTCTTTTTAGAGATTTCAAATGGACTACCACATACGGATGTATATAGACATATTTTAGAGTGTAGATTCATTCACTTTGCTCCGTATATAGTCACTTGTTGAAATCTCTAGAAAAACAAATATTTAGGAACGGAGGGAGTAGAAGAAAAGGCAATATCACAATTTGTGAGAACTGTCTGCTGTAGATCAGGCAAAAACTCTGGTGGAAATAGTCTAGAACAATTTGTCAGCAATCAGGCAAAAAATTCCACCAAATCACCAGGTAAAGGTCCATCTCTCTTTTGCAAAAAGAAAAGAAGAAGCATGATTCCTTTGTAGTGTGCAAAAACTCTGCTATACACCCACGTTTTTGCAGCTTGATTTTGGATCTTTTACAATGGTGAGCCTATTATTGCCGCACCCCCCTGCTTGTTGAACCTGGACGTTAAAGAGATCCTGAGCTCTTGTTTGGTGTTATTTTACCGTCTTGCACCTGGCCTCTGCAAAGGAATAAAAAACATATAGAAAAGTTGCTTAGAGAAAACCCTTGCAAGAAACCAACTGAGCATAGTTGCAGCAGCATAGTTGCTTCAGGGGGGAAAAATTGCAAGTTCAATTGAGTTGAGTTATTCGAAAAAATCCTCTGTTCAAACAAGACATAAAAAAACTTTGCCTGCATGCTTTGAAAAAAGTAGTCTGAAACTAGAGAATAAAGTCTACACGCTGAAGTTTCTCTGCTATTACTGGGCAAAAGGGATTAACATTCTCATAATTGAAAACAACATGCAAATTGCCTACATGGTGAAGTTGAAAACAACATAAGAAAAGTGAACCTTACTCTGGGATTATGTGTGTGTTGGTAGGCGACTTCGTGCCGTGATTTTAGTGGTGTTGTGAGCGACTTTAGCAAGTGATGCATGATTGAGTTGGCTCTCGGCGGGGCCAGCGGTGGGGCCGATGTTGGTAGGGGGTGGGAGTTAGTTTCACCCGGTTAGGCGACTTTGTAGTCGGGCCAAGGCAACTATGTGTAAGGGCTTAGGCGGCTCTTTGTGTGTGACTTGGGCTTGGTCGAGTTAGTGTTTTGTGATACTTTAGGATTGCGGCGACTGTGTTGGTTGGTAGGCGACTCTGTCTCGCAAGTTAGGGGTGTTGTAAGCGACTTTAGCATGTGGGCTTGATCGAGTTAGTTCCGCCGATTAGGCGACTTTGTAGTCAGGCCAAGGCGACTACGTGTAGGGGCTTAGGTATCTCTTTTTGAGTGATTTGGGGCTTTGGCGACTTAATGTATTGGGATACTCTAGGATTGCGGCGACTGTGTGTTGGTTGGTAGGTGACTCTATGTCGCGAATTTAGGGGTGTTGTAAGCGACTTTAGCATGTGGGCTTGGTCGAGTTAATTCCCCCGGTTAGGCGGCTTTGTAGCCGGGCCAAGGTGACTACGTGTAATGGCTTAGGTGGCTCTTTTATGTGACTTGGGCTTGGGCGACTTAGTGTTTTGTGATACTCTAGGATTGCCGCGACTATGTGTTGGTTGGTAGGCCACTCTGTGTCAGCAAATTTAGGGGTGTTGTAAGTGACTTTAGCATGTGGGCTTGGTCGAGTTAGTTGCTTCTGTTAGGCGACTTTGTAGTCGGGCCAAGGCGACTACGTGTAGGGGCTTAAGGTATATCTTTTTGAGTGATGTGGGGCTTTGGGCGATTTAGTGTATTGGGATACTCTAGGATTGCGGTGACTATGTGTTGGGTGGTAGGCGACTCTGTGTCGCGAATTTAGGGGTGTTGTAAGCGACTTTAGCATGTGGGCTTGGCCGAGTTAGTTCCCCCGGTTAGGCGATTTTGTAGTCGGGCCAAGGCGACTATGTGTAAGGGCTTAAGCGGGTCTTTTGTGTGACTTGGGCTTGGGCGAGTTAGTGTTTTCAGATACTCTAGGATTGCGGCGACTATGTGTTGGTTGGTAGGCGACTCTGTGTCGCGAATTTAGGGGTGTTATAAGCGACTTTAGCATGTGGGCTTGGTCGAGTTAGTCCCCCCGGTTAGATGACTTTGTAATCGGGCCAAGGCGACTACGTGTAGGAGCTTAGGTATCTCTTTTTGAGTGATTTGGGGCTTTGGGCGACTTAATGTATTGGGATACTCCAGGATTGCGGCGACTATGTGTTGGTTGGTAGGCGACTCTATGTCGCAAATTTAGGGGTGTTGTAAGCGACTTTAGCATGTGGGCTTGGTCGAGTTAGTTTCCCCGGTTAGGCGACTTTGTAGTCGGGCCAAGGCGACTACGTGTAAGGGCTTAGGCGCCTCTTTTGTGTGACTTGGGCTTGGGCGAGTTAGTGTTTTGTGATACTCTAGGATTGCGGCGACTATATGTTGGTTGGTAGGTGACTCTGTGTCGCGAATTTAGGGGTGTTGTAAGTGACTTTAGCATGTGGGCTTGGTCGAGTTAGTTCCTCCGGTTAGGCGACTTTATAGTCGGGCCAAGGCGACTACGTGTAGGGGCTTAGGTATCTCTTTTTGAGTGATTTGGGGCTTTGGGCGACTTAGTGCATTGGGATACTCTAGCATTGCGGCGACTATGTGTTGGTTGGTAGGCGATTGTGTAGCGATATTAGGGGTGTTGTAAGCGACTTTAGCATGTGGGATTGGTCGAGTTAGTTCCCCCGGTTAGGCGACTTTGTAGTCGGGCCAAGGCGACTACATATAGGGGCGTAGGCAGCTCTTTTTGAATGATTTGGGGCTTTGGGCGACTTAATGTATTGGGATACTCTAGGATTGCGGCGACTATGTGTTGATTGTTAGGCGACTCTGTGTCGCAATTTTAGGGGTGTTGTAAGCGACTTTAGCATGTGGGCTTGGTCGAGTTAGTACCCCCAATTAAGCGACTTTATAGTCGGGCCAAGGCGACTATGTGTAGGGGCTTAGGCAGCTCTTTTCTAGTGATTTCGGGTTTAGGGCGACTTTGGCCGTTTTAGTGTAGCAACTTTATGTGTGTAGGCTTGTTTGAACGGCTTTAGCGTGTGAGCCATGGTAGAGTAGACTCACTGCGGGGGCACGGTGGGACTGCCGTGGTAGTGGGGCGAGTTAGTTCCCTCCGCTTAGCGACTTTGTTGTCGCGCGAGGCGACTGTGTGTAGGGGCTTTGGCAGCCGTTTTTTGTTGATTGAGGCTTTGGGCGACTTAGTGTATTGAGATGCTCTAAGATTCATCGTTTGGTGCGGTGACTATACGTGGGTTGGTAGGCGACTCCGTGCCTACAAACAAAAGTGTGTGAAATTCTACAGTTGAAAAGATGCCTGCATATCCAAAAGATGCCTACAATAATGTCTGGAACTACAATTAAGATGCCTACGTATCACCCAGAACTGCGTACAAACAAAATATCTGAAAACTTACAGTTGAAAAGATGCCTACAATAATGTCTGAAACTACAATAATTCCTTGAAGATAAACTGAGTCTGCTCCCTATGAAAAGGCCAGCCCTACACTTACACATGCTCATTATTCTCTCAGAGAGAAGTGGCTATGCTCAAGTACTGCACTTTGCTAAATCTGCACATCTACTGAATTCAAAAATAGATAGAAAAAGATAGAAAATCCAGAGCAGCCATACTATTGCATGATTTCATCTAAGAAACCTTCGCTAGATATGTACGACAACATATATCTCAAGCAAAAAGGTAGGAACAGATCCCAGCAGAGATAATAGAGCAAACTTTTGACTGAACTTAACTTTTTAACAGTACTAAGAATATCAGGAGGGAATTTGCAGAATAATACAGACTTGTGCTACCACATATTCTAGAGAGATCAATTTGTAACTCGTGCTTACAGTAACAGATAAAAAAGCTAGAAAAACACATTGTATTGCCTGAAAAAAACACACCATATTGCCTGGAGAAAACATATTCTAATGCCTAGAAGATGGCAGGTGCTCTGTGTGTTTCTCTTCGGTTGGTTAAAATGTAGGCAAGTACGGAGAACATAATTAGGCAAAAATCAAAGTAGAAAACTAGGTCGTGCAGCAGTAGAGACACGCATATAGTTATATATGATGGAAAAAAGGAAGAAAAAAGGTAAAAAAAATTCGGAGCTTCAATTGATAGATCTCTGTGTTGTGTATTTTTACTTACGTATTCACATCGGCTGAGCTTCTTTGTCGCCCGGTTGAAGTTTGTCTACATCACTTCCGACATAGTTGCCATTCTGGAAGTATGTCTATTCACACATAAGAGAAAAAAGAAGTGGCATAGCTTATATGTTAGTGGGACAAAACATGATGCTGATGTAGGCAACATATCTTATCACAGGTAGTGTGTGGTGGCTTTATGTTGCAAATCAACTTCACATCCAAAAAATGTTAGGAAGGAAAAACCCAAGCAATGCAGTATACTAAGTAATTTTTGCCTACTGTTCCTCTACAAGTGAAGTGTTTTTTCCTACTTTATGTCATGCAGTATACTAAGTAATTTTTGCCTACTGTTCCTCTACAATCTGCAGCTTGTATTGCCTCAAAAAACACATTGTATTGCCTAGAAAGAAACATATTACTATTTTCCTAGCAGATAACGCATATTATTTCATACTGTATTGCCTAAAAACATATCCTATTTGCCTGGGGAGTGGGGAACATGACCTTATTTTTCTAGGAGATGAGTGCTCTTTGTGTTTTTCTCCCAGGGATATAGGCAAAGCATGGAGGGCGTAATTCATGCCCCTAATTACACAGTCTGATTTCATATCTGCTATTTTGCTTAAATATGCACTATTGCTGCTTGTAAACTCACCTGTTTTGCCTGCATAAAAACCCTCCCTTAAAAGCCTTAAAATCCACCCTGAAAATGGACTTTATATCTGCTATCCACCGTTGTTTTGCCTAAACACGGTATTATTGCCTACATCCCTGAGATCTGGCGGGAATTATTGCCCACCACGGATATGCATTTCCTCCCTCCTAGCCATGACTATGGGCTGATGCACCTCTAATCCAAGGATTAGGACAGAGGCAAAACGCCCCCCCGAACACTGAGCAGCCCATTATCGCCGTGGAAATGCACGCGGGATGTGGTTTTTTGTTCGCTCATACAATTGGGCATCAATTTCTCTCTAGATTCATCTCGATTGGCCCTCTATCTGTCGATTGGCTGCCGGAATTTGAATTTGGCTGACAAATTCCATTCGATTCCGGCAACCCCCAGCCCCTCTACCTCCATCCTTATCCCTATCACCGCCGTGGGTACCGACGACACGTCGGCGACGAAATCTACGCACGTTTCGCTGTGGAGGAAAAAATAGGAGGGATGGGCTGCATCAGAGACTCACCTCCTTCCCCCCGGAGACGTAGCAGTCCGCCTCGCTGACGCTCGCCATCCTCAGGCCGCTGACCAGCTTCTCCTGTCACCATCTGTCCTCACGTGCGCGCGCCCTTCGCCTGCAGATGTGGTGCCAATCTGCCGCCGGCTCGCACCCCGTCCCCTTGGCCCGTCGTCGCCGGACTACGCCGGCCACGCTCGCCGAAGAAAGGATTTCATCTCCCCTAGTCGCTGCACGGGGGAACGTGGATTTTTGAAGCTCAGGCTTTCAGACACCTCTTATCCTTACCCTCAAATCTTGCTTCGAGATCTGTGCTACACAACTAACTCACTACATGAAAATTTCTCTTTTTTGTTTCTCCCAAATAAAACAACATATGAACTTGAAACTTTGCACGACCACAAAACATTCTAACTAGAATGTGGGAAAAATACTTTCAGATTTTTTCATCGGAACTAAATATACAAAATGAGATTTTTTTCGAGTAAAAAATATTATTTTTAGTATATATGATTCACGAAAAAATCTGAAAATATTTTTCCTACATTCTAGTTAGAATGTTTTGTCCTCGTGCAAAGTTTCAAGTTCATATGTTGTTTTATTTAGGAGAAACAAAAAAGAGAAAATTTCTTGCACGAATCTTGATGTAGAAATGGATGGCTAGATAAGGGGGTGTTCCAAAGCCTATACTTTCTCAAATGTTAACCCTGCACGGGGTGAGAGAGAGGGGGGGAATGTGCGTCTCCCAGCGTGCACGGCTGGATCGCGCGCGCGCGTCGCCCAGCGTTTGGGTTCTGACATAGTATCTCGTCCGGTCACGAGCCCGGGTCCGGCTCTCGCTCGAAGGGGGCAAAGCTCAAATCGTTCGGTCACGAGTCCGGGTCCGGCTCTCGCTCGAAGGGGGCAAAGCTCAACCTATATAACTGCGTCGATGGCAGGAGCTTTCCCCGTGCACCATACTACGCCCCCCTCCAGTCTACTTCCACCCACCGGATCATTGGAATCCCGTTCGCGAGAAGATCGGCGACACCGCGCACCGAGCATGGCAGCTGACCAGCACCGCCGCGCACCGAGGATGGCAGCCGACCAGCAACGTCGCGTGAAGCTGATAGTTAGCTACGGCGGGAGGATCGAGCGCGTCGAGGGTCGGCCGCCGAGGTACGTCGGCGGCGAGCATCTGCTCCTCAACGTCCTTTCGTCCGTCTCGACGAGGGGCTTCCGCGACCTGCTGGCGGCGCGCGCGGGCTTCTCCAACTTCTCCGTCAAGTACTGCTACTCCGGCGAGGGGCTGGACTCGCTCTGCGACGTGGACACGGACGAGGACCTCCGGGACATGCTAGACATCTTGCTCTACCGGGACCTGCAGGCCCGGCTGTTCAACTACCAGAACACGCGCCGGTTCCGGGTCTACCTGTTCCGCAACGCCGCCGCCCCGTCGCCGCCGACCTCCCAGGCCCTCGGAAAACCGGCTCCCATGCGGCGTAGCGCGACGTCGCCAGCTCTGTTGCCGGCGAAGCCGGCCGACGTCGGCGGGCGGCCCTCCCAGGGCCTGGCCGCTCCCGCTGCCTCTCTCGTGCCGCGGATCACGACGTCGCCAAATCCGTTGTGCGAGACGTCGACGGCTGGCACGGCGCCCTCCAAGCCGCCGCTCGCCCCCACTCTCGCACGGCGGATAGCGTCGTCGCCTTTGTTGACGGCAGACTCGACAGATGACACGGGTTCTTTGATCACCACCACGTCGACATCAGCAGCCAGAGCTACCCAACATACACCACCCCACGCGGCGGCGTTCTGGCCGGCAGAGCAGCGTAATCCGGTGTACCAGGCGGCTCCAGTATTCTTGGTGCCAGTAATGCCGCAGGTCATAATCCATCGGCCAGAGATCATCCTCGTACCCATGTTCAATTCAAAGGTGGCCATGGGCTGAGAATTTTTGGAGTCACAATCGAATATGAAAGTACTCAGTCAAAGTGAGAATTAGCAATCCATAGTTTGTGTAGATTAGATCTCTCACAGGTTGTAGATATGAGGTGACAAATCAAAATTCTAGATTGATCAGTGGTTATGCACTATGGGATGTAACTTATAGGCGTGACTTCCATTTTTCTTATAATTTACTCTAAATTATTTATATATTTTATAATTAATGATGTCAATTCCTCTATATGCAGTGTTAGTATCACCATGCGTGTACATCCTAACTTTAGTGTGCCTTTGATCCCCAACCCACCAGGGTTCAAATCCTGGTGCTCGCATTATTCCTGGATTTATTTCAAGATTTCGGCGATCGCTTTCGATTGGGAGGAGACGTTCTGTCGACGACGAGGCGCTTCTGATGACTTCAGAAATCTCAATATGATATCTTGGCCGGTCTCCGGAGGTTCTCATAGGGGTAGGGTGTGCGTGTGTGTGTTCATAGGGATGAGTGTATGTGCGTGTATATGAGCGCTTGTGTCTGTACTGATGCTAAAAAAAAACTTTAGTGTGCCTTTTTTGAACTACACGCTGATCTTGTATAGTGCAATCTCTTTAGACGAGCTTCGCTTCCAATATTTTATGTTTTAAGATGTGGATATTCGTTTTGGCTCCGGGTTTGCTACTGAAATATGCACAGTCCATCTTCTTATAGATTCGTGCGTCGGGTTGTATTCTTCTTTGTATTACACAATGTGCTCTCCATTTTGAAACAATAATGTGGCCCACGTCTGAGTCCGTTTGTTAGTGGTTGGTCTAGACGGGGACGAGACACTCATGTCCCACGTCTTAATGTTTTGCACCGTTAAGTGAAATAAAAAATACCAAAGAGAACAACTCGTTGATGGAGGTGTCGGTATTGGAGGAATCAATAGGTAAGTTCTGTACTCCCTATGGTACCGTTGGTGTCCTTAGATGGAATAACACAACATACCTTTAGAAATACCGAACCGCCAAAGAATCCTCTACTCACCCCACCGTCAATATTAGAACTACGGAAGGTATGTAATTTCAATGAAAGTAATTATCCTCATTATTTGTGTCCACCGATGAGAAACGGCAGGGGGCGGAGACATGAGCCGAGTAGGGACGGGCTCCCGTATGTCTCGCTGTAACCTGTAAGCGAGACAGAAGGCAAGCCTCGCGTCGTGGAAGCTCCAGATGGGCCGGCCCAGCCGTGCAGGAGGCTACAACCTCCTTTTACTTTTTTTACGTTCTATGTTTTCTTTTTTGTTTTATTTTTTACTTTTGTTTATACTTTAAAATTCTAAATAAATATTCCAAAACAATCTAAAAAAACATTAAAAAATGTTGACCAAGCATTTGAAATATTAAATGTGTATATAGAAAAAAATTATCATGTATAAAAATGTATAAAAAATTAATCATGTATTTGAAAAATGTTAATCAATTATTTGAAAAACGTTTGAATAAGTATATGAAAAATGTTAATCAAGCATTTGAAAAAAGTTAAATGTGTATAGAAGAAGCGTTGAGCATGTATTAGAAAAATGATGAAATGTTTTGATCATGAATACAAAAATGTTAATCAAGAATTTCATAAAATGTTGAACAAGTATATGAAAAATGTAATCAAGCATTTGGAAAATGTTTAATGTGTATAAAAATGTTGATCATATATTAAAAAGATGAAATTTGTTTACCATATATATATAAATGTTAATCAAGCATTTAAAAGACTGTTGAATAAGTATTTGAAAAATGATAATTAAGCATTTGAAAATGTTAAATGTGTACTGAAAAAATGTTGACCATATATTTAAGAAATGAAGAATTTTCTAATCATGGATATAAAATTTTTAATCAAACATTTCAAAAATACTGACCAAGTATTTAAAAATGTTGATCAAACATTTGGAAATGTGTATAGAAAAATGTTGACCATGTATTAAAAATGTTAAACTTGTATTTGAAAAATGTTAATCAAGAATTACCAAAAATGTTTAATGTGTATAGATTTTTTTGACCATGTATTTTAAAAAATATTAATCTTGTATTTAAAAAATGTTAAATGTGTATTAGAAAATGTTCTTGACTTGTACGAAAAATGTAGAATGGAAACCAAAAAAAGAAAGAAAACAAAAAATAAAAGCAAAGAAAAAATTATAAAAATGAAACCTAAGAAACAAATGTAAAGTCACCAGGCACTGTTCCAGATAAACCACACAGCAACGGCCACAACCAAAGTCATAACGAGAATACGGGGTACAGGGCATATAGGCCACAACCTCGGCACGCAGGCTGGAACTAAGAGAGAGAGGAGGTAACACCGAAGAACAGACGAAGCCATCAACTAAGTCAAAAGAACAACCAGGACAACTAGTCAGTTGGCTCCTGCCGTGATAAAGAAGACGCCGAAGCCTGAATCTTAGAGAATAGAAGATCGAAAGCATCCCGGTCTTCCGTCTTAGTCAATGATCTCCACTGTTAGGAACAAGCAAGATTTATATAAGCAGTCAACATGTTTAGCAGAAAAGATATGCTCAATGGTAAACTTATTTCTGGTTCTCCAGAGGGCCCAACAGACCGCTGCCAGACCGACCCAAAATAATCACTTGGTAACCCCCACCAGGCCATTAGCGAGGACCCGAAGCTCAAAGAAGGAAGTTGGAGCCCAAGACACCTGGAGCCACGACCTAAAATAGCACCAGACCTATGGTTCGTGTCCTCCAGGGCATCGCACAGCGTGCACCGTTCTGAGCCAGGGCCATTGCGCTTATGGATTTGATCAGCTGAAGGGAGGCGGCCCCTGAAGGCTTGCCATAGGAAAATCTTCACCTTAGGAGGAATACGGGCACGCCAAATTGGACTGAATTTGTTAGTGGGGGTGCCATCAATAAGCTTGGCATACAAAGACCTAACAGAAAAACGGCCAGAAGGAGAATGGGGCCAGACCATCGAGTCAGCTGTCTCTGAGAACACAGGGAAGAGGGCAGCAAGGCGCTGCCATTCGTCCAACTCTGTAGGGGACAACAAGCGGCGGAAGGCAAGGTCCCAATTATTAGCCGAAAGCTCTGCGATGGAGGTATCCGGATTCAGACAGTAAGAAAACAACGTGGGGACGGCCACCGAGAGGGTTGAGTCTCCGCACCACCAGTCGATCCAAAAACGAATGGAAGCACCATTACCAACCACGAACTTTACATATTCTTAAAAAAGGGGCCAACCTTGACAAGGTCTTTCCAAAATTGAGACCCTCCCAGAGAAGTGGCGAACATAGGATTTTAATTAGGAAAATACTTAGCCTTAAGAATAGAGAACCACAAGGTGTCAACTCCCGTGGTCATGATTCTCCACCCCCATTTGATCATGAGGCATATGTTCATAATAGCAGTGTTAATGATCCCCAACCCCCCAAAGTTTTTGGGTCTTCAGATAATTTTCCACTTAACCAACCTGTATTTTTGTTTATTATCCGCAAAATTCCGGAAGAAAGCACCCCTATGCTTATCAAATCCATCATGTGTACCAGTAGATAGGAGATAGAATCCCATGATGAACATAGGTAGGGAGAAAAGGCAAGCATTAATTAGGGCAAACTTCCCAGCATTTGTATTATATGTGCCCCGCCAAGGTAACACCTTGTTCCCCACCTTAGCAACGACAGGAGCAAATTCCTTGGCACATAATTGGCCAGGGGAAATTGGAAGGCCCAGGTACTTGAAGGGGAAGGAACCCAAGCTCCGATTAAGAAGATGGGCCACCTATAAAGCCTCTGAGTCATCAACACCAGTACTGAATTGTTAATGAGGTTGATGTGCAAATTCTCAAGATTGTTCTATATAATATCTTTTGCACATGATTTTTCCATCTACTTGGCTCGGCCCCCATGCCCAAATCCTGGCTCCGCCCCTGCCCGCCCGTGTAGTGATAACTGATAAGTGAGGTGGAAACTCTGGCACACGATTTGCTCCATCGTGATCCTGAAGCATCGGACGGCTAAAAATTGTCACCTCGCTTTGGCCGGTTCTGAACGAATTCATTTTTCTCAAATACGCATAGCATGCATATATTGCATTAATTCTGACATAGTATCTCGTTTGGTCATGAGTCCGGTCCAGCTCTCGCTCGAAGGAGGCAAAGCTCAACCTATATAACTATGTCGACGACAGTAGCGCGACTTTCCTCGTGCACCATACTACTCTCCTCTCCAGTCTAGCTCTACCTACCGGATCATCGGAATCCCATTCGTATGATTAATCTCTATACGCGTTCTGGTTGCCTGCCGGTATCATATTGCTGCAACAGTCGTAAGGATCTGGCCCTTAACATTTATCTTGGCGTGGATGCGTCCCGACAGGATTTTCCTTTGTAGTTTCCGACGCATACACTCATTCCGCGAGCGGACTCTGAACGGAATGAGGGTGCAGACAAGAATCTAGCAAACGTACCATTTTACGAGTGATTTCTTCATATGAACACTTAGATGCTCGAGGGATAAACAAATACGTAAATCCAATAGTCCGTAAGGACGCAAAGGTAGCAAGAGCTTAGCTTATTTGGACTTCCATTGGCCCTTCCCTTGGTTGTGGGTGCTTTGCATGGCTCGCATGTTACGGGAAGGATTGTATTGCTTGTATATCAGCCTTCGCTTCCCGACACGGGTCGGCTAGAGGTGCATGCTACTCGTAGTAACAGGACGCGGTGTCAGGCACAGCTGGTTTCTCTCTCTCCCTCTGCACCTTTTGATCAATCCAACGGCTGATGGCACTAAAGCCACGCAAGCGCGGGCGGCCTTACCGGTGCATACTTATCAGGGCATCAATCAACGGACATGCACTGGCGACATACTCAGGATTTCCCTAAGCAGGGTAGATGCTGGACTGAGCATCACGCGGGCTCGTCGACGTTGATGACGCTAAAAGCCAGAGTATCATGATTGTCAAAGAGCGAGAGTGGCAGAGGGGGAGAAAGCCTGGCACCTTGCACACCGTCCCTTCCTTTCAAACGGAATTTGTCGAGCAATCTTGCTGCTTGGCCCGTTCGAGGTGGTATTATTGCCCTTCTAGCTTCCATGGTCGTTTCGACCACGGTAAGTGGGGGTGGCGGAGAGTGGGCGAGATCGGTGCAGCAATGTTGCTCTTCCGCTCCGCCCCAGCCATCCCTTCGGGTGTCGCAAGAAGCAACGCCTTTGGCGAATATGACGCGCTCCATACGCTCTCAGGTTCGCACAAGTGACCCCCCTACCTGGCGTGCCAAAGATGTTGTGGGGGATCCACGACCACCTATGGGGCTACGAGCCCCTTTTGGTTTGGCGGTGGATGGACACGTTGCACAAAGAGCTGAGAAGCATAGCGCAGCGGGACACAGATCACACAGGCAGTTTTTAGCCAGGTTCGGGCCGCCGCGAGGCATAAAACCCTACTCCTGATTTGGTGGATTGATGGTCGAATAGGTGGTGGTGGTCACAGCACACTTTCCCGGCAGGGGTGCCTCAGGGCGAAGTGGCTACGTGCATATGGATATGCGAGGGGCTATGCTTGTCAACCTCGTGAACCGTTTCTACGGTTGCCATGGGCCTCCTTTTAGAGGTTAAGGGGTCACCGCAGTGGCAAATCAGTCTTTACATTCTGATTAGATAGCAAAGAGTGCTATCATACTCAACTCTGCAGGCTGACAGGGCGCATTAAATGTGCCGCCTAGTGTCACGTCATAGCATGCCCGGCAGCCCTTGTCGGGCTGTTCTGCCAGCTCCACGCCTGCTTGCTTGACACGTCTCTTGACGGGTGTCATATGGAGGTGTTTGCTGTAGGAAGTGGCTGCGATGTGGCGAAAAGCAGCCACTTAGTCATCTTGGGGCGTGACACCACGCTGATCTGTGACTTGCATTGCTTGTGAGGTGGAGCGGTGGAGTGGTTGGACTCCGCAAGCCCCGGGAGGGCCTGCCGGACGATTCTGGGAATATGCTTCCGGGGCAAACCCAACCTCACTAGGCTCACCTGCCCGGCAAGGGAGGTTCTTCCCTTCGCAGTATCTTGCTTCTTTGGCTCATCTTAATCTTCTTTATCTGCACTTGGACCCTTTGATGAACTAGTCCTCCTTGCTTGGTTTGATCTTGGTGTTGTAATCTTGGCCTTCGTGCTTGTTGACCATGTTGTCCGTGCACGAGTCAGGGAGAAACATACACGCCTGTTTGTGTGCCCCGACATAAGCCCCCAGGCCTGAGCCATACGTGTCGCTGGGCATGTTGGGTTAGGCCCCAAACAGTGCACATATACGTGGCGAAAAAGCGTTGCGGCTGCAGCGATTTGCCTCGATAACTAGCCAACCCAACATCCACTTCGCGTATTTACCGCGGGTCATGGGGTAGTGGGATCGCAGCAGTTAATGCGAAACGGTAACTTTTCTGAAGAGCAGCACACTCCTCCATGCCGTTTCCCTTAAGAGGAAAAACGTGGAAGAGTGCTGCCCATTCATCGCTCGCCCCGCTCCCCATCACCTTCCTCTGCAAGCCAAACAACCACTCCCTTCTCCGCCTACGCCCGCCGCCGCCCTCCTTTTCAATCTCCTTCCCGCACATCCACCGCAATCAGGGAAGATGGGGGAGAAAACTATGACCAGAGGAAAGACGACGACCGCCGTGAAGGAGGCAACCGCAGACGGGTGCAAGAGGGCGATAGAGCTGGACGCGAAACGAAGGGGAGATGTCGTCTTCTACCCGTCGCAACTGGACGGGTGATAACCCACAAGTGTAGAGGATCGCAACAGCTTTCGAGGGTAAAGTATTCAACCCAAATTTATTGATTCGACACAAGGGAAGCCAAATAATATTCTTGAGTATTAGCAGTTGAGTTGTCAATTCAACCACACCTGGATAACTTAGTATGTGCAGCAAAGTATTTAGTAGCAAAGTAGTATGATAATAAAGGTAACGGTAGCAAAAGTAATGCTTTTGGGTTTTGTAGTGATTGTAACAGTAGCAACGTAAAAGTAAATAAGCGAAGAACAATATGTGAAAAGCTCGTAGGCAATGGATCAGTGATGGATAATTATGACGGATGCGATTCCTCATGTAATAGTTATAACATAGGGTGACAGAGAACTAGCTCCAGTTCATCAATATAATGTAGGCATGTATTCCGTAAATAGTCATACGTGCTTATGGAAAAGAACTTGCATGACATCTTTTATCCTACCCTCCCATGGCAGCGGGGTCCTAGCGGAAACTAAGGGATATTAAGGCCTCCTTTTAATTGAGAACCGGAACAAAGCATTAGCACATAGTGAATACATGAACTCGTCAAACTACGGTCATCACCGAGAAGTATCCCGATTATTGTCACTTCGGGGTTGTCGGATCATAGCACATAATAGGTGACTATAGACTTGCAAGATAGGATCAAGAACACACATATATTCATGAAAACAAAATAGGTTCAGATCTGAAATCATGGCGCTCGGGCCCTAGTGACAAGCATTAAGCATAGCAAAGTCATAGCAACATGAATCTCAGAACATAGTGGATACTAGGGATCAAACCCTAACAAAACTAACTTGAACATGGTAAATCTCATCCAACCCATCACCGTCCAGCAAGCCTACGATGGAATTACTCATGCACGGCGGTGAGCATCATGAAATTGGTGATGGAGGATGGTTGATGATGACGACGGCGATGAATACCCCTCTCCGGAGCCCCGAACGGACTCCAGATCAGCCCTCCCGAGAGAGATTAGGGCTTGGCGGCGGCTCCGTATCGTAAAACGCGATGAAACTTTCTCTCTGATTTTTTTCTCCCCGAACGTGAATATATGGAGTTGGAGTTGAGGTCAGTGGAAGTCCAGGGCCCACGAGACAGGCGCGCCCGGGGAGGCGCGCCCCACCTCGTGGACAGGTGTGGGCCCCCTGGTCTTGATTCTTTCGCCAGTATTTTTTATATTTTCCAAAAATTGCCTCCGTGGATTTTCAGGACATTCCGAGAACTGTTCTTTTCTACACACAAAACAACATCATGGCAGTTCTGCTGAAAACAGCGTCAGTCCGGGTTAGTTTCATTCTAATCATGCAAATTAGAGTCCAAAACAGGGGCAAAAGTGTTTGGAAAAGTAGATACGTTGGATACGTATCAACTCCCCCAAGCTTAAACCTTTACTTGTCCTCAAGCAATTCAGTTGATAAACTGAAAGTGATAAAGAAAAACTTTTACAAACTCTGTTTGCTCTTGTTGTTGTAAACATGCAAAGCCAGCATTCATGTTTCAGCAAATATTATGAACTAACCATACTCACAATAACACCCAGGTCTCACAATTACTCATATCAATAGCATAATCAGCTAGTGAACCATAATAATAAAACTCGGATGACAACACTTTCTCAAAATAATCATAACATGATAAATGCAGAGCACCTTTAAAGATCAAGGACTGACTAAACATTGTAATTCATGGTAAAAGAGATCCAGTCAAGTCATACCCAATATAAATCAATAGTAATGAATGCAAATGACAGTGTGCTCTCCAGCGGGTGCTTTTTAATAAGAAGGGTGATGACTCAACATAAAAGTAAATAGATAAGCCCTTCGCAGAGGGAAGCAGGGATTTGTAGAGGTGCCAGAGCTCGATTTTAAAATAGAGATTGAATAACATTTTGAGCGGCATACTTTTGCTGTCAACGCAACAACTATGAGATGGTTGTATCTTCCATACTACATGCATTATAGGCAGTTCCCAAAAAGAATGGTAAAGGTTTATACTCCCCAACCGCCAACAAGCATCAATCCATGGCTTGCTCGAAACAACGAGTGCCTCCAACTAACAACAGCCCCGGGGGGTTTTGTTTAGTTATTTTGACTTGCTTTGATATTTTTGGATCATGGGACTAGGCATCCCGGTTACCAGCCCTTTCTCGCGAATGAGGAGCGGAGTCCACTCCTCTTGAGAATAACCCACCTAGCATGGAAGATATAGGCAGCCCTAGTTGAAACATGAGCTGCTCGAGCATACAAAACAGAATTTCATTTGAAGGTTTGGAGTTCGGCACATACAAATTTACTTGGAACGACAGGTAAATACCGCATGTAGGAAGGTATGGTGGACTCATATGGAACAACTTTGGGGTTTAAGGAGTTTGGATGCACAAGCAGTATTCCCGCTTAGTACAAGTGAAGGCTAGCAGAAGACTGGGAAGCGACCAACTGAGAGAGCGACAACAGACATAAACATGCATTAAAATTAATTTACACCGAGTACAAGCATGAGTAGGATATAATCCACCATGAACATAAATATCATGCAGGCTATGTTGATTTGTTTCAACTACATGCGTGAACATGTGCCAAGTCGAGTCACTCAATTCATTTAAAGGAGGATACCATTCCATCATACCACATCATAATCATTCTAATAGCATGTTGGCACGCAAGGTAAACCATTATAACTCATAGCTAATCAAGCATGGCGCAAGCAACTATAATCTCTAAATGTCATTGCAAATATGTTTACTTCATAATAAGCTGAATCATAGACGATGAACTCATCATATTTACAAAAACAAGAGAGGTCGAGTTCATACCAGCTTTTCTCATCTCAATAAGTTCATCATATATCGTCATTATTGCCTTTCACTTGCACGACCGAACGATGTGTATAATAATAAGAGTGCACGTGCATTGGACTAAGCTGGAATCTGCAAGCATTCAACTCAAGAGAGAAGACAAGTAATATGGGATCTAAGTAAAATAAACAATCATGCATATGAGAGCCACTAAGCCAATAAGGTCTTCTCAACCCCCAAAGGAAAGAAAAGAAAATAAAACTATTTACACGCGAAAGCTCCCAACAAGTATAAAGAAGAACTAGAAATCTTTTTGGGTTTTTATTTTAATTTCTACTACAGGCAAAGAAATTGAACTAACTATTTTTTTTTGGTTTTTTCTTAAGGTTTATCAAACACACAAGAAGAAAACTAGAAAAAAGGAAATTTAACTAGCATGGATAATACAATGAAAGAGTATGAGCACCGACGACTAGTGTGTGAACATGAATGTAAAGTCGGTGAGAAATACGTACTCCCCCAAGCTTAGGCTTTTGGCCTAAGTTGGTCTAATACCTAGGACCGCCTGGCTGATATCCGTAGTTGTAACTGGGGTCGTACTGAGATGCAGCGGCAACCACCTCCTGAGCTGCGGCGTGTTGGCGAGCTGCCTCCGCTCTCCCCTCGTGTTTAGCTGCTTCCTCCCTGGTGACAACATATCTTCCTTTTGCCTGATAATCAAAGAGGTGGGGAGCAGGAAGAGTAACATGGACGACGTTGCGTCTGTTATAGATTAGTCGATATTGGAGGAATTGTTCATTCCTCCTTAGAAATTGATGATTGACCATAGCTTCATAATCCAAATGAACAGGTGGTATCAAGATATCTCCCTCTCGTGGGGCTATACCAAGATAATTAGCCACACGGGTTGCATAAATTCCTCCAAATAAATCTCCCTTTCTACTATTATTCTGCAACCTATGTGCAACTATTGCCCCCCAAGTTATAACCTTTATATCCTAACACGACACTCTTGAGGACACACAGATCAGGGACACACATGTGACATACTTCATCTTTACCGTTAATGCATCTACCAATGAAGAGAGCAAAATATTGTGTAGCAGGAAAATGAATGCTCCCTATGGTAGCTTGTGCTATATCCCTAGATTCTCCCACAGTAATACCAGCAAGGAAATCTCTAAATTTAGATTTGTGAGGATCATTAATATTACCCCACTGCGGAAGTTTGCAAGCAGTTGTAAAATCCTCTAGGTCCATGGTATAAGATGTATCATGAATATCAAATATGACACTAGGAGAATTACGCGTACAGTTATATTTAAACCTCCGCACAAAGGAATCAGTCAATTGATAGTACTGAGGACACTTATCTTGTAAGAAGTCCTCTAGCTCAGCATTACGCACAAACGCATCAAATTCCTCCTTAAAGCCTGCTTCGACCATAAAATCATCGGATGACCACTCACAAGCTTGTACATCCACGTCCCTCGGTAATTCAACATCTTGCTCACGTATAGCAATCCTGGGCCCTTTCTTCACCGAGGAACCACCTTGGTACATTCTTCTAGACATAATTCTTTTTCTGAAAAATTTCTGAAATTTTAGTAACTTCAAAATAAAAGTGAATAAAACTAAGCAAGATTGATAGCAACTACTCCTACAAGTGCCTAGAGCTTATATCAAGCATTAGAATTGCTTGGGACCTCATAAATTTAACATGCAAGCTCAAGAACATGATCACCACCAGGGGCCCACAAGACAGGGGGCACGCCCAGGGGGTGGGCGCGCCCTCCACTCTCGTGGCCTGGTGCTTGCCCCTCCTGCAGTGATTTCAGTGCCTAAAATCCTCAAATATTCCATAAAAATCATACTAAATTTGAAGGGCATTTGGAGCACTTTTATTTTTGGGATATTTTTAATGCAGGGATAATTCAGAAAACAGACAGATAATACTATTTTTGCTTTATTTATTCTAAATAACAAAAAGTAAAAAGAGGGTACAGAAGGTTGTGCCTTCTAGTTTCATCCATCTCATGATCATCAAAATGAATCCACTAACAAGGTTGATCAAGTCTTGTTAACAAACTCATTCCGAATAACACGAAACCGGAGAAATTTCGAATAACACTAAGTTACCTCAACGGGGATATGAAAATCCCCAACAATAATAGTATCATACTTTTTCTTGACAATAGGGAGAGGAAATTCAAAACTTCCAATAATAATAGTTGGAACTTTTCCAATACAATTGATGCTATGAATTTGAGATTGTTTCCTCGAAAAGTGTACCGTATGCTCATTACCATTAACATGAAAAGTGGCATTGCCTTTGTTGCAATCAATAACAGCCCCTGTAGTATTCAAAAAAGGTCTACCAAGGATAATCGACATACTATCGTCCTCGGGAATATCAAGAATAACAAAGTCCGTTAAGATAGTGACATTTGCAACCACAACAGGCACATCCTCACAAATGCCGGCAATATATAGCAGTTGATTTACCGCCATTTGCAAAGATATTTCAGTAGGTGTCAACTTATTCAATTCAAGTCTACGATATAAAGAGAGAGGCATAACACTAACACCGGCTCCAAGATCACATAAAGCAGTTCTAACATAACTTCTTTTAATGGAGCATGGTATAGTTGGTACCCAGGGATCTCCAAGTTTCTTTGGTATTCCACCCTTAAAAGTGTAATTAGCAAGCATGGTGGAAATTTCAGCTTTCGGTATATTTCTTTTGTTTGTAATGATATCCTTCATATATTTAGCATAAGGATTTACTTTAAGCATATCATTTAAGCGCATACGTAAGAAGATAGGTCTAATCATTTCAGCAAAGCACTCAAAATCCTCATCATCCTTTGACTTGGATGGTTTAGGAGGAAAGGGCATGGGCTTTTGAACCCATGGTTCTCTTTCTCTACCGTGCTTCCTAGCAACAAAATCTCTCTTATCATAACGTTGATTCTTTGATTGTGGGTTATCAAGATCAACAGCAGGTTCAATCTCTACATCATTGTTTTTGCTAGGTTGAGCATCAACATGAACATTATCATTAACGTTATCACTAGGTTCATGTTCATCACCTGATTGAGTTTCAACATCAGAAATAGAAATATCATTGGGATTCTCAGGTGTGTCTATAGTAGGTTCACTAGAAGCATGCAAAGTTCTATCTTTTTCTTTTTCTTCTTTTTAGAAGAACTAGGTGCCTCTAAATTGTTTCTCTGAGAATCTTGCTCGATTCTCTTAGGGTGGCCTTCTGGATACAAAGGTTCCTGGGTCATTCTACTAGCTCTAGTAGCCACTCAAATAACAAAGTCCTTTTTATTATTTAATTCATCAAGCAAATCATTTTGAGCTTTGAGTACTTGCTCAGCTTGAGTAGCAACCATAGAAGTATATTTGCTAATGAGTTTGAGTTCACCTTTAACTCTAGCCATATTATCGCTCACGCGTCCTATCTCGAAAGCATTATTCTTTAACTCTCTACCAACATAAGCATTAAAACTTTCTTGTCTAGCCATAAAGTCATCAAATTCATCTAAGCATGGGCTATGAAATTTAGTAGAGGGGATTTCAACTTTATCATATCTATAGAGAGAATTTACCTTTACTACCTGTGTCGGGTTATCAAGACAATGTGATTCTTCAACAGGCGGTATATTAAGACCATGTATTTCTTCAATAGGTGGTAAATTCTTAACATCTTCAGCTTTAATACCTTTTTCTTTCATTGATTTCTTCGTCTCTTGCATATCTTGAGATGAGAAATAAAACACCTCTCTTCTTCGGAGTGGGTTTAGGAATAGGCTCAGGAGTTGGCTTAATTGGTTCAGGAATTGCCTCATGAATTGGCTCGGGAAGAGTCCAATTATTTTCATTAGTCAACATATTATTCAATAGTAATTCAGCTTCATCGACTGTTCTTTCCCTGAAAACACAACCAGCACAACTATCCAAGTAATCCTTGGAAGCATCGGTTAGTCCATCATAAAAGATATCAAGTATTTCATTTTTCTTGAGAGGATGATCAGGCAAAGCATTAAGTAACCGGAGAAGCCTCCCCCAAGCTTGTGGGAGACTCTCTTCTTTGATTTGCACAAAATTATATATTTCCATAAGGCAGCTTGTTTCTTATGAGCAGGAAATATTTAGCGAGAAGTAATAAATCATATCACGGGACTACGCACACAACTAGGAGCAAGAGAATTATACCAAGTCTTAGCATCACCCTTTAATGAGAACGGAAATATCTTAAGGACATAATAATAGCGAGATTTATCATCATGAGTAAACAGGGTAAGATGTGCCACAACAGTTTCAGATTCAAGGCCATAAAAAGGATCAAATTCAACTAAAGTAATAATTTCAAGATCAACAGAGAATTCATAATCCTTATCAGTAACACAGATAGGTGAAGTAGCAAAAGCAGGGTTAGGTTTCATTCTAGCATTAAGAGACTGCTGCTTCCATTTAGCTAATAATTTCTTAAGATCATATCTATCATTGCAAGCAAAGATTGCTCTAGCAACTTCTTCATTCATAACATAACCCTCAGGAACAACATGCAATTCATAATCATTGGGAGAATTTTCATCATCACTATCATCAATAATAGCATCTTCAATAATTTCATTCCCCCTAACTCTAGCAAGTTGTTCATCAAGAAATTCACCTAATGGCAAAGTAGTATCACGCACAGAAGTAGTTTCATCATAAGTATCATGCATAGCATAAGTGGCATCATCAATAAAATGCGACATATTAGAATTCATATCAGTAGCAGGTTTAGGTGTCGCAAGCTTACTCAAAACAGAAGGAGAATCTAGTGCAGAGCTAGATGGCAGTTCCTTACCTCCCCTCGTAGTTGAGGGATAAATCGTAGTTTTTGCATCCTTCAAGTTCTTCATAGTGATCAACAGATATAAATCCCAAGTGACTCAGAGAATAGAGCTAGGCTCCCCGGCAACGGCGCCAAAATTTAGTCTTGAGAACCCACAAGTGTAGGGGATCGCAACAGCTTTCGAGGGTAAAGTATTCAACCCAAATTTATTGATTCAACACAAGGGGAGCCAAAGAATATTCTTGAGTATTAGCAGTTGAGTTGTCAATTCAACCACACCTGGATAACTTAGTATGTGCAGCAAAGTATTTAGTAGCAAAGTAGTATGATAATAAAGGTAACGGTAGCAAAAGTAATGTTTTTGGGTTTTGTAGTGATTGTAACAGTAGCAACGGAAAAGTAAATAAGCGAAGAACAATATGTGAAAAGCTCGTAGGCAATGGATCGATGATGGATAATTATGCGGATCGATTCCTCATGTAATAGTTATAACATAGGGTGACACAGAACTAGCTCCAGTTCATCAATGTAATGTAGGCATGTATTCGTAAATAGTCATACGTGCTTATGGAAAAGAACTTGCATGACATCTTTTGTCCTACCCTCCGTGGCAGCGGGTCCTAGCGAAACTAAGGGATATTAAGGCCTCCTTTTAATAGAGAATCGGAACAAAGCATTAGCACATAGTGAATACATGAACTCCTCAAACTACGGTCACCACCGAGAAGTATCCCGGTTATTGTCACTTCGGGGTTGTCGAATCATAACACATAATAGGTGACTATAGACTTGCAAGATAGGATCAAGAACACACATATATTCATGAAAACATAATAGGTTCAGATCTGAAATCATGACACTCGGGCCCTAGTGACAAGCATTAAGCATAGCAAAGTCATAGCAACATCAATCTCAGAACATAGTGGATAGTAGGGATCAAATCCTAACAAAACTAACTTGATTACATGGTAAATCTTATCCAACCCATCACCGTCCAGCAAGCCTATGATGGGATTACTCACGCACGGCGGTGAGCATCATGAAATTGGTGATGGAGGATGGTTGATGATGACGACGGCGACGAATACCCCTCTCCGGAGTCCCGAACGGACTCCAAATCAGCCCTCCCGAGAGAGATTAGGGCTTCGCGGCGGCTCTGTATCGTAAAACGCAACGAAACTTTCTCTCTGATTTTTTTCTCCCTGAACGTGAATATATGGAGTTGGAGTTGAGGTCGGTGGAGGTCCAGGGGGCCCACGAGACGGGGGCGCGCCTAGGGGGAGGGGGCGCGCCCCCACCCTCGTGGACAGGGTGTGGGCCCCCTAGTCTTGATTCTTTCGCCAATATTTTTATATTTTCCAAAAAGTGCCTCCGTGGATTTTCGTGGACATTCCGAGAACTTTTCTTTTCTACACATAAAACAACATCATGGCGTTCTCTCGAAAACAGCGTCAGTCCGGGTTAGTTTCATTCAAATCATGCAAATTAGAGTCCAAAACAAGGGCAAAAGTGTTTGGAAAAGTAGATACGTTGGAGACGTATCAACGGGGACGTGCTGCAGGCGAGGTATGGATACTTGTGGGGGAGAGAAGTTCCGGAGGGGCATGGCGCTCACAAGGTTCTGGCGGAGGGGGAAGAGGACTCACCAAATTCATACAAATTCTTCTGTGCATATTTTATCTGCGGCCTCTGCCCTCCCTTCTCGGATTTCTTTGAGGCGATGATGGCGGTCTATGGATTCCAGCTCTTGGATTTCACGCCAAATGCAATGGCGTGTATGGCGACCTTTGCCCATTTGTGCGAGAATTTCATTGGGGGTGGCCCCCAATGTTGATCTATTCAGGCACTATTTCGTTACGTGGGTGGAGAACAAGAGCCACCGCTCTGGGAACATCAGCTCGATGCCAAAAATCATGCCGAGAGAGAACTAGGATTACATCTCTGGCCAACAACATAGCGGGTGGGAGGAGTGGAGAGGGGATTGGTCTTGGATTTCAGGATAAGGAGGCCCCCAAATTCTGCCAGGCACGGATGGAATGACTAGAGCGCGACAATGTCTGGAGGGCATTTGGTAGACTCCACCCGGCAATAAATAGGATTACTCATCTGAAGGCTGTCGGGCTGACCGTCGAGCATGTGGGGGAGGATTTTCTCCTTCGCCGCATAGCCCCCTTGTATAAGAGGGACAAATTTTCCTGGGAGTATGGAGATGCGCCAGATAGGATGAGATTGCTTCCTGGTCTGGCCAACAACCTAACAGTCTATGGCCATGCCTAGTTGTGCGAGCAACTATTCGGCCGCATCGGGCTATTCAAGCTGCCGGCAAACATCATCCCATTAAACATCAACTCTGCTAGGAGTCAGATCTTGCAGTGGATGCCGCAGTGGAACGCTGATGGAGTTTCGGGTGACTGGAAGTTGCCCACTTTTGATGAAGAGCTGGCATGGTCTTCTGCCTTAGTGGAAAGACCCACTAAGGTGGAAACTATGATGTACAAGGGCACCTCCTCGGTGAAGGTGGCGTATATCAAGAAGCGGCTCAAGGAGGATAGAGAAGCCCAGGTTGCAGGGGCAGCGAAGAACGGGAAGGCAGCAAAGGGATGAGGAAGAACTGGACATGAGGGCCCTTCCCATGGCAAGGGTGAGACGTAGGTCTTGGAAGAAGTTGCCGGGGAAAGGCGTGCCGGGGGAGAGCCTACCGGGGACGGGCCTTCCGGGATGGAGGCCATGTATGACGCAACAATAGGGGCCTTAGGGGAAGAAGTTCCCAGGGAAGCGGAGGTACCTGGGGAGGAATGGCTCGTAGAAGGCCCTCAAGCTCCCGAGCCAATCTTGGAGCCACGTCCATGCAAACGGGCAGCCAGTCGAGGAGCGGCAGTCCCCGATCTTGCACCCGCCGCTAGGAGGGCGAAGGATGTCGCCTCCAAGGTCAGTGTTCCTGAGGTTGCAGCGCTGACACTCTCCTTGGCTTTCATGGGCTAGGGCCCTCCCCGCCAAGCAACATGCAACCAAGGAGGGAGACTCCAGCACCCAATCGAGTTCGAGCTCTTCCTCGATCTCATCTTCATTAGAGCCTCCCACGCCTCGGCAGGGCTCGAGGTTGAAGGAAATATGCCCTAGAGGCAATAATAAAGTTATTATTTATTTCCTCATATCATGATAAATGTTTATTATTCATGCTAGAATTGTATTAACCGGAAACATATGTGTGAATACATATACAAACACAGTCACTAGTATGCCTCTACTTGACTAGCTCATTAATCAAAGATGGTTATGTTTCCTAACCATAGACATGTGTTGTCATTTGATTAATGAGATCACATCATTAGGAGAATGATGTGATTGACATGACCCATTCCGTTAGCCTAGCACTTGATCGTTTAATATACTGCTATTGCTTTCTTCATGACTTATACAAAGTTCCTATAACTATGAGATTGTGCAACTCCCGTTTACCGGAAGAACACTTTGTGTGCTACCAAACGTCACAACGTAACTGGGTGATTATAAAGGTGCTCTACAGGTGTTTCCGAAGGTACATGTTGGGTTGGCATAATTCGAGATTAGGGTTTGTCACTCCAGGTATCTCTGGGCCCTCTCGGTAATACTCATCACCTAAGCCTTGCAAGCATGTAACTAATGAGTTAGTTATGAGATGACGTATTATGGAACAATTAAAGAGACTTGCCGGTAACGAGATTGAACTTGGTATTGGATACCGACGATCAAATCTCGGGCAAGTAACATACCGATGACAAAGGGAACAAAGTATGTTGTTATGCGGTTTGACCGATAAAGATCTTCGTAGAATATGTAGGAACCAATATGGGCATCCAGGTCCCGCTATTGGTTATTGACCGAGAATGGTTTTAGGTCATGTCTACATAGTTCTCGAACCCGTAGGGTCCGCACGCTTAACGTTTCGATGACAGTTTTATTATGAGTTTATAAGTTTTGATGTACCGAAGTTTGTTCGGAGTCCCGGATGTGATCACGGACATGACGAGGAGTCTCGGAATGGTCGAGACATAAAGATCGATATATTGGACGACTATATTCGGACACCGGAAAGGTTCCAAGAGTTTTCGGAAAAAACCGGAGTGCCGGGGGGGTTATCGGAACCCCCCGGGAGAGTTAATGGGCCACATAGGCCTAGGTGGGAAGAGAGAGGGGCGGCCAGGGTGGGCCACGTGCCCCCTCTCCCTCTGGTCCGAATTGGACTAGGAGGGGGGCGCCCCCCTTTCCTTCCCCCTCTCCCACTTCCTTCCCCCTCCTAGTAGGAGTAGGAAAGGAGGAATCCTACTCCTACTAGGAGGAGGATTCCTCCTCCCTTGGCGCGCCCAAAGGGGTCGGCCGGCCTCCCCCCTCCCTCCTTTATATCTGGGCAGGGGCACCCCATAGACACACAAGTTGATCTACGGATCGTTCCTTAGCCGTGTCGGTGCCCCTTCCACCATATTCCACCTCGGTCATATCGTCATGGAGTTTAGGCGAAGCCCTGCGCCGGTAGAACATCATCATCATCACCACGCCGTCGTGCTGACGGAACTCATCTCCAGAGCCTTTGCTGGATCGGAGGGCCGGAGATCATCATCGAGCTGAACATGTGCTGAACTCGGAGGCTCCGTATGTTCGGTGCTTGGATCGGTCGGATCGTGAAGACGTACGACTACATCAACCGCGTTGTGCTAACGCTTCCGCTTACGGTCTACGAGGGTACATGGACGAACACTCTCCCCTCTCGTTGCTATACCATCACCATGATCTTGCATGTGCGCAGGAAATTTTTTGAAATTACTACGTTCCCCTACAGTGGTATCCGAGCCAGGTTTTATGCGTTGATGTTATATGCACGAGTAGAACACAAGTGACGATATAAGTCATACTGCCTACCAGCATGTCATACTTTGGTTCAGCGGTATTGTGAGATGAAGCGGCCCGGACCGACATTACGCGTACGCTTACGCGAGACTGGTTTCACCGTTACGAGCACTCGTGCTTAAAGGTGGCTGGCGGGTGTCTGTCTCTCTCACTTTAGTTGAACCGAGTGTGGCTATGCCCGGTCCTTGCGAAGGTTAAAACGGATTCTATTTGACAAACTATCGTTGTGGTTTTGATGCGTAGGTGAGAACGGTTCTTGCTAAGCCCATAGCAGCCACGTCAAATTTGCAACAACAAAGTAGAGGACGTCTAACTTGTTTTTGCAGGGCATGTTGTGATGTGATATGGTCAAGACGTGATGCTATATTTTATTGTATGAGATGATCATGTTTTGTAACCGAAGTTATCGGCAACTGGCAGGAGCCATATGGTTGTCGCTTTATTGTATGAAATGCAAACGCCCTGTAATTGCTTTACTTTATCACTAAGCGGTAGCGATAGTCGTAGAAGCAATAGATGGCGTAAACGACAACGATGCTACGATGGAGATCAAGGTGTCGCGCCGGTGATGATGGTGATCACGACGGTGCTTCGAAGATGGAGATCACAAGCACAAGATGATGATGGCCATATCATATCACTTATATTGATTGCATGTGATGTTTATCCTTTATGCATCTTATCTTGCTTTGATTGACGGTAGCATTTTAAGATGATCTCTCACTAAAATCATCAAGTAGTGTTGTCCCGAGTATGCACCGTTGCCAAAGTTAAATCGTGCCGAGACACCACGTGATGATCGGGTGTGATAAGCTCTCGTCCATCTACAACGGGTGCAAGCCAGTTTTGCACACGCAGAATACTCGAGTTAAACTTGACGAGCCTAGCATATGCAGATATGGCCTCGGAACACGAGACCGAAAGGTCGGCGTGAATCATATAGTAGATATGATCAACATAGTGATGTTCACCATTGAAAACTACTCCATCTCACGTGATGATCGGTTATGGTTTAGTTGATATGGATCACGTGATCACTTAGATGACTAGAGAGATGTCTGCCTAAGTGGGAGTTCTTAAGTAATATGATTAATTGAACTTAAATTTGTCATGAACTTAGTACTGATAGTATCTTGCTTGTCTATGTTTGTTTGTAGATAGATGGCTCGTCTTTGTTGTTCCGTTGAATTTTAATGTGTTCCTTGAGAAAGCAAAGTTGAAAGATGATGGTAGCAATTACACGGATGGGTCCGTAACACGAGGATTATCCTCATTGCTGCACGAAGAGTTACGTCTGGAAGCACCGCTGGGTGCCAGCTGCTCTTGATGCTGGCCGACGACGTTAAGAACGTCTAGCGAGCAAAGCGATGATTACTCTATAGTTCGATGTGCCATGCTTTACGGCTTGGAACCGGGTCTTCAACAACGTTTGAACGTCATGGAGCATATGAGATGTTCCAGAGTTGAAGTTAATATTTCAAGCAAATGCCCGGATTGAGAGATATGAAGTCTCCAATAAGTTCTATAGCTGCAAGATGGAGGAGAATAGTTACGTCGGTGAACACATACTCGTAATGTCTGGGTATAATAATCACTTGATTCAACGGGAGTTAATCTTCCGATGATAGTGTCATTGATGAAATTCTCCAATCACGCCACCAAGCTACAAGAGCTTCGTGATGAACTATAATATGCAAGGGATGAACAACACTATTCCCGAGCTCTTAGCGATCTTTGAAAGCAGCGAGGTAGAAATCAAGAAGGAGCATCAAGTGTTGATGGTCAACAAGACCACTAGTTTCAAGAAGAAGGGCAAAGGAAGAAGAAGGGGAACTTCAAGAATAACGGCAAGCAAGTTGCTGCTCAAGAGAAGAAACCCAAGTCTGGACCTAAGCTCGAAATCGAGTGCTTCTACTGCAAGCGACTAGACACCTTTGAAGCGGAACTGCCCCAAGTATTTGGCGGATAAGAAGGATGGCAAAGTGAGCAAAGGTATATGTGATATACATGTTATTGATGTGTACCTAACTAGAGCTCGTAGTAGCACTGGTATTTGATACTGGTTACATTGCTAATATTTGCAACTCGAAGCAGGACTACGGAATAAGCGAGCACGCCAAGGACGAGGTTACGATGCGCGTGGGAAGCGGTTCCAAAGTCGATGTGATCGCGGTCGGCACGCTACCTCTACATCTACCTTCGGGATTAGTTTTAGACCTGAATAATTGTTATTTGGTGCCGCGTTGAGCATGAACATTATATCTGGATCTTGTTTGATGCGAGACGGTTATTCATTTAAATCGAGAGAATAATGGTTGTTCTATTTATATGAGTAATATCTTTTATGGTCATGCGCCCTTGAAGAGTGGTCTATTTTTATTGAATCTCGATAGTAGTGATACACATATTCATAATATTGAAGACAAAAGATGCAGAGTTGATAATGATAGTGCAACTTATTTGTGGCACTTGCCGTTTAGGTCATGTCGATGTAAACGCATGAAGAAACTCCATCTTGATGGACTTCGGAATCCTTTGATTATGAATCACTTGGTACTTGCGAACCGTGCCTCATGGGCAAGATGACTAAAACACCGTTCTCCGGAACTATGGAGAGAGCAACAGATTTGTTGGAAATCATACATACAGATGTATGTAGTCCGATGAATGTTGAGGCTCGTGGCGGATATCGTTATTTTCTGACCTTCACAGATGATTTGAGCAGATATGGGTATATCTACTTAATGAAGCACAAGTCTGAAACATTTGAAAAGTTCAAAGAATTTCATAGTGAAGTGGAAAATCATCATAACAAGAAAATAAAGTTTCTACGATCTGATCGTGGAGGAGAATATTTGAGTTACGAGTTTGGTTTACATTTGAAACAATGCGGAATAGTTTCAAACTCACACCACCCGAACACCACAGCGAAATGGTGTGTCCGAATGTCGAATCGTACTTTACTTGATATGGTGCAATCTATGATGTCTCTTACCGATTTACCGCTATCGTTTTGGGGTTATGCTTTAGAGGCGGCGCATTCACATTAAATAGGGCACCATCTAAATCCGTTGAGACGACGCCTTATGAACTGTGGTTTGGCAAGAAACCAAAGTTGTCGTTTCTTAAAGTTTGGGGCTGCGATGCTTATGTGAAGAAACTTCAACCAGATAAGCTCGAACCCAAATCGGAGAAATGTGTCTTCATAGGATACCCAAAAGAGACTGTTGGGTACACCTTCTATCATAGATCCGAAGGCAAGACATTCGTTGCTAAGAATGGATCCTTTCTAGAGAAGGAGTTTCTCTCGAAAGAAGTGAGTGGGAGGAAAGTAGAACTTGATGAGATAACTGTATCTACTCCCTTATTGGAAGGTAGTTCATCACGAGAACCGGTTCCTGTGACGACTACACCAATTAGTGAGGAAGCTAATGATATTGATCATGAAACTAAAGATCAAGTTTCTGCTGAACCTCATAGGTCTACCAGAGTAAGATCCGCACTAGAGTGGTACGATAGTCCTATTCTGGAAGTCATGTTACTTGACCATGATGAACCTACGAACTATGAGGAAGCGATGATGAGCCCAAATTCCGTAAGATGGCTAGAGGCCATGAAATCTGAGATGGGATCAATGTATGAAAACAAAGTATGGACTTTGGTTGACTTGCCCGATGATCGGCAAGCCATTGAGAATAAATGGATCTTTAAGAAGAAGACTGACGCTGATGGTAATGTTACTGTCTATAAAGCTCGACTTGTTGCAAAAGGTTTTCGACAAGTTCAAGGGGTTGACTACGATGAGACTTTCTCACCCGTAGCGATGCTTAAGTCTGTCCGAATCATGTTGGCTATTGCTGCATTTCATGATTATGAAATTTGGCAAATGGATGTCAAGACTGCATTCTTGAATGGATTTCTAGAAGAAGAGTTGTATATGATGCAGCGGAAGGTTTTGTTGAGCCAAAAGGTCTTGACAAAGTATGCAAGCTCCAGCGCTCCATTTATGGACTGGTGCAAGCATCTCGGAGTTGGAATAAGCGCTTTGATAGTGTAATCAAAGCATATGGTTTTATCTGAGACTTTTGGAGAAGCTTGTATTTACAAGAAAGTGAGTGGGAGCTCTGTAGCATTTCTAGTTTTATATGTTGATGACATATTATTAATTGGAAATGATATAGAATTTCTGGATAGCATAAAGGGATACTTGAATAAAAGTTTTTCAATGAAAGACCTCGGTGAAGCTGCTTACATGTTGGGCATCAAGATCTATAGAGATAGATCAAGGCGCTTAATAGGACTTTCACAAAGCACATACCTTGACAAAATTTTGAAAAAGTTCAAAATGGATCGAGCAAAGAAAGGATTCTTGCACGTGCTACAAGGTGTGAAGTTGAGTCAAACTCAATGACCGACCACAGCAGAAGATAGAGAGAAATGAAAAATGTTCCTATGCTTCAGCCATAGGCTCTATCATGTATGCAATCTTGTGTACCGGACCGACGTATGCTTAGCAATAAGTTTGGCAGGAAGGTACCAAAGTAATCCAGAGTGGATCATCGGACAGCGATCAAGAACATCTGAAATACGAAAAGGACTAAGGATATGTTTCTCGTATATGGAGGTGACAAAGAGCTAGTCGTAAATGGTTACGTCGATGCAAGCTTTGACACGATCCGGACGATTCTAAATCGCAAACCGGATCGTGTTTTTATTAAACGGTGGAGCTGTAAGTTGGTGCAGTTCTAAACAAAGTGTCGTGGCGGGATCTACATGTGAAGTGGAGTACATAGCTGCCTCTGAAGCAGCAAATGAAGGAGTCTGGATGAAGGAGTTCATTTCCGATCTAGGTGTCATACCTAGTGCATCGGGACCAATGAAGATCTTCTGTGACAATACTGGTGCAATTGCCTTGGCAAAGGAATCTAGATTTCACAAGAGGACCAAGCACATCAACAGACGCTTCAATTCCATTCAGGACCAAGTCCAAGTGGGAGACATAGAGATTTGCAAGATACATACGGATCTGAATGTTGCAGACCCGTTGACTAAGCCTCTCTCATGAGCAAAACATGATCAACACCAAGACTCCATGGGTGTTAGAATCATTACTATGTAATCTAGATTATTGAATCTAGTGCAAGTGGGAGACTGAAGGAAATATGCCCTAGAGGCAATAATAAAGTTATTATTTATTTCCTCATATCATGATAAATGTTTATTATTCATGCTAGAATTGTATTAACCGGAAACATGATACATGTGTGAATACATAGACAAACACATAGTCACTAGTATGCCTCTACTTGACTAGCTCATTAATCAAAGATGGTTATGTTTCCTAACCATAGACATGTGTTGTCATTTGATTAATGAGATCACATCATTAGGAGAATGATGTGATTGACATGACCCATTCTGTTAGCCTAGCACTTGATCGTTTAGTATACTGCTATTGCTTTCTTCATGACTTATACAAAGTTCCTACAACTATGAGATTGTGCAACTCCCGTTTACCGAAAGAACACTTTGTGTGCTACCAAACGTCACAATGTAACTGGGTGATTATAAAGGTGCTCTACAGGTGTTTCCGAAGGTACATGTTGGGTTGGCATAATTCGAGATTAGGATTTATCACTCCGATTGTCGGAGAGGTATCTTTGGGCCCTCTCGGTAATACTCATCACCTAAGCCTTGCAAGCATGTAACTAATGAGTTAGTTATGAGATGACGTATTACGGAACAAGTAAAGAGACTTGCCAAGATGCTAGATTGAACTAGGTATTGGATACCGACGATCAAATCTCGGGCAAGTAACATACCGATGACAAAGGGAACAAAGTATGTTGTTATGCGGTTTGACCGATAAAGATCTTCGTAGAATATGTAGGAACCAATATGGGCATCCAGGTCCCGCTATTGGTTATTGACCGAGAATGGTTTTAGGTCATGTCTACATAGTTCTCGAACCCGTAGGGTCCGCACGCTTAATGTTTCGATGACAGTTTTATTATGAGTTTATAAGTTTTGATGTACCGAAGTTTGTTCGGAGTCCCAGATGTGATCACGGACATGACGAGGAGTCTCGGAATGGTCGAGACATAAAGAATAATATATTGGACGACTATATTCGGACACCAGAAAGGTTCCGGGAGTTTTCGGAGAAAACCGGAGTGCCGGGGGGGTTACCGGAACCCCCCGGGAGAGTTAATGGGCCACATGGGCCTAGGTGGGAAGAGAGAGGGGCGGCTAGGGTGGGCCACGCGCCCCCTCTCCCTCTGGTCCGAATTGGACTAGGAGGGGGCGCCCCCTTCCTTCCCCTCTCCCCTTCCTTCCCCTCCTAGTAGGAGTAGGAAAGGAGGAATCCTACTCCTACTAGGAGGAGGATTCCTCCTCCTTGGCGCGCCTAAAGGGCGGCCGGCCTCCCCTCCCTCCTTTATATCTGAGGCGGGGGCACCCATAGACACACAAGTTGATCTACGGATCGTTCCTTAGCCGTGTCGGTGCCCCTTCCACCATATTCCACCTCGGTCATATCGTCATGAGTTTAGGCGAAGCCTGCGCGATAGAACATCATCATCGTCACCACGCCGTCGTCTTGTGGAACTCATCTCCGGAGCCTTTGCTGGATCGGAGGGCCGGAGATCGTCATCGAGCTGAAAGTGTGCTGAACTCGGAGGCTCCGTACGTTCGGTGCTTGGATCGGTCGGATCGTGAAGACGTACGACTACATCAACCGCGTTGTGCTAACGCTTCCGCTTACGGTCTACGAGGGTACGTGGACGAACACTCTCCCCTCTCGTTGATATACCATCACCATGATCTTGCATGTGCGTAGGAAATTTTTTGAAATTACTACGTTCCCCTACAGAGGTTACCAAATAGCTCTGCACCCCCGCCCCAAAAGAGGAGCAGGGCGCCCTTGCCACCCATAGATTTTGAGATGAACTCCATGCTCATTAATGAAGAGTAAGGAGGATTGCTCCCTTCTTCTCTCTTCTTCTTCTCCCGATGTTTATAAATTTGCTTGCGTCTGCTGACTGATATCGCTTGGTGTTGCCGACAGGGAGGAGGAGGAGACGGAGACCCTCGTCAACCGGACCAAGCGGCTTAGGCGAGTGGGACCATCGACAACGACGAGAGAGTCGAGCCCGGCAGGGAGCAGCACGAGCGTCCAGGCACCGAGCCCCTAGCTCAGCCCCTGGCCCAAAAATGCAGAGGAGACTCGTCCTATCAGGGGTGATGGTGGAGGGCTCCCCTCCATTGATGCCCAAGGAGGGGAAAGGAGCCATCCAGGATGAGCCTCTCCAGGGGGGCCCACTCTGCCCGCTAATAGAGTCAATGGATCCCTGCCAAGCGTCACCATAGAAACGCCTGGCCTTGACCTGGAAGCCAACGCTGCTGGAGAAATTGAAGCTTCCACCCGGCAGACCTCTCTGGGTATCCCTTCTATCCTCCTTCCTATCTTATCGCTTTGCTTTGCTCTTTTGTTTTGCCAAGTAATTCTATCCCTCTGCCATTGATTGTTAGATCTGCTTGTAGCCCCCTTGAGTGAAGAACCGTACATGCTAGATGAGGTGGCCAATATTGGGAAGGATGTTGTGGTTGAAGCGGCCAAGATCACTGCTGCAGAGGAGCAAGGGCAGGCTGCCGGGGATGCTCTGGGTTCCCTGAAGAAGCCCGAAGAAAACCTCGGCAGCATGTCCAGGTCAGGGGCCGTGATCAAGGAGAAGGTGCCGCTCCAAACCATGGGCCCCTCTCTTCCTTTGGAGTCTCAGCGGAAGCCCCCCTGCCACCTTCAAGCTGCCTGGCGCTGGTACTGGCACAACCTGAGTTCGAAGCCCCCGGCTCATCAATGGCGGCGAGCACAGAGCTCGACGAAGAACTATAGTGCATCATGTCATCGCTGTACCTAGGGGTTGAAGAGGCGGATGACTCTGCTACCGTCATGGACCTGTCCTTCATGGAATCCGTGCCAACATGCCTCAAAGAGATGCGGAGCGTCATAGCCAGAAGTGGTAGGAGCTCAAGGAGCAGCGCCAGTCTGTCGGCAAGATGAACCAGAAGCTGAAGGACAAAGGCGCGGAACTACGTGACTGGCATGGCAAACAATTCCAGGTCCTCTCGAGGCAGTAGGAAACAATCTCGATGGCAAGAGAGGATGTCATTGCCCGGGAAGCACGCTTGGTGGATCGCCAGGCGTCTCTGGATGCCAGGGAGCGAGAAATTTCTCTCTAGGAGGAGAGACTTGAGGGCACTCTCCGCGCCAAAGATGCCGATCTGGAGGCTCTTGTGCAACAACGTACCAAGGAACTGGAGGATAGGCATAAAGCCGCCCTGGACGCTCACACTACTGAATCTGCCGCTCAGCTAAAGAAGTTTGCCGACGATCTTGCCGTTGCTTCTGCCGCCAAGGTGGACCATGACCAGTAGGTGGCTGTGCTGATGGAGAGGCTTGCCGGGAGCACCGGTGAGGTCTCAACCCTCAACGAGGAGGTGCAAAAAGCAGAGTCCCTTTTGAAGGATTCGCAATCGCAACTCTCCTCCAAGAACCAAAGTCTCGAAGTCGCCAATGGCACCATCAAAGATCTGAAGGCCAGGGTCGGCTCCTTGGAAAACTCAATGGATTCCGTGGAGGCCCGCGAGCAGCTGTTGTCAAAGGATCTGGAAACTGCCAGGCGCCTTCGGAAGGACATAGAGGATAAGCTGGTGATACTTCTCCAACGTATCTATAATGTTTGATTGTTCCATTCTATTATATTATCTGTTTTGGATGTTTTATATGCATTAATATGCTATTTTCTATTATTTTTGGGACTAACCTATTAACCTAGAGCCCAATGCTTGTTTCTATTTTTTTTTCTTGTTTTTGAGTTTCGCAGAAAAGGAATACCAAACGGAGTCCAAACGGAATGAAACCTTTGCGATGATTTTTCTTGGACCAGAAGACAACCAGGAGACTTGGAGATGAAGTCAGAGGAGCCACGAGGTGGCCACAAGGACGGAGGGCCCGCACAGGGGGGTATGGCACGCCCACCCTTGTGGGCCCCCCATGACCCTCCTGACCTAATTCTTTCTCCTATATATTCCCATATATCCCCAAACCACCAGAGGCATCCACGAAAACACTTTTCCGCCGCTGTAACCTTCTGTACCCATGAGATCCCATCTAGGGACCTCTTCTGGCACCCTGCCGGAGGGGGATTCGATTACGAGGGGCTTCTACATCAACTCTATTGCCCTTCCGATGAAGCGTGAGTAGTTTACCACAGACCTACAGGTCCATAGCTAGCTAGATGGCTTATTCTCTCTCGTTGATTCTCAATATCATGTTCTCCTCGATGTTCTTGGAGATCTATTCGATGTAATAGTTTTTTGCGGTGTGTTTGCCGGGATCCGATGAATTGTGGATTTACAATCAGCTTATCTACGAATATTATTTGAATCTTCTCTCAATTCTTATATGAATGATTTGATATCTTTGTGATTCTCTTCGAACTATCGATTTGGTTTGGCCAACTAGATTGGTTTTTCTTGCAATGGGAGAAGTGCTTAGCTTTGGGTTCAATCTTGTTGTGTCCTTTCCGAGTGACAGTAGCGGGAGCAAGGCACGTACTGTATTTTTGCCATTGAGGATAAAAAGATGGGGTTTTCATCATATTGCTTAAGTTAATTCCTCTACACCATGTCATCTTACTTAATGCGTTACTCCGTTCTTTATGAACTTAATACTCTAGTTGCATGCTGGATAGCGGTCGATGTGTGGAGTAATAGTAGTAGATGCAGAATCGTTTCGGTCTACTTGACACGAACGTGATGCCTATATTCATGATCATTGCCTTAGATATCGTCATAACTTTGCACTTTTCTATCAATTGCTCGACGGTAATTTGTTCACCCACTGTATTATTTGCTATCTTGAGAGAAGCCTCTACAGAAACCTATGCCCCCGGGTCTATTTACCATCATATAAGTTGCCGATCTACAATATTAGTTTCCGATCTTCCATTTTTGCAATCTTTTACTTTCCGATATATAAACCAAAAATACCAAAAATATTTACTTTATCTCTATTAGATCTCACTTTTGCAAGTAACCGTGAAGGGATTGACAACCCTTTTATCATGTTGGGTGCAAGTTGTTTGGTTGTTTGTGCAGGAATTCGGTGATTTGTGCGTTGCCTCCTACTGGATTGGTACCTTGGTTCTTAAACTGAGAGAAATACTTATCTCTACTTTGCTACATCACCCTTTCCTCTTCAAGGGAAAAACCAACGCAAGCTCAAGAAGTAGCAGCTGGCGAATCAATCTCAGCAGGTCGACCTTTGGACCAAGAGCTTGATCAACGTTGTCGGGTGCCTCTCTGCTCAGACCGCAACAATGGGCATGGATGGGCCAGTCTTCTCGGTTGGTAAGCATGAGGTGCCCAGTGTCAAGATTGGGCTCTTCTTCAACGAGATGATTGAGAGGTCGAAGGTGCATGAGGATGGAAGGGTTGGCCGCCTCGCGACTGAATCCCGGAAGCTCACCCGCAATGCCCTCTTCATGGTCCTGAGCAACCTTGTCCGCCGCCACCCAGATCTCGATCTTAACGACAGCTTCAGGAAGGTCCCGCCAGGTGCAAATGTCCCAGCCGCCGAAGAGAAGGCCTCTCCCCTGGCCGACAAGGTTCTCAAGGTTGCTACTGCTCCACGAAGCCGCCAGACTGGGCACTGAACTATTCCCGCCACCGTGTTGGCCTGTAACCAAAACAATGATGAATTTCCCTTCCTTAGATCTTATGTCGTTTTATGCTTTCATGTGAATTTGGTGTTATTGCTTAATCTGAACTGTGTGTTTATCACTTCCGAGCTTTACCCATTAGTGTTCGTATGATTAGTCTCTATACGCGTTCTGGTTGCCTGCTGGTATCATATTGCCGCAAAAGTCGTAAGGGTTTGGCCCTTAACATTTATCTTGGCATGGATGCGTCCCGGCAGGTTTTTCCTTTGTAGTTTCTGATGCAACCACACATTCCGCGAGCGGACTTTGAACGGAATGAGGGTGCAGACAAGAATCTAGCAAAGGTACCACTTTATGCAAGATTTCTTCATACGAATACTTAGATACTCGAGGGATAAACAAATACGTAAATCCAATAGTCCGTAAGGACGCAAAGGTAGCAAGAACTTAGCTTGTTTGGGCTTCCATCGGTCCTTCCCTTGGTTGCGGGTGCTTTGCATGGCTCGCATGTTACGGGAAGGACTGTATTGTTTGTATATCGGCCGCTAGCTGCCGGCACGGGTCGACTAGAGGTGCATGCGACTCGTAGTAGCAGGACGCGATGTCGGGCATAGCTGGTTTCTCTCTCTCCCTCTCTCTGCACCTTTTGATCAATCCAACAGCTGTGGCACTAATGCCACGCAAGTGCGGGCGGCCTTGTCGGGGCATCAATCAATGGACTTGCACTGGTGATATACTCAGGATTTCCCTAAGCAGGGTAAACGCTGGACCGAGCATCGCGCGTGCTCGTCGACGTTGATGACGCTAAAACCCAGAGCAGCATGATTGTCAAAGAGCGAGAGTGGCAGAGGGGGAGAAAGCCTGGCACCTTGCACACTGTCCCTTCCTTTCAAACGGAATTTGCCGAGCACTCCTGTTGCTTGGCCCATTTGAGGTGGTATTGTTGCCCTTGCTGCTAGCTTCTGTGGCCGTTTCGACCACGGTAAGTGGGGGTGGCGGAGAGCGGGCGGGATCGGCGCGGGAGCAATGTTGCTCTTCCGCTCCGCCCCAGCCATCCCTTCGGGTGTCGCAAGAAGCGACGCCTTTGGCGAATATGACGCGCACCATACGCTCTCAGGTTCGCGCAAGTGATCCCCCCACCTAGCGCGCCAAAGATGTCGTGGGGGATCCACGGCCACCTATGGGGCTACGAGCCCCTTTTGGTTCGGCGGGGGAATGGACACATTGCACAAAGAGCAGAGAAGCGTAGCGCAGCACAACAGAGATCACACGGGCAGTTTTTACCCAAACGATACCATACACATAGTAAGGCTTATGTTGCTCGTAGGATGTCGAACATCAGATTATGTTTATCTAGAATGGGGAAGTATCGAGACGACAGTTTCCTTTTTTGGTGATGTTAATTAGGAAGTCATAGGATTGAAGTGGAAAACGTGACCCATTCAATCAATTGTACATGCATCTAAGATGCAAGGACACCAAAATATACTCCAGCCCATAACCTCGTGGATTTGGGAACGAAGAGAGTATTATATTCGTGGATGACTCTGGTAAATATACGGAAAACACAAAATATGTTATTCCATTGATCCTATACTAAACCATCAGATTTATTTAACCTCGACCATATGCAAAATAATATCAAGACTGGTCAAATTAGTAATGCCATAGACTACACAAGTGAGTTCTTCCTGTAGCACAAACTAAAGCATCACCAATATAATGTCGAATAAAAAAATAAAAAATGTACTTTACTTGCTGCAAAAAGCATCGCAATAAATAGCGATGGTACGAATCACTAATTAATTAATTGATCTGCTAACCCCAAGTATATGAGCCGGATGAGGAGCATATGAGGATGTGGCCATCGGCGTTTCATCGACATGGAGACCAAGCTTTGAATGCATGGATGCCCATTACGGACTCCTTACCTGCGCCATGTTGCGACTTGATGATGCATATGGCGTTATCAGCGTAGACGATGAGGTTGCCGGCCAGTGATCTTGGGGCCAACTATGTTGTTAGTCTTCCCCAGTCAGAGGATGTGCTTGATCCACACGACCATTGTCGGAGGAAGGGTTAATGGCTTATCGAGTTTGATGAGATCGATGATGCTAGTTTCTTAGTAGTGGAGGGGAGGTTGGAGAGGAACTGGAGGGACGCTATGCTGAGGACTTGCGGGTGCTGGGACGAAGGAGTGCATGGATAAAATAATTTGAGAACTTGTGAGTGGATGGTTAGAGCAACTCTAGTAGACCCTGAAAAAAGCCCCAACCCGCAAAATAACCGCCAAAATGCGGGTTGGTGCGAAAAATCCCGCCGGAATAGACCACGCAAACGCGGCCAGCCCGCAAAAAATTTTGAAGGGCGCGGCAAAAACTTGACCCCAACCCGCGAATACGCCCCCCCCCCCCCCACGGGCCCATCGGTGCCCTGCCTATAGCGAGAGCGGTTGGTGGGGAGGACATTTCAGCCCGCGCTTTTCCCCACCAACCGCCTCCCCTCGCCTTGCCGCCGGGCCGCCGCGCAAGATTCCGGCGAAAGTAGCCGGCGGGAGCACGCCGAAAGTGTAGGATCGAAATTATGTCTAGAGGGGCTTGATTAGACTACTTGAACAAATAAAAACTTAACATTTTCCCAATTTTAGTTCTTGGCAGATTTTAACAACTTAGCACAAGTCAAGCAATCTTAACACAATTCAAGCAAGCATGCAAAAAGTATATGAGCAGCGGAAAGTAAAACATGCAACTTGCAAGAATGTAAAGGGAAGGGTTTGGAAAGTGCAAACACAATAGGAGACACGGATGTTTTTGTCGTGGTTCCGATAGGTGGTGCTATCGTACATCCACATTGATGGAGACTTCAACCCATGAAGGGTAACGGCTGCGTGAGTCCACGGAGGGCTCCACCCACGAAGGGTCCATGAAGAAGCAACCTTGTCTATCCCATCATGGCCATCGCCCACGAAGGACTTGCCACACTAGGGTAGATCTTCACGAAGTAGGCGATCTCCTTGCCCTTACAAACTCCTTGGTTCACTCCACAATCTTGTCGGAGGCTCCCAAGTGACACCTAACCAATCTAGGAGACACCACTCTCCAAAAGGTAATAGATGGTGTGTTGATGATGAACTCTTTGCTCTTGTGCTTCAAATGATAGTCTCCCCAACACTCAACTCACTCTCATAGGATTGGATTTTGTCGAAAGATGATTTGAGTGGAAAGCAACTTGGGGAAGGCTAGAGATCAAGATTCATATGGTTGGATTGGAATATCTTGATCTCAACACATGAGTAGGTGGCTCTCTCTTTGAAAATGGGTAATGGAAGTGTAGACACGATTTGATGGCTTCCCTCACGAATGAGGAGAGGGTGGAGGGATATATATAGCCTCCACACAAAATCTAACTGTTACACACATTATACCAAACTCGGTGGGACCGAATCAGAAAACTCGGTCGGACCGATTTAGTACATATGTGACCGTTAGGCAATTTTGGTGGGACCGACATGTCATCTCGGTGGGACCGATATCATTAGGGTTAGGGCATAACGTAATCTCGATTGGACCGATTACTCAAACTCGGTTGGACCAACTTTGGTAATAAGCTAACAGAGAGTTGGTTAGGAAAACTCAGTGGGACCGATTCGCTCGTCTCGGTGGGACCGAAGCGTTACGAAAAGGAAACAGAGAGTTTGCATTGCAGACTCGGTGGGACCGATCGCTCATCTTGTTTAGACCGAAACGTTACGAAGGGAAACAGAGAGTTTGCAACCCCATCTCGATGAGACCGAGATCCCTATCGGTGGGACCGAAAAGACTAGGGTTTCTGGCAGTAGCTATGTCAAATGAACTCGGTGGCGCCGGATGGATCAAATCGGTGGGGCCGAGTTTGACTTTTTGTTTGAGATATATGTGGATATGAGAAAGTGGTTGAGGGCTTTTGGAGCATATCACTAAGCATTTTGAGCAAGCAAGCCATTAAGCAACACCTCATCCTCTTTTAATAGTATCGGCTTTCCTATAGGCTCAATGTGATCTTGGATCACTAAAATAAAAAATGTAGAGTCTTGGACTTTGAAGTTAGAGCCAATCTTTTGTCCTTAGCATTTTGAGGGGTCCACATTCCTTATCCATGCCATGCCAATCATTGAACTTTCCTGAAATATTTATCTTGTAATGGCATTAGTTCAGTGAGCTATATGTTGTTAGTCATTACCAAACCCACCTAGGGATAGTTGCACTTTCAATCTCCCCCTTTTTGGTAATTGATGACAACATATAGATCAAAACTTCGACAAATGATAATAAGATTGAAATACATTGTCGCTTTGAGAAGTATGTGACAAACAAGAGCTCTCCCCAAATTTGTGCATTATTTAAAATTTGCTTTGGATTGCAAGTGCACAGTGTGTTAGGATCATGGATCACTCTTCCATGTCACATACATCTTGATGAAGCGCTCAAAATGATAATAATTGAAAACATGCACTCATCACCAAGCAAAGTGAGTGATCATAAATGGATATGAAGGATAATATCATTCAAGCACACATTAAAGTACCATATGATCAAACACATGATCATCCAAGTATCTCACAAAAGACATAATGTAACAAGCAAACACACAATAAAGTTCAAGCAAGTAAAATGCAAAGAGAGACAAAACAACACACACTCTCTCTCGAAGACTATGATCTATACATATTTCTCCCCCTTTGGCAACAAGTACCAAAAGTTAAAAAATATGCATAGTGCTATGCGTCTCTCAGGCTTGGTCTTCATGAGGTGGTGTAGAGATGACTCCAAGGACGAAAGCGTCTGTAGATGTGGCTGGAGCTGGTGGAGTGGCTGCTGGAGCTGGTGGCACTGAAGTTGTGGCTGCTGGTGCAGATGTAGTAGCTCTTGTGTCTGGGACAGGCACTGCAGCAGAACTCTGACTTCTGGGCACTCTAGTAAAAGCATCTGTAGTAGACTTGCCCTTCTTCTCCTCCACTTCTTACTGAAGTTGCTCAACCACTGACTGAATCTCAGTTACCTTGACATCAAGATCATAGAATTTCTGCTCAATGATCCTCTCCAAGCTCTCCTGGTTTTGAGTCAGGGTGGCCAAGCCCTTCTCAATCCTCAAGGTGGATTGGATCAGATATCCAAGCTGATCTTGCTTGCTCTTCAACAACACTTGAGATGCCTCTTGAGCTGTTGGCATCTTTGCATCTTTGCATCTTTCTCTGCCCTTGCCTTCTCTCTCTTCTCATGTGCTTGCACTGAGGATGGATCTTCCTCAGTCATGACAATAATGTTGTCCTCAAAGTCTGGCCTGAGGGGTAAATGATCCTTGTCCAACAGATATGTGCCTGTGCCCATCTTGGAGTTGATGAGCACCTGAATTTGTGGAGCATACCCACAAGATCTCTTCTGATCTGCAGCTGTCCTCTTGATTGTTTCTACAATCAGACTCATCACTTTGAACTTTTGAGGGACATCAAATATATGCAGAAAGATGATGGAGTGTCCTCTGATCATTCTGTGATCTCCAGATTTTGGCAACAGAGTGTGCCTCAGAATGGTATTGATAGTAGATAGGCCTGATAGTAACTGCTTCACTGAGCCAAACTTGTGAGTCTCCAGGTCTGCATCAGGAATCTCCTTGTACATGCTAGCCATTGAGTTGTGATCCTTCTTCTTCTTGGCATATACATCCAAGTCATCTTCATGAGCTTCTGGGGCATTGATCAATCTAGCCCACTCATCAACTATAAGCTAGTACCTTGTACCCTCTGACATCCATACAATTCTGCCATCTGAATGGAAATGAGTAGAGTAGAATTGCATGATCAGCTCACCATTCCACTTTGTGAGCTTCTGGCCAACAAAATTGTCAACCTCACAGGCCCTGAAGTTGTCATAAATACCTGGGAAGTGATCTTCATTCTCTCTAATGTAGGTCCAGTCAACCCATCTCATGTCACACACTATGGGCTTCTTGTCAAGCAGGATTGTCACATAGAAATCTTGTTGTTCCTTTCTGTGGAACCTGTAATCCACAGCAGTTCTCCTCCTGAGAGCATATGGGTCAGCCTTTCTCCACTGTCTTAGTCTTGCATCCTTCCTGATCCTCATGTCTTCTGCAACAAGATGTGCATCATTATGGTCTGGGATCTTTGGCTTTAGCTTCCTTAGCACTTGGGCTTCATCTTCCTCTTCTTCAATCTCAAGCACTGGAGCCTTGTTCTTCTCCTCAGCAGGTATGTTCCTGGTACTCCTCTTGGGTGCAGTCTTGGGAACTGAAGCAGTAGCTTTGGGAGCAGTTTTGGGCTTAGCAGCAGCCCCTGACTTTATAGCATCTCCCATGAGCTTCTGTGCCTTAGGTGCTAGAGCAGCATCCTCTTCCTCTTCATCATCAGATCTCACCATTGAGGACTTTCCAAGAACATTAGCTGTTGTAGTTCTTGCTCTCTTCTTCTTTTTGTCCTCACAAGCTGCCTCTTCTTCAGATCAATGGTGAACTTCATAGTTTCACCTGTGGCAACTTTCCTTGGCTTGGATGTAGGCACTCTCCTAGCTGGTGCATTTCTGTTCATGCCTGGCTTTGTTGATGCAGCAGTGCCAAACTCTTTCTTCACCACCTTCTTCTTGGAAGTGGCCTCATACTCAGCTGCAACATAGTCTTCATCCTCTTAATCAGAAGTTCTCTTCTTCCTTGTTCTAGTAGCTGCCTTGGGCAAGTTACTATGTGTGCTCCTGCTGCCCTCATCATAGTTGCTGGAAGGACTAGTGCCCTCACTCAACTGTCCTTGTTGTTTAGACCTGTTCTGGTTGTCACTCTGGTCAGACATCTTGCATGCAAGCTGTCAGCAGACCCTGTGAATGGGTTGTAGATGAGGTAGAGTAGATGAGCATCACAAAGTACAGAGGTTTTGCAAAACAAATTGAGTCAAAAAGCTTAGTTTTAGTTCTCTACAGAAGTGATCTCAGAGCTACCGAATTGACAAACTCGGTGATACCGAAGCAACACTTGAAACCTAAACTAGTGAACTCGGTTGGGCCGAGTCATAGTTCGGTGGCACCGAGATTGCTAGGGTTTCACAGAATCCTGAACTCAGTCACGCTGATTTGCACGTTTCGGTCAGACCGAAAAGCGCATGTGCAATGGCCTAAGCCGAATCGGTGAGACCGATTTCTACATTTCGGTCGGTCCGAGATGAGTTCTGCGGAGGGCTAACCCTAAAATTTTCGAATCAAACTAGACCTAAGGAAGATTAAGCTGGATAGATTAATCTCATTCGTGGCAAGAAGCATGGCATTGTCCTTGTGCTAGGAATCGGAGTGAAAAAGACAGCACAAGGGGTCGAACACGTACCCTAGAGCGGCGAGTGTTCGCTACGGCGGCGACGGCGGAGCAGAATCCGTCGACGACGGCAGAGTCCAACGGCGGGAGGTCGTTGGCGGCGAGGAGACAATCCAGAGACCCAAGGAGGCAGAGCAGGACACGCGTGGGTTGAGAAGATTTGAAGTAATTTCCAAAATATCACCCATGGGTATATATATCCCGACCCTGTCGGTGTGACCGAGTGGAACAACTCAGTGGCACCGATATGGTAGAATCGCAAGAGGTTGCTGCAACTCGGTGTGACCGAAGTGTTCAAATCGGTTGCACTGAGATGAAAACCTAGATCAACTTAGTGAACTCGGTTTGACCGAAATGGATTTCTCGGTCAGACCGAAATGCACAAAGAGGTATTGGAAGTTTAAGTCTATGACGAATCGGAGACTCCAAGTGCTCCTCACACAGAGTGGTTCGAATCTAACTTGATCTAACTTTGTGATGTAGCATGAATAGAGTTTGAGACGAGAAAAGCATAGATAGCTAGAGAAGGTTCTTAGGCATTCTTGTCCATCCACTTGGCAAAAGAAAAAGATCCAAACAATCAAAACAACAAGTGGATGTCCTCGAATGAGTAAAATATGAAACCAACATGCTCATACAATATAATGGCAAATGAAATATGTGGCAAAGCATGCACAACCAATTCTAGCATCTATCAAACAATTGGCGATGACTAGGTCATCTATATATGAGTATATTGACTTAGGAGTCAAATGAGAACATTTGATCATAGGTCATACTCATCGTTTAAGCACAAGTGGGGTTACCACTTTTACATAAAGCATTGTTGTGTTCACACCATTAGAGTTGATTTAGCTCAATTCTTTAGAGTAAAGCTCCCCCTAGATGTGAGATCCCCCCTAAGAGGGATGAACTAACCTTGGGTTTTGTCGATGATGACTTCATGTAGGTGTTGAAGATGTGGATGCTCAGCGTTGTTGATCATTTGGAGCAATACATTGGAGTGAGTTGCACTTTCAATACCTACACGGGTTAGTCCCACAAGGAACAAGCAAGGATATCCATAGACATAGAGTGATGCACACACAAGATGATGTCCATGAAATCATTAGGTTACCTTTTCCCGTGTCTTACCAACAGGAGGTTTTGTGACTCCTTGAACTAGTGCAAGATGTGGAAGTTGATTGCACTTGTCCTTGCCTGAAGTATATTGGCGGAGTCACCCTCAAGAACTCTCTAGTCCTTCTTTGGGATCCACATCATCTAGATGGGAATCCTTGGGGTAGTAGTGGAACTTGATGAAGTAGAGCTTGATGTAGTCTTGGGAACCCACTTGACCAAGGCCTTGGGAGCTTCTTCAAATGTATCGATCTCCTCTTGAAGCTTGTCCTTGCCTTTTTGCCTGTGGTCTTGTGGTGGAAGATCATCTTGAGTTTGTGTCCCTTGGAAAGAAGTAGGATCATACTTCTCTTGTTGGGGAACAAACTTCTTCTTGGGGTATTGATCTTCTTCCCACTCAATTCCATTAGCATTGAACTTTTGTTCAAAACCAACACCTTGATTCTTCCGGTGCCTTCCTTGCTTGCGTACAATTTCCTCAAATTGCTTACTCCCGGCAAGGCTCTTGTAGACACCCTTCTCTATAATTCCCTTCAATAAGCTATTTTCTTGCTCAAGTGTAACTTGGCTAAGAGAATCATTAGTGGACTCAAGAGAACTACTAGAAGCAACAACATTGGATTTAGCATGATTATTGTTACTACTAGAAGAAGAATCTTTCTTACTCTTGTTACTAGACTTGACTTGTGGCATGTAAGTAGATAAGAGTAAACGCTTGGCAATGTAAGAAGAACTTTTCTTGCGAAGATCATCATTGATTGCCTTTAACAACTCATGCTCTTGCTCAAGGTTGAGCTTTTCAAAGCATAACTTCTCATGAGTCTTTAAAAGTTCTCGATGATCTTCCAAGGTAGTTTCATGAGCTAACTTAAGAGTGTTTAGTTCTTTAGTTAGGTGCTCAATCTTCTCCTTATCATTGTCATTTGTTTTATCTTGATTAGCATGATTAATTGATGTTTCATCATAGTATTCATCATTAGAGTTGTCAACAAGTAAATCATCATCACCTAACAAGTCATCTTCATCACTATTGAAATCAACATACTCGGGGTGTGATACCTTTGGGCCTTTAGCCATGAAGCATCTTCCAATTCCTTCATTTGGTGAGTCAAATATGTCGTAGGAGTTGGTTGACACAAGTGCTAGACTGGCAAACACCTTCATCTTGAGTATATTCGGAGTTGGAGCCGGCCCATTCACCAACATGAGCTTGATGTCTTCGCTTTGTGTAGCTCTTTGATGATTTGTCCTTCCTTTCTGAATCCTTGCTTCTCCGGGAGGTTCTTCGTTCATGATGATCATCTCTACTCCTCCTCTCTCTTGGTGGTGGTTCTTCTCTTCTACTACTTATTTTGGGTGAATCTTCTCTCTTTTGTAAGGAATCGTACACTCATTGGAATAGTGCCCGAGTCTTCCACAATTGTAGCAATTATGTTCACGACTCGAAGATCTTTTGTCATTGTAGGACCTTGACTTAGAACTCTTTTCCTTGCTTCTACTCTTGTAGAACTTGTTGAAGTTTTTCACCATTAAGCTCAATTCCTCATTGAAGATTTGTTTCTCACTTGATGATGTATGAGCATCACATGAGGCTTTGTAAGCACCACTTGACTTGTTGTGAAGCTCTTCCTTATCCTTGAGTGACATCTCATGAGCAACAATTCTTCCAATGACTTACGTTGGCTTGAGATCTTTGTAATTGGACATCATTTGGATCAATGTGCACACGGTATCATATTTTCCATCCAAGGCTCTTAGGATCTTCTTGATGATGAATTTGTCAGTCATCTCTTCACTTCCTAAGCCGGCAATCATTTGTAGTGAGAGCAAGCCTAGAGTACATTTCAGTGACACCTTCACCATACTTCATTTTCAACTTGTCAAGTTGACTTTTTAGCACATCCAATTTGCATTCCTTGACGGAGTCGGTACCTTCGTGCATGTCAACCAAAGTATCCCAAATTTCCTTTGCATTCTCAAGGCGGCTGATTTTGTTGAATTCTTCGGGGCACAATCCATTGAAGAGGATATCAAAAGATTGAGCGTTGTATTGCAGCATCTTCAACTCTTCCGCGGTAGCTTCACGGTTCGGTTCTCTCCCATCGAAGAATTCACCTTGCAAGACAATACACACAATAGCCCAAACGGCGGGGTTATGTCCAAGAATATGCATTTTCATCTTATGCTTCCAACTAGCAAAATTAGTACCATCAAAGTAAGGACCTCTACGGTGGTAATTTCCCTCGCTAGATGCCATACTCTCCTAGGTTGTGAAACCAAGGCTATGATCACCAAAAGCTATGGAAATCAAGGCAAATGGAGACCAAAGCTCTGATACCAATTTTAGGATCGAAAGTATGTCTGGAGAGGGGGTGATTAGACTACTTGACCAAATAAAAACTTAACCTTTTCCCAATTTTAGTTCTTGGCAGATTTTAACCACTTAGCACAAGTCAAGCAATCTTAACACAATTCAAGCAAGCATGCAAAGAGTATATGAGCAGCGGAAAGTAAAGCATGCAACTTGCAAGGATGTAAAGGGAAGGGTTTGGAGAGTCCAAACGCAATAGGAGACACAGATGTTTTTGTCGTGGTTCTGATAGGTGGTGTTATCGTACATCGACGTTGATGGAGACTTCAACCCACGAAGGGTAACGGCTGCGCGAGTCCACGGAGGGCTCCACCCACGAAGGGCCCACGAATAAGCAACCTTGTCTATCCCATCATGGCCATCGCCCATGAAGGACTTGCCTCACTAGGGTACATCTTCACGAAGTAGGCGATCTCCTTGCCCTTACAAACTCCTTGGTTCACTCCACAATCTTGTCGGAGGCTCCCAAGTGACACCTAACCAATCTAGGAGACACCACTGTCCAAAAGGTAATAGATGGTGTGTTGATGATGAACTCCTTGCTCTTGTGCTTCAAATGATGGTCTCCCCAACACTCACTCACTCTCATAGGATTGGATTTGGTGGAAAGATGATTTGAGTGGAAAGCAAGTTGGGGAAGGCTAGAGATCAAGATTCATATGGTTGGATTGGAATATCTTGGTCTCAACACATGAGTAGGTGGCTCTCTCTCAGAAAATGGGTAATGGAAGTGTAGACACGATCTAGTGGCTTCCCTCGCAAATGAGGAGAGGGTGGAGGGGTATTATAGCCTCCACACAAAATCTAACCATTACACACATTATAGCAAACTTGGTGGGACCAAATCAGAAAACTCGGCCGGACCAATTTAGTACATATGTGACCGTTATGCAATTTCGGTGGGACCGACATGTCATGTCAGTGGGACCGATATCATTAGGGTTAGGGCATAACGTAATCTCGGTTGGACCGATTACTCAAACTCGGTTGGACCGACTTTGGTAATAAGCTAACAGAGAGTTGGTCAAGCAAACTCGGTGGGACCGATTCGCTCGTCTCGGTGGGACTGAAGAGGTACAAGAAGGAAACAGAGAGTTTGCATTGTAGACTCGGTGGGCCCGATTGCTCTTCTCGGTTAGACCGAAACATTACGAAGGGAAACAGAGAATTTGCAACTCCATCTCGGTGAGACCGAGATCCCTATCGGTGAGACTGAAAAGACTAGGGTTTCTGACAGTAGCTATGTTAAATGAACTCGGTGGCGCCGGGTGGATCAAATTGGTGGGGCCGTGTTTGACTTTTGGTTTGAGCAATATGCGGATATGAGAAAGTGGTTGAGGGCTTTTGGAGCATATCACTAAGCATTTTGAGCAAGCAAGCCATTAAGCAACACCTCATCCCCTTCTAATAGTATTGTCTTTCCTATAGTCTCAATGTGATCTTGGATCACTTAAATAGAAAATGTAGAGTCTTGGACTTTGAAGCTTGAGCCAATCTTTTGTCCTTAGCATTTTGAGGGGTCCACATTGCTTATCCATGCCATGCCAATCATTGAACTTTCATGAAATATTTATGCCATTAATTCAATGAGCTATATGTTGTTAATCATTACCAAAACCACCCAGGGATAGTTGCACTTTCAGAAAGGCCCTCCGCCCCCCCCCCTCCTACGTCGGCCAGTCGAGAAGTTGCGGATCTGCGGCCCTTCATCGCAGGCGGCCGGATTTGGCTTTTCCGGCCGGCGGTGGCTGCGCCAAGCGATGGAATGGTCGGGGAGCATCTTGCGCAGCCCCGAGAAAGTCGCATCGCCACATGCAGGTGCGGGTTCGTACTCTCACCGCCGCTGATGGTTTGCGGGCATGGATTCGGCCGGCCGGCCGCCGAGCTCGGCGCTCGCGCAGAGGCTTTGTGGCTCGCCGATGCCGCTCATACAGTGCGACGACTACATGCGGACAGTGCTACGGCTAACTTCGGGCACGCCGAAGCACCCGAGATGGGTGGTCTTCAAATGCGAAAACGATGGGGTACGTGTTGTTTTCATTCGGCTCATTTCGATAGCTCATTCTTTGGTTCAATTGCATTATCTCATTTCGAACATCGTCATGCGTGTAGGAATATGGATGCTCATTTTGGTTTTTGGAAGGCGAATACATTGATTTATTGATAGAGAGAAACTTAATAGACGTTCGTGCACTCCTTAGTACAATTGAAGGCAATGAAGCGGCTGCATGTGCAACTAGAGGGGAAGCAACGTCTACTTCTTTAGAACCAAAGAAGAAGAATAAAGAATGCAAGATCAAGAATCCGCAGATCAACAATGAGTGCATGGAGAAGATATTGCTTCAACTAGTGGGAGCAGTTTGAAAGTTGGAAATCTTTTAAAATGCATAATTGTGGTTCTTGTTTTCTTTGGTCTTGTTATTCTAGCAAAGATTTGGTGATGCCCTATGTATCCAATGTTGTTGAAAAAGCAAAGAAATGCATTATATTGTGTCAAATTGAGGTGCAAATTTAGTTTTTTGCGGGCCGGGGGGAGCGGCGCCTGACCAGGCCCCGCAAAGCCGACCCGTAAAAGAGGATATTCACGGAAGATGCTCCTTTATGGGTCGGCTTTGCGGGGTCTGCCTGTGCGGCCGTTCGCGTTGGCCTGCAAAAACCGTTTTTCCGCGAACTGCAAACGTGTTTTGCGGGTCGGCGGGATGCGGGGTCTGCTAGAGTTGCTCTTATTAGGCTAGATATAAGAGGAAAATTACCTTTGGGAATAGGTGGGTAATAAATTCTTCAAATATTAATGTTAATAAGTTGTGTCTTAGATCTGTTGGTTCTAATGTATTGATTTATCATATCAACGGTCAGATGTTTCTCGCAAAAAAAAGATGTCCTTGTGTTTAGAATACACAGGTCCAAATCTCATAGAAAACACAAAGTTACTACTTCTAAGATGTTTATATTCAAGAAATTTACAATCATTATTTTAACTGCTAATGGAAGACATAGTGTAGTATCGGCTTCCAAAGATCCTAATAGTTATTATTTAATTTAGCGAGATGGGTAAGTTATTTTGTTGGAGCTCCAGCCAAAGTAACAACACCACGTACATATCATGGCATTGATTCAGTCTTTATGTTGATGTCTAGAACATGGACATGGGCTTGCATGGCACACATGTGAAGCTAGAATTATTATATTTTCAGCTTCACTGGTCAACCGTATTAACAAAAATAGAACAACTTCAGGTTACCTGGAACATTGTGTAGCATCATAGAGCATCCACTCGTTGTGGTGGCCTAGTTGTTGCCAGTGCCGAACTGGCTTGGGTGTATTGACAACAAACTCCTATGCAAAGATAGCTACACTAATTAACCGACACGTGGCAGACCAAAAACAAATTCATGTCATACACGTATACCGCGCTTGATCGATCTTTGCTTGACGGATTATGGCTTTATGGAAACACATGAACACACCTGAGTTTGCGTTATTGATTAATGACCGGCTGGAAACAAATTCACTCCATGCACGGCACTACGACCGATCGATTATGATTGCGTGGGAATACATGAACGCACCTCAGTTTGCGGTATTGATCCATGAAGGTTGGCGCCGATCAGGCTACCGTGTTGGCCATCCCGGCCAAGCACCGGTGGTCCAATAAATTAGGGCATCTCGTACCGATCACGCGGCAGCTTGAACGACGAAGCTGCAGGGGTGTTTTTTAGGAAGTTTTTCTTTTCACATGAAGAGGTAATAAAAGGTTTTATTTTATGGAATGGCAAAGGTGGGTAATTTCTCTAAATTCTGTTAGTAAATAATATCCTTTTTTGTAGGAAGTTTTGTTTTCACGTGAACAGGTAATGAAAGGTCTTATTTTACGTAATGGCAAAGGTGGGTAATTTCTCTATATTCTGTTAGTAAATACTCTCTCTGTCTCGAATTACTTGTCGCGGAAATGAATAAAAATTGATGTATCTAGAACTAAAATATGTCTAGATATATTCATTCCTTCGATAAGTATTTCCAGACGGAGTAATATCCAATGGTCATGTTTTGCTGGTGTGTCTAATAGACGATCGGATATTTCTATTTTTTATGAGATTTTCTAGCATATTTATCTTTTTCTGGTTAGCTCGTAAAGCACTTTCTATATATAATAGATTGCCCAACAGTAATTTGTTTACCCACCATATGCTATTTTCAAGAGAGAAGCCTCTAGTGAAAACTATCGCCCCCAGTCTATCTTTTATCATATATTAAAACAAAGATACCTTGTTGTGTTTTTCTTTTATTTATTTTCTTTTGTATTTTTGTCCAATCTATCTATCAAATATCATACAAGTTAATCTTGCTCGTAACCGTCGAGGGATTGACAGCCCCTTGTTCGCATTGGGTTGCAAGGATTTGATGTTTGTATGCAGGTGCTGCTAACGAGTTGTTGCTTAGTTCTCCTACTGGATTAATAACATTGGTTCTTAACTGAGGGAAATACTTATCTCTATTTTACTGCATCATCCTCTCCCCTTCGTAGAAATCCCAACGCAAATCACAAGTAGCAACCACCACCGTGCTCTAAAAGATATAAATGAAGTACTAGGGCAACTACCTAGCTCAAAAGATATAAGTGAAGCACAAAGAGTATTCTAACAAATCACAAATAAATATGTGTCCCTCTCAAATGGTGTGTGAAGCAAAGATGATTGTGGCAAAATAAAAAGCAAACAAAGGAAATACTCATATAATAAACAACACTCCAAGCAAAACTCATATCATGTGATGGATAAAAATATAGCTCCAAGTAATTTACCGATGGTTGGTAGAAGAAAGAAGGGATGCCATACAGGGCATCCCCAATCTTAGATGTTTGGGTCTCCTTGAATATTACCTTGGGGTTCCTTGGGCATCCCCAAGGTTAGGGTCTTGCCACTCCTTATTCCTTCATCCACCGCGATCTCACTTAAAACTTGAAAACTTCATCACATAAAACTCAACAGTAAACTCATGAGATCCGTTAGTATAACAAGCAAATCATCAACTTTAGGTATTGTTGTAAACCCATTAATATTTTATTATTGCATACACCTACTGTTTTCTAACTTCATCATGACTTATACCCCCCGATACAATCCATAGATTCATTAAAACAAGCAAACTATGCAACGAAAATATAATATGTCAAAAACAGAACAGTTTGTAATGTTCTGAACAAACGCATTACTTTTGTAACTCCAAAAATTATGAAGAAATAGGACAACGTGGTAAATTTGTATACCAATAATGTCTATAATATTCAAATTTTTATCACGTTCCGGTGAATTTAAACAATTCGTCTACTAGGTGCAAAAGTTTCTGTTTTTTCACAGAATCTAATCAACTACCAACCAAATCATCCCAAAGGATTTACTTGGCACAAACACTAATTTAAACACAAAAACACAACCATAACAGTAGCATAATCGTTTTCACACTCAAAAACAGAAAATAAAAGGAAAAACAAAGATAACTATTGGGTTGCCTCCCAACAAGTGTTATTGTTTTATGCCCCTAGGTAGGCGTAATGCATAGTTTCAAGTATTGTCATCCTTCAAATTAATTCCATAGGTGCACCTCATAATAGATTCATATGGTGGCTTAATTATATTTCTAAGGAAGTGTTCCATTCCTTTCTTTAATGACAATTGGAATCTTATATTACCTTCTTTCATATAATAATAGCACCTATGATACATAGGAAATGCCTACCAAGTATTATAGGACAAGTCAGATTGCAATCAGTATCAAGCATAATGAAATTAGCAGGCACATAATTTCTATTTGCAAGAATAAGCACATCACTTATTCTAACCAAAGTTTTCTTAATGGTGGAATCTGCTAAGTGCAAATTAAGGGAACACTCATCCAAATCATGAAGGCCTAGCACATTAGATAAAGATTTTGGTATAGTGGAAACGCTAGCACCCAAATCACATAAAGCATTGCACTCATATTTTTTTATCTTTATTTTAATAGTAGGTTCACATTCATCGTATAAATTCCTAGGTATTGAAACCTCCAATTCTATCTTTTCTTCTAAAGCTTTCAACGTAGCTTCTACGATATGTTTAGTAAAAGCTTTATTTTGTTGATCGATTACATCTTCAAGAAACCCCAACATTCTTAACTCTTCCAGGATATCAATCAAATTCACAATGAGAAATACCATCCTTGCCCCTCGATGATTTGTGTTATCATCGACAGCATTATTGCCTTCCCTCCAACACAAACTTGTTCATGTTATGGAGCTTCTTGCTATCCAGCTTATGCAATGTTCTACCTTGGAGTATTACTGTCTTTATGTCAAGGATGTCGCGAGAATTGCTCCACCTCTTAAGGAATTCTTGATATAGTAATACTTCTCGCCATCTCCATTCATTTATTGGTCCCCATGTTGTTTCTAACCGGAATACCGACGATTGAACCCTGATGTGTGAATTCAGTGCTTCTAGCAACCCTATTGCTTTGGAGCTAATGGACGACAATTTTATGCTTGGTAATCTGGCTATTGAATCAACATTCTTACATTGAGCATGCTGCCTAGTCCAGATTTCTAGGTGCACCTTTCGATCAATGTTAATTGAGGGTGTTTTCCCCGAGCATATGCACTATATCCTTTGGTCCGATCAATGCTATCCCGAAGCCTGACTGTGGTACTCAAGCATCAAAAAGAACATTGGAAGCTTAATGCTAAATGTTTCTTAATACATTATCCAAACACCATTGTATGCGTAACATCATGAGTTTCCTCGCCCCTTTCCCCATATGGTTATCTACTTACAGCCTGTCATGATCATTTTCTTTTCCATTGTTCTGTTTAAATCTGATAATCACATTTTCCTTTCCATTGTTTTGTTTAACCTGTCTGGTAAACTAACTTATCTGGGCAGGGATAATTCCCTACTTATGTAAACACCTCGATGTACAACTCTATCAGCAAGACCCTATTACTATTGTTGATGACATTCCGGTAACCACCGATGGATGAGAACTTTGCCTATTGGTCCGCCTTGTTTCAATGAGCAGGAAAATGGTTCTCTTTGTCCCTCGCCCTTGGTACCAAGGTTGTTGCAACATAACTGCAGGCTATCCTCTTATAGGCCTTGCTATCATGACCATGAAAGATGTCAACGCCCTTCCTACTTTTAACCCACATGGTGGGCCCATAACCCACAGTTCCGCATGATCGAAACCTGACTCTCCTGTACATCCCTGTTTCCAAAGTTGTGCCTCACGCTTGGCTTAGAATGTAAATCGCGAGCCACCTTCCTAGAGATGATCTGCTCTAGTATCAAACACAAAAATTATTTTTGTTGCTCTGAACCTCTTCCACCTTCTGATTAGGCATCCAATGATTGCTTGCCCCCCTTGAAACTTCTCATGGTACCTTCTTACTTTGCTCTTGATATTTTCTTGAGTTTCAATTTGAGAGTTACTTTCCGCCATCTCCCCTGATGTTATCTACCAGATAAGCGACCTTGTAGAGGTCCGTTCTCCCGAAGCTACGCTTATCCTTTTCGTAAGTATGATAGAATTCCCGAAGAAAGGATGACGACTTCATCATGATGACGTGAAGCAGAGAAATGAAGACATCAACGTAACGGATCAACCTCTTCAAGAAGACCAACCAAGACCGAGAAGACTCGATAGAGTTTCGTAACCTGACCTTTTTCCCATTGCTCCACCTCTTAAATCTCGGGATAAGATTTCTTGCAATGGAGGAGATTTGTAATACCCCAAAGAATTATGCTACAGTAATCACATGCCTAATGATGCCATGTCATCATAATTAAGTTGCTAATCCTCACTTCGTTTCAAACCAAGCTCAAATTCCAATTTAAATTCAATTCAAAATTTACATCTTCAAAAGTGCAAACAAAATAGTTCATAACTATGCAAATGATTCCTAATAATTGTGTTGAGGAAAACAACATCACCTAAATTCCCAAAATGCCCCTAGGATTAAAAATAGTGCCCAAAACAGCCCCATTAATCTATTTTCAGTTATATAAAACTTAAAAGAAATTATCTTGCCTCGAAACCTTTTTATGGCAGTGCTAAATATTGCAAAGTATTTATGTGGAACAATCCCATATTTTACGGAAGTCTTTTGTGGTCTAACAATTTGCAAAATAGAGAGTAAATAAAAGGAACATGAATAGAAAATAAAAGAGCAAGAAACCGCTGTGCACTTGGGCCATCAGTGCAGAGTGTAGGGTGGCCCAGCCCACGTCGGCCTTTCCCCTTCCTCGCGCCATGGCCATCTGTGGTCGATGCTGCCGCTCGATGGACGCCCCGACGCTGCCCCTGTAGCCCTGGAGGGGATAAGAACAGTGGCGCCCCACTGTTAACCCTAGTCACTTCTCTCCCTCCATCACTCGCCCTCCCCCCCACCCCCACCCTTGTCCTTCTTCATGATCGAGACATCCATGGCCGCATCGCCGTCGATCCCGCGCCCATCTTGCTCCCCGCTGACTAGCTCCATGTCCGGGAGCTCCTCCGGCATCGCCTATGTCACCTACGAGGACGGCCTCGGGCAGTGCTGCCCCACATCGCCGCTATCGGCTAGCTTCTTCCTCCTCGGCCGCTGCCGCTTCCGCTGTCGATCCGCTTCGTCGAGGACCACTCTGGCTTCCCTGAGCCCCCCTACCAACCCCACTATGAGCCCCGCTCCTCCTCGACCGCCCCTCACTCTCTCCCGTGCGCCGTAGTTAGTCCCCGTCGGGCGCCGCCGCTAGCCGTTGCTCGGCCATCATCGTGGTAGCTGTTCCGACCACCCCCGGCTCCAACCGGGCACACCGGCGTCCTCAGGGCCACACGGTGAAGCCATTTGTGCCCTTAGACCGCCTTGTCTTGCCCCATGTCGTAGATGCCATGCTCGCCTGAGACCGCCGCCGCTTACCGCCATCACTACGCTCGACTCCGGCCCTCGCCGCTGCTCCTACCATCACCAATGGACGCGGCATTGAACCCGCATTTGAATGGGCCCCGCCACACTCTTTTCGGCCCTCTGTGGCGTGATCCCGACCACCTCCCCTCGTTCCTGAGGTCGCCGCCAGCGTGCCACCGTGTCTAAGCGCCGGCAAGTCACTGCCAGGTGGACCCCATGTTGGGCCGCCATTAAGCACCAATGCGCCCACTAATGACCCACTCACCTCTGGGTCCCACCTCGCTAGTTAATTAAAATGGACTAACTAGCTCTGTTAACTCTAGGTTTCACTAACATCATGGCCCCACCCTAATGAACTTTTGAATTAGTTAAACCCCTTTTAATTAGTTTAGTCGCTGACCTCTGGGCCCCATTGGTCCCATTGACCAGTCAACATGCTGAGGGGCAACCCCTAGTCTACGATAGATGGGTCCCAGTTGACCCCGTTAACCAGTCAACGGGTCAACTGTTGACCTGCTGACTGAGCCCCTGGGCCCACCTATCAGCCCCTGTGCACTTTGGCAATTTAACCATTTAATTTATAATTAATAATAATTCCATAAATTGTTTAAGTCTTTGAAAAATCATATAAATTAAACAGTAACTCGGATTAAAATAATTTATATATGAAAATCGATCAGAAAAATATGACGAATCTGAATATGCACTTCGTTCATCTGTCACGTGCCCCTAGCATAGCGAACATAGAACCTTCCCCTCTCTTTCATCTGCCCAAAAAAGGCCAAACACCGGGAAAACCCCTCTGAGTGTTTTCCCTCTCCATCTGCAACACGTAGTACCGCGTTAGAACACCCCTAGCACTACTATTGGTCATGTCATGCTTTCTATTGCTTTGTATGCCTGTTATTTATTGTTTCTCCACCTCCTTCCTATCTGGTAGACCCCGAGACCATTGATGCTTCGGTGTTCGACTACGGCTACGTTTCCGAAGATTCCTTTCATCTGCAGAGCAACCAGGAAAGCAAACCCCCTTGATCATTCTGATATCACTCATTCCCTTTTCTCTTATGCTTGCATTAGAATTGCTACTGCTTTTGTATGATCCTATTCTGATGCATAGCCTGATTTTGTAACCTGCAATTGTTACCTTACATGTTTATCCTAAACTGCTTAGTGATCCACTAGTGACCCCCTCACCTTGTCCCAGTTGCCCCCTCTTGATGACCGATGACTCAATCAACGTGATTGGTGTCCAGAGCCCGACACATCACATCACACCCCCTTAGTTGTATGACTCTGCAGAGCTATTAACGAGTGTCGAGGGCGGTACCTCGTATAGCACTTCTGATGTTAACTCTGTAGTGTAGCTAATTGGTCATGGTCTTCGAGGGTGATTCGTCCTTCACCACTCCGATAACGGCTCTATCGTGAAACCCCTCAAGTGTGGACCATCGAAGGTGATTCCTCCAAGTACACCTTGACGGTTACATCGAGTGGGAATCCATCAAGGGTGATTCCTCGGGTCTCCCCCTTGGTGTTTCGAACACACAGTTACTTTGACTTTACCACAGGACCATGTTGAAGTCGGGTCGGCCCTGAGGGGTACCCGTGAGTTGATATGTAGTCAGGTTGACCTGGAGGGTTCCCGCGACATTTCTACGTGGCACGGACGGGAATTTCGGGCCCTTGCCGTAAGTCCACGAGACGGGGCGACGGGGTCACATGATCGTGAGTCTCTGCTCGTTACCACGCGCTCCCAAGACACTAAGGATTTGGGTATTTGACCTGAGTTGGCCACTGGCCTATACACACTAACCTCCACGTGGGACAAGATATGGGCAACCGACGCCATATTATCAGCCGAAGCTTTCTAGACGTCAGCGACTGAGCGGCACACACCCGGGTGGTCCGCATAAGCAACTGCCTTGTAGTGTAGGTTGCCAGGACTGATCCCGGCCGCCCTCGCAACGTGCAGGAGTGTAAAGCGAGATGGGACAAAGACCCTTCGCATTTAGGATGTAGACCGGCATGTTGCCTCTTTGTTGAGCCTCAGTGAGGCTACGACGTGTTGATCTTCCGAGGTCGGGCATGACCCAGGAAAGTGTTTCTGGCCAGAGATGATTGAGCGTGTCGGGTAATGTGGTGCACCCCTGCGGGGAAGTTAATCTATTCAAATAGTCGTGTCCATGGTAATAGGGCGACTTGGAGTTGTATCCCGATCTTTACAACTAGAACTGGATACTGAGATGTGGATTGGATATGATGGCTCCGGGATTGCTTTCTTGCAGGGAGTCGAGAAAGGATCTCTAGGTCTTAATGTACAACATACTTGCTAATTATAATATGATATGCTCTACTCTTCTAAATGCTGCAAGATGCTTGAAGATGCTAGTCTTTGATAGGCTAGGCTTATCCCCTTCTCTTCTGGCATTCTGCAGTTCAGTCCACAGATACAACCCATTCCATTTGATACTGATGCATAGTTAGTGTAAATCTAATGTAAGTCTTGCGAGTACTTTGGATGAGTACTCACGGTTGCTTTGCTACCTCTTTCCCCCTATACCCGATTGCTGCGATCAGATGATGGATTCCAAGAGCCAGATGCCATCACCGATGAATACTACTACCTCGAGGGTGCCCACAACAACGTGGAGACCGCCGACGACCAGGAGTAGTTAGGAGGCTGCCAGGCAGGAGGCCTAGCCTTTTTGATTGTTGTTGTTTTTGTGCTAGCCTTCTTAAGGCAAACTTGTTTAACTCATGTCTGTACTCAGATGTTGTTGCTTCCGCTGACTCGTTTTTGTTTGAGATGATGTATTCGAGCCCTCGAGGCCCCTAGCTTGTAATATAAAGATTGTATTATTTTAATTTATGTCTAGAGTTGTGTTGTGATATCTTCGTGTGAGTCCCTGATCTTGATCGTACACATGTGTGTGTATGATTAGTGTATGGTTAAATTGGGGGTATCACACAAGATCAGAAGGCATCCTATTATTATTATTATTATTATTATTATTATTATTATTATTATTATTATTATTATTATTATTATTATTATTATTATTATTATTATTTTAAGAGTTACCATAGGAATTGCCATAATTATTATAGGAATTTCCGGCAAACGACCTAGGATTGAAAATACCCCTATAAGCATTGTTATTGAAATTATTTCGAGAGACAAAATTCACATCAACGGAATCATTATTTTGCTCAATCAAAGTAGATAATGGCACATAATTAGGATCAACATGAGCACTCTTACTAGCAACCACTTCCATAAGCGCATCCATTTTATCACTCAAAGTATTAATTTCTTCGACAATATTCACCTTTTTACTAGTTGGAGTTCTTTCGGTGTGCCATTGTGGATAATCTGCCATAATATTATCAAGAATTTTTGTAGCTTCTCCTAACGTGATTTCCATAAAGGTACCCCCCGTGGCAGAATCTAAAAAAAATCTTGAAACAAAGTTGAATCCCACATAAAATTTTCTATGATCATCCATAACCTTAAATCATGAGTGGGGCAATTTCTTACCATTAATTTCATTCTTTCCCAAGATTGTGCGACATGTTCATGATCAAGTTGCTTAAAATTCATAATTTGGTTTCTAAGAGAAATCATCTCAGCGAAAGGAAAATACTTGCCAATAAAAGCGTCCTTACACTTATCCCAAAAATCAATACTATTTTGCGGCAAGGATGAAAACCAAGTTTTAGCATGATCTCGTAGCGAGAACGGAAATAAATTCAGTTTGACAGTATCATTATCCACATCTTTTTTCTTTTGCATATCACACAATTCAACAAAAGTATTAAGATGGGTTGCCGCATCTTCATTAGGACTACAAGAAAATTGTTCTTTCATACCAAGATTTAGCAAAGCAGCATTAATATCACACAAATCCGCACTAGTGGCGGGATGAGCAATCGGAGTACTAATAAAATCATTATTATTAGTATTGGAAAAGTCACACAACTTGGTATTTTCTTGAGACATGGCGACAAAGCAAGCAAACAAGTGAACAAGCAAACAAAAATATTTTTGTGTTTTTTGTAAAATTGTTTTAGAAGTGGGGGAGATGAAAATGAGAGGCAAATGGCAAATGAAAGTAAGAACAAGTAGATGATAGTTTATGCCAAGGTACTTGATAGGTTTTGGTGATGTCTCCCCGGCAACTGCACCAGAACTTCTTCTACTACTTGTGAGCTGCGTTGGGATTTCCTCGAAGAGGAGAGGATGACGCAGTACAATATAGATAAGTATTTCCCTAAGTTAAGAACCAAGGTTGTCAATCCAGTAGGAGAACCATGTGAAACCTCGTTAACAACAACTACACACAAAAGAGCAAATACTTACACCCAACGCGATCAAGGGGGTTGCCAATCCCCTCGGTGGTTATTTGCAAGGATCAAATCTAGTAGTGATAGATAAATAAATAAAAACACAAAATAAATTAACGATAAATAAATTGCAGCAAGGTATTTTTGGATTTTATATATGATAAAAGTAGACCGGGGGGCCTTAGTTTTCACTAGAGGCTTCTCTCTCGAGCAAAAAGCATACGGTGGGTAAATAAATTACTGTTGGGAAATTGATAGAAAAGCGCATAGTTATGGTGATTTTCAAGGAAATGATCATGTATATAGGCATCACGTCCGAGGCAAGTAGACTGACTCCTGCCTGTATCTACTACTATTACTCCACCCATCGACCGCTATCCAGCATGCATTTAGAGTATTAAGTTCATGAAAAATGAAGTAATGCCTTAAGCAAGATGACATGATGTAGACGAAGTAAATCCAACCAATATGAATAAACCCCGTCGTTTTCCCCTCAATGGCAAAAATACAAATATGTGTCTTGTCCCCTTCTGTCACTGGGATATAGAGCCTGCAAGATTGAACCCATTACAAAGCACCTCTCCCATTGCAAGATAAATCAATATAGTTGGCCAAATCAAACGGATCGATTGGAGAGAAATACAAAGTTATAATAATCATGCATAAAAGAATACAGAGAAGACTTAATTAATATTCATGAATAATTTGATCATAAACCCACAATTCATCACTGATCCCAACAAACAAACCGCAAAAAATAGCAAATAGATCTCCAAGAACATCGAGGAGAACATTGTATTGAAGATTGAAGAGAGAGAAAAATGCATCTAGCTACTAGCTATGGACCCGTAGGTCTGTGGTAAACTACTCACACATCATCGGAAGATTAACAAGGTTGATGTAGAAGCTCTCTCCGTGATCGATTCCCCCTCCGGCAGGGTGCTGGAAAAGGCCTCCAGAGGGGATCATGGAAGAATAGAAACTTGCGGCGGCGGAAAAAGTATTTTGGGTGGCTCTCTGTTGGTTTCCCGATTTTATAGGATTTACATAGGTGGAATTAGGTCAGACGGAGCCACGAGGGGCCCCCAAGGCATCAGGGCACGCCTACTCCCCTCGGCGCGCCCTGTTGCCTTGTCGTCTCCTTGTTTGCCTTCTAGTCTCCTCCCGAACCTTCTAGGGTCTCTCTTGTCCAGAAAAAATCGTCAAAAAGTTTTGTTTCGTTTGGTACAGATTTCCTGGAAAATCAAAAACAGGGAAAAAACAGCAACTGACACTTGGCACTAGGTTAATAGGTTAGTCCCAAAAAATGATATATAGTTGCATATAAAACATCCAAGATTGACACTATAATAGCATGGAACAATCAAAAAGTATAGATACGTTGGAGACGTATCAGGGGCTGCCTAGAGTATGCATGCATGTATGTGTACCGGCTTTGCCCGCTAAAGAAATATGCCAAGTGGCTTAGGAATCTGAAGTAGCATTGTGTTTAGGCACCGCTATAGATGCACACTAGAGGGGATTCCAAACTCCCTGAGAACACTTCGAACCCATTTGTCTCAAGTCTTATTTCACAACTTTAATTATTTAATTTAGTTGAATTATTTATCTTTACACTTGCACCATAATTTCCATCACTTTACTACTGTCGGCGTTCTAGGAACCAAGGTACCCATACTTGCCTGCCTGTGGCCCACAGCGTGGCTCCTTCGACAGCCTAGTACGACCCACCTCCAAGACCATCAAGAAAAGACCCTCGTGTGCGGCCAAGCCTTGTGAGGCGGACAACGCCAAGACCACCCGAGGGAGCGGCTTCCCCAGGTAGCCTCCCGAGGAGCGGAGATTTCTATGCAGGTACCCAGCCTCATGAGGCTGCCATGACGCAAGCCATGACGACCATGGCTAGGCAGGCACCAGCGGGCGCAGAGAAGGCAGTTTCCTCTTTGGTGCTAAGGAGGCAAGGACAAGCGTGGGTTCCCGAGGAATCTGGTAAAGGTTTCCCTCCCGGTGCAAGGAGACCAAGACCACCAGCATGGCAGGACGGATGTCATCGTGGAGACCACCTTTTGTCAGGATAAGATGTAATACTTGTCCCCTTTCAAATTGGCCACTGTGTGATCCCTTCCCCGCTAGGTTTTGGGGGAAGAGGACCGAAGCCACTATAAATATAGGTTAGCCACCACCGTGGAGGGGATCCTCCCCCGATCGGATCCATTCGAATCTGACCCTGAGCCCTCACGGGGTTGTTCATCCTCTGTACTTGTTCATCCTCAGCCCCTCGTGAGGCTAATCCACCACAAAGCAGGAGCATGGTTTTACACTGCAAGGTGGCCCAAACCTGGGTAAACTGATGTGTTCATCTTGCTCCTCACCCTCACACGAGTCCGGCTAGGCTAGGTCGGGGGGGCACGTGTAGGCAGGCTTGAGAGGTTGAGTTCTTCGTACGCGCCCCTGAGTTCAAACCTTCTTGGGTCTGCGGGGCCCCGAATCCGAGATTTGGCGCGCCAGGTAGGGGGCGTGTCGAAGTCCTTCTTCCACTGTTTGATCCGCCTTCGTTTCATCGCTCCCATGGCCGACGCTCGCCGTGTCCGTGCTGAGCATGGGGCCACTCGTGTCGCCCAGACGGCACCCGTGGGCAACGGTGATCCTCACCGCTCTGCCTCCCCGGTGGCTAATGGTGCCACTAACCCTGCTGCTTGCGAGCAGCATGACTCGTCTCTGCCACCTTCTGTGCGGTGTGATGGTCGCACCGCAACTCCATCACCCGCTCCGGCCACGGTGTCGTCTTCTCATGCTCGTCATGGGCCAGCAAATGTGCAGGCTACACTGCTCATGGCGCGTGAGCTTCTACATTACCGCCCAGCCAACGACCTCTATGACGACTGGCTCGGCCGCATTGCTGAGCTCGTCAACGCCGCCAGTGAGGCCCGTGTACCGTCTCGTTCGCCTTGCCCCCTGTCGGTGTCAAAACCGGTGGATCTCGGGTAGGGGCTCCCGAACTGTGCGTCTAAGGCTAATGGTAACAGGAGGCGGGGGACACAATGTTTACCCAGGTTCGGGCACTCTCAATGGAGGTAATACCCTACTTCCTGCTTGATTGATCTTGATGATATGAGTATTACAAGAGTTGATCTACCACGAGATCGTAAAGGCTAAACCCTAGAAGCTAGCCTATGATTATGATTGTTGTTGTCCTATGGACTAAACCCTCCGGTTTATATAGACATCGAAGGGGGCTAGGGTTATACAGAGTCGGTTACAGAGAAGGAGATCTACATATCCGAATTGCCAAGCTTGCCTTCCACGCAAAGGAGAGTCCCATCCGGACACGGGACGAAGTCTTCAATCTTGTATCTTCATAGTCCAACAGTCCGGCCAAAGTATATAATCCGGCTATCCGAGGACCCCTTAATCCCGAACTCCCTCAGTAGCCCATGAACCAAGCTTCAATGACGATGAGTCCGGCATGCAGATTGTCTTCGACATTGCAAGGCGGGTTCCTTCTCCGAATACTCAATAGAAGATTTTGAACACAAGGATCGTGTCCTGCTCTGCAAAACAAATTCCACATACCACCGTAGAGAGCACAATATTCCACAAATCTAATCTGTTGACAACTTTTCATAGCGTGACATCATGCCATGGCCCGGTCATTATTCGAACCGTTTTTCTCAACCAGCCACTACACGTGTCGCGAGGCGATTTTATTGGCACGTCTTGTCGAAGCAGAGATCATGTTCCCCTTATCACGGGATTCTCATCAATACAGGTGTGGGTAACCCAACCACGCTTGTTTAATATGACTCCTCAGTTTTACGCAAGTCCCAAACGGCCATGCGGGGGACGCTTGATATTCTTCCTCTTTATAAGGGGGCCAAGGCCTGTCCTTTTCTTCCCACGCTCGATCCTTCCTCCCGCACCTCAATTTCCAACACCCAAGGCTCAAGCTAAGCGCTTTGGACCTTCAACCATGTCCGGATCCAACCTTCAAGGCCGGTGGATGGACTCCTCTATCACAGAGGAGAACATCAAGAAGCTTAGGGAGGTCAGGTATCTCACCGCCGAAATCCTGCATAGGCTGCCTGCTCAAGGGCAGGTCATCCCCACTCTTGAACCCAACGAGAGTGTCGTATTTATTTCCCACTTCCTCCGAGGGCTAGGTTTTAGTCTTGATCCCTTTGTGAGAGGGCTTATGTTCTGTTATGGGCTAGACTTCCATGATCTAGCTCCGGATTCCATCCTTCGCATCTCGTCGTTTATCGTCGTGTGTGAAGCCTTCCTCCGCATCGCCCCCCACTTTGGCCTATGGCTCAAGACCTTCAATGTGAGGCCGAAGATGATTGACGGGCATCACGCAGAGTGCGGAGGCGTTGTAATAAGCAAAGGCGCCGACACCCCATGGCCAAAGGGTTCCTTCATGGAAGTTTCTGACTTATGGCAACAGGAGTGGTTTTACATCATAGCTCCCCGAGGTACAAAGTGGGCGGCCGCTCCAGCATTCCGCCTGGTCCCTCCGCCCCAACTGGCATCATGGGTCAACAAGGGGCTGGATTGGGGTCCAATTAACGATGTGCTGACACTGCAAAGCCACATCCGAGACCTCCTTAAGAGGGATGTCAGTCTTGTCAAGGTAATGCAAGTAATGTTGGTTCATCGGGTCCTGTCGTGCCAACGTCGATCTCTCCGTATGTGGGAGTTCAACCAGGAAGGACCGCGAACCATTCAACAATTCTTCGGTGCGACGCTCAAAGAGATGTATGGATTGTTCTTCGGATCATGAATAAAGTGTCCGGACACCACCGAGGATGTGGGTCTCAACTGCAACCGTCCGGATACCCAAGTAAGTAATCCCGCTACCGAACATGCTGCTCTTTATGTTTGTTACAACATCATTCTGAAAAATTGCTCTCTGCCAGGACTGGATAAGAAAGGCGGAGAGGATCAGGTGTTAGCCCCCCTTCCCGAAGGCTCGCCGGATCCCTTATTAACCAGGATGCTTGAGCGCGCACCGTATCAGGTGCCATCAGGAGAAGATGAGGGGAGGGATAGAGAAGCCACAGGCGGGCTTCATACTTTACACATCCAAATCGAGGGAGTAAGTGCCTCCGCGAAGGAGGATAATCGGGGAGGTGAATCTAAAACCTCCTCTCCTCACGGGAAGTAAAGGACCGCCTCTGAAGATTTGGAAACAAAAGTTTCCAAACAAGGGAAGAAACCCTCGCCAGGGGGCCCTGCCACAGAGGGCGTCCTTACCCACAACACTCGCAAGGGGGCCAGCCCTCAACCGAGCTGTAAGTGAAAAAAGTACTTTGGCAAATATATCCTGCTTTATCTCTGAGAATAATAACTGAGACATATATCTTGCAGTCCGGCTCGTAGCCCTTCTCCATAGAGTTCGTCTTTGGGGGATCTTCTTCCGGAGATGATGGAGAGCGAAACGCCTCCTCCTGCCTCCCCGCCACATGGGGCAGACAACCCCGAGGTGTCATCACGGAGGATTTCTCCTGATTCGCCAACGCCAGAAGTCAACACTCTGGCTGCCCAAAGTACGGAGTATTCGGCTCCCAAGGAGAGCAACAGAGAGAGTCTGGGATTGTCCGGCACACGACCGGACACACTGATGGGTCTTCTGGAGCGAGCGGTTATCTCAGAGACGCATCGTACCTTAATGGGTACGGTGGTTGAGAGGATTTCATCCGCCAAAAGCGGTTTGAATGAAGCTTTTACGAGTCTGCTGAGAGGCTTTGAGGTACGCAAAAAAATATGTATTTTTACGGTACCGCACATGCTAGGTGTGCTCTGTATAGATAGTAGCCCCTGAGACTCTGGTTGCCCTCCAGAGGTGGCAAACAGAGGATCGTAATCCCAGGTAATGATCGCGCTGCTTTTATGTGCAGGCGGCTGAGGGTTCGGTGGCTGACCGGACTGCTGATTTTGCTGAACTGAAGCGGCAGCTTGACGTGGCGGATGCCGACATCGCGCTTGTTAACAAGCGGCTTGACGAGGCCCAGGGTATGTATGTTTGGCTTGTCAGCAAATGTCAAGAGGAGCATGGTGCTAGTATCTATAATATGTTGTGACTGCAGATGGAGCTGCTGCCGTGGAGACCCTTCGGGCGGAGCTTGCCCGAGCCAAGGAACAAGCCCGAATAAGTGATACGGCCGCCCTGAAGGCGGTCGAACAGTTAAGAGCCGAACAGGCTGCTCATCGCCAGAGCAAAGAAAAGATAGCAAAGATGGTTGTTGAACTGAAAGATGCCGCCGGCCGCTATGAGCTCCTTGAAAAGGAAAGCCAAGCGAAAGCGGCTGACCTGAAGAAGGCCCTAGAGGCAGCCAAGGAAACCCGCTCTGAAATGAGAGGGATAAGGGAGGAGCTTCGTGAAGCCAGAGATATCGCGGCTGGGAGGCCCTTTTTGTTGCGGATGAAGTTCGAAGATCTGAAGTATGCCCCTCTGGATCAATTATGGAGTGCTGCAGACGCGTATGCGGACTTGGCAAAGAGTGCTGCTGATGCGACTGAGTTTTACAAAGATCAGAAAGATCATGAGGTAGAAGGGTTGTTCTGGTCGCAGTTCCGTGCCCCGATGCGTTCGCTGCAGTTGAATGAAAAGATGGCCGCATGGGCCGAGCTCCATAGGTTGTCCGGGCTTGCTATGAGGTCTGTCGTGGATCATCTTTGGCTGAGGGGACCAAGGCCGGACAGTTATTTTGGTTTGGTGCAACAATTCCTTGGTGCTATGTCGCATATCGACGCTGTGAAGAGGTCGGCATGCATGGAGGGTGCACGGGTGGCTCTTGCCCGTGTTAAGACATACTGGACAGGGATGGAGGCCACCGCTAATGCAACCCGGGGTCCAGCAGGAGGCCAGGACCCGGCCGAGCACTATTTTGAAGAAGTCCTAGAAGGTGCCCGTTTAATAGAGGCTCAGTGCTCGAAGAGTACCATGTTCAAGTGACATGTATCTCAATTGTAAAAACAATGCGATTTTGATTATAAAGGTTGTGTTTATACTTTTGCCTGAAAGTATTATAGTGCCTCCTGTGCGGCCGTTTATGTATGTATGTATATAACCTGAAAGTTTGCGTTAAATCGGCTCCATTTTTCCACGCATATAATGCGGGGGTGTTCAGAAAAGTGCGTAATCACACTTGATCCAACATCTTGGTCCATTAAGTAGGTGATAGCGCAGCGAACCAGGCAATCGGACTATATAGCTTTAACACTTTCACTTAGCCATAGGAGTTTGACAGTGGGGCTACTATATAGCCCCTGGTACTTCCGCATTCATCCGAATGTGGTGCGCGTACGTACATGACCGGGAAAACAGTCCTTCGTTAATGCGGAGGAATCGTGAAGATTCCACTGAGTCATCGAGTGGTTGACCAGTCTCGCGCTATATCATGACATCGGGCCGCTTTCATCGAGGTGCTCATCCAGATGAACCAGGGCACAATCGTAGTAGTTCTCCCGGTGCCACCTTAGCCGATAGAGCGGAACGTAAGGTAGCAAAACACGGGAGCCGAGCAAACCCAACATTTGACCAAAGACATGATTCAGAGCTGATGCATATAAGCCCAAACTCGCGACGCCGAACACTCCCTAAGGTATTCGAACTTTTCGACATATACTGGGCTGAGTAACGCCCTCGATAATGAGCCCTGAGTTTCCAGGTGCATGCATTAGTCTGGCATGACGAAATGCCAAGAACGATAGTATCCCTCCCGGTTGTGTTAAGTGTCCGGAGGGATGAAACAACAAGATACATTAAAAAAGGTCCTCTGACGCGGCCGATGCCAAAACACCAGTCTCCTCTCTGGTTGTAATGAGAAACAAGGGGATTATAGCAACAAGAGACAGTAAGAAAGGTTTACGCAGGGTCTTAATCTAAAAAGAAACCTTTAAGCGGGGCCCTACTGCACGTCTACGCCTTTGTCTCCGTTGTGCCGTATCCTGGAAGGGTGTAGCACGATGATCATCTATAAGAAAGGAAAAACCCAGGTGAAAGACTTCGTGCGAAGAGTTGGTTAATCTGAACGAACCATGAAAATGCAATCTGTTATTGTATTAATAGGGTCAAGCCGAACTATGGGCTTCTTTTTTTTGCGATCAGCCCCCAGCACCACCTATGGGGGTATATATATCAACCCAAGCTCAGGTTTATCTGGGCTGTTACATCTGGTGGAGCGCCGGACTCGTCTAACCGTGTCCGTGGTCTTGACGACCGACCGTTTATTCTGGTTGGAGGGGCCATTTAGTGTTCGTCTCTAGAGCCGCCACATATTCTTCCGCACGTAAGGGACGCTCTATATTTCTGCTAACTGTGATGCGTAGACCGGGCATCTTAAGTTTAAGATAGGTGTTGTGCGGTACTGCATTAAAACGAGCGAAGGCCGTTCTCCCGAGTAGTGCGTGATAGCCGCTTCGGAATGGAGCGATGTCGAAGATTAGTTCTTCGCTTCTGAAGTTGTCGGGAAAACCGAATACAACCTCTTGTACTAGAGAGCCCGTGCAGCGGGCCTCGATGCCTGGTATCACTCCTTTAAAGGTAGTATTGCTTTGGCTGATTCTTGATGAGTCTATCCCCATTTTGCAGACAGTGTCCTGATATATCAGGTTAATACTACTGCCGCCATCCATAAGGATTCGGGTGAGATGGTATCCATCAATTATTGGGTCGGGCACCAAGGCAGCCGATCCTCCGTGCCGGATACTAGTCGGATGATCCCTGCGATGAAAAGTGATCAGGCAGGCCGACCGGGGATTGAATTTGGGGGCGACAGGCTCTACAGCGTATACATCTCGGAGTGTGCATTTGCGCCTTCTCTTTGGAATGTGAGTTGCATAAATCATATTCACTGTTTTGACTTTTGGTGGGAATTTTTTCTGTCCCCCAGTGTTCGGCTGGCGAGGCTCATCCTCGTCTTCACTTGGCATCTCCCTACCCTTGTGTTCGGCATTTAGCTTGCCGGCCTACTTGAAAACCCAGCACTCTCTGTGGGTGTGATTTGTAGGTTTTTCGGGGGTGCCATGAATCTGACATAATTTGTCTAGAATCCTATTTAGGCTGGACGATCCATCTCTGCTGCCTTTAAATGGCTTCTTCTATTGACCGGATCGAGAACCCATGAATCCAGCATTGACCGTCGTGTTATCTGGGCTATCTTCATTGTTTTGACGCTTGCTTTTATTACGTCACGGCTTCCCGTTGCCATCCCTGACTTCGGATGTGCCTGGTTCGCTGGTGCCGCTACGGGCCAGCCAACTGTCCTCGCCCGCGCAGAAGCAGGTCATAAGGCTTGTTAAGGCTGCCATTGTCCTCGGCTTTTCCTGGCCGAGGTGTCTGGCAAGCCATTCATCCCGGACACTGTGCTTGAAGGCTGCTAAGGCTTCGGCATCCGGGCAGTCGATGATTTGATTCTTCTTAGTAAGAAATATGTTCCAAAGTTTTCGGGCTGACTCTCTAGGCTGTTGAATTATGTGACTTAAGTCGTCTGCGTCTGGAGGTCAGACATAGGTCCCTTGAAAATTGGCCCTAAAAGCACCCTCAAGCTCTTCCCAACTTCTAATTGAGTTTCCGGGAGGCTTTTCAACCAGCGCCGAGCTGGTCCTTTCAACTTGAGGGGTAGGTATTTAATGGCGTGGAGATCATCTCCGCGGGCCATGTGGATGTGAAGGATAAAGTCCTCAATCCATAGCCCAGGGTCTATCATTCCGTCGTATGCCTCTATATTCACGGGTTTAAATCCTTCCGGAAATTCATGGTCCAGCACCTCATCGGTGAAGCACAGGGGGTGTGCGGCACCCCTGTATTTGGATGTGTCATGGCATGCTGTCGACGGTTGTTGCGTTCGGTGTTGATTCCTAGCTGGTATTCGATCAATATGATCATTTTGGTAGCTCTGATCCTGTGCCGAAGCGCGCTTCCTAGATCCATAGATGGACCTGGCCATACCGGATTTTTTGTCCAGGAGCTCACGTAAATCGTGTGCTGGCTTGTGTGCGGCATCATTAGTCGTCCCGTCGCAGCCACGGGGTGGTCAGTCCTGCTAATCAACCGTTTTATTTTCCGGTTGAATGGGCTCTATGGCCTCATCGTCGAATTCGGGCACCAGCTTGCGCTTTGGATAGCTCTTTGTGTGGCAATCGCCACCGTACTTCTCTTCAGTGTCAAGCACCTTGTTCCATCTGCGGTTGAGCGTATCCTGCATGGCCTTAAGCCTTTGCTTCTGCTTCTTCAAGCTCCTCGCGGTGGCAATAAGCCTTCTGTGGAGTTCTCTTGTTACAAGTGTTTTTCTAGGATGATGAGTGCATCCTCGTCCGGACTGTTCTCCTCTCCGGAGACAGGTTGATGAATTTTACCCTCGGGATCGGCGTCATTTGACGTCGGCTCCGGACTATGTTCACCGTCCCCTGGCTCATCTTGCTCCATCGCTGGGTCCATGGGGCCGTCTTTTCCTTTGGAGTCGACCGGGGTACTATTCTTTCTTGCGCTGTTGTCGCTGTTTTTACTGTGGCGGGATTTAGAGCGGCGCCTACGTCGTCTCTTTGGTTGCTGCTTGATGGGATTGTCCTCCGTTGCATCCTCGCCATTCCTTTCTTTTGGGGTGTCCACCATGTATATATCATATGATGAGGTGGCTGTCCAGCGCCCCGTGAGTGGTGGTTCCTATTCGTCTCCAGCATCGTCGTCCATGCCGTCGATGTCTTCAGAGTCGAAGTCAAGCGTGTCGGTTAAGTCATAGATAGTGGCTATGAAGTTTGTGGTGGGTGGGGAACGAATTTCTTCGTCGCCCGCTTCCCACTTGAGCCGGACATAGTTCGCCCAAAAGTCCCTTGACAGAGAGAGAGACCTTAATGAATTTAGCATGTTACCTAAGGGCAAGTGCTGAAAGATATCCGCGGAGGTGAACTCCATGATCGGTGCCCAATCAGATTTGATTAGCACGGAAGCGCGTGGTTCGGAGCTTGTAGCCGGAGACGAGTCCGAGGGTCCGATGACACCGACCTCATAGGAGGTGGGGTCAGTGTTCGGCGCCAACGCCGATGAGTGTGCGGCCTCCGTGGCGGGGTCCATCCACCCGTCCTCGGATGGCGTGATCTGCTCCGGATTGATTCCCGGGGCCGCAGTAGGCGCGACCTCCCGAACACTGTCCGATGACAGATCTAAGTCATGCTCATCGTGACTGTTCGGCGCACCTGACATGGGCTCAAATCCGTCAAAGATCAAGTCTCCGCGGATGTCGGCAGTATAGTTCAAGCTTCCAAACCTAACCTGATGGCCAGGGGCGTAGCTATCGATCTGCTCCAGATGGCCAAGCGAGTTGGTCTGCAGTATGAAGTCGCCGAATACGAAGATCTGTCCGGGGAGGAAAACCTTCCCCTGGACCGCGTCGTTGAAGATGATTGAAGGAGCCATCGAGCCTTATCGTGACGACACAGTGGAACTCTCAATGATAGCACCAATGTGAGTGTCAAAACCGGCGGATCTTGGGTAGGGTGTCCCGAACTGTGCGTCTAAGGCTAATGGTAATAGGAGGTGGGGGACACGATGTTTACCCAGGTTCGGCCCCTCTCGATGGAGGTAATACCCTACTTCCTGCTTGATTGATCTTGATGATATGAGTATTACAAGATTTGATCTACCACGAGATCGTGAAGGCTAAACCCTAGAAGCTAGCCTATGATTATGACTGTTGTTGTCCTACGGACTAAACCCTCCGGTTTATATAGACACCGGAGGGGGCTAGGGTTATATAGAGTCGGTTACAGAGAAGGAGATCTACATATCCGAATTGCCAAGCTTGCCTTCCATGCAAAGGAGAGTCCCATCCGGACACGGGACGAAGTCTTCAATCTTGCATCTTCATAGTCCAACAGTCCGGCCAAAGTATATAGTTCGGCTGTCCGAGGACCCCTTAATCCTGGACTCCCTCACCCCCCACCGTCCCAGGCAGGCGATGTGGCTCCTGGCGCACCCCCTCCTCCTTCTCTGTACGGCGCCAACCCAGAGCTCTGGCATGAGGCACCCCAACGCGACCCACCACGCAAGGCGTCGGTGAGAAGCAAGCTGTCAGGTGGTGCAGCGGCCCGAAGGAGAAGTGTGCGCACTTCCCACACCGCCGCGTCAAGATCGTGTGCCATCAGAGGTGGTGGCGCGCGGGCTCCAAGAACAAGTTCCACCCATGTGGCCGGCACCTTTTAGTGCGGTGGGTTGCCGTACTTCCACCCTGGAGCTGCGCCATGTCGTTTGGCCTGACAAGTTCAAGACGGACCTGCCTCCATGCTACGATGGTACTCCCGACCCTGCAAAATTTCTCCAACTCTACGAGTTGAGCATCAAAGCGGTGAACGACAACGACAAGGTCATGGCAAACTGGTTCCCCATGGCCCTCAAGGATAGTGTGCGCTCTTGGCTCCTAAACCTTCCGGTGGGGTCGATCTCCTCCTGGGAAGAGCTTCGCGAGCACTTCATCGCCAACTTCCAAGGTACTCATGACCGCGCTCCTGCAGTAGGCGACCTGTGGCACGTGAGGCATCAGCCGGGCAAGACCTTGCACAAGTACATATAGCGCTTCACGAGCGTCCGCCTCAAGATCCCAAAGGTGTCGGACGAGGCCATCATTTCAGCATTCTCTGATGGCGTCCGGGATGTCAAGATGAAGGAGGAACTCACCATCCACGAGGACCTGTGCTCAGCCCTGGAGATGTTCAACATGGCGAGCAGGTGCGCAAGGGCAGAGGAAGGTCGCCTCTCCCTCCTAGAGCTCCTGGAGGCCGATCCTGAAGACAAGAAGGGCAAGGCTAAGGAGGCAAAGTGCAAGGGCCCTACTATGCTTGCGGCCGAGCCTGAGATGAAGCGTGGTCGTGACCACGACGAACCCCCAGAGGCAACCGCCCATTATGTGTCTTCCACAACGTCCACAACCACAACACCAACGACTGCCAGGATCTCAGGGCAATCTGAGAAAGGCGCCTTGGCAGCCGCCCTGAGCATAGTGACCACGGTTACGACCGTGGAGGAGGCCGCAACGGAGGCCGCAGGGATAACAGTGACCCCCACCAGGACTGGCGCGACCAACCCCGCGAGGACCGCTGGCAGGGCCAGCCTCGTGATGGTCCTTCGTGGGACCAGCCTCATGAGAACCGACCTCAGGGTAATGCCCGCCTCCCACCGTTGCCGCCGCCACCAAGGAGAAATGACGACAACCGGCAAGACGATGGGGCCGGGGGGCTTCCAAGAGTCTCATGCGATCGCCTGCATCCTGGGTGGTGCTCTGGCTCCCGCATCTCATCGCATCTTCAATCAGTTCGCTTGGGTGGTGAATGTGGCCCTCCCCAAGCTTGAGGCGTCGCGTCCCCTCAGGTGGTCCAAGCGCGCCATCACCTTTAACTCCATGGACCAACTTAAGTGCTCAGCCGCCGCTGGTGTGCTCCCAATGCTCTGCACGCCAACCATCAGCAAAGTCCTTGTCACCAAGACCCTCATCGATGGTGGTGCTGGGCTCAACGTTCTCTCTGTTGAGACGTTTGAAATGCTCCAAGCGCCCTATGACCAGCTTCTGTCCACCAAGCCTTTCTCAAGAGTGACTGATGGCTCCAACGTTCCCCTGGGGCAGGTGCGCCTCCCAGTCACCTTTGGCAAGCACGACAACTACCACACCGAGTTCATCGACTTCGACGTCGCCCACATCAGCCTCTCGTACAACGCCATCCTCGGGTATCCGGCCCTCGTCAAGTTCATGGCAGCAACTCACCACGGCTACAATGTTCTCAAGATGCCAGGAAGCGGTGGTATCGTCACGGTCGCTTGCGACGAGAAGGATGCGGTGTGCTCCCTCGAGCGCACCTATTAGGCTCGGGAGGTCGAGAACTCAAATGGAGAGGATGCCATCCTGCCTCCTGAGGCCATCCCCAAGAAGAAGAAGCAGCTCCTCCCAAGGGCCGTCAGGAGGCCGGGGCGCGTGACGATCGTACCTCTCGCCCCATGCCCTCTACTAGGACGCCTTTCCCTCTCGCATAGGAAGGGGCGCCCAGCGCCCCCTCAAGACGGGGTGGGGGGGCTCTCATCAGGAGGGCCTCTGACCTACCCAGCATGATGAGGGAGGCGTTCGGGCACCACGTGGGGGCGCGCTTCACCGCGCGCCTCCATGAGCAAGGTGCCAGGCGTGCAAGAGTTCATCACCGAGGCAATCGAAGAGCTTCAGGAGGCACGATACATGCATGGCGAGCATCGCCCCACACACCGAGTGCAGCCGCGGCCCCGGACATGGGCAGCAAGCTATGTGTCTGCGTCAACATCCTAGGCCTCAGCAGGCCTACTTCGTAGGACCTCTTTTGGTCGTCCCGCGTCGGCCGGAGCGGGGGTTACCCCTACAGCAGCATCTGCATGCCATTTGGCCTGCTGAACGTGGCCGCCTCGTACCAGCGCCTCGTGTAGCGTGCGTGGGCCGCTCATGAGGCCAAGCGCCAGGCGGTCCTGACGGATTAGGTGCCAGACCCTCGAGAGCCCCCGGACCTCCAGAGCCTTGATGCCTGCTTGAACTACGTCGGTATTTCCCCAAAGAGGAAGGGATGATGCAGCACAACGATGGTAGGTATTTCCCTCAGTGATGAGACCAAGGTTATCGAACCAGTAGGAGAACCAAGCAACACAACGTAAACAACCCCTGCACACAAATAACAAATACTCGCAACTCGACATGTTAAAGGGATTGTCAATCCCTTTCGGGTAATGGTGCCTCAAATTGGCGAGAAGACGTGATAAAGTTGTGATAGATAGGATAAATAGATCGCTAATAAAATAAAGTGCGGCAAGGTATTTTTGTATTTTTGGTTTAATAGATCTGAAAATAAAAGCAAAGGAAAATAGATCGCAATGGCAAATATGATAAGAAGAGACCCGGGGGCCGTAGGTTTCACTAGTGGCTTCGCTCGAGAAAAATAGCAATGGTGGGAAAACTATTACTGTTGGGCAATTGATAGAACTTCAAATAATCATAACGATGTCCAGGCCATGATCATTATATAGGCATCACGTCCAAGATTAGTAGACCCACTCCTGCCTGCATCTACTACTATTGCTCCACACATCGACCGCTATCCAGCATGCATCTAGTGTATTGAGTTCATGGAAAAACGGAGTAATGCAATAAGAACAATGACATGATGTAGACAAGATATATTTTGTAGAAATAGACCCCATCTTGTTATCCTTAATAGCAACGATACATACGTGTCGTTACCCCTTCTGTAACTGGGATCAAGCACCGTAAGATCGAACCCATCACAAAGCACCTCTTGCCATTGCAAGATAAATAGATCAACTTGGCCAAACTAAACCCAAATATCGGAGAAGAAATACAAGGCTATAAGCAATCATGCATATTAGAGATCAAAGAAGACTCAAATAACTTTCATGGATAAAAACATAGATCTGATCATAAACTCAAAGTTCATCGGATCCCAACAAACACACCGCAAAAAGACTTACATCATATTGATCTCCAAGAGACCATTGTATTGAGAATCAAGAGAGGGAGAGAGAGAGAGAGAGAGAGAGAGAGAGAGAGGAAGCCATCTAGCTACTAACTACGGACCCTTAGGTCTACAAATAACTAGTCACGCATCATCGGAGAGGCATCAATGGACATGATGAACCCCTCTGAGATGGTGTCTAGATTGGATCTGGTGTTTCTGGAACTTGCGGCGGCTGGAATTGATTTTCGTCAACTCCCCTAGGGTTTCTGGAATACTGGGGTATTTATAGAGCAAAGAGGTGGTGCGGGAGGCCACCGAGGTGGGCACAACCCACCTGGCGCACTGGGGCCCAGCGCGCCTGGTGTCTTGTGCCCCCTCGGCTCCTCTCCGTACTTCTTCGCCCACGGATGTCTTCTAGTCCAAAAAATCCACAAAAGTTTCGCTGCTTTGACTCCGTTTGGTATTGATTTCTGCGATGTAAAAACAAGCGTAAAAAAAGAATCGCATCGGGCACTATGTCAATAGGTTAGTACCCAAAAATGATATAAAATGACTATAAAATTATTGTGAAACATCCAAGAATGGTAATATAACAGCATGGAACAATCAAATATTATAGATACGTTCGAGACGTATCAAGTCTCCCGGGACTAGGAGCTGGTCGGCTCATGAGGAGCGATCTCTGCAGCGCGCGTCTTCAGCTACTCCAACGCTTCTACGACGATGGTGCCAGGTGACTTTTTGGTTTGTTCAACTGAGGGCGCCCCTCGGGCTGCATCATCCTCAGGCTGCCAAGGCCGAACCCCGCAGTTGTATCGATTTTGTGCATGTATCAAAACTGGCCTTGCCTTCATGAATTTCCTAAGTATTTCAACTACATGTCCGGTGCTTCGTCACCATGATGTCGCTTCACCCTTGTGAACCCACCCGTGGCTGCCTCATGATTAGGGACTCGCACGGCGTCTATGGTAGGGTTCGTCCCTACAGCGTTGACAAACCCAAGCGACCGAGCTATGTCCCGCAGGCCAACTCTCATGTGTGTCACCTCCCGTGGTCCTTGGTGCCTTGTTCTCGCATGAGCTAATCATGTGTGGGCAAGTAAGGGCGCGCGGCTCGGTTCATACAACCGCAATTCGGCGCTTTGCCATAGCGGGAGCCGCGCGTCGGTTGTTTTTCCATGGGATCGTTGCATGAGAAATCTTGGCACGGCGTTTGTGCTCGGGTCCGTTCCTGCAGCGTTGATAAAACCAATGGTTGAGCTCTGTCTGGCGAGCCGACCCCGTTCACGTCACCTCATGTGGTCATTGATGTCCGACCTTCTCATGCGATAACCTCCGGAGGGCATTCGGCACAGGACCCCCCCCCCCCATCGCCCCACAGATGTCTTACGTGCACCCTGCGCCGCAAAAATCAGGCGCAACCCGCCTTGAGGTAGGGCCTCGTGAGTCCCACATTGGCTCACGGGTGCCTAGATATACCTCCTCCAGTTCTGTCGTGCTAGACACGCGTACAAACGGGGTTGTACATGCCTTGGAGTCTCCCCAAGAGGGAACTCCCACCCACGCAGCAGCGGAAGCCCCATGCTCCACGCTAGCGGACGACACTGTCGAGGAGCGACTATGCCCACCAGTGGAAGCCCCATGCTCCGCTCTGGCGGACGACATGGCCGAGGAACGGCTAAGCCCACACTAAAGTGGAAGCACCATGCTCCGCACTAGTGAATAAACAACTAAGGGTGCCCTCATGGCCGCACCAACCTCAGGACAGCCTTTTGGCTCTTTGCACGGTAACACCCCGCAGCTTTCGCCTCGGGAGGATCGTGCGAGGGGGTTGGACACGGGGGCTTTGCTCAGGCCACGCCTGGCACACACCACCCTACTAGGTCTGGTCACCTGGTCTTCTAGCATTCCCCCCAGGCGAAAGCTGGTGGGCAAAGGTTTGGGGGACTCCCGGCGCCCACGTTTCCTTTATGAGGGCTGCTCGCACGTCAAGGGGGACCTCCTGAGCATTGCGACTCAGGGGCCTTAGTAGTCACATAGCCCCTCGCCCCTTGGTGTCGTCTTGGTGATCTAGACGCCCCAACGGCGATCGAGGTATGTGCGGGGCTGGGCCCTGCTGACGTACAGCGTGAAGGGGTACGCCCCGGCGTCCACGTTTCCTTCATGAGGGATGCTCGCACATCAAGGGGGACCTCCTGAGCATCACGACTCAGGGAACTCACTAGTCACATAGCCCCTAGCCCCTTGGTGTCGTCCTGGTGATTCGGACGCCCCAACGGCGGTCGAAGTATGCGCGGGGCTAGGCCCTGCCGACGCAGAGCGCAAAAGCAAGCACGAAGGAAACTTGGCACAATAAGGAAACCACAGAGTCCTAACAATTATTACAAGCACAGAATCTTAAACATAAGTCTTACGCCTCCATGAGGCACGGTAATGTTGCAGGATAAAACTAAGGAGTGCCACCACCGCCACCTACCCTGCTCGCTGGAAGCCCCTCGTCGACAACGCTACCACCATCCTCACCGCCATCGACTTCTGCTACCGGAGCCTCAGGGATGAGGACGTAGAGGAACCTCCCCAGCAGCGTGTCCACCTGGTCCCTCACAGCCTATGTGGCAGCATCGCGTGGCTCGGGTGCCACCGGGTTGATCAGGAAGTTGAGATCAAAGCCGGGGTCCTGGAGGTAGAGGTGGCTGAAGACGCGCGTCGCGGTTGCGGTGAAGAGCGAGTGGCACTCCACCTCCAGGAAGGAGTCCACCTCAGTGGCGGCACCCTTGAGCGCTTCGGCAAGCTTGGAGAGGAGCCCTGCAAGACCGTCTTCAGGGGTTGCCAGCGGCTCTTCGTACCCTCCCCCGTGGGTGGAGCGGAGTGCCTTGCGAAGCCCGAGCTCGAGGGCTAGGAAACTCTTGCGGTCCGTGGCCGCCTTATTATCGGCGGCAATGAGGGCTTTCTCCCCAGCCTCCAACTGGGTTGCCGCCTCAGAGACATGCTGAGCATGGGCTACCTGGGCGTCGGTCACCTCCTTCTTCAACGCGTCGAGGCGGCCGCACTCTGCGGCCTGGTCGGTGGCCACCTGGGCCAGCTCGGCGTTGCGATCGGCGAGGTTCGCCTTGTTGGCCTTCGTGTCCTCCTCCTGCTGTTGGAGCCTTTGGCTATACGAGGCTTGTTCCTCCTGGAGGGCCTTCAACTTGGCCTCCACCTTGGCACGGGGCCACCGCTTGACGAGGCACTGGCGTCGCCTTGAGGGGGGTTGCTACCTCGCTTTTCTTCGGGGTCGCCTGGCTTGACCTCCGCAGGGCCCGAGGAGTGGCCCCGGACCTCGTGAGGACCTTGGTGGAGCATGGAGATTCCACAGCTAGGGGTTCGCTGGCGTCGTCGTCATCTGCGAGGTTGCAGAGGAGCTCGCTCTGGGACGGGGGAGAGATCTCCGCCACGTCATCCTCGGTCGCCTTCGAGTCCTCCTCGCCCTCTTCACTGGTGTTGTCGCCAGAAGACACCAGCACCGGGGAGTTCGGGTGCTCAGGAGACACGAGCCCCATCTCGTTGAAGACGGGCATGACAGCGACTAACGCCTCCCTGTTGGTGTGGCGGTACAGCAGTGCGTAGGCCTCCGGGAGGTCTCCCGGCTCGCCCTCGAGCAGGGTGTTCATGGACTTGTCCAGCTGCTCGCCCGTCAAGCTCTCTGAGTGTAGTATGATGTCGTCCTCTACGCCCTGGAACTCCCACTTGGGGCACGTGTGCGACTGGAGTGGGGCCAGGCGTTGCGTCAGGAATTCCTTCACGAGCATGCCCCCCGTCAGCGCCCTGGCATCCATGTGCACGGTCATCTTCCTCAGGACAGGAGCCGCCTGGGGGTCGGAGAACATCTCGTGACCCCACCTATCGAGCTTCTCCGGCAGCTGGGTTGGCAGTTCCAGCCGTGCGTTGAGGCCCTTGGTGTCCATGAAGACCCACTGGCGCCGGAAATTCTCCACCTTCTTTTCGGTTCTCATGAACACATTGTTATTGTGTTGTGACGAAGGACACGCAGCCAGAGCACTGGGTTGGATCGTGCAGCCGCAGGTAGAATAAGTGTCGGAGGAGCAGAACGGAGGGCCTCACAACCACGAATGCCTCGCAGTAGAAGGCAAAGATGGATAGGAGGAGGATGGAGTTGGGTTGAAGATGTAGAGCCTGAACCTGGTAGTGGTCGAGGATGGCGGTAAAGAACTCGGAGAAAGGCAGGACGAGCCCCGCGAAGATGTTGTGGAGGAAGAAGGGATAAAATGTCTGCACCAGGGTCCTTTGCTTGGTGGAGCCGGCCAGGAGAATGGTCTCGTTCCACTCACTGTTGTTACTTGCTGTCAGCCGGATCGTGGCGGCGAGGTGCTTCTCCTTGGTGATGGAGGACATGCCGAGGGCCGGCGCAGGAGATGGAATGGAGCCAATGGCCGGCGCGGCAGGCTTCGCTTTCCCGGATGCCATTCGCAAAATCTTGAAGTCGAAGATACAGGAAGAGGGAGGAGCTCAACCGGATCTAGATATGCTCTCGGCTGGGAGAAAGGGGATCTAGAGCAAGGCGAAGGGGAAGCAATGATGGCTCGGTAGCGGGCGCCAATCTTTTGTTAGCCTGAGCGGTTGCTGAGGCGACGTGGGGAGTGGAGATGCCCATGTCCCATCAAGCACCACGCGTCGGCCTAGCCCGCAGGCAATTGGGGCCCGCGGCGCTTTGCCCTTGCCCTTTGGCTTCGCCTCAAACCATGTTCGAGCACGCCTTGGGCCCGGGGGCTACTGTCGGTGTTCTGGGAACTAGGGTACCCAGACTTGCCTGCCTATGGCCCATGGCGTGGCTCCTTCGACGGCCTGGTACGGCCCACCTCCAAGACCATCAAGACAAGACCCTCGCGAGGGGCCAAGCCTCGCGAGGCGGACAACGCCAAGACCTCCCGAGGGAGCGGCCTCCCGAGGAGCGGAGATTTCTATGCAGGTACCCAGCCTCATGAGGCTGCCATGACGCAAGCCATGGCGACAAAGGCCAGGTGGGCACCAGCGGGTGTAGAGAAGGCAGTTTCCTCTTTGGTGCTAAGGAGGCAAGGACAGGCGTGGGTTCCCGAGGAATCTGGCAAAGGTTTCCATCTCAGTGCAAGGAGACCCAGACCGCCAGCACTGCAGGACGAATGTCAACGCCGAGCCCACCGCTGCATCACGACCAGAAGCTTTGCAGGCGAAGACCACCTTTCATCAGGATAAGATGTACTACTTGTCCCCTTTCAAATTGGCCACTGTGTGATCCCTTTCCACCTAGGTTTTGGGGGAAGAGGACCGGGGCCACTATAAATATAGGTTAGCCACCACCGTAGAGGGGATCCGCCCCCCCCCGATCGGATCCGTTCGACTCTGACCCCGAGCCCTCGCAAGGTTGTTCATCCTCTGTACTTGTTCATCCTTAGCCCCTCGTGAGGCCAATCCACCACAAAGCAGGAGTAGGGTTTTACACCGCAAGATGACCCAGACCTGGGTAAACTGTTGTGTTCATCTTCTTCATCACCCTCACGCGAATCCAGCTAGGCTAGGTCGTGGGGCGACGAGTAGGCAGGCTTGAGAGGTTGAGTTATTCATACGTGCCCCTGAGTTTCGAACCTTCTTGGGTCTACGGAGCCCTAAATCCGACAACTACTGCTTTGGATCACTAACAATTTATAGGCATTCTATTTGCACCATCCAAGAGACGAAAGATTGATTCCTGTGCTTCGTGTGGGATCGATACTCTTATTTCAAAAAAGCTACAACTAAACCATGCGCTATTTTAGGACATCAGCACCGGGGTGCTCCCTGATTTGTAATTATGTTAGGAAGGTGGAGTCATGTCATGCTTACATAATTCAATGAGTAGGGGTAACTTTCGTTAAGCATCGTATATTTTGAAGAGTAATATTATTTTCTAGTATTCATGGATATTATTATGTTGATATCTATTACTTCATTGTTTCTCAATATTCATGCCGTAAAAGGATTACATGATAAGACATGTTAGGTAGCATTCAACATCAAAATGTTTGTTTTTCTCATTTACCTACTCGAGGACGAGCAGGAATTAAGCTGGCAGATGCTGATACATCTCTGATGTATCTATAATTTTGTATTGTTTCATGCTATTATATTATCAATCTCGTATGATTTATATGCCATTTTATATCATTTTGGGAACTAATCTATTAACCCAGTGCCTGTGCAAGTTGCTGTTTTTTACATATTTTTGGTTTTACAGAAAATCCCTACCAAACGAAGTCCAAATGCGATGAAACTTTTTGACGATTTTTTCTGGACCAGGAGGGACCCTAGAAGCTTTGGAGGGGGAGTCCAGACTACAAACGAGGAGACAGCAAGGCAGCACGGAACACCCTGGGGGTAGGCGCGCCATGCCCCCTTGTGGGCCCCTCGTGGCTCTGTCTGCCAGGCCATGAGTCGTCATAGGTAGCATGTGCGTGTGAGGGTAATAGGCACGAGGCCTTGCACGTCGTCGTAGGCACGGCCCCCAACATCGTCTTCCGGGCCATGACCTACATCTTCCTTAGAACTTGTGCACGCCATATGCAGCTCCACAAGGATCTCTCACTAGTAGAGTTGGAGCTGGACGCCCCCTGCAAACGCCTCCTCACGGTCTACCATAACAAGCCTATAAGCACTCTTGACCAAAAAATGATCGTGCCTATCTGCAGAAAGTCATTGCGCAAACTAGGTGATGCATGAATCTTTGAAATCTCCCAAACATCCATATCCGAGAAGAACTCATTGAGGCATTGGGTCTTCCTGGAACCATGCTTATACATCTCAAATGTATGTATATTTTTTATTGTTTAATGTCAATATCATGCCGCTTTTATATACTTTTGGCAGCAATTTATATTATTTTTATTTGGACTAACCTATCAATCCCCTGCCAAAGGAGAACTCATTGAGGTGTTGGGTGTTCCAGGCACCATGCTGATACATCTCAAACATATCTATATTTTTATTGTTTCATGCTATTATCATGCCACTTTTACATACTTTTGGCAACAGTTTATATTATTTTCTTTAGACTAACCTATTAATCCAGTGTCAAAGGACAGTTCTTGTTTTCTATTATTGTTTTTAGTGGGGGGGTAGGTGAAAAAGTCATGGAGCCGGAATGGCCTGAATTTTTTTGTTATTTTTTATGAAAAATATCGGATTTTTGGTGAAGTAATCATCGTAAGTTAGTGCATGAGGGCAGCAAACTACCTTGGGGCTCGGCCTAGGCCCCACCCGCGCGAGGGACCCATGTGGGGGCTATGAAGGTCACATGGGGCTCTACTTTGGCCGCAAGAAAGCTAATTTTGTGGGGGTCCCCTAAAAATTTCAGCGCACTTGGAGTTAATGATCTTCAGATATTTAAGAAACGGTGCTCAGCCTTAGAAACAATGCCAAAACGGAGAAGAAAATAGAGAGAATGGAGAAGAGAGATCCAATCTCAGAGGGGCTCTCACTCCCCAGGATCCATGGAGGACAAGTATCAGAGGGAGATGAGAGAAGGACAAGGAAGAAGAAGGGAGGGGGGATCTCTACCCCTCTCTCCCGTTGGCGTCGGAGCACTGCCGGGGGAATCATTGTCATGTCGATCGTCTCCATCAACTTCACAGTTGTCATCAACATCTTTATCCCTCTCTATGCAGCGGAGTACACTCCCGCAACCCTCTGTAATCTCTAGTTGAACATGGTGTTTGATGTTATATATTATTACCCAATGATGTGTTGCATCTCTATTATGTTCGAGTAAATTCTTTTTGTCCTATGCGTTAACTATGATATGTTATGGTTGATTTGAGTGTTATGCTATTATGGTGTTGTCCTATGGTGCCCACCATTTGTGCACACATGTGGGCTTCATGTTGTAGGGTGTTGCAATATGTGATTGATTTGCTTATGATGGGTTGTTGGAGTGACAGAAACCAAAACCCTAGTTCATTAGTTGTTGCATATGCAATTAAAGGGGACCTTAGATCTTAATGTTATGGTTGGGTTTTACCTAAATGACTCTTTGGTATTTGTGGATGCTTGCTAGAGTTTCAATCATAAGTACATGTAGTCAATGAATTTTGCTACATGTTAACGTAGGCTCCTTCCGCATAAAAAACTGCAATAGATGATTATCACTATCGTTTCATATCTAATTGCCTAGGGAAAATTCTTTACTTCATTGCTCTTTTACAAATTAGAAAATAACTTATATTTGTATGTTCTTTATTATCTTGCACAGCTATCTCTTCATACCCGCAAACTAGATTTATTTCTTGTTTCAATGTAAGCAAATGGTCGGTGTGCGTAGGGTTGTATCAGTGGTTGATAGAACCGTAGAGAATACGAACTCTATCTTTAACTCCTTGTTCGGTTTGACACTCTTACTTATCGAAAAGTCTACAATCGATATCCTACCTTGTGAGTTATCACATGCTCATCTAAATCTGAAACACGGTTAAAATGGCAACGCCGCTGGGAAGACATCGGACGGAGAGAAGATCCTCGAGGGATCCAAGGCTCCCTCCAAGCTCTGATTGAGGTACTATTTGAAGGAAATATGCCCTAGAGGCAATAATAAAGTTATTATTTATTTCCTTATTTCATGATAAATGTTTATTATTCATGCTAGAATTTTATTAACCGGAAACTTAGTACATGTGTGAATACATAGACAAACATAGTGTCACTAGTATGCCTCTACTTGACTAGCTCGTTAATCAAAGATGGTTAAGTTTCCTAACCATAGACATGAGTTGTCATTTGATTAACGGGATCACATCATTAGAGAATGATGTCATTGACTTGACCCATTCTGTTAGCTTAGCACTTGATCGTTTAGTATGTTGTTATTGCTTTCTTCATGACTTATACATGTTCCTATGACTATGAGATTATGCAACTCCCGTTTACCGGAGGAACACTTTGTGTGCTACCAAACGTCACAACGTAACTGGGTGATTATAAAGGATCTCTATAGGTGTCTCCGAAGGTACATGTTGAGTTGGCCTATTTCGATATTAGGATTTGTCACTCCGATTGTCGGAGAGGTATCTCTGGGCCCTCTCGTAATGCACATCACTATAAGTCTTGCAAGCAATGTGACTAATGAGTTAGTTGTGGGATGATGCATTACATAATGAGTAAAGAGACTTGCCGGTAACGAGATTGAACTAGGTATTGAGATACCGACGATCGAATCTCGGGCAAGTAACATACCGATGACAAAGGGAACAACGTATATTGTTATGCGGTTTGACTGATAAAGATCTTCGTAGAATATGTGGGAGCCAATATGAGCATCCAGGTTCCGCTATTGGTTATTGATCGGAGACGTGTCTCGGTCATGTCTACATTGTTCTCGAACCCGTAGGGTCCGCACGCTTAAAGTTTGGTGACGATCGGTATTACGAGTTTATGTGTTTTGATGTATCGAAGGTAGTTCAGAGTCTCAGATGAGATCGGGGACATGACGAGGAGTCTCGAAATGGTCGAGACGTAAAGATCGATATATTGAACGACTATATTTGGACTTCGGAAAGGTTCCGAGTGATTCGGGTATTTTTCGGAGTACCGGAGAGTTACAGGAATTCGCCGGGGAGTATATGGGGCTTATTGGGCCACACGGGAATAGAGGAGAGAGACCGAAAGGAAGGAGGCGCACGCCCCCCCTCTTGTCTGAATTGGACAAGGGGCGCAGCCCTCTTTTCCTTCTCCCTCTCCCCCTCTTTCCTTCTCTCCTACTCCGGAAAGGAAAGGGGAATCCTACTAGGACTTGGGAGTCCTAGCAGGACTCCCCACACTTGGCGTGCCCTCCTCTAGGGCCAGCCTCTCCCTCCCTCCTTTATATACGGGGGCAGGGGGCACCTCTAGACAAAACAATTGATCTCTTGATCTCTTAGCCGTGTGCGGTGCCCCCCTCCACCATATTCCACGTTGGTAATATCGTAGTGGTGCTTAGGCGAAGCCTTGCGTTGGTAGCATCATCAACACCGTCATCACGCCGTCGTGCTGACGGAACTCTCCCGCAAAGCTCTGCTGGATCGGAGTTCGTGGGACGTCATCGAAATGAATGTGTGCTGAACTCGGAGGTGTCGTACGTTCGGTACTTGATCGGTCGGATCGTGAAGACGTACGACTACATCAACTGCATTGTGCTAACGCTTCCTCATTCGGTCTAGAGGGTACATGGACAACACTCTTCCCTCTCGTTGCTATGCATCACCATGATCTTGCCTGTGCGTAGGAATTTTTTTGAAATTACTACGTTCCCCAATAGTGGTATCAGAGCCTGGTTTTATGCGTAGATGATATATGCACGATTAGAACACAAGTGAGTTGTGGGCGATACAAGTCATACTGCTAGCTCAATATGATGACTACTTGAAAGGACATGCGGTGTCCCCATGTGTGGTTTTGGTAATTGATGACACTCTCTATGGACTAATGGTTGCGTTGAGTTATATTTGAAGGATTTGTCCATAGGCTCTTCTTGAAGTCCATGTGTTGGTTTCAAGGAGTTTATGTGTTGACCAAGGTGCTATAAGGAATTATCCAAAGATTGGTTATGTGAGTGTTGTGCTTATTGCAAGCATGTCTTGAAGAACAAGATTGTGTGATCATTCATGTTTACCTTCAAGACATCATCCAAATGAAGAGAGTTGGAAAGATTCAAGGTTTACCAAGACTAAGTCAAGAGTGAATCAAGTTTTTCTATTTTACCAGTCTCATGGTGGTAGTTCGGAGACCGGGTTTTAGGATCGATTGTCGTACTATCAAGAGGGGCTCTTGATGAGTAGCTTTATCGTATCATTAGTAGAGAGCTCAAACCATTGCATCTTTGCATCATATTTCTTGGTACTTGTTTGGTTCTCTTTGTGAGTTTTGGAGCTTATGGTCATCTTGATGACAAGCTCGAGTTCTTCGAAAACGGAGTTCGCATGCTTCTTCTATCGCGTTTTCGGTGTTGGAGGTTTTACCGGTCTTCTTTGGGAAAGGGTTCTCACCATTTTATTTTGGGTTTTTTATCACTTGCTTTTTCTTGATATTTCTATCAAGATTGTGTTAGCCCTTGTCTTTAGCTTTCCAACAAACTTGGTTTCATCAAATTCAGAGTTCGTTTGCAAAAGTTGTGGTCGTTTTAATTTTACCGGTTCCCGCTTCTCTCTGCCTAGTGCGGGTGCCCGGGGTCCTTGACCTCCGGGTGCCCGGGGTCACCCGAGCCCCTCCTTAGTGACCTCTCTGGTCGGTCCGGGTGCCCGGGGTCTCACCCCTCGGGTGCCCGGGGTCTTCCGGGGCTGCTCCCGAACCTCCTCTGACCACCCCGGGTGCCCGGGGTCTTGGACCCCCCGGGTGCCCGGGCTCCTCTGTCACCTCCTCTCAGTCCCCTCCGGGTGCCCGGGTTGAGACCCCCGGGTGCCCGGCCCCCCTGCCATGTTTCTTTCCATGTGTGTCCGGGTGCCCGGGGATTTGCCCCCGGGTGCCTGAGGTTGTATGCCTTTTTCTCTATGGGTTCCGGGTGCCCGGACCCCTTTTGTCCGGGTGCCCGGGGTGGCGGCTGTGTGCAACGGCCACTTTTTTCTTGGGGGTATTTATACCCCCTTCTTCCACCTCCAACCCTATTCCTCTTGCAAGCTTTTTACCCCACCATTGTTGACCTCTTGGAGCTTTCTATCTCTCAATCCCTCCATGGATTCCTGCTAGTTTTTGGGGGGAAAGAGAGAGGAGATCTAGATCCACATTTCCACCAATCACTTTCTCCCCTATGTGAGGGGAACCCCTTGGATCTAGATCTTGGAGTTCTTGGTGTTCTCCTTCTTGTTCTTCCTCTCCTTTTCTTCCATAGCTTTTGTTGCTTTGGTGGGATTTGAGAGTGAGGGACTTGGGCACTCCGTGTGCCCTTGCCATTGCATTTGGTGCATCGGTTTGAGTTCTCTACGGTGATACATGGAAGTTACAAGTTGAGAAGCTTATTACTCTTGGGTGCTTGGTACCCTTGAGCTTGTTCCTCTTGGGTGCTTGGGCGCCCTAGACGGTTGGTGGTGTTCGGAGCTCAATCATTGTGGTGTAAAGCTCCGAGCAAGCGTCGGGGTCTCCAATTAGGTTGTGGAGATCGCCCCGAGCAATTTGACGGATACCGGTGACCGCCCCCAAGGGTTGTGAAAGTGTACGGGTTCGGTGACCGCCCCCAAGGGTTGCCATTTGTACGGGTTCGGTGACCGCCCTCAAGGGTCCCTTAGTGGAATCACGGCATCTTGCATTGTGCAAGGGCGTGAGGAGATTACGGTGGCCCTAGTGGCTTCTTGGGGAGCATTGTGCCTCCACACCGCTCCAAACGGAGATTAGCATTCGCAAGGGTGTGAACTTCGGGATACATCGTCGTCTCCGCGTGCCTCGGTTATCTCTTACCCAAGCCCTTTACTTATGCACTTTACTTTGTGATAGCCATATTGTTCTTTGTCTTATATCTTGCTATCACATAGTTACTTATCTTGCTTAGCATAAGTTGTTGGTGCACATAGGTGAGCCTACTTTTTGTAGGTTTTGTGCTTGACAAATTAATCGCTATGTTTATTCCGCATTTGTTCAACCCTAAGCCATAATTATTTTAAAGTGCCTATTCAGCCCCCCCCCCCTCTAGGCGACATCCACGATCTTTCAATTGGTATCAGAGCCTCGTCTCCCTTTATTAGGCTTTACCGCCTAGAGAGTAAAGATGTCGACTAGGGGATTAGGATTCTCTGACAGTCTTAGTTTCGATGGCACAAATTTTGATGTTTGGGTAATTCGCATGCTTAATCTCTTTAGGGTCATGGACCCAAATTTAGAGCGAATTGTATATATGGGTTTTTCTCCTCCAAAGGATCCCCAAAGATTATCTTTCGAGGATGAGAAAAACTCCTATCTCAATGCTCAAGCTTCTAATGTGTTTTTCGATGCTTTGAGCAATGTAGTTATATTTCAACTCATGCCATTCCGGGATGATCATGAGTTGTGGACAAAGCTTCAAGATAAATATGGTGTGTCCAAGATTTGTGGGGATGATTGTTCTCCCTCCACCTCCGGCCGTGTTGCCTTCTCAACTTCTTCGACTTCACCTACATGTGGATTGCCACAAGGTAATTCTATGGTGAGTAGTGTTGGTCATTGCAATGATGATAGTGTGCTTGTTCTTGGTGATCCTTCATCATTATCTTATTGCAATGGTCTTTATTTCGACTTTAACACTTCGAGCACCTTACATGTTTCACATGCTTGTGTTGATAGTCCTTGCATATCATGTAGAAATTGCTTGCTCAAATCTCATGATGATATGCTTTCTATGTCTTGTTGCCATGATAAAAATGTATCTATTTCCTCGAGTTATTGTGCTAACAATGTAGAGGAAATCCAACACTCCATGGAACAAGATGTGGTCTTGAATGGTGCTTCAAGGGATCCTACATCATCATCTATTGCTTTTTCCTTATGGCTAAGGCTTCAAAGGTATCTCCTACTTTGAACTCCAATATGTCTCTTGATGATGATGTTAATGCTAATGATGATGAGGATAATGATGAAGATAATGATAATGTTGCTTCCTTAAAAATTAAGGGAGAAATGATTTTTAAAGCTCTTCGTAACAATAAAATTGCTCGTTCCAACTTCATGGAAATCATGTCTATTCCCATCGAGGTCAAGAAATACATTGAGGAGTTGGAATCTCATCTCGAGGAGCATGAGGTCACCATTGATAAAATGGAAGGTCATGGGCGTGATTACGCTAATGAGATTGCGGACCTCTCCCAAGCTCTTGAACTTGAGCAAACCACCAAGGAATCTCTTGAGGAGACTTTTGCTCTAGAATTATATAGGATGAAGGAATCTCATGATAGAGCTCTTGAGGTGGCCAATGATTTTGAAACTAAAAATGCTAAGCTTGAAGTTGCTCATGCTAGACTCCTTGAGGATTTTGAGCACCTTGAAAATGGCTCAAGAGTCATCAAGGGTGAGCTCATCATACTCACCGGGTCTCATGCTCAACTTGAAGCGTCTTATTTAAAAGAGCTTGCCAAGTTACCTTCTCCTCTTGTTGTTAATGATGATGCTTGTGCTACTAACTCTATTTCTTGTGAAGGTTCCATTTTGAAGGAGAATGTTGAGCTACGGGCTCAACTTGAGTTGCTATCTAGCAATTATGGGAAATTGGAAGAAAACCATGAAAAGCTCTCAAGCTCTCATGATGATCTTCTAGTATCCCATAATGTGCTAAAGATAGCTCATGATGCCATGATTGCTAAGGTAACATCAAGTGAGCATCATGTGGATACTAGCACTATTTTTAGTCAAAATGCTATATTGCCTTGTGCTAGTCCTCATGATTCATCCATGCATAACATTGGTACATCTTGTGATGAATTGCTTTCCTTGCCTTGTTGCTCTCACGATGAACCTTATACTTCCTCTAGTGCTTGTGTTGAGACTAACCATGTAGAGGAAATCAAAGATCTCAAGGCACAAGTCACTTCTTTGAAGAAAGACTTGGAAAAGTGTCATGAAGGGAAGGCCACACTCAACAATATCTTGAGTGTGCAAAAATCCCCCAATTACAAAGGTGTACTTGGATTCAACTCCAATAAGAAGAAGAAGTCCAAGAGAATCAAGAAGAAGGGCCAAGAACAAGTCAAGAATTCGGCCAAGATTATTTGCTTCAAGTGCAAAATTGAAGGGCATCATGTTAGATCTTGCCCATTGAAGAAGAAGGCCATTAGTGTCAAGCAACAAGGGAAGAGGCCACAAGTTCAATTGCATGCTCAACCTCAAGTTGAAGAAAGGCCACTTCCCAAGAAGACTCAAGTTAATGCTTCTCTTGTTGAGAAATCAAGTGAGAAGAAAGTGAAGAGTAGACGTTGCTACTTATGTCGTGAGAAAGGTCATGTCGCTTCTTCATGCACTAGTGGTAACTTATCCAACCCAATTATTATTGATGATATCTATTCTCTTGGGAAGGATAAGGTTGGCAATGTGTTTGCCAAGTTTGTTGGTACTCAAAGTGGTGTCAAGAAAAGAACCATTTGGGTAGCCAACCTATTGTGACTAACCTCTTAGGACCCAACTTGGTTGGGGACCACCAAGCTCAAACTTGATCAATAGGTGTTGATGGAGGGCATTGGAGACTTGGCTACATTATTAATAATTAAGGGGACTTCATCATTCTTATTGTCTCAAGCCAAGTCAATTGGATTATCAAGTTTCTATCTTATATCCAATGTGCCTCCTTGCAGTAACTTGTACTTAAATTGTTTACATTGAAAGTTACTTGCCCCCTTGCATGTTTTGATTTTGTTCCTTGCATGTGTTTGTATATGTTTTGCTTCCAACTTGCTTTTCTTGAGCAATCAAGTATGCGTGTGTTCGTTTGCACATCATGTACGTGTGTGTCGTGCATTGAGCCTTTATGCTTCTTGTTAGTATCCTAGTTGGCTCGTGTGAGAGGTTAATGGTACATACCATTTTGGGGGAGTGATGTGCTTTGTGCACCTCACAATCCTATAAATGTGTGTACATGAGGAATACCATCTAGTAGTGATGTTACAAGATTATCTAGTCGCCGGGTGGTATATCTCTCATGAGAAATTCAAATCCTAAAAAGTCCTTGATTATCTCTCATTGGATCCTCTTATTGCCTCTTGTTAAGTTTTCTTTGGTATCACATTATGGGGGAGTAATATGCTATGTGCATATTACAAGCCTAGAAAATGTGTACATCTGAGATATTGTCACTCAGAGTTGATATTATTAATTATCTTGTTCCTAAGTGACATGTTAGCTCTACAAGTTGCAATTTGCTTGTGTTTGTTGTGAAGATGGTGCTGGATGTCCTTGTTATCTACCACCGGGAATTACTTCCAAATATTTCTTGTCTTTTGACAATTGGTAGTCTCTTATATGTGGTAGAATTTGTTGATCATCTTTACATTGGCTTTTTTTTTGCCTTTTCTCTGCCAAGGTTTGTGTCAACTCTCGTTGTCTTCCCTACCACTTGTGGATCTTGTTTATTTCTTGTTCTTGTCTAGTGTTTTCTAGATATAGTGAAAGTGGTGATCCCACCTTATGCATTTTGTATTCAAATGCAAATCCTATATAATGCACAACTCGTGGGGGAGCTATCCTATTTTCTTTAGAACACTCTTCTAGTGATCCTTATCAAGTGTGTTTTGGTGGAAGGCAAGCCATTTCTTTTTGGTACCGTGTGCCATCATGAAACTTTGTTGAGAGCTTGGTTTGTTTGGAACCATCCTCTCTTTGGGAGTTTGACATCTTTATTTTAGTGTGTATCAATGGATATCTCATTCTTTGATGTATCTTTAATTATATCTTCCAAGTTATGATTTCTCCATTTGGTATCCTTTTTCTCTTGGCATTTCTTTGTCATTTGGATTCAGATCTTGAAAGTCTTGAGCATGCATATTTACTTCATGTATTTTCTTGGGCATGCTTTCTTTCTTTGACCCAATATATAGGTGAAACTCCACCTAGTCTCAATTTGGATGAGATGTGCATGAAATTCATTTTCACATCTATATGCACATATTTATGTGGAGTTTGTCCTATGTATTGGTGCTACTAACTTTTTGGTCCCAATGAGTTTGGGTACTGTTTAGTTTGTGTTGTTCTTCTAGGAACATTTGGAGATGCATTGGATGCTCGGCTCACTCACAAGGAAGGTGTTGTCACCATGTGCTTATTGGAGTCAAGCTAGGATGATCAATGAACTACTATCTACCTTCAATTGGTATCTACTACATCCTTCCAATGGTATCTCGGTAACAAGTATCATCATCTACTTCATGCACACATTTCTTGCATCAACCTTGTGTAGGTTGTATCATGGCATGTAATTCATTCTTTCTTGTGATACTTGTTTCCTTTCTCAAAGCATCTCAACAATGATCTCTTGTTGCTAGTTGTGATGTCTTTGATAGTTGTGTGGTAGGGATTCATTTATATACAATAAGACCATATCTAGCCATGTGCTATGCTTCCAAGCAAATATCTTATTGGTATATATATGACTTTCTTTTGGATATCTTGTTCCTTCGTGTTGTAACTATGTCGGGTGTACATCCTTCTTGTAGATATATATCATCATGATTTCGTCTACCTAGAACCTTATACACCTGAGAGAAATTACATCTCTAGATGATATCCTTTCTTTCACGTCAACCTTGTCTTTGGTGGCTCCATGAAAGCTTTTGCCTTGAGTGCGTGTCTTATATCGTTGCATCTTGATGTACTCTTGTGTGGTGAAGTTTATTTTCCTTATACTTATCTTTATGAGGCTTTTGCCATCTAATTGGTATCCCTCGTCTTGATGAGGCTTTCCTTTTCTTTCTTCACCATGGGTTGTCGCAAGCCTTGTTGTTAAATCACATTTTAGTGAGCTTGTGAACCCATTTGCTTGTTGGGTGTGTGTGGGGTCGTCATGTCATGCACCGTGTATCTCATTTATCCAAGACTATGTTGATGCTTAATGCTCATCCTTATTTAGTCTTCTCAAGTGCTTTGCCATGACTCACACACATCATTTTGGTTGAGCCTATTCTTAGTTGCCTCTTTTTCATGATTGCTCAATCATTTGTCTGTTGCAAGTGCTAGGCTTTGTTTCCTATTTGCTCAATTAAAATTGTTGTAAGTTTCTATTGATTTTGGGGGAGCTATGATCCTATTTTGTGCACTCTGTATCCAATACAAATATTCTTATTTTTGCACAAATCATGGGGAGCTTCTCTAGTTTGTTTAGAACACTCCTCTGCTCATATCTTAATATATTTTTCATCTGGCTCGTAGGATCATTGGTCTAGTTCGTACAATTGATATACTTTGATTGCTTGCTTCAATTGGTATCTTTTGATTGCATGTCTCTCTCTTTGTCAAGTGTTCGTGGCATATCTTTCTTTAGCAATCTTTGTGCCTCAATATAGTTTGTGTTCCTCCAAGTATTTACCATTGGATATGTGTATTGCGTTCCACACTCTTGTGGAGAAATACACAATTTATGGAGGACCACAATTTATATTGGCCTTCTTAGCTTTTTGCCCATTTTGGCAATCGATGCCAATGGGGGAGAAGTTTCAGAGAGTTTTGTGGAGAAGTTTAGAGAGTTATCTCCTCCTACTTTGGTTTTGTTCCTTAGCATTTACATCAGTTTAGAGAGTTATCTCCTCCTGCTTTGGTTTTGTTCCTTAGCATTTGCATCTCATACGCATGCACTATTGGTTGTTGCATTGCATAGTGAAGCATAATTCCTTATATAAACTCTCTTGAAAGTGATTGTAATCAATTACCAAAATGGGGGAGATTGAAAGGACATGCGGTGCCCCCATGTGTGGTTTTGGTAATTGATGACACTCTCTATGGACTAATGGTTGCATTGAGTTATATTTGAAGGATTTGTCCATAGGCTCTTCTTGAAGTCCATGTGTTGGTTTCAAGGAGTTTATGTGTTGACCAAGGTGCTATACGGAATTATCCAAAGATTGGTTATGTGAGTGTTGTGCTTATTGCAAGCATGTCTTGAAGAACAAGATTGTATGATCATTCATGTTTACCTTCAAGACATCATCCCAATGAAGAGAGTTGGAAAGATTCAACGTTGATCAACACTAAGTCAAGAGTGAATCAAGTTGATCAACTCACAAAGCGTAGAAGATGTACCGAGAGGGATCAAGTGATCCCATAGTATGATAAGCATTGTCCATTGTGCTTTGTGTACTAACCCATGGTCTATGTGAGAGTTCTATGTGGGGTTAGGTTCGTGTTCATGGGCTTGCATCAAGAGGAAGATATCGCTCAACCCATGGAGAGGAAACATCAAGTGGTGATCGTCATCAAGATTGTCGTGTGCAAGTTTAAGTGGAGCATCACAAAGAGATCAAATGCTTGAAGCTTGCTCTCCATTTTGGTGTCAATGGACTTGTGAAGATGTGCCGAAGAGTGGCTCACCCATAGTGGAGTATGGGGGAGCAATCATCTAGTCTTCATCGACCCAACGCAATCAAGAAAGGTGGTCCATCTTGAGGAGGACAAGTTCATCATCATCTAGCTCAAGTGGACCATGTGAAAGTCAAAGGTTTGCCCTTGATAGTTTTTCTATTTTACCAGTCTCATGGTGGTAGTTGGGAGACCGGGTTTTAGGATCGATTGCCGTACTATCAAGAGGGGCTCTCGATGAGTAGCTTTATCGTATCATTAGTAGAGAGCTCAAACCATTGCATCCTTGCATCATATTTCTTGGTACTTGTTTGGTTCTCTTTGTGAGTTTTGGAGCTTATGGTCATCTTGATGACAAGCTCGAGTTCTTCAAAAATGGAGTTCGCATGCTTCTTCTATCGCGTTTTCGGTGTTGGAGGTTTTACCGGTCTTCTTTGAGAAAGGGTTCTCACCATTTTATTTTGGGTTTTTTCTTACTTTCTTTTTCTTGATATTTCTATCAAGATTGTGTTAGCCCTTGTCTTTAGCTTTCCAACAAACTTGGTTTTATCAAATTCGGAGTTCATTTGCAAAAGTTGTGGTCGTTTTAATTTTACCGGTTCCCGCTTCTCTCTGCCTAGTGCGGGTGCCCGGGGTCCTTGACCCCCGGGTGCCCGGGGTCACCCGAGCCCCTCCTTAGTGACCTCTATGGTCGGTCCGGGTGCCCGGGGTCTCACCCCCCGGGTGCCCGGGGTCTTCCGGGGCTGCTCCAGAACCTCCTCTGACCACCCCGGGTGCCCGGGGTCTTGGACCCCCGGGTGCCCGGGCTCCTCTGTCACCTCCTCTCAGTCCCCTCCGGGTGCCCGGGTTGAGACCCCCGGGTGCCCGGCCCCCCTGCCCTGTTTCTTTACATGTTTGTCCGGGTGCCCGGGGTTTTGCCCCCGGGTGCCCGGGGTTGTATGCCTTTCCCTTTTGTCCGGGTGCCCGGGGTGGCGGGGGGGACCCCTTCTTCTACCTCCAACCCTATTCCTCTTGCAAGCTTTTTCCCCCACCATTGTTGACCTCTTGGAGCTTGCTATCTCTCAATCCTCCATGGATTCTTGCTAGTTTTTGGGGGGAAAGAGAGAGGAGATCTAGATCCACATTTCCACCAATCACTTTCTCCCCTATGTGAGGGAAACCCCTTGGATCTAGATCTTGGAGTTCTTGGTGTTCTCCTTGTTCTTCCTCTCCTTTTCTTCCATAGCTTTTGTTGCTTTGGTGGGATTTGAGAGTGAGGGGCTTCGGCACTCCGTGTGCCCTTGCCATTGCATTTGGTGCATCAGTTTGAGTTCTCCACGGTGATACGTGGAAGTTACAAGTTGAGAATCTTATTACTCTTGGGTGCTTGGTACCCTTGAGCTTGTTCCTCTTGGGTGCTTGGGCGCCCTAGACGGTTGGTGGTGTTCGGAGCTCAATCATTGTGGTGTAAAGCTCCGGGCAAGCGTCGGGGTCTCCAATTAGGTTGTGGAGATCGCCCCGAGCAATTTGACGGGTACCGTTGACCGCCCCCAAGGGTTGTGAAAGTGTACGGGTTCGGTGACCGCCCCCAAGGGTTGCCATTTGTACGGGTTCGGTGACCGCCCTCAAGGGTCCCTTAGTGGAATCACGGCATCTTGCATTGTGCAAGGGCGTGAGGAGATTACGGTGGCCCTAGTGGCTTCTTGGGGAGCATTGTGCCTCCACACCTCTCCAAACGGAGATTAGCATCCGCAAGGGTGTGAACTTCGGGATACATCGTCGTCTCCGCGTGCCTCGGTTATCTCTTACCCGAGCCCTTTATTTATGCACTGTACTTTGTGATAGCCATATTGTTCTTTGTCTTATATCTTGCTATCACATAGTTACTTATCTTGCTTAGCATAAGTTGTTGGTGCACATAGGTGAGCCTACTTTTTGTAGGTTTTGTGCTTGACAAATTAACCGCTAGGTTTATTCCGCATTTGTTCAAGCCTAAGCCGTAATTATCTTAAAGCGCCTATTCACACCCCCCCCCTCTAGGCGACATCCACGATCTTTCACTACTTGATAGTTTAGTGCACCATGCTTAACGGCTTAGAATCGGTACTTCAAAAACGTTTTGAACGTCATGGACCGTATGAGATGTTCCAGGAGTTGAAGTTAATATTTCAAGCAAATACCCGACTTGAGAGATATGAAGTCTCCAACAAGTTCTATAGCTAAAAGATGGAGGAGAATTGCTCAACTAGTGAGCATGTGCTCAGATTGTGTGGGTACTACAATCACTTGAATCAAGTGGGAGTTAATCTTCCAGATAAGATAGTGATTGACAGAGTTCTCTAGTCACCATCACCAAATTACTAGAACTTCGTGATGAACTATAGTATGCAAGGGATGACGAAAACGATTCCCGAGCTCTTCGTGATGTTGAAATCGACAAAGGTAGAAATCAAGAAAGAGCATCAAGTGTTGATGATTGACAAGACCACTAGTTTCAAGAAAAGTCAAAGGGAAAGAAAGGGAAACTTCAAGTAGAATGGCAAGCAAGTTGTCACTCCCGTGAAGAAGCCCAAAGCTGGACCAAAGCCTGAAACTAAGTGCTTCTACTGCAAAGGAAATGGTTACTGGAAGCGGAAATACCCTGAATATTTTGTGGATAAGTAGGATGGCAAAGTGAACAAAGGTATATTTGATATACAGGTTATTGATGTGTACCTTACTAGTGTTTATAGTAGCCCCTGAGTATTTGATACTTGTTCGGTTGCTAAAAATTAGTAACTCGAAATAGAAGTTACAGAATAAACAAAGACTAGTTGAGGGTGAAGTGACGATGTGTGTTGGAAGTGGTTCCAAGATTGATATGATCATCATCGCACACTCCCTATACTTTCGGGATTAGTGTTAAACCTAAATAAATGTTATTTGGCGTTTGCTTGAGCATGAATATGATTTGATCATGTTTATTGCAATATGGTTATTCATTTAAAGTCAGAGAATAATTGTTATTCTGTTTACATGAATAAAGCCTTCGATGGTCATACACCCAATGAAAATAGTTTGTTGGATCTCGATCATAGTAATACACATATTCATAATATTGATGCCAAAAGATGCAAAGTTGATAATGATAGTGCAACTTATTTGTGGCACTGCCGTTTGGGTCATATCGGTGTAAAGCGCATGAAGAAACTCCATGCTGATGGGTTTTTGGAATCACTTGATTATGAATCATTTGATGCTTGCGACTGTGCCTTTTGGGCAAGATGACTAAAACTCCGTTCTTCGGAACAATGGAACGAGCTACTAATTTATTGGAAATAATACATACCAATGTATGCGATCCAGTGAGTGTTAATGCTCATGGCAAGTATCGTTATTTTCTAACCTTCAAAGATGATTTGAGCAGATATGGGTATATCTACTTAATGAAACACAAGTCTGAAACATTTGAAAAGTTCAAAGAATTTTAGAGTGAAGTGGAGAATCATCATAACAAGAAAATAAAGTTCCTACAATCTGATCGTGGAGGAGAATATTTGAGTTACGAGTTTGGCCTTCATATAAAACAATGTGGAATAGTTTCACAGCTCACGCCACCTAGAACACCACAACGTTATGGTGTGTCCGAACGTCGTAATTGCACTTTATTGGATATGGTGCGATCTATGATGTATCTTACCGATTTACCACCATCATTTTGGGGTTATGCATTAGAGACAGCTGCATTCATTTTAAAAGGGCACCATCAGAATCCGTTGAGACGACACCTTATGAACTGTGGTTTGGCAAGAAACCAAGGTTGTCTTTTCTTAAAGTTTGGGGCTGCGATGCTTATGTGAAAAAGTTTCAACCTGATAAGCTCGAACCCAATTCGGAGAAGTGTGTCTTCATAGAATACCCAAAGGAAACTGTTGGGTACACCTTCTATCACAGATCTGATGGCAAGATATTGTTGCTAAGATGGATCCTTTCTAGAGAAGGATTTTCTCTCGAAAGAAGTGAGTGGGAGGAAAGTAGAACTTGATGAGGTAACTGTATCTACTCCCTTATTGGAAAGTAGTTCATCACAGAAATCAGTTTCAGTGATTCCTACACCAATTAGTGAGGAAGCTAATGATGATGATCATGAAACTTTAGATCAAGTTACTACAGAACCTCGTAGGTCCTCCAGAGTACAGTCCGCACCAGAGTGGTGGTAATCCTATTCTGGAGGTCATGTTACTTGACCATGGCGAACCTACGAACTATGAGGAAGCGATGATGAGCCCAGATTCCGCAAAATGGCTTGAGGCCATGAAATATGAGATGGGATCCATGTATGAGAACAAAGTGTGGACTTTGGTGGAATTGCCCGACGATCGGCAAGCCATATTGTATAAATGGATCTTCGAGAGGAAAACAGACACTGGTAGTAGTGTTACTATCTACAAAGCTCGACTTGTCGCAAAAAGTTTTTCGACGAGTTCAAGGTGTTGAATACGATGAAATTTTCTCACTCGTATCGATGCTTAAGTCTGCCCGAATCATATTAGCAATTGCCACATTTTATGAAATCTGGCAAATGGATGTAAAAACTGCATTCCTAAATGGATTTCTAGAAGAAGAGTTGTATATGATGCAACAAAAAGGTTTTGTCGATCCGAAAGGTGCTAACAAAGTGTGCAAGCTCCAGCGATCCATTTATTGACTGGTGCAAGCCTCTCAGAGTTGGAATATACGCTTTGATGAGTTGATCAAAGCATATGGTTTTATACAGACTTTTGGAGAAGCCTGTATTTACAAGAAAGTGAGTGGGAGCTTTGTAGCATTTCTAATCTTATATGTAGATGACATATTGTTGATTTGAAATGATATAGATATTCTGGATAGCATAAAAGGGATATTGAATAAGAGTTTTTCAATGAAAGACCTCGGTGAAGCTGCTTACATATTAGGCATCAAGATCTATAAAGATAGATCAAGACGCTTAATTGGACTTTCACAAAGCACATACCTTGTTTGGTAAAATTTTGAATAAGTTCAAAATGGATCAGTCAAAGAAAGGGTTCTTGCTTGTATTACAAGGTGTAAAGTTGAGTAAGACTCAAAGCCCGACCACGGCAGAAAATAGAAAGAGAATGAAAGTCATTCCCTATGCCACACTCATGGGTTCTATATAATATGTTGTGCTATGTACCAGACCTATTGTGTACCCTGCCCTGAGTTTGGCAAGGGAGTACAATTTTGATCTAGGAGTAGATCACTGGACATCAGTCAAGATTATCCTTAGTGAGGACTAAGGAAATATTTCTCGATTATGGAGGTGATAAAAGAGCCTGTCGTAAAGAGATACATAGGTGCAAGATTTTACACCAATCCAGATGACTCTAAGTCTCAATCTGGATACATATTGAAAGTGGGAGCAATTAGCTAGAGTAGTTCCGTGCAGAGCATTGTAGACATAGAATATTTGCAAAATACATACGGCTCTAAATGTGACAGACCCGTTGACTAAACTTCTCTCACGAGCAAAACATGGTCATACCTTAGTACTCTTTGGGTGTTAATCACATAGTGATGTGAACTAGATTATTGACTCTAGTAAACCCTTCGGGTGTTGGTCACATGACGATGTGAACTATGGGTGTTAATCACATATAGATGTGAATATTGGTGTTAAATCACATGGTGATGTGAACTAGATTATTGACTCTAGTGCAAGTGGGAGACTGAAGGAAATATGCCCTAGAGGGCAATAATAAAGTTATTATTTATTTCCTTATTTCATGATAAATATTTATTATTCGTGCTATAATTGTATTAACCGGAAACTTAGTACATGTGTGAATACATAGACAAACATAGTGTCACTAGTATGCCTCTACTTGACTAGCTCGTTAATCAAAGATGGTTAAGTTTCCTAACCACAGACATGAGTTGTCATTTTATTAATGGGATCACATCATTAGAGAATGATGTGATTGACTTGACTCATTCCGTTAGCTTAGCACTTGATCGTTTAGTATGTTGCTATTGCTTTCTTCATGACTTATACATGTTCCTATGACTATGAGATTATGCAACTCCCTGTTCCTATGACTATGAGATTATGCAACTCCCGTTTATAGGAGGAACACTTTGTGTGCTACCAAACATAACTAGGTGATTATAAAGGAGCTCTATAGGTGTCTCCGAAGGTACATGTTGAGTTGGCGTATTTCGAGATTATGATTTGTCACTCCGATTGTCAGAGAGGTATCTCTGGGCCCTCCCGGTAATGCACGTCACTATAAGCCTTGCAAGCAATGTGACTAATGAGTTAGTTGCGGGATGATGCATTACATAACGAGTAAAGAGACTTGCCGGTAACGAGATTGAACTAGGTATTGAGATACCGACGATCGAATCTCGGGCAAGTAACATACCAATGACAAAGGGAACAACGTATGTTGTTATGCGGTTTGACCGATAAAGATCTTCGTAGAATATGTGGAAGCCAATATGAGCATCCAGGTTCCGCTATTGGTTATTGACCGGAGACGTGTCTCGGTCATGTCTACATTGTTCTCGAACCCGTAGGGTCCACACGCTTAAAGTTCGGTGGTGATCGGTATTATGAGTTTATGTGTTTTGATGTACCGAAGGTAGTTCGGAGTCCCGGATGAGATCGGGGACATGACGAGGAGTCTCGAAATGGTCGAGACGTAAAGATCGATATATTGCACGAATATATGCGGACTTCGGAAAGGTTCCGAGTGATTCGGATATTTTTCGGAGTACCGGAGAGTTACGGGAATTCGCTGGGGAGTATAAGGGCCTTATTGGGCCATACGGGAATAGAGGAGAGAGGCCGAAAGGAAGGAGGCACACGCTCCCCCTCTGGTCCGAATTGGACAAGGGGTGCAGCCCCCTTTTCCTTCTCCCTCTCCCCCTCTTTCCTTCTCTCTGATGTCTACTACACAACCTTCTTCTTGTAGACGTTGTTGGGCCTGCAAGTGCACAGGTTTGTAGGACAGTAGCAAATTTCCCTCAAATGGATGACCTAAGGTTTATCAATCCGTAGGAGGCGTAGGATGAAGATGGTCTCTCTCAAGCAACCCTGCAACCAAATAACAAAAAGTCTCTTGTGTCCCCAACACACCCAATACAATGGTAAATTGTATAGGTGCACTAGTTCGGCGAAGAGATGGTGATACAAGTGCAAAATAGATAGTAGATATAGGTTTTTGTAATGTGAAATAATAAAAACAGCAAGGTAACAAGTGGTAAAAGTGAGCGTAAACGGTATTGCAATGATAGAAAACAAGGCCTAGGGTTCATACTTTCACTAGTGTAAGTTCTCTCAACAATAATCATATAGATAGAACATATGACAAGCCCTCAACATGCAACAAAGAGTCACTCCAAAGCCACTAATAGCAGAGAACAAACATAGAGATTATGGTCGGGTACGAAACCACCACAAATCTATTCTTTCGGATTCATCTATAAAAGAGTTCGTACTAGAATAACACCTTAAGATACAAATCAACCAAAACCCTAATGTCACCTAGATACTCCATTGTCACCTCAAGTATTCGTGGGCATGATTATACGATATGCATCACACAATCTCAGATTCATCCAACCAACATAACAGTACTTCAAAGAGTGCCTCAAAGTTTCTACCGGAGACTCAAGAATGTGTGCCAACCCCTATGCATAGGTTCCCAAATGTCACGAAACCCGCAAGTTGATCACCAAAACATACATCAAGTGGATCAATAGAATAACCCATTGTCACCACGGTTATCCCACGCAAGACATACATCAAGTGTTCATAAAAGACTCAATCCAATAGATAACCTCAAAAGGGGAAACTCAATTCATCACAAGAGAGTAGAGGGGGAGAAACATCATAAGATCCAACTACAATAGCAAAGCTCGGGATACATCAAGATCTTGCCATAGAGGAACACGAGAGAGAGAGAGAGAGAGAGATCAAACACATAGCTACTGGTACATACCCTCAGCCCCGAGGGTGAACTACTCCTCCTCGTCATGGATAGCGCCGGATGATGAAGATGGCCTCGGTGATGGGATCCCCCCGTGAGTGCTTGAACAGGTCCCGATTGGTTTTGGTGGCTCTGAGGCTTTCGTGGCGGAACTCCCGATCTATCTTCTGCTCGAAGTTTTAGGGTATATTGGTATATATAGGAGCAGGGAGTGCGTCGGTGGAGCTACGAGGGCCCCACGAGGTGGAGGGCGCGCCAGGGGGTGGGCGCGCCCCTACCGTGCCTTCCTCGTTCTTCCTTGACGTGGACTCCAAGTCTCCGGGTTGCTTTCCTTCCAAAAATAACTTCTCCAGCTTGATTTCGTTCGTTTGACTCGTCGATATTCCTTTTCCTCGAAACACCGAAATAGGCATAAAACAAAGAAATGGGGTGGGCCTCCGGTTAATAGGTTAGTCCCAAAAATAATATAAAATTGGATAATAAAGCCCAATATTGCCTAAAACAGTAGATAAAGTAGCATGGAGCAATCAAAAATTATAGATACGTTGGAGACGTATCACTCTCCTACTCCGGAAAGGAAAGGGGAATCCTACTAGGACTTGGGAGTCCTAGTAGGACTCCCCACACTTGGCGCGCCCTCCTCTAGGGCCGGCCTCTCCCTCCCTCCTTTATATACGGGGGCAGGGGGCACCTCTAGACAAAACAATTGATCTCTTGATCTCTTAGCCGTGTGCGGTGCCCCCCTCCACCATATTCCACCTCGGTAATATCATAGTGGTTCTTAGGCGAAGCCCTGCGTCGGTAGCATCGTCAACACCGTCATCACACCGTCGTGCTGACGGAACTCTCCCGCAAAGCTCTACTGGATCGGAGTTCGTGGGACGTCATCGAGCTGAACGTGTGCTAAACTCGGAGGTGCCATACGTTCGGTACTTGATCGGTCGGATCGTGAAGACGTACGACTACATCAACTGCGTTGTGCTAATGCTTCCGCTTTCGGTCTACGAGGGTACGTGGACAACACTCTTCCCTCTCGTTGCTATGCATCACCATGATCTTGCATGTGCGTAGGAAATTTTTTGAAATTACTACGTTCCCCAACACTATTATCCACATGCCATATAATACCTTTCTTGACAAGGTCAAGACCATATTCAATTCCCTTCCAAACAGTCGGATAATTTCTAGAAAAAAACGCATCAAGGAGATTTCCATTTGGATAATATTTTGCATGTAGTAAGCGTGCGCATAAGCTATCTAGGGTATCCAGAAGCTGCCAAGCCTGCTTTGCGAGAAGTGCTTGGTTAAAAGCATACATGGCACGGAAGCCCATGCCCCCTCTAGCTTTCGGAAGTATCATTTTATTCCAACTTAACCAGCCGATCTTGTGTTTTCCCTTGTACATCCCCACCAGGATGATACTCATCTCGAAGATGGTGGATATTGGATCCTGATTTCAAGTGTGTCTAGTGCAAAGGTGGAGTGCTTGATGAAACTATCATACGGTTCTAGCATCACCGCATTGTCGTAGAACGTCCATGGCCTCTCCTCCATAACTCTCTACCAAGCTCCCTAACATGAGGATTGTAAGGCCAACTCCAACGCGTTGATGCATAGAATACACGCCCTAGTTTTGCTCTCTTTCATTCTCCTTTGTTCCAGATAAAAGCGGAAGGGAGGCGGCAGGTTCCCCCTCGGTGGAAGTTAGTGAGGCCGGCGGTTCCCTCTCCCTTCGTCTGCCTCTCCAGCGACGGGAGAGATGGGGAACCCCGGTTCTCGTCCAGTCTGTACATAAAGATAGGGATAGGGTTTCGAGAGGTGTCGCCATTGTGGTGGTGGTGGTGACGCCGCGTCGAATAAGTTTGCCTCTGCTCCTTTTCCACCATGATGGTGCTCCCTAGGGTGGCGTCGAGGAGCCGGAGGCCCTGTTTGCTCGCCATCCGTTCGGTGCGGGGAGAGTTGGTTTCCTAGGTGGAGTCGGCGAGACGACGACGGTGATTCCATCAAAGGATTTTGTCCTCTAGCTTCGACCTCGTCACAATGGCATTTTCTTCGCCGCCATTGAGGAGCTAGGAGGAGTTGTACAGGAGGTCACTGGTGGTGATGCTGGCGTGCGGGATAAAACGGAGTTTCTGGAGCAGGGAAAGAGGTGCGAGGCCGGCAGATCTGGTGTCTTTCCTCGACGTTGTCAATGGAAATCGGCGGATCTGGGTCCTGGGCAGCACGGGGTGGTTCCCCGGCCGACGCACCACATCGGCATGTGCCTAGTCGCGTGCGGTGGGCCCGTCCTTCGGCTCGTAAAGCTTGTTTGGCAATGGTGCTTCCCTGGATTTGGTGAAGATGGAGGCCGAGCTTCTCTTTCGACGACGCTGGAGGTCGGCGGTGGCCAATGGATTTGGTGGTTGCAGGATCCTCTAGGGGCCTTCTTGTTATTTTCATTTTCATGGGGTTCTTTCTGCATTTGTTATGGGGCTTCTGTTGTTCCCCCCATGTTTCCTGTCGGTGCCGCGTGTGTGCTTCTTTGTACTCATTGTATGAATGGATGTACGCAGTTTCAAAAAAAATGTGTCGATGCATTTGATCCGCGTGCGTCCGTTTGGGTCAAAACAGACAGAAACACGTGGACGCAAACCCAAATCACGTCTTCTTAGTGTCCATCTGAATGCATTTTCGGCCCAAATTTGGGTCTGTTTTGTGTCCACACAGACACAAGACGGACAGACTACGCGTCCTCTCGTTATCCTCCTCGGGATCGCGTGTAAGCCGGCCAACCACCACCGTTAGTCCTACTAAATGACATGCACGCTCCCGGGTAGCACGTCAGCCACAAGAAGTGTCCCACGCGTGTCCTTTTATGCAAGCGTGTGCGTGGGGGCAGCCTCATCCACTTCTAGCCACACCAGTCCACATCTAGAGCTTGCTCCCCCATCGCCTGACACGAACCCTAGCCCGTCGCCGTTGCCATGGGCTTCTTCAGCCGTGGCATCAAGCATGGCAGCACGACCACGAGGCCGGCTCATCGCAACGTCCCGTCAACTTCACATTGGCACCGTGGGGTGGCCAACCTACACGTGCACGCGACCGATATACCTCCCACACAGCTGGCACCTCGACCCCAACCGCATTCTGGTGTCAGACGTGTCACAGTCTGAGCGCGCGCGTGCACTGGAGATCCACAACCTCTGTGCCCTCCTCTCACGGGAGCAACGACGCAACCCCGCATATGCGTCGAATTCCATGAACCGGGATGTCTGGTTCCCGATGGAGCACGACGCGCGCCGCCGTGGGGTCGTCCAGATGGATGCCCGCCTTCAACCGCCAGTGGTGGTGCGAGAGGAGGACGAGTAGGAGGAGGCCACTTTCCAGGCGGCCCTCGAGGAGGCGACGTGGTGAGCCATGGAGGAGTCTGTGTGCACCGAGATGGCCATGTGGACTGGCCTTGAGCAGGCACTCCAAGAGTCCACGTCCGGTGTCCAGGCTCCACCCCCACTGCCACCGCCACCACTGCAGCCATCTCCACCGCTACCGCCCCCTCCCACGCCGACGCTCGCCCCCGAGATCTACCAGTGGACGAGTGAGCTATCATTCTACATCTCTGCGCCGCCCGTTTGGCTAGGCGCGATGGAGGAGGAGCGGCATCACATCGACGAATGGGAGGGACGCGGTCTGGCGGCAGAGCGAGCAGCCTGATGCAGTGGGATCGCGAGGAGGCCAAGCGCCACGAGCAGGAGAAAACGGCAGCACAGTGTAGCAGCAGCAGGCGCCGAAGGCAGCGGCGCTAGCAGCCTACCAGCAGGCCTTCCCATGGGCGGCGCCGCCGACATTCGTCGACCTGTCCAACCGCATCGTCCCTTCTTCAGCATCTCCTCCACCTCGCTCGTGTTCATCCACGAGCTTGAATATCCTCTTTCCATTCCTTCGTCCCTTTCCGTATGAATCGTTCCGTATCTGTAGCAAAGCTCGCACAGACTCCCATCAGCGAATGATGGCAGGGGAGGGGATTTCTGTACGACAATCGCCTCGGCGCTGCCAAGAGGACACGAAACCGTACGGCCCACACAGACAGATAGGCAAGGTGCTGTCCTATACAGGATTGGACGCTGAATCTGTAGAGTGCTTACAACAATTACTAAGGATTGGACGCTGAATCTGTAGAGTGCTTACAACAATTACTAAGGACAATAGCTTGGCATGTTTGACAGATCATCAACAGCGCAAGTCAACATACCTCCATATAAAAAACAGCAACCACCTTTGATGCTGTACACCATAACCAGGCATATCATTGATAACATGACACCCAAAACAAACATATATATATGGTGAGACGCAATAGAAAAACACACACCAGCAACATCAACAAGCCAAAATAGCCTCACATTCCATTCACCCTGGAGCATAAAACATGATAGTGCTATGTCACTTTGATCTCCACATTAACTTCGGTCATACTGACTGCAACTGCAGCCGCCGGGATACAGGGGTTCTCATAATCAACTAACTAAAAATTCACCTTTATTTAGCAAACTGGGTAGTCTGATAACTCTTATCTCTTTGTAGATACATGGCACCTCTAACCTGTAAACAGCAATCAGAGCCAGACCTCTTCTTTCTCTAGAGATATGTACATCCATCACTGTGTATAGCCTCCAGGGGTCTTGGAAATATGTGACCACTGTCTCGAGGTATTGATGCCAGCCTAATTTCCATCCGTCGCTCCAGATATAGCACCCTTGGGTCCAAAATCAAGTCTCACCCAAAGTGATGGAGACCTACCTACTGGTGGGTTATGTTACTTCACTATTGCTGTGATTCTGTGAATCAAATCAAAGAGCTGCCTTTTCAGCTATAGCTGAGACTTTTGTTGACAAATCTGAGATTTCACTTCATAGAACCATCTCACCAACAGTCATTTCATTCACAAACTTCAGAATGAGCCGCAAAATCCAGAGACTTCTCCACAACTTGCAACATCTGTTTTGATGGAAGTATCTGTAAGACAAGTTGATAGATTAGTAAACATTTGATAGGCAAATGAAAAGGTGCGCGCAAGAGTGCTTCCTGGTAGAAAAAAATATACTAGCAATATTCGTGCAAAAATATGTCCATTTGTTTCGTATAACAAAAATGTACGCATATACTCCCTCCGTTTCTAAATATTTTTCTAGAGATTTCAACAAGTGACTACATACGGAGCAAAATGAGTGAATCTACACTCTAAAATATGTCTACATACGTATGTGGTAGTCCATTTAAAATCTCTAAAAAGGCAAATATTTAGGAACGGAGGGAGTAGTTGCTAAGACATTCGTCCCTCCTTAAAACCATCATAATTTTGCAAAAATGTTTGCTAATGCATAATGCACATCTATACAAAAATCGCATTGCTTTCAAAAGGAAGTGTTTGTCACTTCCCAATACCACATGCACATGCACCTAACAGCACAAAATACATTTTCCTATTTGGTGACAAGTTCCTATTATTTTCCGAGACATTTTTTCTGTTAGATGTGTTTGTCAGATAGGAATCAGAAAAGGCTGGAAACAAGACAAAAGACGCCCAATAGATGGTGCTGGAAACATGAGGAACGGTGTACACAATTAATTATAGAGGAAGAGTCTGAAAACAGGTTGAATAAATAAATAAAATATGGTAAAATAGCGTACCATTGGTGGACAAACTCACGATCCTGAACTTGACTTTTGAACCCATACTTGTCTCTGCACACATCATTTATGGTATTAGACTTTTAGAGTAATAATGCCTAACAAAAATCACCCCCATGCAGTCAGCCAAGGCAAGTAAAAAGCTATAAACTAATCACACCTCATGAGCCACATAGCTAGCAGGGCCCCTCTTTGAAGGCTTTCCATCAGATGTAATAGGAGGGATTTCCATCTCCTTCGACCCACGTGGTGGACCACGGCGGTTGGCATGCCTGTTTCCTGAATAACATATTACACCATGAACCACAGTACAGAAACTGATATAGAAAAAACTTTGGATTGCTTGTCTGCTAATCGCTAACTATAATTATAGCCAGATAAAAACAAACCATTCTCCACAAGGCCACCACGGCCACCAGGACTCCTTGTATCTATTTTTCTCTCTCCATGGCCTGCATCATCAAGTATGTTAATACAGTAATAACTCGAGCATCAGGAATAATTAACAATAAAAGTTGTTAAATGACTCGTACCATCTACTTGCTGAGAGAAATTGTCCATAGAGTGTGACTGCATTAGCGGGAACTCAGACGATGAGGCTTGCGTACCGCCTCCTGATGCAGACTTGTCATAGCGGCGAGGGGCCCAAACACCTCGGTCAGGCCTATCTCTATTTCTGGCATGTCTTTCAATCTTCTCACCAATGGGTCCAGAACCATGCAGATGATTATGCTTGTCATCATAGTGGTTTTTCTCAGCATTTTCAACAGTCTGATCTTTTACAGTGGAACGCGAGTTTGGAGCCCGTGGTGGCCTCTTATCCTTCTCGGCACTAATTATGTGACCTTCTTGCTCATGTTGAGATGATGCTATTGCATGGCGTCCTTCCTTGTTTGAAAGTATAGTCTTGATAATTCTGCCACTGGCCTCATTTCGCTGGTCTTGTCTAGAAGTTGATGGGGGTGTATTTCTCGAAGGCGGCACAGACTGCTGCGGGGCTGAGCTATCAGATATCTGTGGCAAAGCAGATAATATGACAGTCCATACCAATTAAATGATAAAAAAAACCTCGGGGAATGTGTCTGCTTACATTGGAATCAACCCTCGCTCTTCCTTTCAGAAGGACAATTTTGTCCTTTTTACCGTCGATGACCTGAGCAGATCCAGATGGCCCACCGCTTGTAGCATCTACAAGACGGGACAAAACAAAACAACAGTATTAAAATCATAGAGGAAATAGGCATTTGTATTCCACTATAAGGATGGAAAGTAGTGGATCACATAGGGTAAAGAAAGAACTAAAGATTAAGTGGTACAAAACAATAATTCAACAGTTACCCTTGTAAAGGGAATACAGCTCCATGATTAATAAAAATAAATAAATGAAAAAACAACACACAATTCTCGAATACGACAAATAACGTAAAAGTGGTAAGTGGGTGACATCATGCAAGGAGGACTGGCATCGTTCCCATGAACGGATTGCGTGTCGGAATTGAAAACATCCACTTGGGCTACTGCCACATGTCAGTTTTTGAACCAAACAATTGAGGAACACAATCTATGTTTCTTTCCACTGACGGTGCTTCGGATTGGCTTTTCAAAAGCACACTTATTTTTGCCATTGCAGAAAACATTAGCTAGCAAGCTAACACATTGAAGTCAAAATAGTAAAGGTTCCAATATTAGCTAGATTCCGTGCCACGCAGTACACGCAAACCAACTTATTTTTGCCATTGCGGAAAAAATTAGCTAGCAAGTTAACACATTGAAGTTAAAATAGTAAAGGTTCAAATATTAGCTAGATTCCGCGCCACGCTGTACACACAAAACAACTCAGCCATGAGTCTGTTCTTATAAACATGAACTATGTCCCATTCCCATGTAACGGATTAAGCTCAAGTTGACAATGGGGCTCAAAGACCCTAGTCTGTCTATTAGTTGATACAACATTCCAACAACACATAGTCAAGGGTCATACCAGAAAGACCACACTTAGTTAGTAATAATCTAAGACACCCAAAGTACTGTTGTGTATTGACAACAGTTATAACAACAAGCTAATAACAATAAACAATTTCTTCAATGTAGTACCACCTGAAGTTCCAGCAATGATTTTCTCTCTGTGTGTATGATCATCTCTCTTTGGCGCTAAGATGTAAGTCGGCTTCTCCTTAGCATTGTCTCGCACAACATACTGCTGGATATCACAGAACAGAGCATATTAGTAACTTCAGTTCATAATTCATTGCGAATAATAAACAGAAAGTACCAATTGTTGTTTACTTAGTTTTGACAGGTAACCATTCTCAGAGAGAAAAGACATAGAACACCATGCCAAAGCCTCAAGGAAAGAAGTACTCCCCCCATCCTGAATTACGTGTCCTAGATTTGTCTAGTTACGGATCTATCTAGACACGTTTTAGTGTTCGATACATCCGTATCTAGAAAAATCTAAGACAAGCTTTTTGGGACGGAGGTAATACTACTTTTTACAGAACGCCACAAAATAAATAGTGCAACACTCAAGATAACCAATATGAAGCGCCGAGCATTACAGTGTCTATATGCTTCAACCAAATACAACTGAATACACACTTGCATATGTTCAAAAGAAATTATGAGAACTCCACAACCATAACCCAAAAAAGAACAATTCTGAAGTGGTTGGAATATATAAAACATATATGAGCATATGATCCATAGATACTGGGGCAAAACATGCATAGAGGAAATGACAGGCTGACAGTAATCATGAGGATTAACATGCTAACATAAAAAAAACATAGGAAATATACAGAGCATCTGATCCACAGTGATAAGTTTATGATACAAACATAAAAGGAAACAAAAGAAACATCTCATTTCACTATTTCAGATCAAAATACAAATAGAACAGCAGAACCGTTGAGAATATTTTGTAGGGATATAAAATGAAAACATATAGTAAAGAACTAATCTATACCTACTCCCTCCGGTCCTTTTTACTCCGCGTATTAGATTTGTGTCAAGTCAAACATTGCAAAGTTTGAACAAATTTATATTAAAAAATATCAACATCTACAATACCAAATATATATATACTATGAAACTACATTTCATAACGACTTAACAATATTGATTTGGCATTGTGAATGTTGATACTTTTTCCCATAAGTTTGGTCAAAGTAGAGATACTTTGACTTCGGACAAAGTTATATGCAGACTAAAAAGGACCGAAGGGGTACTTGTCTAGGCATAGAGGTACACTACTCAACACCTACTTCTGTAAAAACATGACATGGTAATGTGCTGGCATTTGAGCCCCACCTGCTAACACATGTTATAATCCAAAAATGGCCAATAAAAAAAGGTTCATGTCACCATATACATGCTTGGAACAGACTTGTTATTACATGTTACTATTTCAAGTACAAAATTAATGAGTAGGCCTACTCAAAACATATGTATGGAAGGATAAGATCCATTTCATGTGACAATTCTCGACCAAGCATATTACCGTTGAAGTGGAGGCCCTGCGCCTTTCAGAAGACCTCTTAGATGGACTAGAACTACTAGTTACCACACCTGCAACTTTTCTGCTTAGTCTACTACTTACAGACCTCTGCAGTGTGTGAAATGCTAGTTAGTACACACCTGACAGTTGATAAACGATAATAAAACTTGAGAGTATAATCAATTCAACCAATATACCTGAGCCATACTCTTAGCCGCCCTTTGCTGACGAACATAAACCATAAGAGGTGTCACAACAGGGGGCTCCTTTCCAGCAGCTGCAATAGTAACCAAGTAAAGACATGACCTTCTTTTATGCTTAGCATCTTTGAATAGATAAATTAATTACGCAATAATGCTTTACTACCAATAGAAAGTTACGAGATGTTTTACCTGCTCTTTCGGCTTCTTTCCTTTCAAGCTGAATTTCAGCACTTGGCAAATGCTCAGTAGGCTTTGATATAAGCTCAAGAAACTCCAAGTATTCTGGATCTGAATATTCGACAACAGAAATAACTAAGTTCGAAAAAACGAGAAATATGGAAGTACGGTACATATTGGACAACAAAAATGCTTGTTTAAGACCTTTAGTTATAGTTCCTTGACGAGCATCTTTCTTGATATTTGACTTCGGAACCTGTTGTGATGGTGCATATTCCACAAGAGCTTTAAATTGAGCACCTGGCAGGGAACCATGGACAACATGCATGACATACAATTAAAACATGCATAGATGCATAACCAAACATATACTTGAGTTTTAGGAAAAAAAGAACTTCGCAAATTGATTAAAGAATTACGACAAGCTAACAATTTCAGTACCTAACAGGATATATTGATTAACTAACCCCATAAGTCAACAATACAGCATAGGTGGTCATTGTGTTCATTCATTATGTCTGACACCTGACCAAACTATTGGGCAGGCTATAAAAGAGGAAACTGATGGCTAGTTTAATTTTCTGGATAACCTCAGGCATTGATCATCTAAGAAGGATGAACGCAAATATGGCAGTATTTATTTGCTAGCCAGCCCTAATCAAGATGACCCATCTTCCGTTCAATGGCTATGTGACTGCTAAGCATTAACATTTTATGTCAATTTGAAATCTTGTAGAAAATAATATGGCTATTGCAAAAATCACATCATGTATAGTGCTGTACTGATGCAACAAATAGTATAGTAGAAACTGAAGAATGCAAAGAGTGCCTCACTAATGAACTTATATCTCTAGCGTGGACAGCGATAAGTGGACGTATCTGAATATGAGTTCCGCATACTGTTGATTGCACATGAGAAAAGAAACAAAAAGAGCATATTGGTTAAGAAATGAAGGACTTACCCTTTTCATTCACAAATACATGCCCATTGAAGAACTCAGCAAACTCAACAACATCTTCTGGGCTCTTGAAGTTAAGGTAGAGACGAGAATATCTATGATTCTTTTGGCTGGAAATAAAAATTCAGTTAACCAACTGCAAAAATATGGTGGCAAATAATTAAGTCGCTATTGTATCAACAACTTCTGGGCTCTTGAAGTTAAGGTAAAATCGGCTGGATAGATAAATTTTGTTAACCAATTGGACAAAAGAGGGTGGGAAACAAGGAACATACTAGTGTTTACTTCCCACTGCTAGGTTCCAATAAGGAAGCCTTATACTTTGAGTAAAAGCAACTCAAAGACATCAAAATTTAAGGAAGAAACTACTACGCAAATCACCATAGCACAGGACTGGTAAATAAAAAGGCTGAATGCTACACGGTAGTTTCGACTTCAAGTGTTTCTGTTTCTTTTAAGAAATTGCTCTAGAACAAGCACACTATAAGTGAATTCTGGCTCTTGTATCCAAAATAAGAGAAAGCAAAAAATGAACATTTTACATTTTCAGTTGCCATAAAAAACCAGTGAGGCCAGCGACAAACTAAAGAAATGGAATTAGCAGGTAGAAAGCATAGATAGTTGCATAACAAATAAGGCAACCTCTATTCACTAATACTTAAGGTACAATCATTGACAAATTTGTAGTCGAAAACAAAATTACAAGCACAGATCATAACTACGATTTAACACCCAACAGTTCATTCTGGTTGAACGTAAGATGGCAAGAATTGGAAACTGCAAGTGGCACCGCATTGTAAACTACAAGTCCACAGCTAGGGATAATGTGCTGCACTAGATAGCAGCAACAATTTTAAGCTTAACGTCTCAATTACGCAAATGAACATGCTGATTGCTAATAACGAAACAAACTACATCACTTATACAAGCACACGAAATCTATGGGGAAAAACCAGAAACTGCTAGTCGCATAATTCCTAGACAAGGCCAACTACAAGTCTACAACTAGGAATAACATGATGCACTAGATTGCGCAACAGTTCTATTTAAGCTAAGCATATCAATTACACAGATGGAACATGCATGCTAATAACAAAAAAAAACACTAAATCACTTAAACAGCACACTAAATCTAAACGGAAACTGCCAGTCGCCTAGCACATGAGTCCTAGGTTAAACAGCCACGACCCCAATCCAGACCTAAAGAGGACCGAACAACGCAGGAAGGCCAACGCACGCCCAGGGGACTCGGGGAGCGAGGGAGAGAAAACGCTGACCTGGCATTACCGGGGCGGAAGCAGGTCCAGTCATACCGCCCAGCGAAGCGGGCGTCAACCTGGTCCACGACGGCCTGCTGCGCAATCGCCGGCGGCAGCCGCCTGAGCACCACCTTCGTGCGGTGCGCCGGGTCCTTCATGTGCGCGCGCGCCGCCAGCTCCAACTCCTCGGGTCCGAAATCCGCCCAGGAACCGGGACCCACCACCACACCGCACCGGCACAAACCCTAGGGGCCGGGTCACATCGAGGCGGGGCGGGGCGGGAGGGCAGACGGGCGCGAGATCTGAGGAAGGGTTAGGGTTTGGAGCGGGGCTGGGGCTGGGGAAGGAGGAGGTCTCTCGCTTTCGTCTGCTGCTTCTCCCCCCTCTCGCGAAGTCGCGTGCGACTCTTTTCGGTCTCTGGTTGGGGTTGGGGTTTGGGGTTGGGAGATGAGAAATTGGAAACTGTCGGAGATTAGGGGAAGTGGAAGAGGAGGACGACGACGAGGACGAAACGAAAAGAAAAGGCGACACGGGAGAGGGGAAAAAAAGAGGAAAGGCGCAAGAAAAGATACGAGAAAAAAGATGTAGAATAAGTTGATGCATCAAAAAAGAAAAACGGCTATAGCATTTTTCTACAAGTTTCCCTATAGCTATACGGCGATGTGAACATGTGATGCAGTTTTTGTTGGCAGTTTAGTTACAACCGCAAATGCTAACCCCGCTAAATTGCATAGCAGTCAAGAAGGTTAACTACATTATCAACAAAACTAGTTAGAAAGTAAGCTTGCGCTAGTTTCCATCACATGACAACTCAAGTCTCAACTCAACTCAGTGCCGACGACTAGAAATCTTGACCCTAATCAGTCACCTCAGTATTTTCCTTAAAAGTTACGACATGTGAGGCGGGGTGGGTGGGTGGCTACTTAAGCTGCAACTGGTGATCCACATCATGACTCGACCCTTTGATAGACAATTATGAGTTCATGAATTCATACTTCACCTAATCATATGCCTCTGCTGCACCAAGATAGGGCAAGTAACCTGCTCTCTATCTATCCCATTAGCACAAGTCCAGTTTTTTTTAACAAAATTCTGCCACTACATGAACAAGTCATGAACAGATCTATTTGGGTTTGTGAATTGATATCCTTCCAAGTACAAACAGTGTATATATGTGCTAATTTTATTTTTTTGCTTTTATTTGTAAGCTCATAAAATAGTTAAACTGAAAATGACATGATCAATTAAGGAACCAGTCTCACGAAGGTTGGTGCTTGATGCAGCGGAGGATCACATTGTATTGTTGACCGTTTCAATTTACTGGGTCGTCGTCATTGTGAGGTTGCCGACTGGAGGAACTGCAGCAGCTCTCTGTTCTCCAACCATTAAATTCACAACTGAATAACGAAACTCTTGACTCGATTAATTATGTCCTATAGGATGTGAAGGCAAACGAGTTGCGATGATCTGCTTGACTGCACCGCCTCCAACAACACTGGATTCACATAATCAGTATAGCAGCCCTTGCCAGACAGTTGGCTTTGGTGTTTATTTTCATGTTTAACTATTTGGATGTGTTCTTTTGAATACCTCTGATTATCTGCATGGCGTATTTAACCATTCTTTATGGCACATACATGTAGGTATTGCTAAAGAGATGCAGGGTGCTTCAGATATGAAGATATGCAATCTGTTAGTATTATGGGCCAGGGTATCTGAACTTTTACTTTTAGCCTGGTGGGTACTTGATGTAAAAATAATGTATGTTCACTATGAACTCAGCTTCAGCGCCTAATCTTAATTTTATTCTCATTGCCATACACCTTCACAGTTGTGGCTTTGACCAACATAGATGATCGTCATTTTTTTGTATAGGTGTGTAATTATTAAATAAATGTTTGTATTTATTATTTGGACTAGGTCAACATCTGTTGTTTTCCTTCATAATATCTAAATGAAGAAGCTGAAGTAGCCAAGTTCGGAGGAGAAGTTGGCCCAGTCCGGCCACGTTTGGCCGGAGATACCCAGAGGTACCTTCCTGTGGGAACACCCGTGCTGATGGACAATGCACCGAACTTGCATGAAAATTCATGACCTCTGGGTCTATCCTCTGTACGTGTTGCCAGGTTTAGTGGCGTTCTCCTAATCCTCTTTTCTCTGCACGACTTCTGCTGATATCCTTTTATCTACATTATCACATTTTCTAACATGTTCATGTGCAGGATGACTGATGCATGCATTGCTATGAGCAAGGGGTTAACAAAATACCAATAGCATGCTGTGACATCTCATTAGATTTTCCCAAACTATTCTATAAAATTAACTGATTCCTAGCATTGTATCATTAGCAGTCTGAGGATCTTTTGTTTTGTTTTGCTTACCCATGATGAATAGAAGGAAATGCTCTTGACCGATTGATTTTCCTCTAGGCAAATTGTGACTAATTCTATCGCAATATTTTCTTCATTATCTTCAGTATTTTTTTATCTAATGTCACATTACAGAGAAATTTTCAGTATCTCCGGTATTTGTGATGTCGACCAATCGGTCTCCTTTAAAGAATGCTATTGGCACTTGGAAGTACCCAATAAATCACTCCACAAAACAAGAAAGTACAGGTTAGATCATGTGCCCTTTGTTCTGATATTTATTAACCCCTTTACTTTTCTGGCTGGCACTATAGCTAATATGATCTCCCTTGAACTAAATACATTGTCAGATCTTATGGTCTTCAATAAATTATCAACATGGTAATGACATGTTAGTTATACACTACATCTTCAATAAATTATGTTCTGTTAAGCGCAACTACTATAAGTAGTGCCCTTGTCGGTTTGTCAGGTTCAGTGAAAAAACTTTCAAGAAGGGATGATACAATCTTGTACTTAATTTGGAAGCTCGCCCTTTTTATTGTTAAGATCGCCAGACACAACTGTTTCCTATATATATTATGCAGCTATACATATGTTTGCATTTATCCCTTTATTTAAGACAAGCATGCAACAAGACACTTAATTATAAACAGAGCAAATACCACACATGCTTTACTTTTAATGACAGGCTACAGTATTTCAGAGATGGGATGAATCTGAGTTGTTGATGTATAGTTGCTACTGAACAATGAAAATGGAAGATTATGCTTTATAGATTTGATAGTGAGTTCAAAATTACTTAGTTTTCCTTTGGCTGGAATGTTAATCTATGTGAAACTTATGCATCTATTTAAGAATTATATATATATATATATATATATATATATATATATATATATATATATATATATATATATATATATATATTTAGCTCTTTGAATAATGCACATACGACATGATCTATCCTAACAAGTTGTTTTGTGTCAATCACGGACTTAAAGGAGCAATGGCAAGCAGCAGCAGCGGTGGCAAGCAGAGGCAGCGGGCAGCAGAAGCAGAGGGCAGCGATGGCAACGGGCAGCAGAAGCAGAGGGTTGTTGCGTCGTGATTGAGGGTAAGTGTATAGGGAGATGCAGGGTGGGGTGGGGTCCTAATCATCTGTATTATTGATGCTCTGGCTATCGCCTCACCATTATTGAATGGTGCTCCCGCTACAACTATAGATGTGTTGGTCAGTGGCTACGTTAGTAGATTACTAATCACTTGAGATTCAAACAAAATACAGACTGCCGACTCCATGGGCGAGAGAAGGACACACACGGCTGCAAGATGCAGAAGAACGGGAGAATAGTTGTAGATTACTAATCAAGAATTCCAAGTGCAGACCACGTTGGCAGATTACTAATCAAGAATAGGAGAATAGTTGTAGAACAAGACCCCACGGCTAGGAGATCTCCGGGTGCATACTACGTTTTTTTCTTTGCGCAAGAGTGCAGACTACGTTGGCAGAGTACTAAGCAAGAATTGCAAGATGCGGAACAGGAAGGGTGATGCGGTGGAGGAGGCGGACGACGCCTTGGACGAGTCTGTGCGTGCACTAGGCACGGTGGCGACGAAGAGCAAAGCAGAAGGAGGTGCCCCGATCTCTGGGTGTGTGTGCGTGTAAGCTGGACACAAAGGAAGAACTGCTATTTGTGATGCTGAGCCCGATACCTACTTGCGGTGATGCTTACACACTGAAATTACTAGCTACAATTTATCATGAGGCAATTTTTTGTTGTGTGTGCGCTACTGCTGCTTATATGGAATAGAGAAAAGAGAAAATGTTGCAAATTATATATCAATGCGAATTTTTAATTCTTGTTGTTGCTAATGCACTGGTATTTTAAGTTTGCTTTGGATATTTCAAAAATAATCTTCAATTCAGAGACAGACATAGCTAAGGCAACGACGCAGCATCCAAGATGAGATCCTACCATTCAAATTCCTTCTCACTATGATAGATAGATGGACCTAATCTTTTCAAATTTTAATTTTATCTTGCGTAGGTGTGACTCATTGACAGGTGTGCATAGGCGAAATCACTGCCTCAGGATTGATAAAGTTCAAGCGCATTGTGATCGGAGGAGAACCTGACCATTGCCAACGAGGTGGAAAAAAGGCTGAGTGGTGCAAAGGTGCGATGCTGCCTCAAAATAGAGGATGTGGATATCTAGGGTTATGCAGTCCCTCAATTTTTTTCCGTAGCAACGCACGGGCCCTTTTGCTAGTAACAACTCAAGTATCAACTCAACTCAGTGCTGACGACTAGAAATCTTGACTCTAGTCAGTCACCTCAGTATTTTCCTTAAAAGTTACGACATGTGAGGCGGGGTGGGCGTGTGGCTGCTTAAGCTGCAACTGGTGATCCACATCATGACTCGACCCTTCGATAGACAATTATATGTTCATGAATTTATGCTACACCTAATCATATTGAAATTCCTTATTCCTTGGCCATATATGCCATGTTTTTTCTTCTTAAAAGTTAAAACTACTAAATGTTATGACCCACTGTAGTTTTTGTAGCTTTTGGAAGAAGGTCGCCCCTATACCATTTAGCTTGTTATTTTATATGATTGGTTAATAGAAGGCTAACCCTAGGCGTCGGTCGAGCAACCCAAATTTCGACTGATCACCACGCGTGTGATGGTGTCCTACATAGGGGGTGCTCACCACGTCGGGCCCCGAGCATGGGTTGGGTCGAGGACCCCCCAAGCTTTCAGCCAGTGGGTCACGCTTGCAAGGCCCCTCGACGTATTCGAGATGGAACCTTCGGAAGACCTAGTGCCTACTCCAAGACAAGATGTGATCCTCGGTGTGTTCTATTAGGTTAAGCTGCACGGCGCGCCATCTTCAATGTTGAGTGGGATCTTGAACCTCCAGGCATGATGGAAGCCGTGACGCCCGATGTCGCTGTAACCATCGTGATCTTGCCTTTGCCTCGAACCCTTGCGAGCACTGCCTTGTATGGGAAGGTCTTCCCAGTGCCTCCCGGGCCATCATCAAAGAGTAGACCCCATCACTGGCATCAATTGCTGCCAGTATCTCATTGTATGCAAGCCTTTGCTCGGGGTTTAGCGAGGACGCTAAAGCAACGTCGTTTGCATCAACCTTAATGGTGGACTCCTCGATGACTTCTCTGGTCTCGCCTCTAGTAGTGTCATAGGTCTCGTCGATGTCCGTAAGAGGGAACAACGTCGTGTCTTTGCCCATGGACCGTAGCATGCCCCTGATGTCAAGCAACACCATATGCTCCACTCCACTGCCTTTGAGCACATGTGTGATCGACGATAGTCATTAGACATGGCCTCTAGGTGCCTAACCCATGGACCGCGCACATCACCTGGCTCACAAAATACCAATATTGTTGTAAAGAGCCTCCTGAGTGAGGCTGGCATCATGAACTATGCTAACTCTGTGAGACACTCGTCAAGCGTGTTGTTGGCCTCGATGAGGCCCAATCTCTCAGCAGACTCACAAAAGCTATCACATAGACACGGTCCATAGTACGCATATCCTCGAAGGATGTCTTGCCTGGTACGTGGCTGAGCAGCACTCATAGAAAGTACCCCCCCCCCTCGGTTGGATGGGCTGACACAATTCAACCTACTTGGTGCTGCTTTTCTCTAGGCCAATTGTAGTTCGATCTCTATCATGTGAAACTTCTTGGAAAGTCCTTGTACAGGATATCCCGAGCCCACACGTGTTGCTGATTAGCACTGTTCAAGAACTCGTCCGGTTAATCAGTTAACGGGCCAGTTAATCATACTCGCAGGGTGACCATATCGAATAACACATATTCATCGTGTTAACTTGTCAGGCCAATTAATCGGTCAGTTGGACCGATTAACCAATTGATAGGTCGATTAATCGTTGTTGACCCATTAACTTGTGGGCAGACAAAGCCCAAAAAATTTCCCTGCAACCTCTCCCAACCCCCTCTCGCTCCTCACTACCTAGGGTTCGACTAAACAATAGCATAGTTTGGTATATTACATTGCTGAGAGCATGAGAGTATGGTATAATACATAAAAAATTAGATATATGTTGGCAATTCCCATTTAATCTACCGATTAATGGTCGACCAGTTAATCCAGTTAATAGGCCAATTTACCAATTAATCACTACTCCCAAGAACACCGAGTAGTTACCAGTTACCGATTTCCTGAACAGTGCTGATTAGCGATGAAATACTCTACCAGCATCGACTTCAATGCATTTTCACGGGCGATGACACCGGTGAGGTCCTCTCGTGCTTTGAACGTGACCCTGTGCATATTAGGGAGATGGAGTAGCAACTGTAGGAATGACAGGAAATCTCAGAAAGGTTGAAGCCGAATATCATCCACATCGCCTCTGGTGGAGTATCCCATCTCGCATCAATGTGCCTTTTAATCTCGTCTACATCCCGTTGCTGTCAGGCTGGTCGATGTTGAATGAAGCTCGATTGTGGCCCTTGTATACATATTTGTAAGGTACTTGATGCTGGAGCACACCTCTACATTTATGTGGCAGTTGAACATCCACAACAGATAAGGGTTGTAACACTAGTGCAGAAAAACCTAGTTATGGTGTGCCAAAAAGGGCCTTGCTGGCGTGGACACACACCACCACCAATATGGCGCCATTGTTAAAGAATAGTGCTGGCATGGCAGCCTACGCTAGTAGATTTTGGAGGGTAATGGCATGCCACATGGCCAACGCCAGCAATAATATTCATCAATAGTGGCATTCCATGTTGTCGTGACGCCAGTAATTTGATTTTCATATTTAAAATAAAAGTTGCACAACAGCGATCCCAACCGAAATGATAGCATAATCCAGTTTAAGAACAGTACTTAAATCAACTTATGATAGTACTAAATAGACCCAATAACAACATTTAAGTTCTACAATGCACTTATTGATATAGTTCAGCAAAGTAGGCAAAGTAACACATGTACAAGTTCAAATAAATAGAGGTGATAATAACATGAGATCTTCCATGCATGCCAACTAGCTAACTAGACTTTTCGACGGGCGGACTCAGGGTCATAGTCTGGAGCAACTGAACCATCACTGCCAGCAGGCCTATAGTAGACCATGATCTCGTCACGACCGTAGTCGAGGTAGAATGTGGCTCTTCCACTGCTTCCATCTCGTAAGCAGTTGCAAGGGCTCTCCAACCAGGGGAATGGAAATAGGTGCGGTTTGGCTCGTTGGTGACAAGACAATTGAAGTGTTGGGACGTCAGCATCTTCATGAGGGTGTACTGGAATGTGCTGGTGGCATCAGGCGGAACTCGAAACTTCTTTAAGAAGTCACGCCTTGCCCCACAAGGGACGTAAAAGCACAATTCCAACCTTGATTGTTTTTGTAATCAATGTCAACATACATATTGTTGGACTAACACTTTCATCTAGTATGTTTCAGATAAGTCCAACAGTGGCATGGTCAAGGACATGAGGATGCGGACCCCTTAAAAATGCTAAGGGCAAAGATTGGCAAAGCTCCAAGACTCTACATATTTTGTTAAGTGATCCAAGATCACATTGAGTCCATAGGAAAGCCAATACTATTAAAAGGGGATGAAATTTTGATCATGACTCAGTCGCTCAAGTGCTTAGTGGTATTGCTCCAAAATCCTCAACTACTTCTCCACTTCATTCCTATACAAAACCCTAAATATCCATCTCGGTCTCACCGAAAAGTTCCCATCCGAACCCACCGAGATGATCACATATACTGCCACATGCCAAACCTAACACTTCGGTACAAACCGAAATGGATCTCGGTCTCACTGAGATGGCCTAACCAATTTTTTGTGATGAAGTTGCTTCATTTCAGAATCACCGAGATGCACCGATCGAAATTTTTGAAACAAGATCTTGCCCAAGCCATTGGACTTCGGTCTCACCGAAAAGCCTAATGGTTGAGTCTTTTACACTAGTCGGTCTCATCGAGATTTTCATGTCGGTGTCACCAAGTTGGGTCAAAGACTTGTAACGGTTGGTTTTTTGGTGCTGCCTATTTATACCACTCCACCACCACTTACTCTCTAAGAGAGCCATCAGAACGAATCACAACTTCTACTACTCATTTTTTGAGAAGAGAACCACCTACTCATGTGTTGAGATCAAGAGATTCCAGTCCAACCATTTGAACCTTGATTTCTGGCCTTTCCCAAGTTGCTTTCCATTCAATCCTCTCATCCACCAAAGCCAAATCTGTGAGAGAGTGTTTGAGTGTTGGCAAGGCTATCATTTGAAGCACAAGAGCAAGGAGTTCATCGCCAACAACACCGTCTATTACCTTTTGGAGAGTGGTGTCTCCTAGATTGGTTAGGTATCACTTGGGAGCCTCCAAAAGATTGTGGAGTTGAACCAAGGAGTTTGTAAGGGCAAGGAGATCGCCTACTTCATGAAGATATACCCGAGTGAGGCTAGTCCTTCGTGGGCGTAAGACATGATGGAATAGACAACGTTGCTTCTTCGTGGACCCCTAGATCGTGGATGGAGCCCTCCATGGACTTGCGCAACCGTTACTCTTCGTGGATTGAAGTCTCCATCAACGTGGGTGTACGATAGCACCACCTATCGTAACCACGACAAAAATCATCATTTCTTCATTGCATTTGATCCTCCATCTCAACCCTTTACTTTCTACAAAATTGCGTGCTTTACTATTTTCGATGCTCCTATCTTTAGCTATGCATGTGTAGGAAGTCTTGGTGATATCTTAACTAGTGCCAAAATCTGCCTAAATACCAAGAGAACTAAAAATTGAACCTTTGGTTGGTTAAGAGTCTATTCACCCCCCTCTGGACCTATCTTCTTCGTTCCTACAGGATGACTTGGGCAAAATTGAAAAAAAAGAACTAGTTAGACAACTTTGGGCACAATTGTATATGAAAGGATCGAGAAGAGCTGTCTAGAGGGGGGGTGAATAGACTCTAAGTAAGAAAAGTTGCAGTTTTTAATCTCTTTAAGTTGAAGTGGAGTTTTCGCACAAGTTTTAACATTTACAATACATATCAAGCAAGCATGACAAGAGTATATGAGCAGCAGAAAGTAAAGCATGCAAATTGCAAGAATGTAAAGGGATGGGATTGGAGTGTGCAAACGCAATTTGGAGACACGGAGATTTTTTATCCGTGGTTCCGATAGGTGGTGCTATCGTACATCCACGTTGATGGAGACTTCAACCCATGAAGGGTAACGGTTGCGCGAGTCCACAGAGGGCTCCACCCACGAAGGGTCCATGAAGAAGCAACCTTGTCTATCCCACCATGGCCGTCGCCCACGAAGGACTTGCCTCACTGGGGTAGATCTTCACAAAGTAGGCGATCTCCTTGCCCTTACAAACTCCTTGGTTCAACTCCACAATCTTGAAGGAGTCTCCCAAGTGACACCTAACCAATCTAGGAGACACCACTCTCCAAGAGGTAACAAATGGTGTGTTGATGATGAACTCCTTGCTCTTGTGCTTCAAATGATAGTCTCCCCAACACTCAACTCTCTCTCATAGGATTGGATTTGGTGGAAAGATGATTTGAGTGGAAAGCAACTTGGGGAAGGCTAGAGATCAAGATTTATGTGGTTGGAATGGAATATCTTGACCTCAACACAAGTTTAGGTGGTTCTCTCTTAGAAAATGTATGTTGGAAGTGTAGGCATGTTCTGATGGCTCTCTCCACAAATGAAAAGTGGGTGGAGGGGTATATATAGCCTCCACACAAAATCTAACCGTTACACACAATTTACCAAACTCGGTGGGACCGAATCGTGAAACTCGGTCAGACTAATTTAGTTCATAATGTGACCGTTAGGCATTTCGGTGGGACCGATATGATCAACTCGGTAGGACCGATGTGCTAGGGTTAGGGTAAAGCCTCAACTCGGTTTGACCGATTACACAAACTCGGTGGGACCGATTTGGGTAATAAGCGAAACAGAGAGTTGGCCAGGCAAACTCGGTGGGACCAATTGCATACCTTGGTGGGACCGAAATTATTGCAATAGGCAACAGAGAGTTTGCAAGCCCATCTCGGTGAAACCGAGATCCCATCGGTGAGACCGACTTGATTAGGGTTTCTGGCAGTGGCTATGTCAAGAGAACTCGGTGGCGCCGGATAGAAAGATTCGGTGGGGCCGAGTTTGACTTTTGGTTTGGGACATATGTGGATGTGAGAAAGTGGTTGAGGGCTTTGGAGCATATCACTAAGCACTTTGAGCAAGCAAGCCATTAAGCAACACCTCATCCCCTCTTAATAGTATTGGCTTTTCTATGGAATCAATGTGATCTTGGATCACTAAAAGTAAAATGTAGAGTCTTGTGCTTTGAGCTTGAGCCAATCCTTTGTCCTTAGCATCTTGAAGGGGTTCCACATCCTCTAGTCCATGTCACTCCATTGTTCAACTTATCTGAAACATACTAGGTAAGAGTACTAGTCCAACAAGAGATATGTTGACATTAATTACCAAAATCACCCAGGGAGCACTTGTGCTTTTTAGTATACCATATGAAACTTGATCATAACATGTTCAACTAAAACAACTGTCCTAGTGAGGAAGTCATTCGGAAGATCTATAAAGAGCTTCTTATCCTTTTGGCATCTTAGTGAACCACATGTCTCACATGGGGCATCCATTTACTGCTTTCATCATGTTGATAAAAATAAGCATACATAACACATGCATAGATAAAATGTTGCTTTGTGGTAGGTTCAATCTTGTGGCATCCTCACCCGGTGACAGTAGGGGCAACAATGCATGTATTTGTATTGTTGCTACTAAGGGTAAAACAACGGGGTTTGAACATATTATTTGATCTTACTTTGTCTACATTATGTCATCATTCTTCAAGCATTATTCTGTTCTTTATGAACTTAATACCATAAGATGCATGTTGGATAGCGGTCAAGGGGTGGAGTAATAGTAGTAGATGTAGAATTGTTTCTTTCTAACTGTCACAAACATAATGACCATGTATTGATCATGCCATGAATAACATCATAATTATGCGCTTTTCTATCAATTGCCCAACAGTAATCATATACACCGATGTTATGCTCATGAGAGAGATGCCTCTAGTGAAAGCTATGCCCCCGGGTCTATTCACTTTATATTTACTAAAACCCTAAACATACCTTGCTGCAATGTATCATCTTTTATTTTACTTTGTAATTTATCTATCTTCCATTAACAGAACTAATCCTTGCAATTAACGAGTTCAAGGGGATTGACAACCCTCTTGCCCGCGTTGGGT